>CM069306.1:25377500-26087500 GCA_035609425.1 Epinephelus awoara | reverse complement strand
TCACTGGTGTAGACCTTCAACAAATAAGTGCATGTATTTCGGCCGGTTGATAATCAATGAATGTACAAGGTCTACAGTGACGACACAAACCTGTGTCTACAGAAGTGTGCAAATCAGTACTCTTATATGTAGATGAACAGAATCCAGTGGCAGAGGGTCAAGCATGGGCCGGCAAGTAAACCTGTCTGTTCATGTTGACGGGTGCAGCAGGTGCAAGCAACTGTGGAACAGAATCTTTCTCACACACGCACACAGACACGCACAGACGCGCGCGCACACACACACACACACACACACACACTAAAAAAACAAAACTGTGGAGAAATGACGCCTGACCAGTGTTGGAACAACATGCCAGCACAACATGTAGCTGATAGATCAGCTGCACACACATACCACCATACAGCCATAATCTTGAGAAGGAATGCTAATACCCATGTGGTTACTTGAGACAGCACACAACAACAAGAGGGAGGCTTGGTTGGGACACTACATTCAGTCCTCAGGGGAGAAAGTTTAAACCAGACAGCAGTCATGCAACGCTGAGTTTAGGCACCTAACTTTGCCTCTGCTACTGAGCAGTTTGGCAAAAATAATGAAGAGTCGATGACAGAGTTTCCAAATATCAAAGACACCTTATTAGGTACAATGATTAAATTGGTTGCCAATTTTAGCCAGGTACTCTGACTGACATGGTAGAAAATAGCAAGTGCTGCTGTCCCCTGTTATTCTGCTCTGAGTGTTTGTTCAGGATTCGGCTACAATGTGATTCCTTGAGGCGTGATGCACTTTCCAAATAAAGTGATTCTGATTTTGTCTCTTGACAGTGAACCAAAACTATTGCTTCAATACACTTTGCACTGGGTTTAAACTATGTCTGCTGGTTTCCACAATCACCTGCTCTTTTTACTTTTACACGACAATGAAACTGATAGAGAGCAAATTTACCAGATTTCCAAGTGTGAGGCAGCTTCTGTGCAATTAAATCTTTTGCCATTATCCACTTAAGGATAGTTCCATTACCCTCCCCAATGTCAGATAACACGTCATTACAATTTTTAACGTTTAAGTGATGGGGAGTAAGTAAATTAATTAGCCTAACAAAATGACCAAATGCTTTATATCAATTTAGCATATACCTGAGAATCAACAATTTTCAACTCAGCACAAAGCTGAATAATGGTTGTCGGATCCAAAAATCCAAAAATATCATAGAGTGCACGTGATTAAACTAGGAAAGAGAACACAATACTTACACTGCTTTAGCTGAAAGAAATTCTCCACAGGTGAAGTCCATTTATCCTGGCAGTATAATGCAGGGCTATGACACTGCCAAACAAAGGGTCTCACTAATTCCTTATTCAGAGCAAAGCAGATGCCGAGGAGGCGGGAGGCACAGGTGTGAGCAGGTAAACCCGAACAGTAGATCCAGAGTCATCCACCATGAAGCAGGTCCGACCTCAGCAGCCGACAAATATAGCCTGGTGCTTTCCCACTAGCTCTGCAGCACGGGGCCAAATAAATCAGTCCAAGAACAGCCAAGCAAAGAAGAAAGAGTAGAAGGGAGAGGGGGAGAGAAGGAAAGGGAGCGGGGTATGCAGGAGAGGGGTGAAGGAAAGAAACAGGGATGAAGCAGAGAAAAAATATACAACAGGGGTGCTAGAGCAAACTGATACTCCAATGATATGTGGTTCTTCAGATTATTCCAAAAGTCAAAACTGTGGTTGTTAAAATATCCATTCTTGAAAACCAGGTTTGGGACCCTGGTCTGATAGTTTAGACTGACAGTGAGAGGTGACACAACACTGCTTCCAAGGGGTTTGGGGAGTGCAGGCCAAAATCGGTGTGGTAACCTCATCTCACAGCAACCATGTATGGGCTGAAGAGAGCGGCCTCGATAGACGGGCATCTGCCATAAATAGCCAGGAAGCGTCGGGCTCCCAGCACAGAGGGATCGAATCAGCTGTTAGAACTACAATCCAGCAGCACAGTGTGATCCAGGCTCTGCAGAGACTCCTGTACTACAGCACAGAGCTGGAATAAGTGTCTTATTTTGCTTTGAGAAGTGCATGCTTCATCTTTGTGTCGAGTTTACATTTGTATTCATTATAGCCAAACAACCAATAATATATCCAACGGTTGCACATTTTCAATGTGTTATAATCATGATCCTTGCAGTGCAGCTGTGAGATGCACTAAGGAGGATCTCGTCTGTGCTGACGTAAATATTTATGAAATGTTAAGCAACTATTGTTCACCTCCAAAAATGGAAATGTGAGTGAAGGCAGCAAACAGCTTTTTTTTTTTAACTTTGTATTTCGCAATGAGTCTTAAAAAGACAAAGACAATAAATCCAAGATAGGCAATAAAGTCAACAAAATCCTTGTTGACATAATACTTTAATTTCATTTTGAGAGAATTGGCAGCATGTTGGAATTTAAAAGTTATTTTATCAATTACTTTGGAATGGTACAACCCTAAGGGCATTATATAGCCAGTGTAAACATTGGCTGTGAATGGAGCGCAGACAATTATTTTCACATAGGTGCATACACTACATGTGTCAAAGTGGCATGATGTATGCTATTTATATATAAAAATGGACTAGAACAAGAAGGTAAAGGTATTCTCTGCCTTCACATCCTCTAGTGGAGAGGAAGCAGGGTTGGTTCAGGATTTTCAGTATTACATTATTATGGTTTAGCTCCATCTTGTGGACATACTACAAGAAGTACATAGCAGTATATGCAGTCCCCTGCATCTCTTATTTCTACTACAGGTGTTTACTACAAAACAAATTTAAATGTAAAAAGTAATCACCTTTCAATTTGATCTTCTCCGCCAGAAATGGGGCATGTTACAGTCGAGAATGCAATGTCTGTGTGCAAGGGGAACAACTGTCACTGTGCCATCAATGGAGTTACTTATTCCCCGAGCAACAGAGGCGAGTGTGCATGACAAGTGTACAGTAATGACAGACATGTGGTTTACTTACAGTGGTAGGCTATGGCTTGGAGATTTGAGGCAGCTGTGATAGATGGACAGCTGAAGATTAATGGCAGTAAGGTCCAGTGGCAGTGAAACTGTCTGAGGACAACATTAATCCATTGTGAAGAAAAGGGGTGACATATTACTAGATAATTAGAAAGCATCTCATATGTAATTAAACTATATTATAACCACAATAACTCACCTTTACATTCCTTGGCAAACTTAAAATATCAAAATGGTCAATATTTAACTTTGAAATTACCTTAAACACCATTGTGAGACAACTGCAGAGTTTATTGTGAGTGAGGTTAGTGCAAATGCAAGAAAGAGTACCACTGCTAGTTTAAGAAGAGAGAACTAGCAGCATATTATTGTAGCAGCAACAGTAAAGTAATAGTAGACATTTTGAAGTGAAAAAGTTGTGTCCTATTAGCTACTGAGTATCTTTAAAAATTGAAACTGTATCACCTGTATGCTGTTGTTGTTGAGTTCTACCTGAGGAAGATGGTTAGCTGTGGTCACAGGCGGCCATGTTGGATGTAGACATTGAGTTAGAAAAATTGAGAAGACTAGCTAGCAGCTACTGCCTTAGCCTGCTATCTGTGGCAAAATGGAAGCTCCAGGTTTTAAGAAAAACTTCGCTGAACGATGGTTCACAGCAAAGGTAAGAACAAAACCAAACATCCTGTGGAAAAATGCAGTCAACTGTCCAGAAATCGTCAGCTAATGCTAATGCAGCTAGTGCAGCTAGCACTAACTTTAGCTGTAGCAGTTACAAGCTAGCTAATATGCGGATTAACTCACCCTTTTAAATTTAAAAAATGTCTAACTATGCTAAATGAAAGCCTATTAACTGATTTTCTGTAGTTCCAGACAAGCTGGTAGACTGGTAGCGCAAAATTATTGTAGTTATGCTAACTTATTTATCTAAATAATGTAGTGAACTTAGTGCTAGCTAATGTTAGCTGTCGCCTGGAGCAATTGCTTGGGGTTGATGCAGTGATTCAGGCTAACAGGTGCTGTTAAATCTGTTAATTGAAAACACGTGTACTTTAGAGATAATATTTAATACACACACACACACACACACACACACACACATATATACACACACATAGCTACTGTAGAAAAAGTACTGTATACTGTACTTTTTAAAGCAGCATTAATTAACTACTACTTGGTTAGAGGATCCAGTTGTAATGTCATCAATGCAATGTTTAATTAACTTTATTGTGGTCCAGATGCGTCTTCATATTAATAAATTAATACAGTATGTGTCATTTATATGGAATCAATAAACATTTTTGTTGTTACAGCAGATGTGTGTATAGCACTGTTATCATCCCCAACACCAAATGAACCCTAATAATGTAGATAATGTACATACTATTTATTCATAGGCTGTATCATCATGTGATGTTGCTATATATCTAATCATTTTCCATCCAAAGTGGGTTGTTTGATTAAATAATGCCTAATTTGGGGTACATAAAAACAAAATAAAAATCAATTATATAAATGTCGGTTGTCTCTTGCCTTTTCATCATTATGTACTTCTAATTTTATCAAATACTGCTTCCTAAATATATTCACTAGCCCTGACAGATGCTGCATGTAGGTTATGTGACAACCTTTAATCTTATCCCTTAATATAACCCCTCCTCCTCCTTAGCACCCTGCTGTCTTAAGCACCTGCCAACGTGCATTAGAGAAAAGCATTGGGATGTCAGTGAAAAGAAAGCTCACCTATATACAGATCAATAAAGTATCACATCAGAGGAAGTACTAATCAGACTTCTCACTCTCCTTTTCGAAAAAGATGGCACACAGAGGAATTTGAGCAGCGTCGGAGGATGGATGCCATCCAAGCCTCAGAGAGCATGCTGGGAGGTTTTTACAAGGTTCAGCTCAAGTATTGTCTTTGCCAACGCTTTGATCGAGCAAGTGGCGCTCAGTGTGACAGTCTGGCAGGGTAATTGGGCTGAAATTGCCAGTACATAAGTGTACATGTGTGAAAACACACACATAGCTGTGCACACACGCCCCTTTTTATATTGCCTTAATATGACTTTAAGAGTATAAGGCAACTCTAATAGGGATTTCATTTGAAATTGAAATATTTATGCTTTGAGGAATATGAGACCAATTATGACAGCATTCTTACTGAACTTGCTGTTTATGTTTGCCTTGCTTCCTCTTGTCCTTCCTATACAATGATATGTTAAAGAGAGGAAGTTGTACATGTCTTAAGTATTCTACAAAACAACAACAACAACAAATGTAATATTTTCCCTGTGGATATGTAAACCTCTTACAATGCTTGAAACAATGCCATTAGGTGACTCCTAGACAATTGATCACAAACACAGCTTTCATGCAAAGAGTTTATTTATGAATCAGACTGCAGTATCATACAACAGTAGCACAATCATGACTATGGATTATGCTCATATTTATAGATACAAAGGTAAAGGCATGTCTCAAAGGAAAAAAAATGAATGACTTCTCTTTTGATTTACTCTAAAAATAGCTTTTAAATACTTGGCATAGTTTTGTAAATTAAATGAAACATAATGTTTGCCCACTGGTTTAACTATCGGAGTACCAAATGCAAATATACTTTATGAAAAACATTTTTTTTCCTCCTCTCTCTTGCATTTCATGCAAGGAAGAAAAAAAGATGTCAGTGAGTACAAAAAGCACTTAAATCTCATATGAAAATAGAAAATATTACAAGTGTGCATAATTACTTCATGTTGCACGTAACCTGCAGTACAAAAAGTCAAATGACACTATGTTCAAGTGTACCTGACATGCCAATTATTGGAGGGGGAGGGGGCGTATGTACTGAAATAGCTTTTTAAATGTTGTCAGGGGCAGTTTACACACAAGACCGAGGCAAAGCCTTTAAGTCTTCAAAATGAATTGAAAATGAGATGTGTCAGTAATTATGGGTGTGCCTGCTTGTCCTCCCTGTGATGCTGACTATGGGCTTGTCTTAAAACACTGAATCTCATCCTATACTTTTTAAAATTATGCTTTTTGTATTATTTGAAGTTCACAGTTTTGATTCAATGTTTCTACAGATAAACGGCATGAAGAGCAGAAACTATCCACAATGCTACTGTACCTCTCCAGCCTGAGGGATGGCAGAATAGTAAGTTGTTTGTAAAAACCTAAGGTATGAAACAGTGCTTAGTAGGTTAATATTTGGCATTGCCTGGAGTATAATGTAATGCACACATAGTAAGGCGACATGATTATTCCAAATTTACAAGAAATGTTTGAAATACTAAGACAAAGTTCTGAGTTGATAAAATGCTACAACTGTAAAATGCTACATAACAATTAAGTGATACTTGGTGAGTGATTAAACAGTGATGGTTAACTACAAATCTGTTGATCCGTTACACCAATGCAGCACTGCTACTGTGAGAAAAACCACGTAACTGCAAACAATCAATTTTTTTAATCATTATTTAGATTTTGAGTTATGACTTTTAATATATTAAAAACCCCTGTATTTAAAAAAACACTTTTTTTTTTTTTTTTTTTTTTTGCAAATTCATGGTTTTTAGCCAAAAATAGCATGCTGCATTGTATCCTTTAGTGCAATACGTGTTAGGGATGGCAGAACGCTTTACACAAAATGAACACGCTCTGGAGTGACAGAAACAAAGAAAGCAAGTAGGAAATTAGGAGGAGGAGGAGGGAAAGAAGAAAGGGAGGGTAGAAGGAAGGAAAAGAAAAAAATTTCCCAATTTTATTTCTAAACATGTTTCGAGGAACCAACAACAGAACAATACATGGTTAGAACTGGAAGACATACAACGACAAAAATAAGACACAGGTCATGTATGACCACCAACACAGGAAATACAGTTGAGATGGATTGATGTATCAAATATCACAAGGAGCGTCCAACATTGACTCTGTTAGCGTATGAAAAAGCACTATCAAATAGGAAATCATGGCACAATCAAAACGTTTCTATCACCTCAACACTGGCAATGATGAACCCTATCGCTCACTGAAACCGAATCGTGCGATCAAGGCACACCACAGGGCCATCCCATCTAAAATCGCTCTGTTAGATTTTAAAGCACTAGAAAAATTATGTATACTCTTAATATGATACTATACAGACGTATGATACTTTCAGCTTGATATAAGTGTGGAGAAATAAAATTTCATGGTTAAATACAAAATATCTCTTAAAATATTTAAAATATACTTTATTTTGTACATTATGCAAACTGATTAACAATTCGATGATAAAAAAAATAAATATTCCGTGAAATGTTGTCTCTTTGCGATACAGATGTATGAACATAGATATATATCATGAAGTAAAGCACCCCCCCCCCCCCCCCTTTTTTTTAGCGATCATATACCCTGACACGATTCCATATCCCTGTAATATGATTTCAATGACACGTTCACATTAAAACTCCTGACAATGGTTCCTACAGGTAGCTCCACTACACCACTGAGCTGTTTGTACAACAATATTGCTCTACCTATCTCTTTTTTTTGTTCTATATCCCTATTTCCGTCTTTAAGGTTTATCAAATTTGCCAACTCAATCCGTGCCTTTATTGCTTCCTGAAATTACCTGGAAATGGGAGCTATACATCAGATTGATCAGAGGACTAACATACATCTGGTTAAAGAAGGCAACACTCCCTCTCCAGCGTAGAACCAATGTAACGTATAATCGGCCACTGGTCTATCAGGTCATGTGGTGTAGAGTCACTCTTCACTGAAGAGCTCTATGTGTTATGGTTGCAGTGTGTACAAAAGCAATGAGACAGGGCACAATGTCATCAACTTTAAAAAAGAAAGGCTGATTGATCTCGTCTGAAAATCAAAACAGTTCTTGAGCCAGAGACAGTGATGTCCAGTTCTAAAACAGCTGTCGCCTCACCACGTCATGATGCGCAGTTTATTTTGGTGTAGTTTAAATGCAACAGAACAGGTTTATGACAGTAACCCTTCTATGTCTACGTCAGGTTAAACATAAACGCTTACATTCATATCCTTAAGAGCTCGCCCGTAAACAAACAGATTCGTTCAGTATGCAAAAAATGTCTCGACTGTATTCGCTATGGACATTTCAGAAGTTCTAGTATGCACGACAGAATTGCATAATGTCTGCCAATGAGAAAAGCATAGGGAGGATAGAATAGAAAGGTCAAGCCACTACAAGAAGACTAACTAGTAGAAACCCTATAAGAGGATGGGCTTGGGGATGGAGGACAGATGGGGTAGTGGGAAGTCAGTTTGGGAAGGCTGGGGAGGGATTCGAAGTGGAAGTTGCCCCACAACTTAAAGGGGCACCTCCCTTTGGCAGTGGAACAGCACTCTTAGTAGTCAACGCAGCGCCGAGGGTGAGGGTGTACACAATGCTCTTGTCGGACAAGAAGGCCATTTCAGTGTCAAGATGAGATGAAGGCATTCTAGTAGGCAGCCAGGTCACAGTGTTGGAGCTAAAAACCTCAGATGGAGATGATGGACGCAGTCTTTCTACACTGTCTCCACTTGGCTGGGATCATGGGGTTCTGGGACGTAAAGAAGAAACATATTCATTCACAAATGGTGTATTTTTATTAATATCTAGTGTTGTATATTATCCATCAGAGTTATTAAAACCACGAAAAGGTAATCAATTACAAAGAAAGTAGAGAAAAATGACAGAAACAGCAATATCAAAGTCAAAAATAATTTTCTTTTGACAGGACAGTAAAATGTGCGTTTTCAAGTATGCTTTGCATTCATTCTATTTATTCCAGTGACATAAATGTCAGTGATGGATTTACATTCATTGAGCAGGGTAGAAGACTTGATCTATTTTTGGGCACTGACACCATCTTGTGGAGATGTCTTTAACAGCAAGGCCTCTTGACAGTCTCTTAAATTTTGATAACTTGCAACCTCCAGAGGTAAATTAGCAGTGTATTCCTAAGATTTTATGCACACTTGTGCGCCCAAAAAGCCCATAAAGTATGGAAAAATAGTAAATAAATATGGCTCCTGTCCTCTCTCTTACAACAGTCTGATGTCTCCTTTACAAATTAAAACCTAAGGCACAAAATCAGTCAAAATGACCCATGTAGCATATAATGACTCCATATGCCAAATAGAGTGGTACAGGGATGATTTTTTTTTTGTAGGTCAATCCTAAAGTCAGCGTCAGCCTGGTTCCCTCGACAAAAGACAGCGTGATTTTTCCTTTAAATTTGGGATTATTGCAGAAAATAAGATCTGTAACAACTAAAGTTTATACTACTTGAATGTTTTCAATCACAAGAAGTGAAAAAGTTAACATTAGGCTATAAACGAATTACATCAAGGTCACATGACTTCACGTCACCACTATGCAGCTGTGTTCAGCGTGATGACGCTGTGTAGTTTCATTTAGCCACTTGTTTCTGCCTTTTGTAAGATGCGTAAAATCTTAAAATTCACAAGTAGGGTAGTTACTGATGTGGTTTATGTTGCAGAACAAAATGTTAAAATCTCTTAAGCTTGTGTTGTTAACCAAGACCTTATTTCAGGCGTCTAACCAGAAACCCATTCAAAAAACCCCTTTGACTTTAAGGAAAACTGAAATGCAAACTCATTCCCGCAACACTCTATACCTTACACCTATAATTTCTTATGAATACATAATATTTTTTTAGCATTTAAATGGAACTATCACATTCACTCATGGTTTAGTCTCCAGTCATCCTTAAGCGTGAAAAATAAATCTGTGGATAGGGACATTGAAATTGCATAATGCATTGAACAAATATTTTAAATAATTGCATTAGTATTTTCCTCATTCTTTTAGATTTGGTTGTCTACTGAATCTGTGTGGACCGAGAACCACAAGGGAAATAAATGTTTCAATGTACCCTTGATAATTTCAAAATGTGGGTAAATTTGCAAAGCTGAACAGACAGTACTCTAAAACTCAACTAATACATTTTTCATTTCCTCCTTTTTTTTCTTATCTCACCTGAGAGAGTTGACTCCTCATTTTGTAACACTGTCTCCTCAGAGACCTGCTGTGAATGGGTGACCTCTTGATCTTGATCGTTCTCCTTGTCTCTTTGAGGAGCAGGGTGGGGCTCCTCTGCTTGTTCGTCCTTGCCCTCCCCCTCTGCCTCTGTCTCCCCCTCCCCAGAGTCAGTACTCCTGATGCTGAGGCGCCTCATACGATACATAACGTCCACCTCCCTCATCCGGGCCAGGCGCTCAACTGCCACGCGACCTGGAGAAATAGCCAGCTTGGTCTGCAGTGCTTCCATTCGTTGGGAGGGGCCCTTGCTCCTCCTCTCCCCCTCCAAGCTAAGAGACAGCCTGCGGTCTAGGTTTGGGGGAACTGAAAGTGGCAGTCTATCTGGTGGAAACTCCGGTAACCCTGGGTGGTCTCGCCCCAGATGAGTCCGTAGACCAAATCTATGCTCTGGAAAAGCAAATGGCTTCTTTTCTTGCTCCTGCTTGTCGTCAGGCATTGTACTGTCTTGTCCCTCACACTCACTTTTCACTTCAGCAGTCTGTTTGTCTGCACCTCCCTTAGGTGTTTCTCCTGTAATGGCTGCCTTCTCTCCTAATTCTACTTCCTTAGTTTCACTAACACTCTGTTCCTCTGTGACTTGGGGGTCTGCTGGCACATCAGTTGCTAATATTGTGGATGCACTATCCACTGTAGCTCCATCCGCTGGTATGCTCTCAGCAGGATCAACTGCACACAAATTGTCCAAGTTTTCTGCCTGAGCATTGTCTGTTTTTTCACCCCTTCCCTCATTTTCCTGTGTCATTGAATGCTGTTCCCTTGTGTCAGCACATGGGTCAGACCCTGACTGATTCAAACTTGAGTCCTTTGGCTCCTCAGTTTTTATATCCTCTGCTGGACTTTCTAATGCAGCGCATTGTGGTGGACTGCCATTTTGATTGGTTGAACTGTCTGAGCTGTTCTCCTCATGAAGTGGAGGCAATGGGCCCTGTCTCATCTGATTCTCAAGCTCTCTTTTACAAATAGGGCACTCTTCTTCTGATTCAGCACTGAGATCTTGAAGAGTCTCTGCGTCATTAGGTTTAAAATTGCCTGCGGACGCTTTATTGACATCCGTCGGGTCTCTAGAGTGGCGCAAAGTCTGGCATATGTCCTCATAATCAGGAGGACTAGTGAGTGTAGAGGCATCCTGCATGGGCTGCCTATCTGCCCAGGGCACCTCAGCTGCTGCAGTGTGCGTTGTTGGACTGAAGTCACAAAGAGGTGTCTCAATAGGCTCATCTGGCAGGTCTAGTTTAACTGTCCTCCCATCGTTGCTCCGTCTGCGCGAAAGATGTGCAACAACCCTGTATTCTCTGAAGCCTGTCTCCCGCGGTGGGACGGGGAGCTCCTCCCTAAGCTGCTTGCTGAAGGTTACTGACTTTGTTGCAGGCCTGGAGAAGGCGCTCTTGACTTCCCTGTATTCTGGGTCAACAGACCAGCTTACTGCACTGCGCCTAAGGCTGCTGGGCTTGTTGAGAGGTTCGGATGTCAGTCGGATTTTGATACGCTCAGGTATTTGAACAGAACCATTTGGGACTTTATTGCTGGCAGTACCTAGCTCCAAGATGTCTTTGTAGGCCTCGTTGAGGTCCTCTATACACTTATCAACGCTGGGCTGTTTGCTGCTCTGCTGCTGCTGTTGATCCTGGACTTCTTTTTTGATGGTCTCCAACTCTTTGACAGCATCCCATGGACGCTGACTGGCCGGTTTCAGTAGGAACGGTTCAAATGCCTCCTGCCCACTGTTTGCTGCTGGTTTGGTCTCCTCCACATTTCCTGAGGGTGGTACTGCTGGCTGCTGAGCTGTGCTCTTGTTCAGCTGGTTGGAGAAGGTGGCGGTCAAGGAGAAGGCGCTGTTGCTTGACAGTTTTAGGCTCTTAACTCCCTTTATAGGAAAACTGAAGGCGGTGCCCACCACACCGCTGCTATCAGGAGGGACTTCAGTGCCGGGAGGGACAGGGTCTTGTTGTGCTTCCTTGTTTTCAGAGGCAGGTTTTTGGGCCTCTGGGCTAGTTTGTGTCTCTTGGTCTCGATACTGGTTTGCAGGCCAAGATCCCGACAGTTTCATCTCCTTGTAATGGTTTATCTTAGGGGGTCTACAGGGTACTCGTTTAAACATTTTGCTGCTCGCTCTACTACTTGTTTTGCTGCTTGCTATGCTACCAGTTAGTGCTTGCAGCTCAGCTTCAGCTGAAGATGTGCTTTGGAGACTTTGGTTTGTTAAATGGCCAGTTTTGTTGTCACTAGGACTGTCCGCTGGGTCTGGTGACTTCTCATTGTTGTTATTTTGATCACGGATTGTCCCAGTGAGCTGCGGTGTAACAGGGACAGACACCAAACAAAAAATTGTCTCACTAAGTCTCTTTTTTAGATTCTTGGTTTTGTCTTTCTCTGGTGGTTCAGGTTGTTCCACCTTTTTTACTTCAGTCACAGTTTCAGAGACACCCTGGTCAGCCGGTTTGCATGGGGGAGGTGGTGGTTTACCCAGAATAGATGAAGGAAAAAACTGACTACGGTTTTGTTCAGGACCTACACTGTCACTTTTTTTCAATCCCCTGTTGCACCATCGATTACTGCTGTCGTTGTCATTGAGAGCTGTTTTGCGGCTTTCAGTATTGAGAGCTGACCCCTGTTGGGGAGGAAAGGCACTATCATGTGTAGATTGTCCTAAAATCTTAGCAGGCGGAATCTCTTTGTTGATGGTACGGATCTTGTCTGAGTCAGTGAGAGAACTTCCGCTGGGCCCTCCTGAGATTTGCTTCACTCTTGGGTCTTCAGTGGGTAATTGACGGGTGTGACCTGGTTGTTCTTCGTGTCCAGAATGTACCTGTTTTCGATAGGATGCAGCACGATCTCCATAATGTTCCAGCCATGAACCTGCCTGTCTGTAAAACCACCTTCCAGGATCGGAGCTGGGCATTTGCAGAGCTTCCGCCCTCCATCTCAGGTTTGCCATTTCATTGCGATTGATTGAAACTGATCTTGGGGGTGGGGCTCTTCTATAAGATGGGGGTGGGATGTAGCCAGGGGGCTCCATTCCAGTGATGGCAGAGTGTTGTGCGAAATAGTCTTGTCTCAGCTCCCCACCCCTTGGATAGTAGATAGGCCTTTCTTTTTGTTTGGCACCCTGGTCTATAGCAAGCATTTCTGCGCTACCCCTAGTCTGCTGGTGAATCTCATATGACGGAGGCTTTAGAGGCCTGCTGAACCTGGGCTTTGGTAAAAGTGCAACATGGCTGCTTGGCCCTGCATTCCTACCCCACCGGTCCCTGACAACAGCACCACTATAGATATACCTACTATAGGGCCCAGAGAAGACAGTGCTGCTTATCCTCTGTCTATCAGGTAGGCTAGGCCTGGATGGAATGAGCTCTCTGCCAGCACCTCTGTCAGGTGACAAAACCCTGGGGAGAGACTGAGACTTTGCTTTAGTTCTAGGGTGAAAAAAACCCTCAGGTGTCCTCAGGCGGTACTGTTCCTGAGCCCACCTGTCCCCGTCCCCATCCGAGAGCTGCCTTCCCAGGCCCACAGCAGGCCTCCACTCCTCTGTACCGAGGCTTTGACACTTCCTCTCCCCAGTCACCCTTAGCTGACCAGGGGCTGCGTCCAGGTCCCTTAGCCAGGAAATGTCCTCCCATAGCTGCTGCGCTTGCCTTTCTGCTCTGTTTTCCTCTGCTGCAATCAGGGCCTGTGGCCTCCATGCGCCAGCAGAGGCCCTCAGCTCCCTCCCATCAGCATAGTCCAGGAGGATGCTGAAGTCCTGGCCTCGCCTCCGCCAGTAGGAAACATCCCTCTCCTCATGGCTCAGTGGCTCGGAATAAGTCAAACTGGGAACATCATAGAACCTATAGAGAAAGAAAGGTTCAGTGTGAATAAGAGATCCAAAGTGTCACAGAATGAGAGCGAGGTGGACTCTGAATCTAAATTGACACTTGCAAACACTTTTTTTTTGTGTTGTTACAGAAGTGAGTGACATCTTACACACAGTCATTAGGTTTGGACACAAAAACACAAAATGTGTCTGAAAGACAATATTCTTTAATGTATTATGACAATATGATTGAGTTCGCTGGTATTCCATAATTAAAAGAAACACTAAAAAGAAACAACTGATTCATTGATATTCAAACTGCAGTGAACAGACTTTCCCAAAACAAAACAAAATGAGCATTATCTCAGTGTCTATGATAATGTAATAAAGCATCAACACCCTTTTGGGATTTGATAATTGTGACCATGGCAGTCTCAAGCATGTGTTTTGGCTTTGGCAGTATTGGCTTTCCAACGCAACTTAATCAAGGAGAGCCAGCACATATGAGACAGAAGTGCTTGAGTCAGCGGCTCCCAAGTCCCTTGAAGAAACCATGAAATTGTGATGCTACTGCAATATGATCTGCATATTAAATTGTGCTGACCTTATCTTGGAAGCTGGTCATCTGGACAGAGACTTTGGCTCTTAAAGAAAGTCTAAGCAAAAACATTCCATTACCTGATCTGATAGCAAAAGTACCTCTTTCCCTCTGATAAACTGATCACATAACTCAATTAGCAGGATCAAACTGTGCTCTTTTTGGAAATTCACTATGACCTACCAATAAACAATACACTTTTAGAGCAATCTGCCTTTACTCTGTTGCGATAAAATATAATCAAGGAGAAAATCAGCAGAATTGGGTCTTTTTGATTGTTGCTAGGGTGAATATATAATATAACAAGGATTCATATAATTCTTTAAATGCTAGCTGAATTTAACATAAAATGGCAAGTGTGTGACGAGTGGCTGTTGGCAGGTTCAAAACAGTGGTTCCACTGTAGTGTGATAAAGCAGTGCCGCCTGGAGATAATTTTAGTTATGGTTCCAAATTTACCTCGTAGGTGCAGGATATGGCTGTGATGCGCATTGCACTGCCAGAACAATTATCTTAGAAATAGCATACTTAATCATAACAGATTGAGTCCAAAAAAACAGAGCTTCACTTTTTTTGTGTTCAAAGAGGGTCATTTTGTTAAATTGCACTGTAATTTCAATTTTCTAATTTTCTCAAGCAGTCATGGTAATTTTCTTGGTGTGGTGAAACCACACGGCTGAATAAAGCTAAAGAAACTGTGATATCCATGAATATCCGTGGGTCATCTGTCACATCCAGGCATGTTTTAAGCCACCCTGATGACAGTCAGTCATAATGGAAAAAGGGAATGTGTGGGTTTGAAAGCCTTGTTGAAATTCAACTGTAACCATCAGGTCTTTCAAATAAAATAAATCAATAATTGTATTTTCTCAAGCTAGTTGTTTCATATTTATGATACAGTCACATAATGCCACTATTTGCAGTTAGCAATTACATAAAAAAGATATAAAAATCTAACCATAAAATATATCATAAATACATATTACTATATATGTTTGTAAAATATCCAGTCTAATAAATGATAAAAGAAAAGTCAACATGAATTACAGTTACCCGTTTCAAGAGCTTCATCTCATATCTGCACTGCACTACATCACTGTGTTAGTCACTGTACTCATTCATTTAAGCAGCAAAGTCAATGGATCATCCTCAGCAGCATATGCTACTGTATGGCTGAGGGGAGCCGCGCTGTGCACACTTGCCCAGCAACATGCTTACATCACAGAGCACGTGCTGGGCGTGATTCAGTGTGCCAGTGTTTACAGTGGAGTGATTACGCGCCTGTCTTGAGGCATGTTCAGTCCTCCTCAGTTTGCTCTCTGTCTAGTGCTGCTGTTTACATCTGCCTGCCTGGTGGAGGCTGTGGCGACGATACCGGTGCATGGGTGGGCTCCATAGAGACGCAAGCCACCTCTCTGCGCAGGCATGTAAACAACTCAAACGAGCGCAAAGGCACCTTTCATAATTCCTCATATCCCAGTATAAGATATGTCAGTGGTGCTGCTGCAGCCAGAGTGTTCTGCAGCTCTGGAAGGAGGGGAAAGGGAAGAGGAGGGAAAAAAAACCCTGCGCAGTGCAGACTCAGTTTTGCATGCAATACTGAAGGGCCCCAGTGAGAAGGGGGGGAGAGGAAAAAAAGGGAAGGTAAAGGGTGTGGGGGATCGAAAGAGACAGGAAAAAAAAACACTTACCCACTATCTGTGGCGAGAGAATCACCCAAGGGCTGAGCGTCACCTAGGATACCGATGCCGACTTCTTTTCTCCTTTGGTTCCTTTCCCCGCTTTCGTTGTCTGTGGCGGGGTAGCCCTTCACCAGTGCCTGCCTGCTGCCATAGATGCCTGTGATAGATGCCCCCCGGTCCGCCTCATACCCGTTCAGTGTCCCGCGGCCAGCCCTGTTGTCCACAAGTTCACGCTGGCAATCAGCGGGGCGCTTGTCATAAGGCGTGGCAGACGGAGGGCCGCTCTTGGGCAATTTATATCCGTGCGAAATGAGGAGGTCCTCCACACTGTACATGGTGGTGTCTCTCTCACTTCTGGGCAGGAGGGCAAAGGTGGGTGTGTTGCCTTATGCGCAGTGCTGCTGGTGGAAGCTGGAGCACGGATGCTCAGCAGAGGCCATCACTAAGGGGAGGACAGGGGAGGGAAGAGGTAACATGTGAACAGATTATTTCTGCATGCACCTACATTGAGGATGAGTCTTTTTTTTAACATGCCAGCTGATGTCAGAAAATGCAGATGTTTGTGTTACCCTTCCAAATGTGTTAATGCGTTACTTTGTCAGCATGTGCTATGTTGAACACTGAGTGTTCTCTTAAATTAAACATGAACATGTGCTAAACATAACACAGCCTTCTGCGCAGACATTATTGTGTCTCCAAGGGTATCTCTGGAATGTACAACTAAAGTTTTTAAGGGGCACACTGCACAATTTAACACCCCATCTTTTTTAATCTTTACTGTGGAGTCCACTTTATTCTCCCGAACATGGACAATTCTCTCTGAATTCTTGCTATACCCTTCTTTCCTTCCAAAGACAATTTATCACCTTTCCAAATTGCTCGATTTAGAGTTGTTCTCATCCATTAAACCACTCCCTACATAATGATATCTCCACCCTTTGTCTAGGATAAATACAGTAGAAAATGTGATTTAACCTCAACAGAGGTTCCAGGCAGAATATTCGTCATCAGTCAACACAGTCACAGTTATTGTTCTCGAGACACTCAGAGCAGCACATGGACAACTGCACAAATCTATGCATGTGGACAATGCCCTGCTTCCACCACTGCATGAGGCAATCTACAAAGTAATTCTTTAACATTGCATACAAAAAAAAACTGTGGCAGATAGTCTCAAGGTGATCTCCTCCAAACTAGTTTGCATCATATATTTGCCCTTCTAGTAACTTAGTACAGCTGCAACCACTCTGTATGCCTACAGACATGGGGGAAATTGAATATTCAATATAAATGACTAAACATAGTGTATTCTGCCCTTTGTCTTTATGCTTTGTGCTCTGTGCTGCATGTCACCATGCAAGTTTGTAATTTGTCTGTACCTCGTCTTTGGTAATGGCATCAGAAATTCTGGTACATTTATTACATGTAATTAGAGTGATTCAGTGATTCATTCAGATTTATAAAATCCAGTTGCACTTGCAGTGTTACCAAAAAAACAAAACTAAAATGAACTGAAAAGAACGTAAAGTTTAAGTTTAAGTTATAACAAAAACAAATTAATCTTTATTCTTTTTCTCTTGGATTACATGTTAGACTGTAATGTGATTCTTACTTCTAGAAATGTGTATATTCACCATTTAACTACATTTCTGTACAAGTACATTAGGACCGATGCATCCTATTTTATTCATTTATTATTTAATGTGCAAGTTTTTAAACCAAGTCCAACCAAACCAAAACTTAAAAGCCACCACAGGCATGGCTATACAGTAACTAAATCTGTTAAACAACAAAGCAACCAAACTATCCTTTGTGTTTTAAGCACTTCTCTCAGACTGTAGTCACGGTGTCTTTGATACTAAATAAAGGAGAATACATTTAAAAATTGCTAATACTGTATTGTTGAAATATCATTTGTACTGCAACCAATAGATATTTTCATTAATGATTAATCTGACGATTATTATTTTAGCTAACTGATTATTTGTTTGGTCTGTGAAGTGTCAGAAAATAGTAAAAATGCCCATCACAATTTCCCAAAGGTAATAATCAAAATGCTTGTGTTCAACCACAGTCCAAAACCCCAAAAATATTCAGTTAACAAAGACACAGGAAACAGCAAATCCTCATTTAGAAGAAGGAGCTAAAGAATGCTTGCTTGAAAAATTGAACAATTAATCTAACGTTAAATTTGTAGTAGTAGTGGTAGTACTAATAACTTTCTGTCAACTCAATGCGTAACTGATTGTTCATGTTAGCTCAAATATAATGCAACAAGTAGGTAAAACAAAAAACGAATATTGTTTTATGACTTTTTGAACGCAGACTTAGGTTTTTATGTGAAGAATCTATTCCCCTGAGTTCCTCTGCTGTTTGTGTGTGTATGTGAATGCAAAAGCAGCCCTCTCTGTCTGATATATTAATTAGTGGCTATAACAGTCTGTCCTGCCTGGAGATGACGGTGGATGGCTTATAAAACAGTAACACAGTGATCAAAGGCTTTGCACACATTAGCATTCTGGCTAATCATGTTTGGACTTGAATAGTGGCTCGCTATTCATTTTGCATTATGAAAGTGTCACTTAAAGGACAAGTACAGTGTTGAATCAAAGACTTGAGTGTTAAAATAGACGAACAAACCACTCCTCGTTTTAAGTTAGGGTGATGATTTGCCAAACTTGTCCACAGCAAACACCTTGATTTATTGATTTTAACTGAAACTACAAGACTCCAACCCCTGATATCATCCAGTTACAGTATAAATCAGGGATATTGGTCATGTGACAGAACTAAGATGTATCTGAATATAGCACTTGACCCTTTGAATATAAACAGACAGATTAATATCTAAAACCGAAGATGCCAGAAAAACATTTTATGTTATTACAGTAAACTTCTCTTAAAGTTCCCAGAAGACTACCTGTTGTCACAGCACATTGTGTTTTCCTCTGTGTATGAATTAAAGCATATTTCCTGACCTATCTCATATTGTTAGGTTACCATGAACAACAATTATGATCTTAATAAGAAATTAATACATTTAAATAAACTGAAATGAGACATGCTTCTGTCCCTCTTCATGTTTTCGACCTACCCTGAAAGGTATTAAAAAATAAATTTGCTGCTCATCTCTATGCAATTCACAATACTAATGCATTATGGTAGAATAATAAAGTGTCCTGGAATGATATTCTCTTTCAAATCATTTAAGTATAATAAAAACAAAAAGGTTGTTTGCTAGAATCAATATGTAATAATACAAAATGGCTGTGTATGCTACAGAATCATTACAACATGAGTTATTAAAGGTATAACACCCATTAATACAAATACAGTTTAACAGTAACCAGGCTAGGGCTGCAACTAAGTAATTAATTACATTATAGATTTATCAGATAATTACTTTTACAATTAATGATTAATCATTTAGTGTAAGAGATGTATAAAAAAGAGGTTAAAAAAAAGGCCCATCCCAACTTCCCAGAGCCCAAAGTGACATCCTTACATTGCTTATTTTGTTCCACCAACAGTCCAAAACAGAAACATTTTTCATTTACAGTCATATATGACAAATACAAGCAGAAAATTAATTATAATCCATGTATATGAGAAACTAGAACCAACAAATATTTCGCATTTTTGCATTAAATTACGATAAAACAATGAATCAATGATCAAATTTTGCTAATTAATTGTCTTTTTATTTGACTTACTTATTAATCATCTAACTGCTGCAGCTCACACTGTAAACAGTTCCCCAAAAAAGTTCATCTAAACCAAGAAATCTGTCAGTAAATTATTATTTTTTTGCTACTGTTACATTAATGATGAAAAATACTGTTAATATAAAGGACCATTTTGTTCATATGAGTTGGAAAAAACTCCCTCCTCTTCTCTTGACCTTAAGGTGACCTTAACATTTCTCACTCCATAACTTTATCCACTTTGCAGTTAGGAGCTGCCCCTGGCCTGGGAGCTTATTTCATACTGTATGATTCACTATAACACTTGAGATGTACAGTAGCCCGGAGATAATTAATACTATCCAGATGTAAAAAGCTCAGCAGAAAATCTCCACCCTAAGACCACAGTGTGTGTAACCATATTTTCAAGGACAGCATTATGTGGAAATGGATGAGCCAATTCATAAATGTCATCGTAACTTCCACTGATAAGCCAAGCCTAAGCAGACCCTAACATAACATTAAAAATCAGCTTGTTGAAATCAGGGCTTCTGATGTATAAGTCCTCCAACTATTCCTGGCTCTTCAAGTGGAGTGAATAGGCAGTGTGTTAAATGCAGCACAAAATCAACTCAAGGGCTTCTTGAATTAGCCAAATGCAAGAGCAGTCATGACCAGTGAAGATGGACTCGTATGGAAAAGTAGCTTCCTTTAACGCAGACTTTCATCAGAGAGAAGCAGAGCGAACCAGACACACAGTGGCCCTTTTTGACAAGGTCACAGCTTCAAATGATTGCAGTGGAAATATAGCACATGAGCCTTTTTTTGCATAGCAACAACAAAAGTAGCATTAATAATTACCACACAACCACATTTTCACATGCACATTACTGATGAGCTGAGGGGAATGATAGTTTTGTGTGTGCGAGGAGAACTAACAATAAGGTCAGCTGTTGTAAAAGTTGCTGTTTGAGATCATTCATTAGCTGATATTTACTGCCATTTGAGTCCTTTTCTGTGTGGATCAATTTTTATGTATGGAGCTCTCATTGATAACTTTCCCGTGCCGCCCTAAAAACTTCAACTGGGAGGCTGAGTCTAAATTTATTTTAAACTTTTAAAGATTTTGTTTTATTGACCACCACCCACTTATCCACCCTCCCTGAGCCGAGGGAGGGAGGCCCCCAATGTACAGCCAGGCCTAGCAGACTGCATGCACAGGTAGTGGCCACTGTAACACATCAGCACTAGCAGGCAGCACCACCCTAACTGCCAAGGGAGTGTACCTACATCTTACCTAGTGACAGGGATAACAGAGCGCCACAGAGCAGGCTGATCATAAAAAACTGCTTATTCAAACTCATTTCAAGCCACAAGTTCAGCACATTCATGATCAAGAGCACTTTGTCTTAACTAAGTCCACCTGATTCTGTGAAATCCTTAAAACCATTTCCCCTGGATGATAACTTGCTGTATGAATGAATAATGATTTGAAATAGATCCGTTGTGTCATAGCACATAGCTATCAATAATATATCAATGTTGTAGGAATATCTATCCATGCATATGCACAATATGACCCACTATAGCCTTGCTGCAGTGTTATATGGCACAGCCTACATAAAATTGACTGCTATGAAATGATTTTTCAAATCCGCTCCCAATACCTGCTTCGCCCAGTACCGCAAGTCCAGCGCCTACCAGGAAAAAAACCTTTCTACCTGCACGCACTGCAAGTTGAAAATATAGTCAGCGGTCATGTTTTGACGAAAGCCGCTTGGCCAAATCATAACCTCGTTGCAAATTTTCCCCAAGAAATGCACGCAGCGCAGCGGCGAGCGCACATCCCCGCCTCGCCAGGCAGCAGCAGCAGCAGCAGCGGCGGCGGCTCGGCGCGGATCTGTCGAAGGGCGAACATTTTGAGGTGTGTGCAAGTTGACGCGCGGTTAACGAGGAGGTTTTGCAGATGCGTCTTCGCTGACTGTGAGTGTTTACCAAGACCCGCTGCCCCTGCGCTACGGTGGAGGCTACGTGAGGCACACACATACACACACACACAAAAAAAGACACAGCAACCCCTCCCTAGAAATAAGCCAGTGTTGAGCAGAGCGGGAAACAGCATGCAGCAAGATGCCATAACATTGCAAAAATGAATAAGGGCGTAGCGGCAGAGAGACGCATACCTGGGAAGATGCTTGGCGCGGCCGTCGCAGTTCCCCTGCGCCCAGCTTTAGCTGCTGAGACTGAGCACTGCACAGAGCCTGAGCCGAGCATGCCTATTGGTAGGCAGAGACGCGCTGGTTGCTGGCTGCCTGGACTGGGCTCTCCTCACTACAGCTGAGGTGGGGTGGGCTCCTCACATGCATGCAGCTACAGAGAGGGATGTCAGAATGGTTTCTTCCAAACTGTTTCTCCTAACTTTGCTTTTTTTTCATAGCAACAGTCATTTTTTCCATTCAATCTGGCACATTGACTTGAATGATAACTACACACATGTGGAGCATGATGTGTGTATCTCCTTGAATCTTAATCTTTGTCACACATGTTCGGCACATTAAAACCTCAGAGGAACACGCCTTATGTGTTTCGACAAGAAAGGTCAGTCACTGCTCATGCTCATTTTTGCTGCATTACTCAATTAGATCTTCCAATAAAAACTCCATCTCCCAGTAGCAGATTTCTAAATTAACGCCCATGCGTCTCTTTCCCATCCTGTTAAGTTTTTGATGTGCAGTATGGCAGTGAGCAGCACCGCGCCCTTGGTGATGTTGATGACTCGTCACTGTGTGTGTCCCCCCTCCCATCCAATGCCAAGACAGCTTGGCTAATTAAATGTGCTGGGCTCAGGCCTTCCTGTGCCAACTGTGACATGCTGCACTCTGAGGGATCCCTCGTTCGGAGGAGTGACGGGCAACGCGCACGTTCCAGAGATCCACTCGCTGATGACGAAGTGCTAAAGCCTGACCTCAGGGGTCCCTGCACACACCATGTAAGGCTTTCACTTTTTTCACTCTTTTCGGGAAGGGGTTTAATTGACATCCACATATGGGAGCTGCCCAGTGCAACCAGTGCTGGATGTCCAGTGGCTGCCAGCTGCTGAGCAGTTCCACAAGTTAAAGATGGTCCATAATAATAAATGAATGATTGGTTGATACTTTAGTCATCTGGTGTTCGGAGACACTTTCAAGCTCTGCTATTTTAAAATCATGACTGGCTACTTTGGTTGCTTTTGTCCCGCTTGACAAAGCAAATTAAGGGAGAGAGTGCAGTACAAGTGATCCCAGGTAGCCAAAACGCCTTGACCCGATAGTAGTCTTATTGTAGGACACCAGGTTGTCAGACTGATGATAAATGATGTACCTGGCTGACTCTGGCCCAAAGATAACCTGAGTGCTGCTAACTGCAGCTGATTTTCACTCCAGATTTGAGGTCCACATGTTCAATAAACAGCTAAATGCAGAGACCATACATGGGCCAGGGCCAGCTTACATTTATGCCAAGTCAGCTGACACTTTGCTACAATCAGCTTGCCTGATATCAGACAGAATTGTCAACTTGGTACGCCACAGTACTATTTTCAGTGCAACATTGCCTCCACTCTAACAGATTTTCATGGGTCAGGAGGATTCAACTTTCACTAACTTCCTAGATACCAACATATTCACCTGAATCTAACGTCATTTTTGGTCCACTCTGATCCATGCGTAGTCATGCCAACAAACTTGTTCTGCTGGGGTTTTAAGAGTGGAGTGGAGCAAAGTAAAAACAAACTACGATGTCGGGCAATATTGAGGAGACATGCTGTCTAGGTAGCAGTGTCTATCTTGTATATACCGGTCACCATTGTTGTTATTACTTCTCATTGGTTTCAGCGCACAGCTTGACAACAGCTTGACAACGGCGTTAGTCCTGCCCGTGGCTCTAATTGGCTAATCATTAGTCCATCCGCAGCGTACTTTCGAGCGATTGCTTTTTCCATTGAGAAAGCACTGTTTCATGTCATGATGCCAGACGAATCAGTCATCTTGGTGAAGTGAGTGGATTCAAAGGTCTGAACCCCGGCAAACAATCAGCCTGACTGAGCCGGCTATACCTGGAAGCCATTTCACACCATTATCACACATCAAACTTATATCCTCCTTGCAGTTGAAACATGATTCCAGTGACTTCACTCTGCTGGAGATGCAGGCAATGTGCGGAAAGAAAAGTATTTCACTTTAAAAAGCTGAAAGGGTCGCATGTTGCTTATTCAATCTCCAGTCCAGATTGTCCAACTGGTCCAGTTAACTGATGACCTCTATATGTTTTATCTGCCTCCTGTGCTGACCAAACCACTTGTCACCAAGACAGAATATTTATCTGTAAAAAATATGAACCATTCCCCTTGAGCATGCACATCCACATCCACGTGTTTAACTTGTTGGATTTCCTATATCAAAATAAAAGTCAAAGTGGAGTTGACACTCTAATAATGTGAATATAAAGTGATAATTATTTTTTGGTGATATTGCTTAAATGGTTAAATGAACACACTAGCTTTTTTTCATACCTCTCAGCAACTTTTTTCTGATGAAGACTGTGAGATCAAAGCTCTGCAAAAACTAGTAATTGCAACTTGGAAGGGGATCTTTTTTTTACACTTACTGATTCAGAGGTCAGAAACTGACCTTTCATGATCAAAACTTTCTGCAGTTTGTATAAAGCAGGAGGTTTTAGAGTCAGCAACAAATTCACACATGCTGCTTAACTGTTACCACAAGGCTGAACAGTTTACCCACTCTGCAGCACTTTTATACTGTATGTCAAATTCAACATATTGGAAACATGATGTGAAGTACATAAACAACTCAGGGAAATTTGTACTGAATGCTTTCAGTCTTTCTGTTCATAATGCTAGAGACTATGCCTGTAACACTAGAGAGGTTTAGACACCCTCATTGACAGCTGTTAGGAACTTTAGAAGGTAAATTCCATGGACTTCAAAATGACCTCCAAGATTTTATGTGCAAATCAGTGCCATTAAATTGATCTATCAGTTTCAACTGAACCATAATACTCTATTGACATTTCATGTGTTAAGTGGAAGGTCAGTTTTAGATTTAGATTTACACCCTGCAAAAACCAATCCATTCCTGAGCAAAACAATAAACTTTACAGTTCGCAGTTTGGGTTCTTTCATTAGATTTCTGATGTCTTTTTTGTACAATATTCCAATTCTATTAATAAACAGTCATATAGCATAACTCATCAATGTATGTGATGTATGTAAGGTAGAATCAATGTATTGTTACACTTCACCTTTTGTCTCAGATTGTAAGGAGCACTAGAAAATGTAAATTCAACCACCCCATGCACTATCTCTGTGTCAGTGTGGTCACATTAAATACTGCCAGCTAGGAAAGCCTGCTGAACACAGGGCACTGTCTCTCCACTCTCCTGCTTCCTGCCATACTGTCAAGCTACTGCCAGCAATACCCATCACTATGGCAACATAACATATGCCATTTGGTAGACGCTCATGTACCTTATAGTGCCTTATAGTGCTTCTGTTTTAGTACGACTGCCTGAAGGGAAGTAAAGGCCTGACTCTGGGCTGAGCACAGGGAGGGTCAGTATTGGTGGAAATTTTTACCTAAGAGACACTGACTTAATAGTTAACAGCTTCTTTAGCACTGATATAATTTTTCTGTCTTGAAAAGGTGTTAGGTACGGTGTCACTGTTGTTCACTTTTGATGATGTTTTTGTTGTGTCTTGGTCTCATGCTGGATTTGACTCTGACCTGTCGTAACCATAAGTGGATGTTGTCTTTTCTTCTTCTCTCTCCCCATCATGGCCTGATCTGAGCAAAAGACTGAATTTTCCAAGTGTCATGGACCTAGATGTTGAAATTTCCATTTTCGTCATGATCTCTAAACTGTTTCTCGCACGTCTTGGTCTTTATCTTACTGTAAGACTCGCTTTGTTCCAATCAGTATTTGGTCTGGATCACCTTCACACCTGCTCTAGACGGAGACATGACCGACTCTGGGCTTGAGATGTACTTAGAAATAGTTTGTGGTTTACATCTGCCCGCTGAGGCGATGCGATGTCGAATCATGTCAGTTTGCAGACGTAAGATTACTTTGCCATTTTCATGGCCTGTCGTGTAGTCTGCTGCATGCTACAGTGGGTGGTCTAACACCTATATCAGCTCTGCTCTACTTCACATGGCAGGCTGACTTTTACTGAGTGGAGGCCTTTGCTCTTAATTTACTGCTTTAAAAGTATTCGACTAAAGGGCTCATATACATGTGGAAGACTGTGGAAGTGTGGAGGCTTCTTCTAGTATCAGATAATGAACCCTGACTGCTTCTGTTAACACCTCTTGGAAAAAGTATGGTTTGAGATTTTGTAAATCAAGGATTTTTTGAACAATTCTATGCATTAATTGAAGACTGTGCTTTAATTGTGCTTATTCTGAGAGCATCTGTTACCCGGAGGTGAATATCTCACTTTAGATTGAAGTCATTACACATACAGGAGGTGTTGCTGCATGTTTTTCCCATCAGTGCTACAGAGGGAAGGAAAGATCTGACGAGGTTGTTTGAGGCTTTTGGAGGGTTAGTGGCCATGTTAGTGGAGCTTTGTGGCTCATGCAGTAAGGAAACGGTCACGAAATTGGACAATTAGAAGCAGCAGGAAAAATAATCAGTCCAGTGCTTTGAACTTAAAATGATTTTTGCTACAATAGAAGTCACTAGTGCATGAGGTCATTTCCATAACTAAGTACAGAAACAACTTTCAATATTCGTTTCAATCTGGTAGTTCCAAGTGTGGGTTTTACTGCATCAGGAGATATTTGTAAATCACAGACAAGTATTGTACAGTGTATGCCTGCTGTATTGTTTTGTCTAAGCTCTCACACAGATTCCTTACTTGCAGAACACAAAGCTTTCCGTATTTCTGTGTTTCTGTATTGGGCTGTTTGGTTTACCTTCGTAACAGGATTCCAAATAGGAATTGCATTTTTATCCACTTAGGGATAGTGCTACAAGCTGTAAACACAACACTGACATGTTATCACCTTAGTATCTTATAGCGAATGAGTTAGCATTTACACCGTGGATGTATAAAGAGAGCTGGATACAGTGTTGGAGGCAGGGCCCCGTTCATTTCTATGAAAGCTGCTGATTGGGGAATGAAGGCAAGAAAACTTTGACTTCTCGGGAGTAAAATCACACAGTTTCTCAGCATCATTGGGCCCATACAGCAAGTGCAAGTGATATTTTGCTGGTCGAGCAATTTCAGGTTTAGTCCTCAGTTTACTTGTGCAGATAAAATAATTTTAATGCGGCTCTTTTAGACTTTGGAATGTTTTTAGACCAAATGGATGACACCACAATAGTGAAATGAATCAAGTCATTAGGGTTGTGATGCTAAAAAAGGACTGCTCACTGAGTTACAGACGTCTCTTTCAAAATGTAAGTCTTTGGGAAAACATACTTTTTGGGCCCAATTGCCAGGGTTGGAGAGTAATGGAATACAAGTAACTAAGTCATGTATTTAAGATATGAAATATAAGTAACTGTATTCCCTTACAGTTTAAATTATTCTCAATACAGTTACTAGCTGTGTTTCCATCCAAAAGTGATTTGAACCATTGGGAAATGCGCATTAAAAAAAATATGAATCCTGTGTGTTTCCATTAAATGTACGGACTTTGGTGAAAACTACGAACTCGCGCGAGTTTTCCGCAGAACCGGAGACAAAACAAGTCTCGCATTCTTCTTCTACATTTTCTGGCGGTTGGCAACCAGCTTGTAAATACATTACCGCCTTCCCGACCCGGAGTGTGGATATCACCATGGAGAGAGGTGCGCTACGTCAGACTGAATTCGAACATAACTGTTTCTATCCCCCGTTTTGCAAATCAACATTTTTTCGAATCAACCAAAACCCGGCTAAAGCGAGTGTATTTTAGATTGTGTGAATCAGGGGATTTTAATTTGAATTCTGGCATTTCCATCATAATTTTCTGATGCGATACTTCTAGATGCGCATCTAAACAGGCTGATGGAAACATGGCTACTGTCTTTAAAAAAAGATTACTTAAAAGGATTGTTTTGTTTTGTTTTATTTGTTCCAACACCATGTCCTAACTGAATGTGACGTAAGCGAGCATCAGTTTGATTGCATCGTTTTCTACTACAATGTTCCAAATGACCTCAAGCGACGCATTCCTGTTTCCATATATTCCTTGTGCTTGCTTTGAAAGTGCCGCAATGTACGAGGAATGGCCAATTCATAAAGTTGAAATGAGAGTTATCTAAATAGCACCTCCTCATTTAACTGCAGAAACCTAAATAGGGTGATGGCTGGCTGGAGGGGTGATCACAAGGATGTTTCTGGTAATAACAACCTTATTGCTGCTGGCTATATTGTCATCTCTAGTAAATATCGGAATATAACACTTGTTTCCTGTTTAAAAACTATGAATGCGGAGTGGAGTGACAGCAAGTACTAGGCCATCTTTTAAGTGGTTACGTCTCCAGCTGAGCACACATTTGATGGGCACAGGGTTTGTCTACATGACATAACAAAAGTGCACATTTAATGGATCAGTGTGGACAGAGAGTGGCGCTTGCTGTTAAGACATATGAGGCATGCCTCCCATAAACACATTTAAAAAAGCTATGCACCTGCCACACAACAAAGGCAGAGCAGATGCACCACCAAGAAGGTGTTGTGTGCTATTGCCATGAAAATATTAGTACTAAGTATTAAGATATTTAACTTGCGTAATCTAATGGAATATGTTACAAATTCTATTTTAGGGCATGTATTCAGTCATCTGTAGAGGAATACGCTTTAAAAGTAACCCTCCCAACCCTTACCCTGGAAATCCAGAGGTCTTCTGAGAGCACAATTTGAATTTGCTCAGCGAATCAGTAATGATGCTCATTACCCATGCTGTTGGAGCCAAGCTGCACCAATCACATCGGTGTATCTGATATAGGCGGACCAGAGGTGAGCTAAACAGATGACGACAGCGCTGCGACAGTGAAGTCCAGAATCAGTCAGTAAACATTGCAAGATGGCTACAGATGAACACAAGTTATTTGAAACAGCTTTGGCCACTACAATAAGACAGTCAGACTTGGCTTTTTCTCTAAAAGAGGAACAGAAGACGGCGCTCGAGTCTTTCCTTTGCAAGAAGGACGATTTTGCTGTTTTGGCGATACGGCAAAAGTCTAATCTACCAGTTAGCTCCACTGGTAGCTAAGCTCTGGATACGTTACTTCGTGTATTGTTCTGATTGGTCGTAGTGTTATCCAATTGCGTGCAGTGATATTTTCAAATGCATTGCTCATAGCCAGACCCTAAATCTTTCTAGATTTGGGTCTGGATTTCCAGGCTACCCAACCCTGCCAATGGCATTACATCATGGACCTGGAAGTTGTAGTTACACAGTTTGGCCACAATATCAAATTGGCTTCAAAGTCCAGCACACTGGGGGCTGAATTTACACATCCAGCAGCCAAAGAGCCAGAAGACGACCAAACAGAGCTAAAATGAGAGGCCAGAGATACAATTACAAATGAATGCTAATGTTGCTCTGTGTCGTTGCTCCCCTATATGTTGACAAGCCAGTTGCTTCTAACTTCATCTGTCAGATAATTTGTGTTGGACAGGTAATTTATTGTGGATTTATGTAAGCTGCTTGCTGCTGCTATAGACAGCACTGATGATAACGCTGAGAGTGAAGCAAAACAGTAAAGCTGCAGGCCCTTAAACCAAACAGTGAGCTCAATGACGCTAAAACGCTCCGTAGAGCTGAGGAGAACTGCAGATTTACATGATAATTCTCTGTGTGGTCATTACTGAGTGATCCCTTTCACATTAAACTTGTAGTTGAAATATAAATATTGATTAGAGCAGCTTTAACCATATATTACCCACAGCTTTAAAGCATATTATTATAACAATCATCAGTTTGTTTCAAGCCTGAGCTGCTCATGTTCACCATGACTGTAATATCACTCCACAATGATGACCCGGTATTGATCCAGTATTTTTAAAGCTGTCAATAAAATTGTTAGTACCATAGATTTTGCATTTGCATAAAACATTTATTTATGTGTTAAGATAAACTCAAACAAAAAACACAATGTATACACTCATACAGATGCGATCCGTCTCAATCAACCCTTATGACACACTCTCGATGCATGGCAGTGTATTTATCTCCTGTCTGCCTGTACTGTCCTATTTTCTTCTAATTTTTTGTGTTTGGGGCGTTCATGGGTGTGTACCCGCGCACCCGGTGAGGGTGGAGCTTTATTAAAAGCAGTGGTCTGCATCTTCACTGGCGAGCATGTTTACAAACAGTAATGAAAGTTCCTGCATAGTATACCTTTAAAGAGTTTTGTGCTCCAAAAACTAGTTTAAAAGCTTGTAAAAGTTTTCTATTTGTCTTGGAGGAACTTGTGGTCAGTGTGTTGTCGATGATATTTTATTTCTTCTATTTTTCAAACTTTCCACTCCGGCTTTCGCTCTCTGCCTAGACTGAAACAAGACTGTCATGACTTCCTTACATGAAGAGAAACATTGATTTCGGCTCAGCGGGGATCATGCAAAACAGCCTCTCATTAAAATCATAATTAGAACTTGGAAATGGCACATGGGGTTCAACTCTGGGGCGAGCTGAAAATCACTGGAAACTATTAAACTTGCACTTAGCCTTTCACTCCCAAACAAAGCATGTCTGATTCCGGTTATGACATCTCATGCAACGTGAGGTGAAAGCTAAAAGTTATATATTTAGTTATATATTGAAGCTAACTGTTTGTGTCTGTCGAGTTATGGACTCCAGAAAACACTCGTCCTGTCCAGAGACCAAAAAAGGACTTATATAGATACTAAAACTCCACATCCATATATATGATACATGTTTTGTTGTGACAGGTACAAAAACATCAAAATATGTCGATATCCTTGGTGACTTATTTTTCAATGTCAAGGGCATTCGTTGTTTTCCACCTGAAGGTCACTGCTGTGCAGCATCATCATCATCATCATCATCTATTCTTACACAAATATCAAACTATAATGTCACATCAACTCTCTGACAATCCTCATAAGATCACCTATCAGTTGTGAAGGTCCACTTCAAACACACAAACACACACACACATACATTCACATGAACACACGCACACTCTGCCCTCTCCCTGTCCCCAGCCCCAGTTGCCTAGGAGACAGCTGAGACAGGGACCCCATCTCATTACACACCAATAGGGCTGTGTGACTGGCTGGAGGAGGTAGCGTAGGATTTTTATCGCCATCTAGCAGCCAAGACAGAGAAAGACATTTCTTTTCTTTTTTTTTTTTTTTGAAAGCCACGTTTCTGCCTAGTAACCCAATATGCTGACTTCTCCTGGTGCTGAATCCAGCCTGGAATTTAATAGGACACGCTGTACTGTGGGACACGTGAAATGTTGAACATGGGCCATTAGTCAAATAGAAACCTACTAGGTAATCATTGATTGATTCATTGATCTATTCATTCATTCATTCATTGATACAAAATGAGGACACAACTGTGTGTTTTTTAATGCGGTAAGTCAGACTAAGCTTGTAGCTGAGCAAATGATGACACTTTTTAATCACACTCATCAGACATATCAGAGATAAATCACTTTTTTCCTAGATAGATGGAGCTGACACTGGTGTTGGAAAGAGATGAGGTACATTTACTCAAGTACTATACTTAAGTACAATCCTGGGGGACATGTATTTTAGTTTAGTTAATACTTGCACTTCACTACATTTCAGAGGTAAATACTGTACTTTGGATTCATCTGGCAGCTACTAGTTACTTATATCATATTCAGATTTTACACATAAAGCATGCAATCAGCTTTTAAAATATGTAGCATTGTTTTAGAACAGGGGTGTCAAACTTATTTTGGTTCGTGGGCCACATAAAGTCCAATTTGATCTCACATGGGCTCGACAAATAAAACCATCGTACAATAACCTAACATTATCCTTCATCCTTTATACAAAACAAATAAACAGCCTGAGATATCCTAAGAAAAATAAGTGCAGTTTCAACAGTTTTTCCACTTTCAGTCAGTCTACTTTTCACTGTCATTACATGTGCATCTATCCACACATTTCCTGATAAAGATTCTTTCGAACTGAAGCTGACCATTGACAATATTTTGCACAATGTATTCTGATCAGGGTGGAAAAGCCTGTGAAGCAGAATTTTACATGAATTAGGCAACACATTGTTTAATTTGCTCCTGAAACCTGGCACCTCATAGACTAGTCATCTTGTGGGCCAGAATGGACCCTTGGGCGGGCTGGTTCTGGCCTGCGGGCTGTGTGTTTGACACCCCTATTTTAGAATGAACTACCCAGCTGTATATAAAAGCTGTACACAGTGTTAAGTAGTTAAAATTAGCTCCAACTACAGTATTAGGATCGTGCTTATATATAAATGCATCAATACCCTGTAATATAATATTATAACAGTGACAGGGGTAATTCTGGAGAAAATACAACATCTACATTTGATACTTTAGGTACATTTTGTTGCCAAAACCTCGGTAGTTTGAATGCAGGACTTATGTGCATTAACAAAGTATTTTTTGATTGTGTTATTGCTGCTTTTTTGCTTGAGTTTATGAAGTACATGTAAATGTTGATTACACAATGTAATGGCTATAGAATAATCACATCATCGATATTTAGATTGGTTCCCTGTAAGCCCCACTTTTATGATGCAATTCTACAAACTAACTATTGCTTTCAAATAAATATAGTGAAATATAAATGACAGTGCTTCCCTCTGAATTCTAATGAGGTAGAAGCATTTAACAGAAACACAGTACTTAATTAGATTTACCTGGTTTCATTTCAACATTTCACATTGTAGTATTCTAAGAGAAGACAAATGTGTTTTGCTGTGTGTTACATTTACATTCTAGACCATGTTCAGTGATATGATTTAGTAGGAAGCCTATTCTCCTTATCCTGACACATTTATCACATCAGATCTCAAACACGTAATGTCGCTCAACTCAGCAGTTTCAGTGCTTCAGTATGCACTGTATGTACATATAGTGTGCTTTATGTACGTGGCCCCATCACAGAATATCACACAATCTGAGACAGCTGTTCTGGAATATACTGCAGTTTATTAATTCTAATTGATGTGTTATATTACATATTAAAAACATCAAGTAAAAATGGCCACATATATACACAGCAGCAGAAGCAGGAGTTTGGGCTTAACTGAGCAGGACACTGTTGTGCTTTTTAATTTCTACTTGGCTGGGAACAAAAGATAATCCATGTGCTACACACGTCGTATGTGAAACGAAGCCACAGACACACTCGAGTGATAACCTGTCTCTAAGTTAAAGGTTTTAGATAGATCCCCTAGTCACCATAATGTGAGAGTGCAGATAGGAATGTCAGCATAGTCAAACCGGTGTTATTAAAGAGTACCTTAAATCTTGTTTTTGCTGACCTCCAGCAGTTTAACTTCTTACCTTGCAGCAGCGATATACAGGTGTACTACAGGACTGAGTGACATCACTGTTGGGCGTGGTCAGAGGTTAAGTAGTCTTGAAACTTTTAACCAGAAAGGGCAGCAAAACACTGCTTTTTAGCCTGATGTTAAGCAACACAAGCGCCAGAATATTGTACGTTTCTGCAAATCAGGGACACATTACATTTGTACATTATTATGTAGCAGACGTCATGTGTGTCAAAACTTGACGTTTCTTTAAGTTTCAGTGGTGTGGTTAGGTGGCACTATCAAAGCCGGAACACACTCATGTTTGGTGGGTGCTGCTGGAAATGCAGCAATGACTAAAAACAACCAGTTTTGCTGTTTGTGGTCTTGAACAGTGGTCTGCATCTTGGCAAGCATCTCGTGCTAGGTGACAGCCCCTCCACCATCCCCACTAGCTCCAGATGACAAAGTCAGCTCACATACCATGTGCTAACAATGGAACGTAAAAATGTAATGTGTCCATGGTTTGCAGATACATACATAGCCAAAATTTTCTTTCTTCTATTTTTAAGTTACTCTTTAACAAACAGAATACTCTGTGCCTACAGAAGATAAGAAATCACCCAGGGCAGGAAACCAGCTTTGTTGTCCACGTTCTATGGTTCACTGGCCACTTTTAGAATCTTCTGGCAGCCAAATAGATATTTCAAACATTTCTTAGCACCACATGATGGTTTGTTGCCAAATGACGTTTGTAGCAGAGTATACAAATATACCAGCGGCTGTGGGCTGGTGTTACTTTCCCACCCTGTTAACACCTGATTGATGAACAATAAACCTTTGAACAATCTTTGCATTTCTAAAGAAATTTGAGGTTACTAAAATTTCAGTCTATACCTCAATATCATCTAGTGATATTCATGCGCAGGTGAAAATAAAGCGTCTATGCACTGTACCTATTTTAAATGTGAACAATCCACACACGTGACTCTGCACAAACAACCACCTTGTCATCTCTTTGCAACATTCTGCTTTGGTCCACAGGATATACTATTGTTGACCCCACCTAAAGCATAGTATTGTCATTTAAATGTAGATATAGGCAAGGGTGATTAGAGCTAACACAACAGAAAAAAAAGATAGCACACATACAGTACACTTGTAACAAAGATCAACATAGAAATAAAAGACAAAAATATCAAGAAATAAACTCTTCCATATGGCAACATAAGATATGGCATATACTGTAGAACTGGCCCTAATGAAACTACTCGTTTGCCGTGAAAGAAAAGATATGCAAACACTAATTGTGGTGACGTGGTGATATACTTAAGGTCTTTGTAAACATTCTCTGTTCTAGGCCTCTGATTCGGATTGGTCGGTGGCGACGCTGCCGTTCAGCTCGCCCAGTCCTGTTTGCTCCTGGATGTCCGTCATCTCTCCCACGATGAAGGTTGGCTCCCCTCCTTTGCTGTTGGCCGAGCCGCTGTCCGGCTGCTTGGCCGTCTGATTGGTCAGGGTGGGCTCTTCATCCAGCCTGCTGGAGATTGACCAGTAGAGGTGAGCGTCAAGTCTGGCTGCAGCCAGTGAGAGCTCTCGTGCTGAGCAGGAGGGCGTGTCCACCTTGGGAGAGGGGAACATGAGAGTTGGTGAAATCACTAATGTCTCAATTCAGGTATCCACATGATGAAGATATTGCTATTGCCAAGGTAGCAAGAAGTTAAAGAAATAGTTATATATTTTGGGAAATACACTTATTTGCATTCAGGCAAAGAGTTAGCTGAGAAGATTGACACCATTGTCATGTCTGTACAGTGAATATGAAGCTACAGCCAGCAGTCGGTTAGCTTAGCATAGCTTGAAGACTGGATGGTCAGCCATCTGTGAGCATCTATCACCCTAGTTTTTGTGGTGTGTCCTGCACTGTTGGCACTAGTTGGCTATTTTTCAGCCAATTTATTTAGTTCAGCTCAGTGCTCAGGAAGAGAAACGGAAGTGAGGAAAGTAAACAATAGGTTTAAGTCAAGAGGGCAAGATCGTAACAAACTTGTTGTAATAGGTGAAGTTGTGTTATTCAGCCATTGAGCTCTTTTTTGCAGAAATGGTTCGTGATTGTTATTGTTGGGCCTTGAATCCAGTCGATTTGGTTTGTCTGGGCCTTGAAGGTAACAAAAACCTATCTCCTCAATCTATGTTGTTGTATGTTTAACCCACACAAAAATCAAAGTGTAAACTCCTGGAGTCTTGTCATCACAGCACAACCAGCATAGACACCAGGAAGATTATAGTGGTAGACTTTCTTACCTTTGGACAGAGCCAGGCTCGCTGTTTGCCCCTGTTTCCAGTCTTTAAGCTAAGCTAAGCTAAGCTAAGCAGCTGCTGGTGGTAGCCTCATATATAACAGACAAATATGAGAGTGTCATCAAATTACAGTTTAATCCTATTCAATGAAAACACTGAGTGGACTGCAAAGGGCCCAAAGAAAAACGCCTTCCCTAAATATTGCAGTTGCAGTTCAGTAATGATGAAGGGTCTCTTGTGTCTTTCTGGACTGGAAAACAAATTGAAAATAGAAGAATATTTGAGGGCGAAATGTATTTGGAAAATGTATTTTCAAAAATGTCAAACTTTTCCTTTTACTGTCTTAATTTACTTTATCAATTTACCCTTTCTCCTCCACAAGCCAAGTCTATTTCTGAAAAATGGAGCATGAATAGGATCGTTTTAAAATCATGCTAAAGCAGTTTTATAGAGAGATCAAACATGTACTCATGTGAAATCAGGTGCTTCTTATAGACTTTAACATGTCACTGTTTGTGCTCCATGTTGTGTGTGTTTTCCTGCTGAGTTTAGTGTGTTTGTATAAAAGCTCATCTAGGGACAGGCATATGTTATAAAATCTTTGGTGTGTGGCATTGGCCCGTGCTATGTACGTCCCTACCAAAATAAACATGAAATAAATACTTCAGTTAGAGTTCCTGCATTTCCCAGCATGCCTTTCAACAACCCCAAGAGAACAAGAGTGAGAATTCAACTGCTGGTTATACATGTAGGTGGAGACAAGAATAGGGATAACAGCAAGAGTTGTTCCAGGTTTTCTCACTCAGACACTTGTAGTGTAGCTTGTAGTTATGAGAGAACTGGTATGTTTTGCATCTTTAGAGAATTTGTTAAACAGCAGTCACAAAATGGAAAAAAATTTGAAATTTATGATTAATCGTTGAAGCATTTTCTGCTACCATACTCCATTGTGACAACACTGTCTGTCCTCCTATAGACAGAAATGATAAAATTCAGCAATCTGAAGAGTTTAGGGAGTGTTTTGGGTAGAAATTTTACTAAAAAAAGACTAATGGCAATTTTTTAACCCTACTAAATCACACACCCCGGCATCAACCTGTGCTTTGTCCCCTGCTTCAAACGATTACCTCAAACGTGTGATGAAAGGCTCCATAGTCGACGTCAAAGAAACCCTCTGCCAGCGACATCATCGGGCTAAACCTGTGACCCCACATCACCTCCTCCGCGAGATAGGAGCTCCTCGCCTGGCACGTCATCCCTGCACACACAAACACAAGCATACTGATGAGTGCATACATTCATTATGCCTCACAGTATTTGCTGTCACACATAACTGGGCGAAATCTCAGCCGAAAGTCAAAGCAACACACCTAAAACAATTAGTTTACATTCAGTCGCACACAGTTAAATCAGCAAGCTGTCTTTAAATGACTATCCTCTGCAGCCGAGTTATGACTGTCGGCTACTTCTTTGTAACTCAACAGCGATCTGACTAAGGGAATCAATATTTGGCGTAGGCAGAGAGGCCACCTTTACCTCACGGAAGACGCATCATGAATAACTCTGATACACTGAATTCCTGCCAAACAGCGGGAACAGTTTGGTATATCATCCTCTCAGAATGAATCTGACATAAGACGATATGAGAGGGGGATAAAGAAAAAGATAAACACGGCCTGTCCAAATCCTTTCAGGGGACAGGTAACTGGGTATTTGTAGTTTTTAGACTGAAGGACAACAACATGAAATACAACCATAAATATAACATAGGTGTTAAGCTGTGCTTCTAAATATGTAATCTCTCAGGGGGTCTATGAGTAGAGATAAGGTGCAGCTCAGCTGCTGTGAATGATTTTCACACTCAGTATACCGTGAACACATACCTCTTAAGGTTTTGCTATTTAAAAAAAACTCCTGAGACTGGAGGGTGTTTTGAGCCTAAAAAATGTGTTTGAATCCAGTGTGACTAATAGTGAGTTAGTCCATAAGGGGTCAGTGCCTTGCTCAAGGGCAGGTGAGTGTTCACTGAAACACATTAGCTGGTGTAGGGACGGATATGATGTGGACCTTTTCTCTGACTGCTATGACACCTTGGTGCATATATTGTAACACCTTTTAATCTTCTCCCAATACAACGATTCGAAAGACTGTGCCTTTAGTCAAAAGTTAAGTTATGAGAACATACAGTATAAGAGCGCTCGATCCAGTTTTGTTCCCTGTTGTATAATGCATTCAATTCTGTTCTCATATCTAAATATATATGTGTGCATATTCCCCCTGTAATCACAACATCATGCTTTTAAGTCTCCCGAAAGACCGAGAAGAGACGGAGAGCTCTCAAACAATAAATTGTAAATCTAAACTCGGACATCCTGGAAAAGGGAATTTCATTTTCTAATGGACAGTTTTGGGCAGGCTTTGCTTTCTGTAAAACAGTGATGGTATTACTGTAATATCAGACAGTTGTATGCATCTACAAGATTAATTTCCTAATGCTCAGTATGTGTTGTTGCAGCCAAACATGCACTTACAACACAGAGGCCTCTGGAACTACAGTCAAATTAAATTGCAATGTATTATTTCCCATACAAAGCAATAATGTTAAGTTGTTATATTTTTTGTCATATCATTTCAAATCTACAACAAATCATATAAAGCCCCTGAGCAATTAAATATTATTAATGGTATTATTTATAAGGCTTGTACCTTTTGAAAATGAAAAAGCTACATTAATTTTTGTCAGTGATTTTTAACAGCACATATTTCTATCACCTAATTTCATTTCATATGCGAACATATGAACTTATCATCACATCCCGCTTGGTCATTTTTATGTTTATTATCGTCTACGTCTTGTGCACAAAACTGCCAGACTTGCAAGTTCACCTAAGTGCCTGTAAAAGTTAGGGAAAGCAATATACCAGGGACAGATGGATGATTTTAGTGTTTGCATTCTCGTTACTTTACGACAACGTTTAACCCATTCCTCACCGGTTGCCTCCACCATCCCCTCCAGGATGACCACGATCTCAAAGTCCTCCTTCTCCAGCTGGGACTGCGACATGTCCCAGAAGGGCGAACGTGAGTCGATCTCGTGGGAGATCACCAGCGGGGAGACCAGGAAGAGACGATCGTCGCCTGTCTCGAAGCCCACGCTGATGTCTGTCTGGTCCAGGGGGATGAACTCACCTGAAGAAGAGGATAAAATGGGAGATAAGGAGAAGTCAAGCTCCTCCAGATGCTGATCCTAGAAGCAGTTGAATACAAATTCTGCTTAAATGAGAGGGGAATAATTAATGATTTTATAGTGTACTTAAAAAAAGTTAAAGTATATTCAACAAATGAACTAATTTAAAGTAAAGAGTCGACAGAGATACTATAGTTGCCATAGTGGAAACAGTAGTAATTGAACAATTAGAAGTAGTTATTGTGGTTGTATTTGTAATAATAAATGTACCAATACTATCATTAATCGTCTTATCTCGTAGTCTCACCCTCCTGAGTCTGTTTGGACTTGATGAGCTTGGCCCTCATGTTGGCCCCTACTATGTGGGAGCTCCGAAGGTCGCCCACCCTGAACATCAGGCAGAGCTTGTCGTCTCTCAGGGAGATGACGGCGTGTTTAGAGAACACCAGTGTCTCTGCCCGTTTGTTGGGCTGTGAGATCTTCACAAACATACAGCCGACCTGCACAGAGAGGAGGGAGGGGACGGTACAGGAGAGGTGAAAACTCAAATACAGACAGGGCAGGTGCAAAAGGCTCAAATATTTGCAATGACTGGAAAAGTAAAGGGTTATTGAAAAATGACTGACATGTATTGTTTTCATAATTAACACCAATGCAGACTGTACATAGGTAAACTGTGTTACAAGTGCGGAATACACACAAAGCTTGTTGCTCGCCATTTCCAGTTTTCAGTGCTAAAACACAGTAGTGACACTTGAACCTCAAACTCAGTCATTTTTTAATATGCATGATAAAACAGCCCAGTTGCTAATGTGGCATGTTTCCAGCTCGCAAACATGCATAAACATGAATCCGCTCGGACGTCGGTACGTGGATTCATCCTCATCAAAAGAGTGCTTACTTTGTGGGAAAAATCGAGCCCCATCAGCACTTTTAAAGTAAATATTCTTTTACAGGAAGCGTTCCATCTGGACCAAATTAGTGTCATTTTGTCTGCGTATTACTGATGCATACACTCTTCTCTTTAAGCTCAAGAAAAAGAAATTTGTATTTTTGCTGAACTGACAGGAGGCCTCCTTCTAATCAAACAGACACAGGTCAGACAGTATTTACATGTGCTTTTCTTTTTTTATCTTGTTCAAGTGACTTTCAGAAAGGTCTGAAAACCAGTTTTAGAAGCTAACCTTACCTCCTGGTGTGCTCTTGCATGTTTGATGGTTACTATGTGTTACTATGGGTATAAGTATTAGATAGGTTTTGTCAGTATGGTAAGGAATATTTCTAAATGGTTATGACCTGCAATTTAGGTTTCATTAAGAAATACTGAAGCATTTATGGCAAATCTAACAGTCTTTCAATCAAAATACTGTGTCAAAAGACAGACTGCCAATATCCGAATATGATTTCATTTTCCCGTTTCTCGGACATGTACCAGCCCAGGTGCTCACCATAAAGGCGTTGACCATCGAGCCCAGTATAGCCTGCAGCAGCAGCAGCATGGTGCCCACTGGACACTGGTCAGTGATGACGCGGTGGCCGTAGCCAATGGTGGTCTCTGTCTCGATGGAGAAGAGGAAGGCCGAGATGAAGCCGTTGACATTGTTGACGCACGGCGTCCACGTCTCATCCTCCAGATGGTCCAGATCACCCCTTGAGGAGGAAAGAAAGGAGGAGGATGTGTGAGAAAGGGAAGGGGGGGAGGGTGAAAAAGTGGGTGTCAAGAGGGAAAAATAGACAGAGAGCGAGAAGATTTATATTCTTAGAACAAAGGTGCAGAAATGTATGTATGACGACTCGTCTCTCCCTTTTCCCTTTCAGCTACTACTTAGAATGAACAAGATGCAATCCTCATATTAGCTGTAACGATTAACCCAACATTAATCCTGTCGCTTTTTGTCGATGCTGCAAAAACCCACTCCCTCCGTCATATATCATGACATCTTCACTATGCTGGTTTATCAGTCCTGTGTCACCAGGAGTCTGCAGATTTTCTTCCAAACTACTCGCTACACAGGCTAATGCCCTTGATTAATACAGCTCCGGCAAGAGAGGGAGAGCTAATTAATGAAAGTGGTGTTAAGTAATTTATATAATATATGACTTTTATTGACCTGTGTTGGTGACCAAGGAATTGCAATAACACCAGCAGCTCTCTGGCACAGCTTAAGGTGGCCTGTAATTGATATAAAGAGGTCATGATTTTACGAGACGAATACGTTAGCTAATTAGAGCGGGGGATCCAGCAGACACATCTAGTGAGGAGGTAACACATCATGATGAAATACACTGTCATATTAATACTGCTTTGTCATCGGCTTTTTTGGCTGAAAAGTGGGGCTATTTTAGCTTCTGTTGCAGAAATGTCTGGCAATATTGGTCACTCTCTCACAGCATCATACTCCATCTGTAAGTAATTAAAAAGATAGTGTTGCCTTGTGACGATTTAGTAAAGGACATTTTTAGAAATATAAGTATTTGCTTTCTTGTCAAGAGTTGGATAGGAAGGTTGATATACCACTCTTATATCTGTCTGTTAAGGATGGCACTACAGCCAGGAGGCAGTTAGCTTAGCTTAGACTTAGAAAGACTGTGAACAGGGAAACAGCTAGCCTGGCTCTGTCTTAAGGGGTACAAAAACACAATAATAAAAGCGTACTAACTAGTATGTTATATCTATATTTTGTAGGGGTTGAATAAAGCTGACCATCCTCTGGCTGTAGCTTCATATTTACCATACAGACACAAGAGTGTTATCAATCTTCCTAGCTAACTCTTGGCAAGAAAGGGAAAAAAGTACATTCCCCAAAATGTCAAACTGTTCCTTTAAAGGAGAAACAGATAACTTCCCCTCCACCTAAGCATTTCCAAGTGGTTTATTGTTGGCGTCACTGTTGCAAAGAAACTGGATCACTTTCCTCAGAACTTGATACTAATAACAACACAGAGAACACAGAATTTTGTTTCTCACATTTACTTTCGTTGTTCCACCGTTCGCCATTTCCACTACTGGGAAAGTAACTAAAAGAACTTACAATGATACTGTTTGGTAACTACCAAAAACTACTGGTGAAAGTAAAAGTGCTATCCTCTTCCTGTTTTGGTTGCACAATGATTGAAACACTTCCTTCATTGTCCCAGGAGATCATACCCAGTGGCAGACAGAATTCATAGCCAAAGCGAAGCATGCAGATTAGAAACAAGACCCCTCTGTGGCTCAGGACTGAATATATCTACATAAATAATCTTCTCCCACCTTCTTTGCTCAACAGTCTTACCTACAGTAGGCTATGAGGTACCAGATGGCCCCGAAGAAGAGCCACGTGACAGCGTAGGCCATGACAAAGACGAAGAGCGAGCAGCGCCAGTTGAGGTCCACCAGCGTGGTGAAGATATCAGTCAGGTAGCGGTAAGTCTCCCGCATGTTACCGTGCTGCACATTGCAGCGACCATTCTTCTCCACGTAGCGCTGTCTCTTACGCCGAGTCCGGGCTAGTGAAGAGAGAGGAGAGGCAACACAGCTCAGTTACAGAAGTTAGAAAGATGCAAAACTGAAAAATGGGAGATCTTGCTCTTGAAGAAAACATGCAGCGTGAGATCTGGTGCTTTTCTATGCTTGAAACAAGGTAGAAGACGAGTCCTCACAGGTGTCTTAGTTTCATAACCTTATGTTCAAAGAAACCCCTTACAAAACCCTTTAGAATACTTCAAAAACCTACACAAGGCTGCCTTTCTACATTTCTGAAAAGTTTTGCTGTTTGAAGATATGACTGTGACAGCAGTCAGAGGATGCGAGTTGAATGAAGGCACCGAGAGATATCGGAGGATAAACAGAGAAAGGTGCCAGGGGACAGAACTACTTAGAGAGATGCAGTGTGGCTCAGAGAAAGTCAGGCTGGTGAAGAAGGGATAACAGAAATGAAAACAGACAGGTGAGGAAAAGAGAGGAGATGAAGTGCGACAGGACAACATCATCAAACACTCGGAGAAGAAAAAGCTACAACATTGGACTTCAGTTACTGTACAACCCTAACGGGAACTCGGATTGTTGTTTCTTTGTAGAGAGGCTTTTTACTGAGGGTGCGCCCAGCCACAACTGAGATTATGTCACACGCAGGATACCAAACTATTCATTTTTTTGCTTCAGTGACAACAACAACAATTTTTCTGATCATGCACTTCTTGCTGTATGTTGATATTTTGGCACAAATTAACAGCTCTTGGACAAAGGAAAGTGACACCAAACTGTACATCTGCCACTGATGCTTTTGATTCTGAAAGCTTCAAAAGCTTAGTTGTAAAATGTCTCTTATTTTGTGCTTTTAGCCGGTGTCCTCACACAAAATCTGTGAACATCCACTTCTTTAATTAACAGTATTCATACTTTTTAGGGTTGATTTCTCCTTTCACAAATGTATACAGCAAAGCAAACAAAGAGCTAGTGGAGAGGCCTAATGAAAAAAGATGCAAGACTGTCAAAACCGCTGAGGCATGAACCACTGCAGCATGGTTCAAATTAGAGGAGATTCACAACTATTGCGACAGTGTTGTGAAGGAAGAGGAGCTGCACAAGTTTAGTGAATATGCAGTGTGTGTGTGTGTGTGTGTGTGTGTGTGTGGAGTGGGGAAAGAGAAAACATTGATTCAGACTCCAGAGCCAGTCAATAGTTCCCAATCTTTGGAGGAGTTGAATATATACCATACTTGCAAACTTCATTCAGTTTTCTCCAGGCTTGAATGAAGTGAAAAGAAAGCAGCCAGAACATTTTTTAAACTTCAGCACTCTATAGGACAGCCAGTCACACACAAGGTCACTCACCCCACCCAAATCGTCCCCTCTCTTTCTCTGTCCCCTGGGTCTTCTTCCTGGTCTGATTGGCTGTGGCCTCCCGCTCTGCCAGCTTTGCCTGGAACGACCTGCCGACCTTGGCAAGGGGCGGACACGGCGGCGCCGTCTCTGTGGTGACGACATGGCCCAGCTCCTCAGATAGGTTGAAGACTCCGGTGGAGGCAGTGGCCTCGGTGGCCACCTCCACTTCTTCCCCTTCCCCCTTCTCCTCCACAGGGAGCGAGAGAGAGTCTGGGCGGGTGGGGAAGACTGAGTTCTCCAACGCCATGGCCTGTTTGCGTGTGTGTGTGTGTGTGTGTGTCAGGTGTATTAGTGTGTTATTGATATCCTCCCTATGGCAGACTCTGTCCAACGGCTATTGATTGGACCATTTGTTTGCTTGACTGAAGCCTGGAACATAGGAGAAGAGCACAATGATCAAATGAGATCCTGTAATTGATTAGCTGTTTTGCTGTGCACAGTAATTCACAGACAAGTGATTTTTTGAAAAGAAAAAAGACCTCTTTCAGGAGGTATTAAGCTCTTCTTTCCCTTTAATTTCTCTTTAGATAATTTTGCCTTTTCTACATTAACAAGGACTTTAGCCTCTGTCCGGCTTGCCTTACAGATCTGGCTCCCTGTCTCTGCCTGTTCTATTATTTCACCCCTTTTAAATGCAAAATTAGCAACAACAGCAGCAAAAAATAGGGAAATCACAGTGTTTGAGGTTGATCATGTGCAGTTTTGTAAATCTTGGGTACTAGACATGAAAGGAGAATAAATCTCTTCCTCTGAAAGGTAGCTTAATCCAGGAGCAGAGTGTGGCGTATGCATATTAGAGCCACCTTCACTGTTTAGCATGTTTGATCAAGCGCATTGGGGTAGGTGTGTGTGTGTGTGTGTTGTATAAGTGCACTTACTGCTATGTGGTGAGTTTATGCTACAGGCCTGTTGGGATTTCTTACATAAGTCCCATTTAAATCTAAAAAGCTGAAACGTGTGTGTGTGGACAGTGAGACGTGGTGTGTCCCTGAGATATTAGCACAGTAAAATGGACTCCTAGTCCTTTTTAGCCCTCCCTGATGTGCGTCCATTTGGAAAAAATTGGGGGGTGCACGCAAAAGGAGACTGATGGTGACAATCAAGATGACGCACTACGCCTGATGGATGGATCAGAAATAGCCTCTATTAAAGGCTGTCTGTTAGCCAGCCAATGGGCTACTGAAAGCAAAATGCAAAGCTAGAGGATTAATGTCAGACAGCTAGGAATGAAATAAATCTTACCGGCTCAGTGTAGCAACTTGTAGATGTTTAACACCTGGATAGGGCAGATGTTTTATCATAAGAAGAAGGCAAATCTGGTCCAAGAATGAACCGCGACTGGCAACCTTGGTTCGATGGCACCCATTTCTGGTGTTTACCAGCGACGCAGCATCAGTCCACTCCTGCTCGCTTTTCCAGGAAAACAAAGACCACCTCGATCCGACCACTCAGCATTCACAATATGTAAAAAAGGCGAACACACCATCCACTGAATGTTCACGCGTAAAAATAAAAAAAAACGGAAACTCCTGCAAAACCAAAACAGTTCAAGTGTAATTATCACGGCATTGGTAGAACATGTGTCGGCCAGTGGACGTGCGAAATGGTGGCAACAGGATAACCCGGCAGCAGCGTAGAGAGCTCCATCATCTGTGCATCTGATGGAGTCAGTCAGGTGTGGAGCCACTGAGCGGCGGAGGATGCTGTCATCAGCCCAGCCCCTCTCAACCCTGCCAGCCTCAGACGCTTCTCGTTTCAACAACAGTCATCTCCCTCCTCTCCGCTGACTGCCAAACCCTCTGCATCTGCACACTGCTCAGGGACGAGGATATGCAAAGGCCCTTTTATTTCATTACATAAATATGTCGTATTTAGTATTTTATCAAAATTTCCGACAGTATAATATAGCTTATTTTCATTTTTTTTTAAATGTAGCCTATATATATGGTTTTGTTTTAATACAAATCTATTCGTGTATTTTTGGCTCATCTATTAGAAAATGATAATGTCAAGTTTCTTAAAAACCCCGCACAAAATCATTTCAGAGTCTTTTTTTCAAATGAAACAGCTTCTCTTGATATCAGATACAGTCACGCGCGCCACAATGTGTTATCAATTGTATCAATGACTTGATTATAATTAGCGTCAATTCAATAACTGCTGTTCGGCCTCCGGCCTCTAGGTGGTGGTGCATGTGTTCACTGAGGCCGGTGAGCAGTCCTCCTTTTCCAAGATGTCGGTGTACGGGCCAGTGGTGAAAATTCACCCAGTTGTTCTCGCTTCTATCTGCGACTCGTACGAGCGGAGAAATGAGGGAGCGAGTCGTGTGATCGGGACTTTGTTGGGTAAGCAGGACCTTGACATATTTGTTTGGCGGCATTCTTTCTGATAGAACAGGTGGCGGATAGCTGGCTAACGTTAGCTTCTCTGCTAACGCATGTTGGCTTGGTTCAGTGTTGAAGTCGCTCAGCTAGCTACATCTGGCTAGCGTTAGCAGGCCACAACATCTTTTGCAACAGCTGGCTGTTTTCTCATTTGATCTCTTTAATGCAAACTTTAAATACCTGGCAAGCCATTTAGCCTTTCCTGGTTATTTTCTGTACTTACGTAACATTTAGTAACCGGTACTGAAAGTTGTTACTGGCGTTGATGTTAGCTATTGCTGATGGTTCGTCATGATTTTAGCCTCTTGAGTGCCTCTGTTTGCTTGCTCACAATGCGAATGCGGCTAGTTAAACAACAATGCTTAATTTATAATATTTGTTCTTCTCAGGTACAATTGACAAGCACTCCATTGAAGTGACCAACTGCTTCTCTGTGCCCCACAATGAGTCTGAAGATGAGGTAACGTTATGTTGGTAAACTCTTTTACCTACACTCAGCATGTCAGCGTATGTTAGGTTAAGAAATGAACATTGTATGAATGAAAATTGTAGTTCTACACTCACATCAACCACAAACGATATATGGACACAAGAGGTATTTCATTTATGCATTTAATAGATTTTTTTTTAATGAATAATAATATATAATAATACATTTTATTTGTAATGCTGTTTACACTTAAAAAAAAATCTCAAAGTGCTACAATTTAAAAGTAATAGATAAAAGATTCAGGACTAAGGGTAATTGCATTGGTGGGTGAGGAGGGAGACCTTGTATTCAATCCGTGCAGAGACAGGAATCCATTGTAGGGGGTGAAGGATGGGTGTGATATGATCATATTTCCGCACTCTCATCAGGATCCTAGCAGCAGAGTTTTGGATGTATTGGATCCTCTGGAGACTCTTGCTAGGGATCCCAATGAGAAGTGCATTACAGTAGTCCAGTCTGGAGGAGATAAAGGCATGGACCAGTTTCTCGGCATCTGGGAGGGTTAGAGTGGGGCAGAGCTTGATATTGCAGAGATGATATATGTGGGATTGATTGGTAATTAGAAAGTTACTTACTTACTAACTTACTTTTCACTTACTTACTTAATTAATTCTGACTGTTTATAATGGTTATCCCTGGTAGTAAGCTGCACATGTTTTGTGCAGGACTAGTAGATACTGTTTGTATGATAAAGTGCTTCATTAGAATAACATTAAAAATCCAACAGAATCTTGTCCTGCAGAGATAAATATGTCATTCAAGATAGTAACGTTTACTGTTGGACATGTCAAAATTTCATGGAGGACTATGAATTGCTCTGCACAGTACCTGAATTCCCATGACTTCTTCTCAACTTAACTCACATCTGACATTTTGTAAAGCACTAATGCTGTTGTTTGTAAGTAAAGAAGAGGGATTATTGGTTACATTTTGTATTGATACAAATAGAGAAGATGTTTTGTAAAGAAATGGCTTTGTGTCACATTTTATTCTTTGCCAACAGGTTGCTGTGGACATGGAGTTCGCCAAGAACATGTATGAGCTCCACAAGAGGGTGTCACCCACTGAGGTCATCGTTGGATGGTGTGTCAGTAGATCAAATTTGAAATTTCTAAGATGAAATTGGAACATGCCTTTTCTAACCACAGTGACATCTGGCCTCGCAGGTACGCCACAGGCTTTGACATCACAGAACACTCAGTGCTCATCCATGAGTACTACAGCCGTGAGGCCACCAACCCCATTCACCTGACAATGGACACAGCACTGCAGAGTGGCAAGATGAACATCCGCGCCTACGTCAGGTTGGCAGATCTTCTTGTAATAGACTCTCCTTTTTTGTGTGATCAACTACAGATTGAGACTGTGTTTGAATGTGCTTGTGTATCTCCTACACAGTGCGCAGATGGGTGTGCCAGGAAAGACCGTTGGTGTAATGTTCACCCCCCTGACTGTCAAGTACGTCTACTATGACACCGAGAGGATAGGCGGTAAGAATGCAAACGTTTACTGATGATGACTGTTTAGAGACAAATGCTTCCTGACTTAATAGCTGTGATTAATGGTGTGCATATCAATGAAAAGTCAGCTTAGATACTGCCTCGAACTGCCAGCCGATATCAGTTAGTTTTTCTAACTGTGTCTCAACACTTGACTCTTAATTGTGGTATTGTACTCTTAACAATCCCATCTGTTTGATCCAGTTGACCTTCTGCAGAGGACACGTCTCCTTCCCAGTCGCACCAAGGGGCTAACCTCTGATCTGTCCCAGGTGGCTGGCTCTGCCGCCAGGGTGCAGGATATGCTGACAACAGTGCTTGCATACATTGATGATGTGCTGGTGAGTATTGGAGCAATTGGAATGATAATGTGAATCTAAACGGATATGACTTTTTTTTACAAATGTGTGAAAGATATGTAACATAGAACCCAGAAATGTGTGATATTATTCAAGACAGTCTGTGTCATTTGGTCGCGTGTCAGCAGCAGCCTCATGTTCCCATATCCCCCTTTAGTTGCTGTAAAAATCCAGGGAAACACAGGAAATGTCAGATGATGCATCTCTTTAAATCATATGTCACAGAATTGTACTAAACCACAGTAATACAGCTATTTTTTTCTGCCACACAGCTATTTTTTTCATTAATTGCAAACCATTTTGCAATACAGTAATCCTGTAGAGACCTAATTTATTGATAATGCTGTTCACAGTGCATTGACTCATTAAGACCCACCTTGCCCCACTCTCCCTCCCTCTCTGTTTATTAGAGCACAAATTAGAAAAGCAATAAGTCTGGAGACAGACCTTCAGCTCAGCTGTAGCAACTGGATTGCAGCCAGCACAAATCCCAGTGCCTGGGGATCCAGTGGCAACACTGGGTGTAACCTTTGTAATGGCAGCAGCAGAAAGTTTTCTGATTTGGCATGGGAGTAAGAGCGGTTCGGGGATCATACCCCTTTTGCCGTGTTCGTGAAGGCTGACTTCAAGTTACTACAGGGTGCTAACTGAAGGTCTGTGGCCCCCTGGTCAGCTGCCACCACAGATAGAATCAAATTCAGTGGGAAACAGGTTTAATATACTTGCTCTTAGTATGACTGTTTTGAATTGAATTCACCCAATAACGTCAGGGGTAGCTGATTAATCCAATGCTTATGGTAAGTTAGTAAATTAACACTGCGTTATATTCGGCTTTGATAGGACATAACATGAATAAACACGACTATAAACTTGAATAAAACTCAGACATTTTTCTTGTCTGTGAAGACAGAAGAGTCTCTAGAGATCATTTGTGAAGTAATCGAGTTTATGGTGGCTGTAAAGCTAATGGTGTTCGATCTGTCTCAGTCTGGCAAAGTGACAGCAGATAACAGCGTGGGCCGCTTTCTGATGGACCTGGTTAATAAGGTTCCCACCATCTCAGCCGAGGACTTTGAAAACATGCTCAATTCCAACATCAACGTAAGTGCTCCTTGTCTGCTAGAAAATTGCATGCACATTAATTTCTCATATAAACAATTTTTGTAATCACTGCAGATAGTTTTAGAGCAGCTCCTTCAGCCTTCCATTTTTTTTTTTTGCTTACTGCACCAAGGCTTGTTCTTAGCACATTATCACACTCCCACTGTTTACAGGAAGCATTCAATTAGACTGTGCTCCTATTGTTAGTGCTCTCCTGGCTCCACTTGTCTTATACTTATTTACTTAGTCCTTGTCCAGCACACTCAGTCATCTTAGGAACATGGGAGTAGCTGTATCTGTAGTCAGGGGTTTGTCTTCCTAAGCGTGTAGTCCTTGACTTTTGTTTGCCTGTAATACTGCTGGAGAAGCATGAGCATGTTTTACTAATTAACTCTGGTTACATCACTGTGAATGAGATCGTAATAACAAAATGTAAATGTTCTGTTTCTATTTGTTGCAGGACCTGTTGATGGTGACCTACCTGTCTAACCTCACCCAAGCACAGATTGCTCTTAATGAGAAGCTGGTCCTGCTCTGAGGGAATTTCATTGAAGTGATTCATATTTAATTTTTGTACTTTTTTTTTTTTTTTTTTTGACTGAGATGAATAAAGATGTTAAACAGTCATACGGTGTTCACCCTTGGGTTCCAGGCATTGCATTTGGGAATGTTGTAATTGCAAAAAAAAAAAAAAAAAAAGCAATTTGGTTTCTCACAAATGGCTAATGAACATTATGGGATGGGGGGGTTCGCAAATGTCATCTGGCTTTCTGAATAAATGTTCATGTGCCACATATTAGACAGCTCACATCTACTGATGTCAACTCCTTCGAGGCTGGCTTTGTGATGTTTGACATCCTAGGGCTGAGACTACTGACTGCTCTTCAAATTAAAGGTTTATAGGATTAAAGATAAAGTGTTAATAATATAGAGCCCAAGGATGCTTCTTCAGCAGAACAGTCCAGAACCGCAACATATTCACTTTACTGTATTATCTGACACCAGTAATGAAGCTGGAACCATTTTTGCATGAAAAATGACTGATCAAAATAGTTAATTTTTCTATTTATTTATTTATTATTTGAGCAACTGTTTCAAGTGTGATTTGTATTCATCTTAATTTCCATAAAACTTTATTTTTGACCGTGTTAATGACACACAATTAAGGCGGTAACACTTGGAAAAGTTTAAAATCATCACGTCTGAAGACTCAAAAGCAAGACAGTGTATTTATATTAATTCTTTTAATAAATATACATTCAAATCAGAAGCAGAGGTAAATCATTCAAGTTGCAAATCCCTCGTGACAGGCCATGCCCGGCCTGAGTTGCATGTGAAGCTTAGTGCAAAAAGTGGGCATGAGAAAGTCACACAGATCAGAGCCTGTCTAGGTAGCACACGTCGATATACTGTATAAGGAGCTGATGATTTCTTATTGCTGAGTTGATGCAGAATCACACGGATCCTCAGGGTTTAGTCTCTGAGCCAGTGCCCTTGTCAGCTTTGCTTTGAGGCTGCACCATCTTCTCCAGGGCGGCGTAGCTTTGCACGGCGCGGTCGTACACGGAGTCTCCGGTTGACTTTGCGATGGCCACAGCCTGCTCCGGGTAGTAGAGGGAGGCGCTCACGGTCATCAGGCCCGCCGGGTAGATGAGCTTCTTAAGCCTGGAGCCTCTGCCAAGCAACAGTCCCAGGACACCGGTGAAGCCGATAACTCCTGCCCGGGGATAGAAGTCCTTTGGCGGGTCCTTCAAGTAGGCATAGGTGTCGTTCCCCCACTTGACAGCGCTTTGAACTCTGGGTTTGATTTTGTTGTAAGTGCCCTGACACCAACCCGTGTAAGGCTCCGTTAACTTCCTGAGGGTGGCGACTCTCTGCTCCAGCTGACCCGCTTCAGGCTCCACATACTGAGACTTGAGCTGAGGAGCAGCGGTGTATAACGACAGCTCATCACGGAGCAAAGGGGCGGTCGTCTCTGTCGCCCCGTCACCGGCAGCAGCAAACACGGTGATCGGCAACAAACTCACAGCTCCCGGCATTGCACTACCTGTCACCTTCAACATGATCCCTGAGGGCCATGCGTATACTACGGTGTCTGAGGAGGGACACGGCTAGTAGTAGTCGAAGCGATAATTACGCCGCCTTTATTTGACTTGACAAACGCTCTTTATTACGCTTGATTGCACAAATATAAATGGCCAGCTATTTCAAAGATAGGTTTCATTTACAACTTATTTTTGATTAACTACAAATACACATGTAATATGGCAGATTTATAATGTATAGGTCATGTAATAGGCAGTTAGTTATACTGTATTTGATTGGCAAATATTGTCGTTTTGAATTAATTCATGACTTAAATTCGAACCAAAAATTATTAAAAAAACAAAAAAAACAAGACAAAGATAACAATGTAGGAAAATTAATAGGTAAAAGTAAAACTTATATGTCCCTACCCCTTTCTTACATTACTTCTTTTAACTCGTATATTATTTCAACAAATTTACAACTAATAGGCTATACACCTATCCCCAGTCTATTTACCACCCAGTTCATAAATAAGTAGGCTAACAAACCCAGTTTATTTAGCCTAAAGCCCAAGTACCGCCCAGTGTTACAAAATAAATATACACTCCCCTAACACACCCTTTCCTCACCTATATATCTGCCAACAATATATATTTTTTAATTGATTGATATTTGTGCTTTGTTTCAGCTCATCACGCAGCCTTTCCTCAAGTTTATGCTCCACTTCCTCCATTTGAAAGTTACTTTGCAGATTTTAAATACCAAATATAGGCTATGATAATACTATATGATGACATTTAAAATTCTGCTACACGTCAGTGCATCAGTATTTTTCTATTATTGCAGGCTATATGATAATAAAGCATTTTGGAATGGGCCTTTGCAAGTGTGTACTTTTATTTTATTTTTTAATCCAAAGCGTTTGCTGAAATGTTGTACTGGTTGAACTGATGTAGGCAATTGTATGTTGAGTATTCATTTATTACTATATTTGCTTAGAAGTTATATCTGTTTTCTAGATTTTATTTTATTTTTTTAAATGTTTTTTTGTTTGTTTTTACCTAAATATTACCGCACCTGTGCTCATTACACGTAGTCTACCATCGCTGTGAATCTTGTATGAAGTTTAACCGGCTCGTTTTTAAAACAATCTGCCTTTCTAATTTTCATTTATCCCATTCATTCATGTGTCTGAGGGTTTCTTTTCTTCTGTGACGTCACTAGCTCCCATGGCAGCCTGGCCGTCTCCAGGGAAACTTAAAGCGTCAACAGGAACAGTCCAAACGTTCAGTTAGCAGTAACTTTATATTTACAGTCATGCTAATGCTAATGCTAATTTTTACTGGATAGTTTTGCACAAACTGACCCGCTGCCGTTTGGAGGGAGTAGTGGAGTATTTCTGGGATAAACTTGTGCTGCTCTGAATGGAGTGTTGTGGAGTATCGTCTGTTCAAAACCTACAAGCTCTGTCTGCCTTGTTATCAACTCAGCAGGATAATGATGATGAAGACTGTGAAGTAAGATGTTGTAAACTCTGATCTCCATTTAGTCTACCCAGATTTTGATTATTCACGAGGTTTGGCCGTGGTAGATGTGCTGTGGGCTTGTGTCAAATCCTTGAAGTTACTTAATAGTTTATTTATATTCTTTTTTTTTTCTTGTAACTGCCATGAAGTGACTGCAGAAGTTAATGACTGGATGCCATTATTGTTTATTTAACTTACAATAACCTCAGTTAATCTCAACAGAATGCGCCTGCCTGTGCACATCTGGGTCCTGGACACATTGGCCCTCCATCCAAAAAAGATAAAGAAGGTAATGCTTTGTGTTTTTTGCAAATAATTCCTAAAAAGTACTGTAACCACTAATTCATAAACTCTGGTGGCTTGATGAAATGTACAAACAGTATTTGCATGTGTATGTATTTCGGTTTATTTAGAGTCAACTGCCTATGTAAAGAAGACCAGCAAAGATATCTGGAGTGAGGAGGAGGTGGCTGAGGGCTCCCAGTATGACGATGTTGATGACCCACGCCCCCAGCCTGAGTAAGACTCCAGGGCAAAAAGAAGAAGCACACATTAAAGGGTTCACTGGTTTATAAAAAGGGTTAAATACTAGAAATTGTTCCTCACTAAGATTGCACCCTCCCTCATCTTCAATTGTTGAGTCTGAGCCTTAAATCCAAAATGCCAAACTGTCCCATGTAAGGGTTTTACTCACAACTTTTCCATTTTGAAATGTTGTTTAGTCATTAATTAATACTATAAACTAATTATAAAAGTACAAGAGAAGGCAAGACCGAAGTATTTATCATAAATACATACATGTTGCTGTTGCCCATTGATTCTGCCTAATGTGAAAATGATTTTAAAGTGTGTGTATAACCTTTGTGTTCAGGTATGAAATAATCCTGAAGCAGAGTGTGGGGACAGAGGATCTGTTCTTGGGCTTGAACAGAAAGGACCCATCCTCCATGTGCTGTGAAGCCATGCTGGTAAGAGACACACAATCAGGCAAGATACATGTTGAGTGATTTTAGAGCTATTGATTTTAACAACTAGATCACTTCAGGCTCAACAAAGCTAATTAGTAGTTTTTCCAGACTTTTTCAGACCCAGCATTAGATGTGAAAAGGCAGTTAACAACATTGAGCAAATGGCATATATTGAGCAATGTAATAAAAATGTAAAATTAGTTTGGTATTTGCATAAAAGTGAAGATTAAACTGCTCACAGCCAGCGTACAGTATTAAAGATGCTGAGTTTTTTCCTCCCACTCTTAGGTGAAAATCAAGCTACCAGACACTAAAGCAACAGACGTGGCACTGGATGTAAAAGAAAGGTTCCTTGATCTACGGACGCTAAAATAGTAAGGGATGCTTTGAAAATGTTCTCTTTAATTTTTTTTTATCCCCTTAAGACAGAGCGGCAACAGTTCAGACCAAAAGCCCCCATTTCCAGACATTTTCTTTTAATCAGAGGTTCAGATCATGATCTGAGCTTTGATTGCTGTATCACACCGCTCTTAACATCCTCCCCTCTCAGATGCACACTCTCTCTCTCTCTCTCGTCTGTTTAACCTGTCTTCTCCTCTCTCTCTTCAGTAAACTGGGTCTTCATCTCCCACATCCGATCCACAGCCATGGGGGGAAGGCTCAGTTCTTCAGTGAGAGGGAGGAACTGGAGGTGACTCTACTGATGAAACGGCCCATGGATTTCATCAACATGGCCTAAGACGGAATGACAACAGCTAATATGTATTCAAAAGATGGAGCAGATGTGAACCCAGTGGACAGTTAAGATGACACGCACGCTGATTATGGGTTAAAGAAAGACATGGTTAGAGGAATGATCAGCCTAACCCGTCTGTTGAATTCATGGTATTTTTACATCTGTCCCATCTGATTTTATTAAAATGTGGTTTTCTAACAAATATATCGCTGTAGTGACTGCTTTATTATTAGATAACCATAGATGGTTGTAGATGGTAAACCCAGGTAAGCTTTACCCATCGTTTTAGGCTGATACCTTTATCATACACATAATAGCTGCCATTTGGGATAGTGGGCATACATGAAAGGATGGGTTTAACTTGTTTGAAGTCTGTCTTACACCCATATTCATGTTGAAAGAGCTGTTGGTGACTTTAACCATTACTTTTCATTGGCAAGATGCCCACTTGATTTGACTCTAAGGCTGCTGAGACCTCATTAACTTCGGCTGAAATACATTTTTGCTCCCTCTGTGAGCAATTTGAGGTGAGCTGGTTCACAAAATATGACAAAAAAAAAACCCACACACATAAAACAATTCTAAAGATCAAAAGAGAGGAGAAAAAAGGGAGGAGAGAATCTGTAGTTGTCTAATAGTGGATTTGCCACTGCTTTTAACTTTTGATTATGGTGACCACTAACTCAGCATGCACATGGGCATAAACACTGTATTAAGACAAACTTGAAAAAGTCTGAACCATGAGCTTCTGTGAAACCACATCAACACTGTAGATTTTTTCAAGTCTGCAACATCGTAACATTTGAGGAAGTGAAGTGAAACATCACCAATTAACACCCTGTGTTCAGCAGGAAAGTGTGACCAAATCAATTAAATTTAAATACCCTTGCCGCTAACTGCTTCAGTTGCTCAATGCTTAAAGGCAAAACTGGACAGCTTGCAGGTCTGGATGTTAAAATGGTGGTGGTAGAAAGAAGTACTGTGCTTAAGTACAATTGTGAGGCACTTTAGTTTGTATATTTCTACATTTATTTAAATGCTGGAGTTACATTTCAAATAATTAACTTTCTAAAAATACAATAATAATAATAATAATACATTTTATTTATAGAGCATTTTTCATGGTATTCAAAGGTACTTTACATTAGTTTAAAACTATCATAATATAGACTACAATAAACATCATTAACACATTAAAAGCCATCTTGAAAAGATGAGTTTTGGTGAGTGATTTGAACTAGGAGAGGTCAGCGCAGTCTTGTATGTGTTTGGGGAGAGTGTTCCAGACGGAGGGGGCGGCAATGGAGAAGGCTCTGTCGCCCCAGGTCAGGTGCTTGGTCCTGAGTGGTGGGGTCAGTAGGTTGGCATCAGAAAAGCATTATGAGTATTTTTACATTTAATGCTTGAAGTGCATTTTGTTATAATAATAATAATAATGTACTTAGGTTCATTTTACTTTTCTTTCTTTCTTTCTTTCTTTCTTTTGAATGCAGGACTTTTACTTGCAGTTGGGTATTTATATGCATGGAATTGCCAGTGGTGGTGCGTAGTGAACTATATTTGATTAAACTAGTGTTTTAACTACATTTTTAAGTAGCTTGCTGGTAGTTCAACTACATTCATATCTGCATAGGGATTCAAGTAGTTGAATTATTATTATTTGACATTTTTGGTCATTTTGCAGCCGTTCCCAGTCTCCCCTATCTATAAAGTATAGTCTATACAAATGTGCATAGATATTTGCTCCCCTTTTTAAGTTTTACAAAGTAGTATGAAGTATGTAAGTAAGCAACTAATATGTACTTTTAGTGAAGCAAACTACATTTCACCCTAGGGTAACTTTGCTTTAGTCTAATACAACTTCTTACAGTGTGAAATAATTGGTGGCTTGCAAAGACTCTTTCAAAGTAGCTTCCCCAACGCTGGGTGTTGCTGATTTTACTTGGGTAAGTACTTTGAGTTCTTCTGCCACCACTGTTTAAATGGAAATTGTGAAGCAGAATATTCCTGCAGAAAATCCCTCGGACAAATTAAAGTTAACACAGACACAACTGGAGCTGTTGGACATTTATTAAAACATATTTCACATGAGCATGAACACATATTTAGTGTCCTGGCTGGGAGCATCCCTGGGCAGCAGTGCCACACCTCCGGGCTCCGTTACCGCAGCAGCGGTGGTGTGATCATGTGACGCCTGCATTTCCGACACAACAATACAACACCGTATTGGTCTGCATTCACGCTCCCACTTCCCCCCTCCCCACGTCTGGCTCTCGGTATGGCGGACGGCGAGAGGTCCCCGTTACTATCAGATCTGGGAGATGGTGCTCTTGGCAGCGGTAACGGTGGGGTGTCTCCCGGTGCAGCGCCATACGGTGTGCCCAACAAACCACAGAGTGAGTATCCATGATGCTCTCCTCCACCCGACTCCTGCCTGAATTAGCCTAGCTTACATTAGCGTCCACTGACAGGGCATTCTGGTTAGCCTGCTAGCTCAGCTGTGAACCAGCCTGTCGTGACTGTGTGTGTGCAGGGTATAATGTAAGCTTCCAGTGTATGTCTGTATAATCACCTCACGGGGGATGAAATGTGCTGTTTAGCTATCATATTGTGAAACAGAGACTGAAGGGACTCGGCGTTTTGCTAGCAAGCTAACCTAGCAACCGTTATGTGTTAGCTTGCTAGCTAGCTCTACTTAACACCGGCAAACCACGCGCAAAGCTTCAGCTCTGCAGCTCAGTGATATTGTCAATAAAAAACATTTTATTTAAATACACTAAAACAAAGTATTGCATTTATTTCAATAGCTAAATGATGCCCACTGTGCTAGCAAGCTAGATGACTGTACCGCTTAGCTAGCTAGCATCCGAGAAACACCTGATTTGATTGACATATGAGAGAGCCATTATGGAGGCTGCTGAGGGATGCTGCAAGACAGAGCTGCGACCAATGGCAGCTCACACAAGGAGGGGCCGTGTGTGGCTAGATTAATGGGAATAAATGAGATATGGTTCCTAATTGTCTTGTGCTACCACCACCTATTTCAAACACAGTCATTCACCCTGCTTGCTGGAAACGTAGAGCAGGCAACTACTTCTTCATGCTGCATTTGATTTCAAAATAAACCTGTCCTCACCCATTAAACCTAATTCACCCATTCTTTCTCAGATTTCTCTCAGTCACTCACTAGTACTTATTTGTTGAACCTGACCCTGCTCAGCATTCCAGAAGTGTTTTTCTCCTAAAGCTGCTTTCAGTTCACCTCGAGACCAAATCTTATTATCTCGTTAATCGTAATGTAAAAGGTTACTTGTCATGGGAATTGGGCCTTTTTTAATTTCAGTCCATTACGCAACTCTTGCGAATGTGTTCCCTAACAATCCATTTATTTGTCACTGGTCACACTGCTTTTGTTTTCACCACTCTACCCCTTACTTGTCTCCCTCCCTGTGCAGGCTTCCCTCCATTCCCTAGTCCCACTCAGCCCTCAGTGCTCCTAGGGGAGGACCCCCCGCCCTACTCTCCTCTCACCTCCCCGGAGAGCGGCAGCGCACCTGTTATCAGCTGCAGGGTGTGTCAGAGCCTGATCTCTGTGGAGGGAAAGATTCACCAGCATGTGGTGAAGTGCGGGGTTTGCAATGAAGCTACGGTAGGTTTCCTGTGAACCTGTATGACCACATGTAGCGCACACAGTCTGTTTATGCACCTAATGCAGCTGCAACACACACATGCACAAATACTTCACCAGTATCTTCTATTACAAGATTGTTTCACACAAAACATATTTTCTCTCGTAAACCTCTAGTGGCGTCTACCCACTTGAGAGTTTGGTTTTATGTCACACAAACTCTTAGATATGTGTTTCTAAGATTTCTGCCTCTGCTTCAGTACAATAGAGGTGAATGCAATTTAGTTTTGGGGGCTCAAAGCAATGAAAATACAACAGTGTCTGTTTCACGAATCAGGATTCTCATTACCCTGGAGCTCACAGTGAGGTCACTCATAGTCCCTACAATTCCCCAAAATATTTTTCTGGTGAGCCAACCCTGTAAATGTACTGTACATAGAAATAAATATCATGAAAACAACTGTAAATTAGGTTATAATGATGTACAGTCTGTATAAATTTCTACTTTGAACAATGCCCACCAAGTTGGATCAATTAGTCAGCCTCATGGTATTACAGTAAAAGAGTTCTTTTTCCAGGACATCTGAGGTCTGTTAACCACTCTAATTTGATACAGCCAAACTGGTCAGGCAAGTGTGACGTCATTCAAATTTGTAAATGCACCAAACAGTCACACGGAGCTTTTGTAAATGCCGTTACAGGTCCTCTTCCAAATAGGTTTAGCTATTGGTTCATGATGTGAATGCAGGTCAGACAAATCAAAGCATATATATAATATGAATATTAAACACTTCACGTGAATTAAAATGCTGAACATTAATCCTCTGATCCGTCAGGCCTGTTTGATGTTGGGTCTTCTTGATGTTATGAAGTCTAGTCACAATCTTGTGTAGTGTCACACTACACAAATATTTTGTAAGCTCTTTACAAGTCAATCAACTAGACAGTGCTCATACTGAAAGCATATGTTGGCTTATTTCTGCTGGTGGTCAGGTTAAATTGGATTTGCCCGTGCCATAAAACTGAATAATGATTCAGTATGACAGGTCATTTGTTGTCTCTGAGTTACCTGCAAGTTTATGTGACATGTTTACCATTTTTTCCAGGCAGTCTGAAGCCTAAATCAAAGTGCCAGATTTTGTTTTTACCAAGACTGAGTGAAATACTGATGGAAAATCAGAAGAAAATGGGCCAAATGATGGTGCAAAAAGTGGTCCAAATTTTAAGAACCTTGAGTTTCAGTTTCATCAAAGACAGAACATCGAGCCAACTTATCATCTTGACAATGGTCTCAGTATATTTCTGTTACGATTGTAGGTATCCCAATTAATTTGATCAGTTATGAATTTTGACACATCAGATTTCAAGATGCATGGCTTTCTTCCCTGATTTATGAAAAGTTGAACATGTGAAGGTAAATTAAATAATTAAGTGTTAATAGTTCTCTAGAGGAAACAGAGAAAAGGCTATTGGACAAGTGGAGAGTTGTGCTGATGGTGGCACAGCGTGAAATTTTCAACAACCGTCACCGTCAGATTGGCAGGTTGAACGGGCTCAATGAGTGCGCATCTCTTGAGATTCAGATCTGTGTACAGATGGAAGTTGAAATGTAAAATGTGTCCAGATGCACCAACTGGCAATATGAGCAATTCACAGATGGAGGGAACATATGTACATGGCGCAGGAATATGTCCACACAGTGTGTAAAAATAGATTGTTGGACACAACCTTATAAACCATACAGATGAGGTTTAGAATGAAATTAGTGCGGAGCCTGAAATGTTAGCGTTACAGATGGGAGTTGCATCATATAGAAAGATTTGTACAGGAATGTGGGCAGGAGGCAAAACAGGTTTGATCGACAGGGTCTTTATTGGTGTTAATGGGGCTCTCGTCTTTGTATCAGCCCCCCCATTGGTAATTATCCTGAAAAATTAGACATATTATGACTTCACAATTTTGTCTAGCCCAGCTTTAATTTATTTGACAGTTGGAGTGGGATGACAATCAAGATAAGTAATTGCAAGTAAACAATATGAATAGTTATTTCACTGCCATTGATTTCAGTTGCAAAAACTGTCTTTACAGCAGTTAATGGTTATAATCATGAGGCGGAGCATCTCCTTTTCTCCTCCAGTCACTCAATAACAGTGACACAGCATAGCAGAAACAATCGTTATGTTTTAAGACGTCAGAAACAGAAGTTGCATGACTTGCTGAATTGCAAAGGAAATCAAACATTTATATTGTGGAAGACGTTAATGAATGTGGTGAATAATAGTTTCAACTTATTTATTATCAAAAGCACATTTATGGAAGCAGTTGTTTTTGATTAGAACCTTGGATCTCAGGCTTCGCCCAACAATGCTAATTAAATATGTTTTAAAAAATCACCCGAATATAAGACAAAATGAGAATCTAAGATAAAAGAGTGCAAGTTAAAAATTATCGATAAAATATAAATAAAATGGGAACAAAATAATGAAAATGTGTGCATAATTGAAACCCCTGTCAGTAAAGCACTGCAGTTCAATAGCAATACAAACTACAGCCTCCAAAATGACTGTAACGTTAAATCAACACCTCTCTAAAACAGTTTCAACAAAAACTAAATGTAACATCTTATTATTTATTGCAGGTCTGTTTTATCAGATTTCATTAAAAGTAATAAAATGCTAACACATATGTAAATGACAATGATTTTACTAACTAAAGGCGACTGAAATTAGACACTCGACCGTATGATTACTTGTAATATTAGTTTCACTCCCTGTCATTACCTCCCTCCCTACAGCGCAGATAGCAACTAGACTCCCACAGCCATTTTAAGTGAAATTGATGATGGAGCAGGAAACTCATAGGACTCATTCTGATCTGGTTAGTAAGACTTTAATGACACAGAGGAGAGAACCATCAGCGGGACAGACAGCAGGATATTCTATTAAGTCCAGAAGAAGGTTCTATTGGTGTAGTTGTAGTCGTGTTAAACAGAGATTGAAGTTTCCATTCTCTGCTTGAGCTCGAACAGTGTCCTTGAAAACTGATTTTGGCCTGCAGTATTATGTGAACTAGTGAGATGATACAAAGCAGGCTCCACCAGCAAGACATACATCTGGCTGTTAAAAGAATATACTCATACATTATGTGCTTTATAAGAAAATAATTGGGTGATTGGGCAGAAATCAAGTCAGTTGTGTAGGGATATTATTTAGCTTGTGAATTCTAAGCAGACGGCAACAAAAATATTCAGATTCACTCGGAGCCCAACGTATAGGACCAGATCTTATCATGTAGAAGTCTCTGGCCCAAACATATTTGAAGCCTTTATCTGTGTTTCCCTAGAAGCAATGCTCGACAAACCTGTTGCCTTCAATAAATGTGTTTTTGATTGCAAAGAGTAGTGCTTGATGTGTTAGTTCAAGTATTAATTGAACACAAAGATTATGTCTGTTGTGTCATTTCAACAGCAATAAGCAGCTCCTGATCTTTTAGGGGACATGAAGCAGTAACAGTGGATTAGATTTAACTTTATTTTCATTGCAGAAGTACTAAGACGACCAAATGCAGTTTAGCATCTAACCAGAAGTGCAAAAAAGGAGTAAAAGTGCAGAGTAATTTACAGGATAAAAAATAGAGTAATGGAATAAACAGTATGGAGTATTAATACACTAATGTATACAGTATGAAAAGTAATAACAGTGGTATGAATAGGCTAAAATATATACAGTAAAACATAATGAGCACTGAAAGTAAGTATAAAATCAAAAACGTGCTAATAGCAGCGATTGGTTTTGGAAGTTACTACTAAGTGTCAAGTCTTTGTTCTCTAGTCCCAAGTTGAGTACCATGAACAAATTTATCATTGGTATCAATTTTTCTGTCGAAATGGTTCAAACAAAGTGGATCTGGAGAATGAAGTGTCGACTTGCTTTGAATTAACACCATTACGTTAGCTGACTCTGGAAATCAAGGGATGTTAATTGATGCGTGTTACCAAGTATTTTTAAGGCTCAAGTCCAAGTCTTTTTGCAAGTCTTTTCTGATTTTGTCAAGTTGAGTCAAAAGTTACTGATTCGTGATTCAAGTTTGATTCAAGTCCAAGTCATGTGACTCCAGTCTACACCTCTGGCTAGTAGTATCATGGCGTATCATGAATGTCGTCCCTTGGTTCCTTACCTGCGACTGCAGCACGGCCCCTTCCAATATCTCCCTGAGTACCTCTCTCCCTCATGTAGTATTGGCTAATACTCATCTGTCAGGAATAATTGGCTTGTTATCTACTCCTATTCTAATTCATTGTTCTGCTGTCTTCTTATCTCTCCTGTCCCGCGTGTCTCTGTCTCCCTCTGCAGCCCATTAAGAATGCCCCAGCAGGGAAAAAGTACGTTCGCTGCCCCTGCAACTGTCTGCTCATCTGCAAAGTCACCTCCCAGAGGATCGCCTGTCCCCGGCCATATTGGTGAGAAATCCTTTCCGAGTGTGTGTGTGTGTGTGTGTGTGTGTGTGTGTGTGTGTGTGTGTGTGTGTGTGTGTGTGTGTGTGTGTGTGTGTGTGTGTGTGTGTTTTTCGGGGGCGATACTGCAAGAACACTGTGTCTGTGTGAGAGGGAGAAGTGAAGCAGAGGAAACAAGGTGCAGTGGGAGCAGCAGTCCCTCAATTAAGGCTGTGCTCCCAGCGCAGTTTACACGCAGTGCTCAGCCAGCCGGATGAGGAAATAACAGCCTCATTAGAACAAGCACATCATGTGTTTCACTTCTGCATATAGTCCGTATTATGAAGGAGGAGTCTACATGAGTAATATGCAGTAGGTACTGTGTTTTGTTGACCAAATTCAGTTCAGGAATGGGTATTAGGTTGAGGTTTAATTTTCAGTCTGCACTTTGCAGCTGAAAAAATAAAACCATCCAGCTTATAGCTGCTTTAATTATGTGCTAAATTCCAGCGGAATAGCCACTAACCAAATGCACACTTAGCAGATTTATTCATATTATAATATCAAAGAGGAAAATGAACACGTAAGTCTTTTTAAAACAGAAAGAGGTGATACTGAACTGGAAAAGTTAAATGCCAGTATTGTTTTTTTTATTCTCCAGTGCATAAACTGGGTTCAAATACAGTTTGGGGAAAGAAAAGTTTCACTTACCGCCTGTCAGGAAATTAGCCAAACAAAAAGCCATAAACCACATTTTACAGGTTAAACAGATGCCAATATGTTGGGGTTTTATTGCACAAAACAGAAGGCTGATTCAGTCGCTGAGAATGAACAGCTTTGGCAGCTCATCTGAACCATGCTGCTGCAGCCGAGTGTAATTGGTAAGCAAGATAAGATTCCTTTTCATGCCCTGAGGCGTAAAATGTGCAAGAGCAACATTTTTAGCCCTCTTTTTGGGGGGGTTAATTTTCTGCTGCTGTATAAATATGTATAATTTCAAACTGTACATCACACAATCTGTTGTCATAAAGATCAGAAACACTTAAATCATCTGTCAGCTTCAGTGTGGAGCAGAACATAAAGCTGGAAGCTGATTAGGGTTTGCATGTTTCAGTATTTTGTGCTTCAGCTTTAAAAGATACTTCAGTTATTTGGTTTGAAATGGTTGTATATTATTGCTCTTCAGGAACAGAGGAGGAACCCCAGTCCCTAAATGAGTTTCTCTTTGAAACCTCTTTGAAAATATTGTCTTTGAACCGTGAATTTTGTATCACAGTTATGCTTGAAATTAGATGAGATGCTGAAATTTGTATTCAGAAAAACAAACTTGGGATTTTGTAAGTTTGTGATGTAACCGTTCACATTCCTGGTTTTATTACAGCTGACTAAAGGGAGCCCATTCAGTGTAAGTGATGTCAAAAGGTTGTATATACTCCTCCGAGGCCACTTTCCTGCTTTAAATTACTCTGGAGAGTTTACCCCTGATGCCACTGTTTTGCATTCAATCCAGACATGCTGACTAAACCAGACACATCTCTGTGCTGCTGTCTGATCAGTCTGAGACTGTAGTTGTCTGAGGAAGTTGCTTGTAGAAAAGCAGTGTAAGTGGTAATAATAATAAAAAAAAAGTGAAACTGTCGTCAGCCTCTCCACGCTGTCAGAGTGCAACGTCTGCTCACAACATCGCACTGTGATTATTAGTTTGCACTAACATCTCGAGTTGTTTGTGGTGTGAAAATTGACTTTGTGTGTCTCATTTTGTGTCTGTCCCTTTCTAGTAAGAGGATAATTAATCTGGGTCCAGTTCATCCTGGTCCGGCCAGTCCTGACCCCCAGCCAGCTGGGGCCCGGGTCTCCTGTGGACACTGCAGCAACACCTTCCTGGTACTACACCCACTCCATTAAAAAAACATAAAGTCAGAATTAACCACAAATGAATTTTTGTTGTTGATGTTTGTTTTTTCATTTGGGGGCTTTAAATAAATGCCTACAGGATTTAGAATCACAACACAGTTACAGTTTTTGTTAATTTGCCAGCTACAGCCAGCAGCTTGCTAGCTTATCTAAACTTAGCATAAGGATTGGAAATGGGGAGGAGGGGACAGCTAGCTGTTGGTCCTGTCTCAACAGCCCGTTTCCACCAAACACTTTCGGTATGGTACCTTTGGAACCAAAAATAACATGATAACAGACATCATAGCTAGACCCTAGTGTTTCCACCGCAAACAGTACTCTTAAATGTGGACATGGTTGCTGCACCTTGTTTATCGTCCACAGAACGAGGCTGCATGGTGACATTTTCAGAACAAAATAGAACAGGCTCCAGTGAGAGTCTCTCTCCATGGGATATTTAGAAATAGTGGTTTTGTGCATTTAGTCCCTCTCAGGCAGGCGCAGGGGTTTAGTGTTGCCGTAGCCCGACGCTACGCAACGCTTTTATGCAGAATATATATGCAGTTCACATAAACCGGTCGAAATTAATATATACAAATGCTTGAAGATCCTCTCATTACTAAAAGTGTGTGTTGTTTACAAACTTAAGTAATGGTCAGAATTGTCAGCTGCTTCAAGAGGCAACAACATCCTTTCAGTTTATAGTTACAGTAATGAAACTCTCCATGGTATGAACAGTGGTTACATGAGCTTCAAAACAAGCCACAACTCAGCCCTGAGCAGAGTGACCATCCACTACTGACCAATCACAGACTGCAGTGTTCACAGCTCCACCTTTTAGTACCAGATCTGTGTGCTAAGTACCCCATCAGAGGGGGGACCAACAATGGGAACAATACGGAACGGTTCTATTGGTACCATCTACAACTTTTCACAGTGGAAACAGAGAAAAGGCGTACCGAACTGAACTGTACCATACCATACTGCTAGGTAGAAACGGGGCTAAAGTGACAAAATCTACGTACCACTACCTCTAAAGGCACACATTATATCTCCTTTGTTGAATCAAAACAAAAGCAGAAGTGTAAAAGCAACGCAGCGTTGGACATGGCATTATCCACCAGACCACAATGGCTTTTAGCAAAAAGAAAAGAAAAAAAAAAAGCAAAGATCCCAACATGCTGAACTTTTGCTTTAAGTGTCAGGTTTGGATTGTAAAGAAAATGTATTTCTCAGAGCAAGGAAGTTCATTCTTGTTACATTAGGTGTAACAAAATAGTCTGAACCCAAAGTTCCACTCTCTTGCTCTTAGAGCACTTAGTCACATCTCATACTCTTCACTCAGCAAATGGAGTTGGCTAAGGCATCGTCAGATAAAGTTTCACTCCTGAGCCAGCTCAGGACCTTGATCTTGGATTATTTCTTTTAAAAAAATGTCACAATTTTCCTTTTTACCAAATGTAAATGTCCACTAAATGTCATGGGATTCCTATCATAGCTTTTGAGATACATTGCTAAAACACAGAAAAGCTAACTGTTATTTTTGTTGAGTATTGGTATTAGGGATGGTATTTGTAGCATAGATTTTATTATAAAAGCCATTAGTTAATTCCCCTTATAAACCTCTGTGCCAATCAATAGGAATTGCAACATCAGTACAGCCAGTGTTTATTTAGCCGCTGGCACAGGTCCCTACCTCTCACGTCTCTTTGAATGACATATATCTGAAAAAAGACACAGGCAATAAAATCACATTCTCTGTGGGGAGCCAAGATCCAATAAAAGTGCTCATGAAGAGGTGATACATTACGATGCACAGTAGCTAAATAATAAAAGCAGCTTTGGCATTTGCTTTTTTGGCTTTCAGCTGGGGCTTTTACTTGTAGCTAAAATATCTTGTGACAGTTTCAGTAGACCTGCAAGGTTTTTGTTGTGAAATGTACTGTAGCACAGCCAGAACAGTGAATTATTAAGGGGCCCAAAACAACTTGTGCACACGGCCAAGTAAATGTTGAGTTATTGGTGTAGATCGATAACCCTATCAACTCTGCACTGATATATTCGGGCCATTTTGTGCTAAAAGGCGAAGTAGAATTTTAACTCACTGCTGTTTAACAATGTGTAGGACAGGTAAAGATGTTTTGGATATATGGTGAAAGGGAGGAGGACAGCAGAGTTAGAGAAAGAGAAGAATAGAGTTCGAGGTGAGATGGATGGTTCGGGGTGTTTAGCATTCAGCTGGACCTTTTCTACCTGTTTAAAGACAGGGAGGCTGAATGAAAATACAAATCTGTGCCCTGGGTGGCATTGCAGTCATCCTTTTGTCGCAGATCTAGTGATAGCGTTCTCTGTGCCTCCAATACAGAGTGTTTTTTTTCTTCTTCTTCTCAAAACAAGACGAATGCACAGCATGCACAGTGTATTCTGCTCTGCAGGGTTTACAAATGTATCACACCCTAACGTTAGAGAGGGAATAAATGTCTACACCCCGAGAGAACACTTTTTATCTTTCTCATTTTTTGGATGGCGTACCGCACCTGTTGGCGAGAGCCGGGCTGGTTGTGTTACATACCTTAAAGTATGTCATCAATCCATGCAGCAGCAGGCATATTTAAATAAGACGTCTGTAATTTGACAAGGAATTTAATGTCGTACACTGCCTCTGAGAGACATTTACTTGCAGTCAAAGCACCAGCCCCATCAGTGCAGATTTGCATTCGCATCAATTTGCAAGTAGTGCTGAGTCGAATTGTCATTTAATGGATTGGTCAATCAACCGAAAACGTATCAGCAGTAGATCATTAAGTCATTCATCAAGCAAAAATGCCAAGATTTGCTGCTCCAGCTTCTAAAATGTGAGGATTGTTGTTGTTTTTTGTCCATTTTCTATATAGATTTTTTACATCTTTTTGTTTTTGATTGTTAGTTGGGGAAAAAAAGGAGCAGCTGGAAGCAGGAATGCAAATAACTATTACTTTCATCATGGATTTATCTGCATATTATTTTCTCAATTAATCATTTTGACTATTAAAAGTAAAAAAAAATGTTTAAAAGAAATGGTCATCACAAGTTCCCAGAGCCTAATCCCTATTTTTATCTAGTCCAAAACTTAGTCTGTCATACATTTACTACATCATACATCATTTACTATCATTCATGACAAAGAAAAGCAGCAAATTCTTTCATTTAAGAAGTCAGAACCAGCAAATGTTTGACATTCTTGCTTGAAAAATGACTTCAACGATCAATAAATTATCAAAACAGTTGGTGATTCATATTCTTTTGATCGACTAATTGATTAATCGACTTATTAATGCAGCGCTAGTTGGAAGTGGGGTGTATTTTTTTTTTTCTTTTTACCCCTTTTTTAATATTTAAGAGGCTTTATAGACGACTAATCTATTAGCTAGTTGCTTTGCTGCAGTGTGTAGGTTTGATCTCTACACCCAGACAGTTAAATGGCAAACGGCCCTCATCATACACAGCCCTTCACATCCCCTCCATGAGTCAGTCAGGTCGCTAATATAAAAACCTCCTGGCTAGGACACACACTTAAAAAAAAAATCACTAATTCCAAATGGGAACATATTATAAACAAGCAGTGAAGGACTTTGCACTTTTAACACCTGCTCATATTTGCACTTTTCTATTCCCTGCAAAGGCATATTTCCTTCAGTAGTTTTTTTTTTCTGCCTGATACATTTTAACTCTGTATGCTTTTATTATGAGCAATGTCAGAAACAATTTTACATTTCCTTTCGATAGAAAATAGCATTTTTCTGATTCTGAATGTAAGCAGCAGCAAAAACGCTGGTTATATTTATTAGAGTAGGGGTCAGTTATAATTACAGTGAATGTAATATTGCTACTGGGAGGTTTTGTCATCATTATAACCGATAATTTGACAAATGTGCATGTTGGTTTTTGGCTTAAGGCGACATGTCTTTGCAATTTCAGTGGACAGAGTTCACAGACCGGACGCTGGCCAGGTGCCCACACTGCAGGAAAGTGTAAGTAGCTCTTAGCAATTCATCCATCACATCACTTCATTCTCACTGTACTTTAACGTTGTACATTTATGCCCTAAGGCATTTAGCTGAAGCTTTTACACTGTGAAACTGATGCAGAGTGAGCAGGTGTTGGTCTCAGGGTCTGCCACACATTTTCACACCAGTGTCATGCGTTAACATATGTCTCATGACATCAGGAGTAGTGTGGGATTTAGCTCAATGTATGTTTTGTACTTCAGGAATTTCTTTCAACTTTACGACAAACCACATTCCTATATCACTATCTCCATGAGCTTCTTAACATGGTCGGCAAGTTCATGAGACCTTAGGGCCTATACACACTAAGTCGACAGTCTGCTGTTGGTCGGTGTCAGGCCGTTGGTGAGTGTTTGTTGCCCTAGTTTTGGCGTTGTGTCACACACCATTGGCACAAGTCGGCCCTTATTGAATCAGCATGTTGAATCAGAGACAAGAAAAACAGAGTGAGAAAAGCAGATGAATGGTGAAAGTCAAAAGGGCGTAAGACCAAATCAAACCTGATATATTATGTAAGATAATATGTTTCGGCCATTTAGCTCTTTAGCAGAAATGGCTAACTTGTGTCTTGAATCCATCCTGTCTGTCTTCTGGTTTCCCTTTCTTTTATGACAAACAGCCACCTGCTACTATGGAGTTATTTCCTCTCAGGCAGGCACAGAACATATGTGCAAGTTGACACGTAGCCGAGACACAGTCCACGTGAGGCGAGGCAACAGTTGGCACTTGTCGCCACTACTTCTATGATCCTGTTTGGTTTGTCTGGGCGTTTTCGGGACAGGAATTAGCAGGCATAATCAGAAATGATGCAGTACTAAATAATGCCATGCCAGTGGACAAAGACAGAGTGTGTGTCTTCGAAGTTCTCAGTTTTTGGCGGTACAATTATGAAAAACCACAACAGGGCTTGCAGGCACCTTTCTGAAATCTGTCAGGCACACAAGCAACAATTCCTTTTTCCGCAACATTTAACTTCACAAGGTGTTGACAAGAAATGTAGCAGTGTGCCTGCTGTATTACTGCAGTACACAGGTGTGCCCTGACAGTCTCTGTGTACAGCTATAGTCATCAGAGTTAAGTTTGTCAAATCTAAAATAGCCCCAGAACCTAGATTGAAGCTGGACAGGTGCTGCTGGAAGTTGTCTCACTGCAGGTGTTTCGCCGTCATCCTTCATGTGTTATTTCGGTTCTGCATATCTAGCAAGACTTTGTCGTAAAAAGGTTTATACATTCTCAAAATATACAAACTGAAATTATTGATCCTGGAGTCGTTTTGTGCTTCAAATGTTGAGAGATGCCAAATAAGTTTTTAACCTCCATCCCTGTTAGTTAACAGGACCTTTCCCCACATAATCTTTTGACAGGTCACAGTAGGAAAAACACAAGTGTAAATAATACAATTAATTATAGCTCAGTTCCATTTCACTGCTGCAGTTTCAGAGCCCTGGTGTTGTTAATACTGACTCACAGTCACACTGTCATTACTGAGAACACGAATATGCCAGAGCCATCGTTATTGTTGTTAATAACGCCTGTGCTTTTCCTGCTATGTCAAAATGCCTGCTGTGGGGAAAAAAAGGCTTCTACTTTAAACACAGGGTCATATCGTTGTGTTGTGTTTCATTTAATTTCCTAATAAAATTAATTTCGGTGCTTCTCCTCTGTTGGTCCTGCAGCTCCTCCATTGGTCAGAGGTATCCCCGGAGGCGAAGCTTGTGGTGTTTTCTACTCTGCTTGCTATTCAGCATCTCCACCGCCGGGCTGATGGTGAGTGGACGCCAGCACACATCATATTTATATCAGAGAGACAGAGACCTCTTGCTCAGTAATAACAAGATAATATCCTTGGTTGATTTGTAGGCGTTCACATTTTTAGCCGGCCGAAACTGACAGGAGACATTGTTTCACTATTGTTTTATCTTTTCCAAAACTGTCCACCCCTTTTTTATTTTGCTATGTAAAAAAGCCCCTTAGAATTGCAGATAAAACAAAGGTAGCAGGAAGAAGCAGGATGAGTATAATCTCTCCTTTTGTCGTGGCTTGTTTAACATGGAGGGCGTGCACTTCACTGCCGCTCTCCAGACAGTGTGACAGGCCTCTATTTATCAGTGAGATACAGCACAAACACAGCCGAGTCGAACTGTAAGCAGTGGTCAGGTTGCAACAGCAGCTTCAGAACCCACTGAATAGCAGAACGGATTCTTTTAATCCTGGCTAGTCTTCTGTTTTTCCTTTCTTATTTTACCCTCTGTTTTATTTCCATGCAACTGCACAAGGCTCACAATGCATTTTCTGTTTTATGTTTTCAGTCGCTCTTTTTTAAATGGTTAGAATAAGAGTATAAAGCTAGAATAATTTTATAATTATATAGACAATCGGCAGAAATTAGAATATGAATAGATAGATAGAGCTGGAGACTCAATGCATTCTGCTTCATAGCCAGCAGAGGGTGCAAGATGAGCATGAAACGAAGCCCCACAGTACAGACACATGTAAAACAGAATACATGCATGCCTGCCAGAGTGGAGAATAGTAAGTAATGTGTGGACAATAAATACGCTGTATTGACGGCATTGCATAATGCTGGTGTAGTGTCAATAATTGCCGCACCATGAGAACAGGCTGTGTTTAATAAAAAGTTGTTTTAATTATAGGAATGGCACAAGAGCACAGGGTTTTGACAGTTTAATCTCTACACTGCGTCAATAAACTTTATCGGCAACAACCCATGACAAGTAATGAATCAAACTTCATAGCCAGACTGCATTTAATTAGGAATAAGGGAGCAGTGGTTTTACACTACATGACGGTAGTAGGGTAGTTTCAGGAGCTGTGGTGTGTACCCAAGTCAGTAACATGAGCTAAGAAATGCCATTTAAAATGTTAAGGCCCCCGAGAGCTGCCAGAAGCATTAAAACTTTATACATCATTTATAGGAGAAGAGGGGGGAGAATAATGCAAGGCTGAGGTATACATTTCTTTTAAGCCTAGTTGATGTTTTTCCAGCCTGCATGAGCTGTTTTGATTACCTCATGGATAGATACGACTGCCAATCTCACTCTCTTTAAGTAAAAATAAAGGGCATCTGCCTGACAGACACCTAACTGTAACATACACAAAACCTTATCTGGATGTGTAGTTGTGGGATTAAACATGCTCGGTGGTTTAATCTAGATAGCATTAATCGTCTGAGCCAGACATGTGTATCATCCAGACGATCTCAGGGTGTCAAAATAGGGAATAATTATTATTTATTACAAGAATACTATGAGACAGTATTCCTGGGAGAAGTACAAAAATTCATATGAAAAATGCCCCCTAAATCAAGTTTTCCTTTCTTTCTTTCTTTTTTGACTTTCCTGCCCATATTAGCTTTGCTGTAGTGTTGTGACTTTGAAACAGGAATTCATATTTCCATATCCTCAGAAAATCCCTGTGGGTTCTCGCAAAGTCACTTTTGCTATCTTCATTAAATAATTTTCTTCAGAGCAGCTGCACGTTCAATACTTGATGGGAAAGCTATTTTCTCTCTTACCCCCTCAGTCACTCTTGAGTATTGAATACTAATTGAATACTACTGAATTTGTGCATTTGAAACGCCACAATTCAGTATTACTGCGTCAGTCTGGTGCAGATGGATTAATCACCAACTTCGGATACATAAAATACACTAAAAGTCTGTCTTGCATGAAAGCGTGTCTTGGATAAATTTGTGTTTGGGAAAAAAAATGGTTACAGTTCTGTCATAAAGACCCAGACCTGTTCATCTTTTACCTCTAAAAAAGACCGCTGGATATTTTGCCGTAACTGTGCACAATTTGCGACAACATAAATGGGTTGCATAATAAATGTGTAGAACATTTTCGAGTATATGTAGCTTTAGCTCTCTAGTTCCTTGTTGCATACAGCCTGACTGGACTTGAGCAGGCTCATTCTAATCACCATATTTCGGATGTGCTTATAATTCTCTTAAAAGGCTTTCTGAGCAACATCTGATTTTTATTTTCAATTCTTGGCTCTTTTATGACTGTTTTAATGACATTTAAAGTCCCCAGTCTCCACTCAAAAATGTGTTTTTCTTATGTTTATGTCTCTTAAATTCAGTAACTTAGACTATACTGACATGTATCTGTGTCAACTTTGTCACTAGAGAAGTGTTTTAAAGGGATAGTGCACCCAAAAATGAAAATTCAGCCATTATCTACTCACCCATATGCCGACGGAGGCCCTGGTGAAGTTTTAGAGTCCTCACATGCCTTGCGGAGATCGGCGGGGGGAGCGGCAAGCACACCAAATGGCAGACGGTGCCCCAGACTAACATCCAAGAACACAAAATTGAATAAACAATGTATCTTCATACTGCTCATCAGTAGTGATCCAAGCGTGCTGCAGCCCCGACATATGAACTCTGTTTTTAGTCTCACTGTAGCTTGTAGCTTTGACTGCTTCTCTGTGCTCCGCGCTCATTCAACATTCAGCATTCCTCTACTAAAGGGGGCGATGTCTGCGCATTTCGCTAAAATCTGAGATTCAAATGTACCCCAGTCTAGATAGGCAATATTAGGTACGTCACTAATACGAAAGCCAGTTGCCTAACTAATACAGGAAAGGCATATTGACGATGGAACAGACTTTGTAACAACACTGGCAAAGAAACCTGAAACCTCCAGCACAGAGCGGACTCTTCAGTACAACGAGGAGGAGTTAGCATTAGCATTAGCAAAGGGAAAGTTTTGACTGTAAACATGGTGGAGTGTGCAGTTATTGGATGTAAACTGGACCGTGGAGATTCCTTCCACAATCTACCAAAACCCCCATCGTAGCAGATATTATTGTATGTTTCACAACTATTAACTCTGTGTCAGCAGCTGCCAGTTAACCTACAAGCTAAAGAACAACATAAATGAAACATGCTAACTAGTCTTACCATTCTGATACGTCTGCCGATTTTGGTGCACAACGGAGTCGTCATCTGAGTAGGGGTTTGACTGAGGATCATAGAAACATATATGGCTGAATCTCTCTGATGTTTCTACTAATGCTAATGCTAGCCATCTTGATGCCCGCCACTTCTTCACTGGTCAGCCTGGCGCAAGCAGCGCTGGAGAAAGCATGATGTGAAAGCGAAAGTTACCTCAAGCAATTCTCTCAATAAGGGAGAAAGAGTAGATCACACTGTTACATAGGGAAATCATGTTAAACAAAATATTATTACAAGTATTTTTACTTTAAAAAATATCCTGGAGAGGAACTTTAAATGTCCTTCAATAATGTGTTTCCTTTGTTCTTTGTATGTGAAACTATTTAAATCGCCCTGTTGCTGACATGTGCGATATGAATAACCTTGCCTCACCTCGCCTTCAGGCTGGAACGTGGGTGAAGGCTCAGACCTACCAGGGGATCTACGCCTCGTGGGCCGTGCTGCTGCTCCTGGTTCTCGTCACCTTGGCTCGGGCCTTCTACTGGGCCTGCATGAGGGTCAGCCAGCCTCTCCAGAACTTCACATAGAGCCCACCTCCAACCCTGCCGCTCCCTCTTCCCAACCCCACCATGGCAGGAGGAAAGGTGGCTTTAAAGAAAAGAAAGAAAAACACACAAAAAACAAATATTTATTTCAGTCCAACTCCAGAAAGAGAAAGTTCTCCTCCTCCTGTCCCCTCCCCTTTAGTCAAATGTGTTTCTAAAACTGGATGGCGGTGGCTGCGACTGCTATATATCTATCGGTAATTATGATGACGCGTATAGCCTAATGTACTGTTTATCTGTTCTAATATCGTGGCCAGTGTGGGGTTCATTTTAACATTTTAACAGTTACAATATTTTCTTCTTCTCTTTGCCCCTGCGCTGTTTATAAATTTTGGCTTCAGTCTGTGGCACATCGGTTGCAGCCTTGCAACATCTAAGACGAGAGCTTGAAGCTAAGTCTTACATGTGAATATTGACCCTGGTTTTTTTTTTTTTAGGGGGACGCTCCCCCTTCAGTTCTAATTTGACATTATGTTTAGTACTTGAGCATTTAACATTTTTTTAAACCGAGAAACAAATTATTTTGTGAAAGCGGCGATGAAGTCAGACGAAGCAAACAAATCGATGCCAGTAGAAAACGAGTGGCTGGAGGGACATAAGCCTCCTTTTGTGAATCAAAAGATCAAGTAGGTGTTGAAATGTGTCTGAAAAATTGAATTCAGCAGTACGTGAAGGTAGGCTATGATGTTTTTGAACTCAGTGTTTCTGCTGAATTATCCCCTGGGACTGACTTTGATCCAAAGCAGCTTGAAAGCCTTAAAAGGAGGTGTGGTAGAAGGATTCAACACACACACACACACACACACATACATTCACAACCACATAAATGCATACCGGCACACAACAAAAGGAGGATGCTCTTTTAGAGTTGCAGCAGCACACAAACCAGTTTGTCAAAGGCATGAGCCTCTCTCTTCAAAGACAGACCTGCAAACAGATTTTCTACATATTGTTGTCCTTATTTTGGTCAAGGAAAAAGTGCATGAAAGTTGGATCTGGTTGGATTTTGTTCTGGCCCTGTAACCACATCGGTCATCAGCAACAGCTTTACTTTTTTAAAAGTTTTTATCTTGTTATTTATTTTCCTGTTATCCCTAATTGACAACTTCTCCAGTTTACATATCTTAAACAGCTCCCATTTTCAAGAGACAGATTTATTTTATTACACGCATCTATATGGCTTCCTCTGGGTTTAATTTTGCTCTGCTTGGCTTTCCAAAACAGACCAAAATATGAAACAAAACGCAAAGACATGTTGGTTGTTACAACATTGATGTCTGCCTCTTTTCACCTGCAAAACCCTGTAGGTATAAGATCTGTTTTTGAGTTGCTTTCTGTTGTTGGTTGTAAGCTTTCATGCTTACAAACGGCACTATATATGTGTCTTAGGAGAGGACTAGGAGCTGAATTTTAAGGGCCTGTCTGTCTGTTTTGCTAGCTGATCTGTGAAAGCAAAAAAAAAAGAAACGGTGAGCTTGAAAAATACAGTACTTGAAGCTTTCATAGCTCCTGATTCCAAACCTCAAATTTAGGGATGTATAGCTGAATGCATCAGAGTTAAAATGACAACACCAATTTTCTTGTGTTTTATTGCATCTGGGACCATTCATGTTGAAAAATGTCCAATGTTTGTTATTGAAGATGGAGGCTGCGCCTGAGCTTTGTTATTGGTTGGTTCCAGGTTGAGCGTCCACCTTAAGGCCAGTGGAATATCTCTTCCTGCCACACAAAGCCTAATGCCAGTAAGAATAGGTCAGTAATATAAACACACACTACACTATACATTCTCACTCAGTGTAAGTCCCATAATGACTTCTCTGTCTGTGGTTCTGAATGTGGTAACATATCTTTTGTTATGAATTCTGTATTGTTTTTTTTTGTTCTGATTGTAAATATATTTGTTGTTTCATGTACAATGGAAGTGACTAAGCGAATTATGTTGCACTCCGAGCTTAACACTACTGCTGTGAATCGCTGCGGACGTTTTATTTCTTGTTTTTAAGAAGGTTATTTTTGCAACTCTTCACCTGTTACATATTTAACGATTTGATGAACTACTAACCTTACAAGCCTCCGGACGCCCAGCCGCGTCCGAATCTTTATCCACCGACACATCGACATACTCGCACCAACAAAACATTCTGACTGCATCACATTACATTTCTATCTCTCTCTCACACACAGAAACACACACACATACACACCCAGCACCTTATACAGTAGTGAGAAACACTGCATACACCAAGTAAGACGAGAAAAAGTTACCCTGCTGGACTGAACTGAGGTCGCAAACAGTTCGTAAGGAAGTGTCATGTTATTTATTACACACCCTGCAAAAAAAAGGCCACAAATAAGTCATTTATCATGTCCTGAGATCTTATTTATGGTGGAAAAAGTCTGTTATGCGGTGAGATTATTTCACTTTCCTCAAGACCAAGGACTTCTGTTTTTTCTTTTTTGAAATCAATACAATGATCTTCCAGTTTCAAGTTATGGTCAGTGCATTACTTTTTAAGACTGTGATGGGGGGGAAAGAATGAGATTGAAGGACAGAACTGAGATGACTTGTTTGAGAAGACCATTTTTTTGTGGTGGAGTGATCATGTTTTATCCATGACTGCAAAATAAATCAATCATGTTAATGCCAATAATCAAGAACCTGGCTGATGCTCTTTTCAGAGTTTGTTTACACACAAATAAAGACATGATGATGTACAAATTAGCTCTGCTTTTTATTGACCAAAACACAGGATCTGACAATGCCTTGAATTTCTGTTTGTTTTCCTTTGCTGAAAGGACCAGTGTGTAGGGTTGTGTGGCATCTCACAGTGAGGTCGCCGATGCAATCAGCTGAATGCCTTATCCCTATGGTTGCCTGCAGGTAGGATATAACATAAAAAGCCCTCTGTAGAGCCAGTGTTTGGTTTATCTGTTGACAATGCAACATGGCAGGCTCTGTGGAAGAGGACACACTCCCTATGTAACTAAAAATGCCTCATTCTAAGCTAATGATAATGCACAATACTCAGTTTCAGGTAATTATACACCAATGAACATATAATTATGAATGTTCCATTTCTGCAAACAGAACTCCCTAAACTCTACATACTTCTCCTTTAAAGTAGGGGTCTCCTCAAATATTGCAATTCTAAAACATGTAATTTTATGATGCAACGTTTTGAAGTAAACCTGCCCGGCGAAGATCTCAAAAGCCAAACTTTTGTTTCATAAATATTCTGGGAGCTTGCAATATTCAGTATGTGGAGCACCCTTTTTCTTTACTTTGTATGCTGCTTTTGTGCTGTGGCTGTACCACATTAAGTTTGGACGTGTACACCAGTGGTTCCCAAACTTTTTTGGGTGATGTAACTGCAGATCGAAGAGCTAAATTACCCCTCGACTGACTCTACCGCCATGTTTTCAGCTGCATGCATTTTGAGCTGGACATTATCCAACACTGAGATATTGATTAAGTTGAGGTGCCTGCTTGGGTCCATTTGGTGAAGTTTGCATTAGTGCTAGCATTTTATAAGACCTTTCAACCAGTTATCACATTACATTAAACTCAGTGAAGTTGTCCAACTATTCATGCATTAATTTAGGTAATTATTTCAACTGTTTATGAATATAATCTTGGCTAGCTTCCAACCTTTTATCCATTACAGCTACAACGGTTTACTCTCAGCTATCTAACCATCTATCTTGCATCTAACTTTATCTCTTTCAGTTGTTGCTCTGCACTATAGCTATTTAAAACATGTATTGCTTTTAAAACTATAGATTGTATACAAAGATGGACAATGCATCTCCACCTCCTCCCAGTGTACAAAAAATTAAACCAAAATATCAGGGATATGGCTGCTGCCATCTTGATGACTTCATTTTGAACCAGATCCTGTCCACTGTATTGAGTTCTCACCCATACACCCATCCGACTCGAGCCCCAGGACCAGCGTTGCACTCTGAAGCCAATTAGTTGCTAAACTGTGTAATTACAACTAATGGGTCTGTCACATTATACCAGTGGGCCCAAAGACTTTTTCTCAAGGACTTAAATTGTTAAAGAGACAGTGAATGAGTGGACACAGTTTTTGAGCATCACAACCCCTTCGAAATGACTCGTTCAGAATTTGATCCGCTCAGTTCGATGACATTTAAGTCTAGCAGTGCCACACAAATCAAATTTTCCCCATTCAAGTAAGTGGTGACTAAACTGTAGGGTTAGCTGTGTCTACTGCATTTACTCTGTGGGTCCAACAATGCGGAAGCAGATTGGAAGATCCAGATCCATAAAATACATCAGTAAATAATACCCCACTCATGAATTTTCAGTCTTTTATGTAGTGTAGTAGTTAGAGCACTTGTCTTCCATGCAGAAGGTCTGGGATTCGGATCCTGCTGGGGTCGACGTCAGGAAAGGCATGTGTTCACAAGAGGTTCCCACCGCTTAATCAAACGGGGTCAGATTAACCTGAGCCAAGTCCTCCTTGACGGCGTGTCTCAAGCCCATCATAGACTGGAGGTTCCAGACGTAAAAGCGGATTCTATGTGTCTTGAAAAAGGTGGTTGCTAACAAGTAGCTATATGAGGTAGCAAAACGTCATTACGCCGATCAGGGCTTTACAGTCTCATTGTGGCAAGGATGTAAAGCCATACAACTGGAGTATAGATTGTTTATGGCCTAGTGTTGGCTTTACCTCTGGCGATTGCATTTACACCTCAAAAATCTTAAAAGTACTGTTCATTTGTGATTTGTGTTATAAATGTTAGTTTGCCACAGAGCTTATTTTCTGCAATACTCCAATAGAAAAATCCTTTTTGTCAAGGGAACCAGAAAACACCTCCCTGCAGCACTTATTTCATGCATGGAAGTCAAACTTTTTTGCTTCTTATCAGCCCCCCAGGAAAGCCTTGCAGACAATTTTTCCCAGTAGCCACTTGTGATACTGCAGCGAAAAAAAAACCCCTGCGGCCCAAAAATAATTTTCCCCCCAAGAGACATCTGTAAAACTACTGACAAGACACCTCAAGCTCCAAACAAGGTCAATTATGACTTTGTCTATTATGGATTGTAATCCATGGAGGTTTTGTAGTTGTTAAGCTTTTCTGGAACCAAAAAAGTGATTTAAAAATCTGTGTGACGTCATCACAATGTGATGTCTTTAAGCCGAGCTGGAACTCAGGAGAAACACTGCTGTGCATATTCAGCGGGCCGCATACTGTGAGGGTAAAGCTGTGAGCTTAAAACTTTTTTGGCATACGCACCAGGCGACAACTACAAAGAACTCAGTAGGCACCATTTTGCTAACAGGTATCTAGGTATTATTCAAATCTATGCTTCATGCACAATTGAGCAACTTTAATAGCAATGAACAGGACCCTGCCACCAACACAGTATCCAGTTCTCTTTAAACATCGATGAAACTCCAGCCACCAGAGGGCGATCAAGATGTTTTAGCTTCACTTCTGGAAAGTTGTCAGGTTGTTCATCTTTGTAATTTCGACTATCTATTACGGAAACTATTTAAACTGTCTATAAAAGTAATCCTAGCTAGCTATATCAACGATTCATTGAATTAAAAGCTAACATTATTTCTTTCGACTGCTCTTTTATGATTCCATTACACTCAAGATTTTAACCATTACTTTTAGCAAACAATTGCAACCATTCATCCATCACTTTTAGCTAACTATTTCAACGTCTGTGCTTGATTATTGACTTCATGCAATCGCAACAAACAGGGTTTCAATATGTTATAACTGGTTAAAACTGATTCGGATTGGTGGCACTGACTGCGCAGTCAGCCTGCTGTAGCTATAAGGTCTAGTGGTTAGTATAAATCTACAGTGCATCAGCATACACCAGTTTAATCTGGTGTTTATTTTCATTCTTAACTCAAATATATGAATATATTTGAATTATTTTTTAATCAAATCATCATTCCTTTTTTTTTTTTTTTTAAATTAGTTGAGCTGCCACACGATTCTGTACTCTGCAGTCAAAAACTGTCCACAGAGTAGTTTTGGAGATAATGTTTGTAACTGAAACCTGTGATGAAAGCTGTCATTACCTCTTAATTGGGATAATTCGTACTTATTAAAATGAGTGAAATTAAACCATTCTGCTTTTTGCTGAACCTGGAGAACTGTAGTTTTAGAAGCACTACTTTAAAGCTTTGTGCTGTTCCTTGAAAAGAAACTAAATTAGTTTTTATCTTCAATTTAAATTTAAAAAAAGAGCTTTTTTCCCTTATTCCCACGAAAACATTGGACAGAAGCTCATCTTTTTCTCACACGACTCGGCCCCTGTCGGCCTCTTGAGTTTCATGCGGATATATTTTTTGCCTGGACACAAAGAGATGGAGGGATTAGGGACATTGAGAAACCTTTCAGAAACCACAGCTCCCTGGAGAGCCGCACGAAGCAGGGAGGCTGAGAGACCTGAAAGTGGAGGGGAAAAGGGGGGAAAAAACCCTAAGTGAGGAAGACAATTGGTCCATAACCTTCTGGTATTAAGTGAGAGGGCATTAGCCTGCTTTCATTGTGAAACACAGCAAACACAGTCTGCCTCTCCCTCACGTCGACACACCGCCACTCAAAGCGCCTCAGGTCCATTTTAGTGTCATTTTATTGACTTAATTTTTCACTCATGATATTATACAGCTTTGCCTCCTTAGGGAACGTTGCTGTCTCTGCTCTCCACTTTTGTTCTCTCTTCCATCTTGATAGTTTCCCCCTGCGAGATACTTCAGTGACGATTCAGCTGATGTGGGACTCATAAGATGGGGTAAGGCAGGAAGAAGAAAGGAAATCTCATTTGCTGTAAATCTTATTTGTGCCTCTCTTATATCATGACAGTCACCATAACATTCAGTCTGCCTTGGACAACAACCAACAAACGTTCTGTACTGCAATATAAGATTTCATGCTTTTTGCACATCAGTTCACACTTAAGGCTCAGTTATACTCCCCGTATGTGCGAAAATAGATACGTTCTCTACAAACGTTAACGCCACTGCCCACATACTTCCATGTGTCCTTTATGTTGCCATAGATACATCCACCTAATGGCAATAGGGGGCAGAGACAAACGTTTCTGATAATAACGGTGATGGTGGAGGAGGTCATAATAATGTACCTTTTAATGGAGGTAGCGTTGTGGACGGCAAAGGTCTGTGAGGGCATTAAATACACCTTGACATGTCAGTGGACTGGTCTCATCAACATAGTACCAATTTCATCCATTTAGCCCTTTGAACTCACTTACTTGAACTATGCTACACTGCCCTCAAGTATACAGAAAAAGCTCTGTCCATGTCCTTGTTTGTATACGTATCTAACGTTGAACAAAAACAAAAAAAGCCTTTTGCTGAGTGCTATTTGGCTAAAAATGCTCTTTTTAATGAGCATTATTTTTCTGTCAGCATGACTCAAGCTTTTAAAAATGCAGCAATACAACAAATCCAATGTTTAAACAGTAATGGCTTCTGCATCATCCAAATTTGACAATTCTCTTTTTTTAAATTTTGGATGATACATTTGTGTCTGGTGCCAAAATTCAGAGAGAATTTGGTATTAAAAGAACCCACAGCTTAATACACTAAAAAAGATGACATAATATTGGGTTGAATTATGGCTGGGCAAATTATACCATGGATTTTTTTTTTAGATGCTGTTTTCTTTATTACCTCCCCCTCATTTTATTTATTACCCACATATCTTAGCTATTTTCTGTTTTTTCTCTCTGCAAACACCTACGCCGTTTTCTCGAAACATGCACATAACACATTAACATATATAAACATAGTCTTTCCATTAACATACACAGCAGTCCCCCTCATCATCTACCTTTCCTTCCTTTATTATATTAGTGCCACCATAATCTGTCACTTTTTTCCCTTTAATTTGTGACCATATTTCCAACTGTCCTTGAGCAATACACTGAAAACTGCCTTGAATGAATGCTTCTGCCAGATTATGCATTGTAGTGAAATGTAATCACAGACAATGGGATGTAAGAGTGTAATTATAGGCACATACACACTTCATCCTATGCTACTTTTTACCTTTGTGTCAATATATTTCAAAAGGAAATACAAGGTAAGGTAAGGTAAAAACTTAAATGTCCCGAAGAGGCAATTTGGGATACAGACAATAGTTTTGTATTCATACAACAAAACAGACAGTACAATACATAACACATTATTTAGACTCACACACTGTGAGGGGTAAATCATGGACAATTAGTGCTGGCTAAGATAAGCGATAGCAGATAGAATAACAGTGAATATTGACGCATATATCTGTCAGCCATAGCTAACATTTACTTTGGAGTATAATTCTTTTTATACAAAACCTCTAATAACTTTGTAAAATATGTTGCATTGTTACTCAGCACTCGATTATATAGTGAACATCATCTCCACCTTGATGATCGTTAACATTCTGTTTACATGTTAATTCATCTATAATAATAATATTCAAATAGATCCCTCTAACAGGGGCCACTCTGCAAAGTTTTACTTTTATTATTCTAAAGCAGTGGCTCCCAACATTTTTCTTGAGGGACCCATATTTTTACCATTGTAGACTTTACATACACACATTCATACACACATTACACACACCCGTATCCTAGCAACACATATTTTAATATAAGCCTTGAATTTATTTGTTTTTAGACACATCAATGAATCAAATTTTGACACATACCACATTAAAATTATTACACCCCTTAAAATCAAGAGGGCTTAGCGACCCCCCGCTATGGCTCTTTGGCATCCCCTCAGGGGGTCGTGTCCCCACAGTTGGGAACCACTGCTCTACAGAAATACTTCACCCACAAAATGACCATTTGAAATCATGCTGTGTTACCTTTAATTTGTAAAAAAAAAAAAAAAAAGAAAATTAATAATAATAATAATAATAATAATAACATTTGAAATGTTGCCCATTGCTAATATGATTATGTTTAAAGATAATTACAATGACGACACAGAAGTGGTGCTCAGTACACCTCACAAGCAGTGAATAGAGCCTGCACACCAAAACTCTGTTCACAGATTAGATACAAAATTATTCCTCCTTAGATTCTTTTACTTTCTTTGATGATGTTTGGTCCCATAATTACAGCATGTGAACCTTTATATGCCTGTAATCCCCCAATAAACTGTTTATAATGTGCCACTGTGCACCAGGAGTCCTACAAAGTCGTGTTATTTCTCCAAACACTGCACTTAAGTACAGTTTTAAGGCACTTGTACTTTACTTGAGTAGTTCCATTTCATGCAACCTTATACTTCTACTCCACCACATTGTATCAGAGTAGATATGTGCATCTGAAATAGTTAAAATTAGCCCCACCATTACCAGCTGCAACATCAGTTTATAATCCAGTTATGTTATTCTGTAATGTGCCACTCTGCATAATGAGTAGGCTGCTTTTACTTATATATATTCTGATGCTAATACTTCTGTGTATTTATATAAGAAATAATTTGAGTACTTGTACCAGAGTATTTCTACACTGTGCTATTATCCCCTTTAAATAAAACATCAGAGTAGTTCTTCCGCCCCTGCTCAAGGGGTTTATCCTGATACAATAAATTATTTTAAGGCAGCTCAATCAAATCAAAGCTGTTTTGAAGCTATTCCACACACACACTGAATGTCTCACACACACACGCACAGAGCTCCTCTTGCACAGCGTCAGTGAATATTGCAGCAGTTAAAAAAAAAAAAAAAAAAAAAAAAAATAGAGTCAGCGCCTTGCTAAAGCCTTGATCCCTCTTACTTCTAACAGGATTTGACCCTTAAGTCCCCGAGCATGACCCTCATCTGCTGCAACACCATCATCCTGTTTAACATACACTCTCACTATTGTCCTCCTGACACACACGCACACACATTTAGAGGTCCTAACACACACACACGTGGACACATTTCAGGGCCCAAAACCATCACTGCACTTTTTTCCCATCTTCCCACACACACACACACATACACACACATGCGCCCACTGTACTGTATGATGTAACACCGCTTAATTTTCCGCATAACACACAACCTGATGGATCCAGTTAAATGTAAATCGCGAACAACCGCTCCTGGCGCCACAGAGAAAGAGGAGAGAAATAAGGAGATGACAAGGGATGGAGGATGGAGAGAGGAGGATGATGGAGAGGTGGTGGTGGTGGTGGTGGGGGGGGTTAGCTTGCTGCAAGAGGATGATACGATTGAGCGAGTGAGAAAGAGGGAGAGATGAAGGGGAAAGAGAGAGGATGAGAGGATGCGGGGAGACGAAGGAGAGGAGAGATTGAGCAGGCAGCTAAGCACCAGATTAAACTCCGGGGTCGTCAGCTGTAAAACAAACAGTCCTTTTAGTGGGGATCAAATCCAGACTTAACCCCCCCAACCCTCCTCCTCCTCCTCCTCCTCATCCTCTATCCACACACAAACACATATGCAGTTCGTCACAGAGGAGATAATGCCGCTCGCTGAAGGAGAGGGAGAAAAAAAAGAGGATGACAATCTTGGTGGAAAGCAAATTCCCGTCTACCTAAATTGCCCCTCAGGGAATGTGAAGTTTGATTATGCCAAGGCAGAAGTCCTTCATTATATTTGTTTTTTTCCCCTTCACAGCTTCTGTTGGTGATAGACCGGGCTAATATCTGGCACTGAAACACAACAGAGTAAATAAGGCAGAGGAGTGGGTTTTCTTCTTACAACTCTGTGTTTATATTACATCTTTACAGTAATATTCCCCCGACAATGCTGCTCGCCTCAATATTCAGCCCGTTTGTTTAAATCTCTCTTTCTGTCATCTGGTTCTGGATGCTGCCTGGGCGGCTCCATCAGTCCGAAGGCTCAATTTCCAAACTGTCAGCTTTTATACTCACTGTGAGGCCTCTTCCTTTGTTGTGTGTCTGTGTGTATTGAGTGTGTGTACAAAGATATGTCCGTGTAAATCCATGCGCAGCAGCATTTTTTTTTTTTTTTTTACCGTGTGTGTGATCTTGAGCTGCTATCTTTGAGAGGACCAATTTCAGTTTTGGTAGTTGAGACTGGGAATGTTTTTTGGAAAGTGACAACATTTCTGCTGGTCCGCACTGCTTCAAATGGCTTTTTAGGGTTAACGCACATGAAAACTAACAAATCCATCTCCACACGAGACCCACATTCTGGAGCTTTCAACACTATCACACAGTCTTCATCAGCAAGCTATGCTCATTTGCGATGAAGTGCAGATTGTCAAATCTATTTCTAACCTATTTCTCTTAAATGTTGAATTTGACAACACCTGAGGAAACAAAAATGACAAAGCTGAGCATCTGTAGATAAAGACATCATCAAAAGAATCTTCAAAAAATGCGAAACTATTCCTCAAAGAAATAGGTTTTCGGGGCCTTTAAATGTCAAAGGTGTAGGATTTAGTGGCATCTAATGGTAAGAACAAGATGTGAAGCGCCCTAGGAATATTATATCCCACTTGTGGCAATAAATGCCCCTAAATCCTACATACTGGACCTTTAAGACTTTTTTTTTCAAGGGGTTAAGGTTAAAAATTAAGGTTATCTTAAGATAAGGGTTGTAGTTGTGATGATTAAAGGACTATAAATGTGTTTTTGTAAGTTATAGCTGACCATGAAGTTTCTGAAGCATGATGCATGTTGTTATATTTGCAGCCTCATGAAACTACTGCCAATTTTACTGCCTCTGAAGCTGGAGGCTTTATATGTTTGGATTATCCGTCCGTCCGTATGTCCCACTCTCTTGATTGCGATATCTCAAGAATGCCCTAAAGAGATTTCTTCAAAATTGGCACAAACGTCCACCTTGACTCAGCAATGAACTGATTAGATTTGATGGTCGAAGGTCAGAGGTCACTGTGACCTTGCGTCTCAAGGAGACATTGAGAGATTTTTTTTTTTCAAATTTGGCACAAACATCCACTTGGACTCAACGATGAACTGATTACATGGTGGTCAAAGGTCAGGGTCACTGGGACCTCATGAAACATGTTTTTGGCCATAACTCAAAAATTCATATGCTACTCATGACAGTATTTCAAATGAATATCTAACAGGATAAAATGATTAAGTGTTGACATAATATATCAAAAAGGTCAAATTCATTGTGACATCATAATGTCCTGCAAAAATGTTTCTGGTCTTTATTCACATCGTAACTCAGGAACAGAAGGGGAGACATTTGGTCAGATGCTAAACTGGTGACACTAATCATCATCACCTTAAAACTGTGCTAATTGTATAGATCTTCTGTGCTGCTGAGGGAAAATGTATTCTTCACAGACATGGATGTAAACTGTAACTGTAACTTGACTGGTACACGGAGGCACACAACCACAACGCATTAAGTCTAGTGTCCTCACACTGTCTGCAGTGTCACATGGTAATGCAGTTTTAGTTTTAGCACATCCAACATAAACAAATGCAGGCCCAACATTTACTTTCATGGATTACATAACGTTAGCAAGTTCAAACACTAATGCTAATGAACATATGGAAATTAATGTAAACCAGTGGCCGCCCACAGCATGGAAACATGGTCTGCAAAACTGTCATCAGTGATATAAAGTACTCTTAATGTGTTATGAATGGGCTAAAAAATGCTAAATCATTGCTCCACTTTATTAAGATTAACGTTCGAGGCAAGGGAATGCATGATATCAATAAGGGTCCTCATAAGTATGTAAGTGCAAATATGTGTTTGTCTGTGTATGTATGTGTGTGTGTGTGTGTGTGTTTGGTTTCAGGCTTTTTGCATGTGACCCAGGGTCCCCGGGCTGCTAAAAGCACAACATTCAACTCAATTAGCGGCATGCATAATTGATAGCTGTCTGGGAGAGTATTTGTATTTACACTGGAATTAAAAGCCTCCGGTGTCAGCTATCGCATCTGAGGGGCGATGAGTGTGCGTCTGTGTGTGTGTGTGTGTGCATGTGTGTGTGTGCGGGCGAATGTATAGGGATGCATTTATATCATAAGCCTAAATGGATTGCTCCTGTGAGCTTCTCTTTCTGTCTCCTTCTCAGCTGCAGTGAAAACTAAATCACAGCTAATCCACATACAAACAAAGCAGCAGCACTTTGTTGGGGTTAAGTCATCCAGAATGATCTTGTAACCTACTTCTCACTCAAATCACTTTGTAAAACATACTTTCAAATTCAGTTTATGTATGAAATATTGTTTCTAACTTTATTCTGATTAGAGCTGGGTAGTATTTGAAATTTCTGATACTGGTGTGGATCTGATAACTGGATTTTGGCACCAACACCAATCCGAAATGTGTTTTCTACAAACTCCTTTGACAAAAGAAATAGAAGTTTTTACATATTAAACTCATAATTTGACATTTTAGGAAATATTGTTTGATGCTTTCTTGCCAAGAGTTAGATGAGAGTGAGATGTGTGATAAATATCAGCATAATTAGTTAATTAGCATAAAAAAAATTACTATCGTGGCTCTTTCCAGTCATCATCATGAGGTTGCATGGCAACCATCTGAGAATCCAGAGACATAATTGGGCACATAACCTTCTGTGAAACTGCTTCTTGTCATTTTTAACATCAGTTTTTGCAAGGATATAACAAATGACATACACAGGTGTTAATTAGTGAGCTTCAGGGATGCTAACAGGTGAATTGTGTTACCTTTTGACAGAGCGAGGCTAGTTGTTTCCACCTGTTTCCGGTCTTTGTGCTATGCTAAGCTAACAGGCTTATGGTGGTATAAGAGTGGTACGGATCTTCACATGTCACTCTCTACAAGAAAATGAATATGACAATTCTCCATAGTGCCAAGCAATATCTGTTAATGTTTTCCAAACACAACAACTTTGCCTGATCAGAATAATCTATATCTATATCTATATCTAATTGGCAGTCTCTAAAAATTGCAATCAGGAGCTACTTCATCAAAGAATAAATAAACAAGATTAAGACCTTGAGTTACAAACCTTCACTACTTGAAAGTTTTCAATACTGAACAGAATTTGGCAACAAAATAATATTTCAGTTCACTCCCTGTTTCTAATTAATGTGTTTCCTTTTATTACATTTTCTCATCATATAATATAATGAGCTGCTCGCGTGTTTACTTTTAAATCAACTCTGACTCTTAATTTCTATTTTTGCTGTTTGTATCTTGCACCTTTTGTGTATATTAACTTGCTTATGCTGAAAAGGAGCTACATTTGAATGTAAAATAACATTATTTTGTGATTAAACTATTAAAAGCTCAAGATTAAAAATGCATCACTGCAAAAAAGGGCCATTAAACGCTCTTATAAATGGTTTCCCTGGATTATCTGCATACAATTAAAGAAAAGTTTTATCTTAGTAATATGATTTTTTAATCGTTTTTCTATTTTTTTTCCCGCATTTGTTTTGTGGGAATTCATCCTCATTTTTACCGAGGTGAGACAAGTATTTAAGACTTGAGTGCACTGCATCTGAAAACACTCCCCCCAAAATAAAAACCTGATAAAACCACTCCTCAGTATCTTTATCACCGTGTAATCACCATCATGTAAAATGTGTCACCACCTCTAACAGCCTCCTCAGCCTGTGTGGCCGGGTATTGAACAGCCTGTTGACCTTGGCCAAGGTCACTGCCATCGAGTGAAAAGCAGCTGTAGTGGAGCAAAGTGTTGCTCTGGTATTGAGTTCATCACCTATTTGATTCAGTGAGGAGAAAACCTCCAGTCACCTTCACTCCACTCAATCATATCCTCCCCCTCGGCTCACTATAATGCGCACCAATCCTCAGCGTATTAAAGTGCCTTCACCTATTTCCTCCCGGCTTATTTTTTTCTTTTTTCTTGTACCTCTTTTTCGGTCTGACCCTTTATACTCTCACTTGTAATGATGCTCATCTAAGTCTATTTTACTGTTGCCCTTTGTCGCTCTGGGTAATAGCAGCAGTTGACCTACACTCATCCCTGCTTACAAACAAGCCTCCCATGTAGGGCTGCGACTAAGGTTTCTGAATTAATCTCCCACTTGTATTTTGGAATCACTGGTTGTTTGTTTAGTCAATAAAATATGAAGGGGAAAAAAGCCCATCTTGATTTCAAGTCAAAGTTAATGTTGAATTGCAGCAGTTTGAAAAAATAATCCCCCAAATATTTAGTTTACAGTGGTATTAGACAAACGTTTTGCTTGATTAATGTCTTAGAGCTGAAAACATAGTAAATTAATTGATTAAAGGATTGAAGTTATTAAATTATTTACCAACTAATTTTAATTATTGATCAATAATTTGGTAATTTTTCAAGTAAAAATGAAAAAAAAAATGGTTTAAATGCCTCAAATGTGAAGATTTGTTGATTTTCTTTGCCATGTATGATGGTAAACTGATTTTTGGATTTGCTCTGAGAGATTAAAACAGGGATTTTTCACTATTTTCAGACAAATTAAAACACGAAATGATTAACCAAGAAAATAATAAATGATCAAAATAATCCTTAATTGCAGCCCTGTACTGATTATCAAAAGCGCTGTTAATTCAATGTCTTTTGCTCAACTAATCAATTAATCAACATATTGATTCATCAAAACATCCAAGAAAACAATTTTTGGGAGGTTTTTGTCTTTTCTTGATATGTTTGACCAAGGGTGTAGGTTTGGTTTGAATATTGTGGGGGTGGCTGGGACAACACACATATAATTTGTCCAATTTGTCCCTTTTCTGCACAAATTTAAACTGTAAATGTCTTTAATTTGTCAAAGTCAAAGTCTAATGCTGTCTTAATGTTTTTATTGTGGGACAAATGCACATGTTCTAAATATTGCGGGGACGTGTCCCATGCGTCCCCCTCAAAATTTACGACTATGCCTTTGATACAATTTTCATGTTATCCAGTATTTTTTCCTAAAGGAAACATCATCAGTTTGAGATCTTTTAGCGTCGACCTAGTCTCCCATTATGAGTTGGGGGAAAGAGGGAGATGCTGTAGGAGGTAGAGGGGGGAGGTGGAAGTGTGTGTGTGTGTGTGTGTGTGTGTGTGTGTGTGGTTAGGGGTGAGATCAGATAGAGGGTTTAAGATTCGGTCCATCCATCCTTCAGTCCTCCCAGACTTGAAGTGGGCCGGCAGACAAACTGATCATTGTTATTCATCTAACGAAGCTTTTTCCACTCCAGCTCCAATCAAGGTAACAGGACCAATTGAATTATTATCACACTTACACAGGAGTCTTTAATTAGCTGGCTCTTTGTGAACGAGATGATTGTAAGGGAGAATCCTTGCAAGTGATTAGTTGAATTAGATGTGAAATTCGTCTGCTTTTAAAAAAGTCCCCTCTCCGTCGACCTCTCGTGCTTGACTGGCATGATGATTTAAACTTATTGTTTTTAATTGTAGCATTCAGAGTGATTCCGTCTGTCATTAGATTGATGGGGGATATAGTTTTGCATGTTCAGGCACTTAGCCGAGGCTCTTACTCTGTAGAACAAGCTTCAATTTGTAGTTAAGCAACAAAACAGCCAATATAAAGGGAGGAATACAAATGTCAGAGGCAAAGTTTGGATAAAATTGCAGAGAAAACATAACATTTTACTCTTATTTGTGTGCAGTCCTGTTTCAGCATGATTGCACTTTTATTGTCTCATGTTTTAATTAGATTTTTGTTCAGGCCTTTTGAAAGTAGAATGTCTAAAAGTAGAATGTCTTTGGCTTAGCAGCTCTCATAGTTCCCTGATAATGTCCCCGTGACCCTGTAATGATCATGTGTGAGTGCATTGCTGCATGGGAAAAGGAAATAAAATAAGAGCTGAGGGGAAGCATCGTTTTTTTTGTTGCTCCAAGATAAGAGGATATTACAGCTCGTGGAAGAGGGCTTATAGGAGAGGAGACATCATTCAGTGGGGGAAAAGGGTTATGTGAAGTACTTCTTGAAGAGATTAGTTTTCAGCCTTCCAGGGAAGATGGTGGGTGCCTCTGCTGCTCTGAATTGCCCGAGAAGGTCATTGTGTCTGTGGGTGGACGATGTGTGTGTGTTTATGGGATGAAATTATAGGGAAATATTGAAAATACTAAACAGTGTCTGAAGGGAAAGTGATGCTTTCACATATTTACGTTACTGCAAAGGAGCCTGATTTGCTTTAATCGCAAATTGGCTATTAAATGAGTAAATGTAATTTCAAGCATATTATGAGCTGACAGGGATCAATAAACCTTATTTTTATTTACAATTAAGTTGATATTGATGCAGTCTGAAGGTCTGGACTCTTTGTTCTAAGCTTAGATTTGTCATTAAATTAATCCGTGTGAAGATGATTTAATTTTCTGAGTGATATTGAGTGCAGAAGTTGCTGTAATCAGTTACATCTGCGCTCTGTTGTGATGGCTAATTTAACACCACATGACAGCTAATTAATATTTCTCTTAAGCTGCTTTTTTTCTCCCCCCTCTCGCCTCTCTAACTTCACTCCGATGGTGATCACAGTGATGAAGATACTGAGTGGTTTCATCTGTTTTTATTTTGCGGCGTGTTCTCAGATGCAGTGCAGCTGCAGCTCTGCAGCAGGACACCTTTCATCGCCTTACTGGGGTAGAAGTAAGTGTGTTCATGCTCCTTATTCGTCTCAGTTACATGTGTGTGGGTGTGCGTGGGCTGTCGCTCGTGTGGGAGAGCTTTCATATTTATGTAAGAGTTATAATATATTCATGCTTTGCAGTGTGTGTGTCAGCCCGTGGCATGATGGCATGTTAAAAATAGAGAGAATCCTGAAAAACAAAGCAACAGACAACATGTTATACCTGACAAATGATGCAGGCCACCTCCTGACCAATCAGGAACCAATGCTGGTAGGTGGGCTGTTTGAACTGTCATCTTTGGCGCCCCCTGTGACGAATCACAGGAATTTTAATTTACTTTGAATTACACAAACTAAAATTGAAGGTGTGGTGTCCACGACAGAGAACATCAATACATTTTGTTTATTTCATGTGATCAAAAATTAGTAATTTTGTTGACATTACAGAATTATTCTTGGTACTCAATTTTTTTTTTACTTCAACGTAAGAGATAATATGATCCTAGCCAGAGGCAGATTTAGGATTGTAGGACATCTGGGGCTTAGCCCAGATGGTGAATGAAAAAAATTGGTGCTTTTGTTTTTTGCTGCAAGTTTGCTATCTTTTATTTTCATCGTAACACAACGTATAGCCAGCTAACATTAGCAAACCAGCAAAGTAACATCGTCAGTCACCTTTCAGATAAGATTCACTAACCTGAAACAACTCTCGGCGCCGGCTTTGAATTAAAAAACTTCCGAGTATCCATATTCTTCTTTCGTCTTTCTTCTTTTGTCTTTCTCCTTCTTCTTCAGCATCCGGATACTCGGCGTGACAATCAGAAGAGCTCCGCTTTCACCCACGGTCATGGAAAGAAAATGTTACCCTGGAGAATAGTAAACAAGGAAACACTTCAGGGCAGGCCCAGGCAGGCTACACAGTACGCAGGCTACTTTCCCGCAGCTGCTGCCTCTCTGTTGGACTCCGGTACTGCGGGTTACTCACAAGACTTTTTTTTTCCAAAGTAAAATTCACATTTGGAGCTTTTCAGAAAACATCCGGGGCTTGAGCCCAAGTAGCCACCCCCTAGCCCCGCCCCTGATCCAAGCTAGTGGCAGAAGAAGCATTCAGACTAAATATCACTGTGTAAATACTCCACTACAAGTAAAATCCTGCACTCAGAGCCTTACGCTAGTAAAAGTATGTTTGCTGACTGGTGGGCTGCAGTCCAAAATGGGTCATTAGTCCATTTTGAATGTACTGCAAGTGACCCGTGAATGTGTCAATTTTGTAAAAAACACACTCTATTTTGAAGTACAATGAAAATACAGCACAGAGCTTTTATTTTGAAGTGCTCTTTCCTGCTGTAGAAAGAGTGAATAACAGATAGATACTCAACAGAGACAGCAAACTAGCTCAGAGACATGGCCAACGCAAGTATGAGGCTGAATATTTTAGACTGTGCGGACCTTTAACGCATGACTAAGGACAAATCTGGACCCCGTGGCTGGACCAGTTGGGAACCACTGTTCTTTAAGATCATCAAATGCGTGTAGCGTCGCTCCCTGCGAGAGCAATGTATCTCAAATAAACAGCCTGTTTTTTTAAATAGGGTTTTTAAAAGTTTGTTTATCTTTAGAAGTAAGAGAATTTTAAAACACATAAAGGCACACTTCATCTTTCAGTTTATCACAAACATTCAAAATCAACATATCTGGAAATGCAGGGTTTTCACTGGGCAGGGAGGGGATGCAAAATAGTAATCTGAAAGGTAATTTAAGTTGCCAGACAAATGCTGTGGAGTAAAAGGTACAATATTTGCCTCTGAGATGCAGTGGAGTAGAAGGATAAAGTGGCATAAAATGGAAATACTCAAGTACAAGTACCTCACATTTGTACTTTAGCACAGTACCTCAGTAAATGTATTTAGTTACCCTCTACTCTTATTACTGTTGTGAAGTGTCAAGTCTTGACATGCACTGAATGGCCAAAAATGTCTTCAAAAGTTCAGGTTTGTTTGATGAGCTTGTATATAAATGTCGTGTCTAAACAAAGAATTTGCAGATGTCTGTTTTGCTGTGAGAAACCTTTGTCACAATAATTATACCGTGAAGTCAACATAATGAGCTCGAATTGTTTTCTCATAATGAAGGAGTGATGAGTTTGTGCTCACAGGAAAAACAAATCTTCATGATCACGAGAAAAGATAATGTAAGAAATAATTACACGTACTCTGTGTCCTCTCAGGCCCGAGATAAAGTTTTGCATATAAATTCTAATTCTGGAGTGGTGAGTGTTTCCCGTGTTTTGTGAGCATTCAATTAACTGTCAATTGTGACACATTGTTGTACAGACGAATTAAGAAGTGAATGAATAAGATGAACAATCGGTGTAGAATAAGGATGCAGGAATCTTTGCACATGACATGAGCCTCCTACGAGCTCAAGCCAGTGCAGGCAGGACATCAGAGGAAGGATCTGGAGTGATGAAATCTGGAGCACATGGTTATATAGGAGCTTTAAAATAAGACACGACAATTATTGTTTTGACATAAAGCTTCATCAGAGTGCACTGATGTATAATTTGCTCTGATGGAGACATTCAGACAAGTGAAACTACTACATACATACTTAAGTGACAAACTTCCACTGTATTAAGTGGCTGTGTCATTGGGAGGTGGAGGGAACGGTGGATGGTGTAACACTGCGGCTAGACAGCTGCCAAGCTGCAGATCACTGTTCAAGATTAACACACAACAAAACCTAGACATTGGTGGCATTTCCAGTGACGATTGTGCCACCCAAAGCTTGTGTTCTAGGCCAAAACATCATGTTTTTCTAATGATAACCAAATGTATTTTGTGCCTGAACATAACCACATGTTAACCACAGCATTGTTTGAAAGTGAAGACAGATCCATAGTTGGCACAAATGTACAATTCCAACATTTATTCTGGCGATTGGGCTGTGCATAACTACACCATGCTGATGAATCCCAGAGACATGCTACTCAGCTGACACACAAATTAATAATTGAAATTACCAGCAGGGCTTATCAATACCACATTACTTCAGCTCCTCAGGTGGCACGTCAGTGACTTCCCAGACATTTACAGGACTTCCTCATGTCTCTCCAGCAGTGCTCTTCCCTGACTGGGCCTACAAGCCAGCATGGTCGCCCGGCTCCAGACAGGTCCAGCTGTGGCACTTCCTGCTGGAGCTGCTGGGGCGTGGCGAGGGCGGGGCCATCGGCTGGGGAGGGGAGTGGGGCGAGTTCGTCATCCGGGACCCTGAGAGGCTGGCCAGGCTGTGGGGGGAGAGGAAGGGCAAACCACACATGAACTACGACAAGCTCAGCCGGGCGCTCAGGTGCTAGACACAAGTCGACGTATTCATTCTGACACACATACACACACACACACACACACACATACTAACACACACACACACACACACACAGAGTGCTTTAACTGTGAATGTGTGTAATCCTCCCTCTCTGTGCAGCTTCTCCCTCAGGCTGCTGCTGTAAATAAAATGTTCTCCTCGCCAACATATGTTGTCAAATTAAAATTTAAAATTTAAAATGCCCACAGATGTAACACATGCCATTTGGGAAGCATCTGAAGTGCCCTGCAGGAACATGAGGGTATACCATAGACATATTGTACTCTTACAGCCTGGCGTAAACACACCCACCCACACATCTACACACATCTAAACACACACACACACACACACACACACCAGTACAGTCAGAGTGTGGTCTTACACTGAAAACATTTTACTTCCAGATACTACTACAATAAACGCATCCTGCACAAGACCAAAGGGAAAAGATTCACCTACAAGTTCAACTTCAGCAAACTCATCCTGGTCAACTACCCAGGATACCCACCGCCACCACCCGGCCATCAGGTCATCACCACATCTTTACATCTCATCTCACGACTTAAAGGACTTCACTGTTTATTAGAAAAGCTTCTGAATTACATTACTTTTTATTTCACATGATTACAAAAAGCAACTCTTTTTGTCTCTAGGAGGCACCTGTAGTTTTATATCTCATCATATAAGCTGCAATTTGATCAGTTTCCCAAAACATGGGTGTCGTCCTTTAAGAAGAGTTTCATTCCAAAAACACTTTAAGTAGAAATAATAACCTTAACAGTGTTATTCAGTAAAAATGGGCCGACTTTAATAGAAACAATTACTTCAACTTTATCATTTAATATAAAAGCGGCTGACTTGAATAGAAATCATTACTGAAACTTTATCATTTAATATAAAACTGCCTGGCTGGCTGATCCTCGAATGTGGAGGGGAGTCAGTGTGTTACAGTTCTATCATATTCACAGGCATGCTGAGGGCTTAGGTTACCTACTGTCCTTTAGAAAGCACCATCATTTATAATTAAAGTAGAAAAGCGCTGTAGAAGTGCAGTCTATTTAATAAATGTACCATTCGTTTTAGTAAATTGAAATCCCAGGTTGGAATAAAACTCTTAATATCATTTATTGTGATTAAGTTTTTATTACATTTCAATTCTAAATGAAGCCACCAGTGTGTGAAACTTCAGAAACACCTTATTGCTATCAGGTTTATTAATGTCTTCATTACCTGAAGTGTTTGTTTAGCCTCTCTTCCTCCTCTCAGCGAAATCAGCTTTGATGTGCAGTGTATCTAATAAGTCAGTAATAGATCCCTGGTGTTCCTGATGTTTTGTGCACTGACTGTATTGTATGAAAAGACCCATGTTCCCATTTCAACCATCCCTCCCCCATCTCATCCTCCATTCATCCATCCTCCAGCTGCAGAGCGGCCCTCTTCCCTTTCCACTCCCCCCCACTGACAGCGGTCTACCTCTGTGTGGAGGAGCAGGGTCGGTGATGGACAGAGGTAAGAACACAGCCGTCAGTGATTCCCCTGTGCAGCAGCAGGTGCGTCTACAGGGCACAAACACGGCTCACAGCGTGTCTGCTAATATTGGCAAAGGCATTTATCCTGTTTTTATTGTCCCTGTGTTTATTCTGGCTGTAGACTGAGAGTGAAGGCGAGCACCAAAGTGTTTTTGCTCGGGGGAAAAAAAAAACCCAGACACTGGATCTTAGAACGACAAGATTAGGTGTTGTTCTGTACTTTTCTTATTGTCAAAAAATCCCATGAAAATACCAATATGTTGGTCCTTACTGTGGCTCTCTGCTCCAAGCCCCGTGTTTCTACAGAAGATGTGATACTAAAAAATGTCTCCTGAAGTTTAAGGTTTGGCTTTATAGTCATTATACAAGGCATGGTTGCACAGTGAAATGCAGTTGTGACCCCCTCAACACTACATTCACAAAAAATATATATAAACAAATATTTAGATATTTAATTTAGAGTAGAATAAAACAAAATAGAAAATTATATAAAATTAGCACTAGAGGGAGAAATTAAAAATATTTTACGTGAAGAAAAATCAAAAATATCATAAATATTGAGTTTCTATGAATACTTCTGCTAATAATACTAGTAATAACACAAACCTCCATACACAAATTGATGCACAGTAATTTCCTGAAACAGCTGGGCACTGCAGTTTTTTAGCAAACGTCACTCAAGCAGAAGGAAATTGTATATTTTTGGGGGACTATTTTCAGTCGCGGATTAATACACATTTAGTTTTCAAGTGAGTCTTTACAGCAACAGTATGTATTTATGTTCCCGGTAATGGAAGGATGTGTCACCCTGTGCAAAAGTGTGCCTCACTGATGTGTTTTAGTAGTGTTGGGACAACAATGGAGCTCTGTGGCACCGAGGAAAAAGATGAATAAAGCTTTTGCTGCACAGACAGTACTTGTTATTGGAGCAGCTCATTGTTGTTCATTTAGTGTCTTTATGAAGAATTAGATGGAGATCAGAATGCTTTTCATCCACCTAATATCACATCTTTATCCTTCTTCATATTCATACAGTTAGGTTTCACTTAAAAGCCTGTGTGCTGATTTTGTAAGCTAAAGTTTCTTTTAGTTCAAGGCATGAGGAACTTGCTTTTACACCGTGTCTCACATGTATAATTCTTTGTATTTCAAGGTGGAACATGAAGTGCGTGGCTGGAAATAATGCAAGGATGCAGTTCAAGCTTGACCTCGAAGACAAATTCCAGTGGTTTTTAAAATGAATAAATTCTGTGATATTTTTTAAGAGTCAACACCAAAAAACCCAACCTTCTCCACACCTTGAAAATTGTAAAACTGAAGGTGTATTATTTAATATTTGTTGAGTCACTGGTAGGAACCCCATCAATTAAATAGGCTACTACAAGTACTACTATTAAAATGTTTTGTCTTTTGACAAAAAACATCTTAACTCAAGTCCCCTTATTTGTGCTTTCCAACCAGTTTCACAGTCTTCCTCTGCAGAGCGTTTGTTCAGTTTCCATGACAGTAGCAAAGTTTAAACCTTAAGAAAAAGCTTCAAGGTGAAGCTTGAGTTAAGCTCTTCAAACTACCGAGGTCAAAAATGAACTCATGCGTTCAACATCATTTATTCATTCATTCATCTTCTAACCGCTTCATCCTCTTGAGGGTCGCGGGGGGGGCTGGAGCCTATCCCAGCTAACATCGGGCAAGAGGCAGGGTACACCCTGGACAGGTCGCCAGACTATCGCAGGGCTGACACATAGAGACAAACAATCATTCACGCTCACATTCACACCTACGGACAATTTAGAGTCATCAATTAACCTAGTACCCAAGCTGCATGTCTTGGGACTGTGGGAGGAAGCCGGAGTGCCCGGAGAGAACCCACGCTGACACAGGGAGAACATGCAAACTCCGCACAGCAGGGCTCCCCCATGCTTTCAACTTCTTTTTACAATTGTATTACTTTGCCATAAAATATATATATGTGTGTGTAGAGACAGTTTCCATTCTGCTGTGACTTTAAAGCCCGTTCAGTGCCTTAAGTTCTGTCTGGAAATTAAGTTTGTCATATGAATGTATGGCTGTGGACGAATCCTTCTGACACAACTCTCTTTGTGTTTCCTGACAGCAGTCCAGCCTGTGCCTCACCCCTTCTTGCTCCCGTGCTGCCTCCCTAAGCCCCTCCCGACGCCCCGGGCTCTCCACGGCCACTTCCCCTTCATCTCCGCCCCTGCTCGCTCGGGAGCCAACCTGAGGGAGTCAGGCCTCCCACCTCTCCCATTGGCCCTCCACGTCAGCGCCAACGGCTGGCCACACAAGAGCCCTGCAGGGTGGCATCTTAACCACAACAGTCGGAGCCTGTTTGGAAGCGTGAAGCAGACTGATAGTCAAGGAGAGGAGAGGACAGCGGGGAGTGTTGCACATATGGGGGAGAGACAGTGAGGAAGAGGAATAAACTACAACAGATGGACTGCTCTGACTCCTCAAATCTCTCAAATACACTCTTTTTTTTTTTTTTTTTAGCTCATTGTACAGTAGTTTATTATTCATTTTATTTATAAACTTGGACCATGATGTGTGTTTATGTGTGTGTTTTCTTTCTTTTTTGGATAAAAATACTGCGGAGGCCACTTTTCTTCTGTCACAGCACAGTAGGGGAACTGCTCTTGTACACGATTAACGACATGGTACTTGCGTTTGAGTAAATAAAGCAGTGCACTCAACTTACATTATTCAGCTGTTTGTCTTGCATTCGCTCTCCTGCTTCATGAAAATAATAAGAGCTGCATAAATGATGCATTCAAAAAGGCACTGTGAAATTTTCATGAAAGGAGCTTTCATGTCTTCTTTGCAGCATCAGGACCAGGACCAGCCGCTGGTGTCTGTAGTTAACCCTCCGGCGCAGCAGGGGGCGGTAGCATCTTTGATACCACCAAAACTTTTAACAACACAGCTTTTCCCGGGAGAGTCGGAGCTGAGATGTGTGAAAATATCAGGAGGTGTCCCTCTGTTGAGATTTCCGGGTATCCTAAATCGAAGTTTGTACTGTGAAAACTGCAAAATATGGTTTACGTTTGTTGTTAAAGTCAGATCTTTTTCTTTCATATAAAAATATTTATATCTTAACACATCCATGTTTTTGTAGGCTATTTTAGGTTTTATTTACCACGACTTTTTGTGCACCACATCCTTCATACCACTATGCTATCTTCCATTACACACACTTAATATAATGATCTTCCTTATTTACAATTCTGTAGGCTATTTGACACTATTTGTCCAAACTAATGAGTTTTACTTCCCCTTATTTCACTGTACTAAGACAATCTCAACACTAGACAAAAATCCAAATGGAAATCCTTTATTCTCACCACCAAGAAAACATACCGGAAAACGATAACGAGTGACTCCACTTGTTTTTAGACGATCTTCGGCTGAGATGTCATTTTGGCGCCGAATATTTTGAGTATTTCGTCCGTCTGTAGCGCGGGAGTTGGTGTTTTCGTGTGTGTATGTTGGACCCTGTGCTGTAATTTTACAACAAGTCTTAATTTAGTGTCTAACTCAGGTGAAATAAGAGTGTGAAGGCAACATGCAGCGGAGCATCGCGTGAGTATGAAGCTGATATCGAGGAGTGGTTTCTGTTTAGCTTGCTCTTGGTGGGAGCGTTAGCTTGAATCTGTACAAGCAACAACTAACCTACGAGCTACTTAAGTGTATTGAGAGTTGTGTTTAGCGGTATTAAAGTAGTGTAGCCTTTGCTGCATTTGAGTGTTAAGTGCGTTGTCTGTGAATTAGCGTTAGCATAAATTAGTCTGCGCGATCTGTTTTGGTAGGGTTCACTTTTTTTTTTCTTTTTTTTTTACAGAGGATAACGTTACAGAAACTCTTGTCGTGTGTAACGTTAAGTAACGTTGCTGTGTCTGTGAGATAAACCAAAGCCGTTAGCGTATTTGTTTTGACACGACAAGAAAAACTTAAAGAAGAGACAGGTGAAAATGCAACACATTACTAGCTACACGAGGCTAGCTAACTGCTAGCAAGATAGCAGTTAGCTAACGTGACGCACTTAATGGTTCCTCAGTAACCTACTAACTGCTCTTTAACTCGAAGCCTGCTAACCCAAAGTTACACACACAGTTACACACTCACTGACAAAAAAACACTGTTTTATCATTTATTTCACACTGACTATAAGCATACTAACGCCGATCTGGCTTCAATTGTTCCTCTTCCATCATCAGATCCTTTTTTCAGCCCAAGTGCAAGGACAAGGATGTTCTGAAGAAATCAGCGGATGAACCAGTGAAAAGGTAAGATTTTCTTTCCAGTCACATGTAATGGGAGGTTATTGTCGTGCAAGGGTTTGTTTACTACACCCATGTGATGGAGAGATGCACATCCTGAGAGCTCCATCCTGTAGCAGTGAAAGTTGCTGTCAGATGAGATCCTGTCTGTGTGCATTGGATGTACAGCTGCTGTCACTCTGATACAGATCTCCCTTCATGACTGAACCCATTGATTATATTGTTTTGTTTATACTTGCTCATATTTGAGGAACTGAGAACTCTTTGTTGAAGGATTACGCCTCTTATTACTCGTGTCAGATTAGCAGAAGAGCAGAGATATCATTGTCTCTGTAAACACTTAAAAAGTACCTGCATTTGTGCCAAGACAGAGCGGCCAAATATGGGTGGGAAGACTATCTCACACATCCATAAACCATATCAGCGCATCGGCTTAATTTTCAAACACACTTTTTCATGCTGAAGCTCCACCGACAGCTTGAATATGAGCAATTATTTTTGAATCACTGCAAATCATAGATCTTTGGTGCTTGGTAAAACTTTTTGTAGTAGTTAATCTAAAGAGATGATAACTTCTGTTTCTGATCTCCGAGCTGCTTTGATGATAGTGTTCATTATCTCCAGACTGTATCATCTTTAAAGTCTTAAAACCCTCTTTAATACTCTTTATGTAATGATCTTTTCATCATTGCTTTGACCTCCCTTTTATGACTCCTGCCTTGATTTTATACGTCTCAGCTGTATTATACCGCTTTCGCTGTTGACTCGATCCTCTCTAGAATACTTAATATAGCATTTTGTGACTGTGCTTCTCAGCAGCACCATATGAATGAGGCTTATGGCTTTAATGTATTTAAATTACATGGTGCCTTAACTGTGTGTCTATGCTTGTCTCCTAGGCCTGTCAAAAGCCCCCTCAAGGTGCAGAACGGTGTCCAGGAGGCTGATTCACCCATCAAGAAGGTTGCCAAACGCAGCCGTCAGATCCTGGACAGCGACGATGAGGAGGCTCCGGTTGTTAAAGAGCAAATTGTTACCAAGGGACAAGGAGACAAAGAAGCGCATGGAAAAATAGAAAAGGTAAAGGCGATTTACTTTTCCTAATGTGGACATCAGAGTCTCCTCGAATCATTAAATCAAACACACAACTGGAATTTTTGCTACATTGTGCAAGAACAGATTGATGGGATGTCATTAGCTGTTTTCTCATATGGACTCTGGACATAAGCTGGAGTTGCTCTTTTACACATGTGGCACACATCAGGTTGTCCTTGTCAGACGCTTTCTCACTGCCTGGAAATACTCCGTTTGGTTTTGTGAGGCTTGCAGGAGGCAGGACGTGGCGCAAACACTATGCTGCGGAAATTGCAGTATTTTGTTTACGTAGCTGGCACGTCATTTTGTCATACAAACAACCGAGTCTCTTGCCATTTCTTGACTTTGTCTGACGGCCTCATTGTCTGTTGTTACCAGCATAGTTCCCTCCTGTTAGATATTTTACTTTGAGTCTTAATGTAAATGGCCCCTCTTCTTCACCCTTGGATGTTTGTGTTCTTCTGCATTTGCGCCAGTTACATGATAAAAACGTCATTCACACTGTACATTGACCTGTTCTGTTCACACATGGACGCAATCAGCATCACACGGACTTTGTATTAGGGTGCAAGCATGGTGAAGCCCGTTAAATGTCTGGTCCAGCTGATTTGGACATTTGGGTTCTCACATACAGCTCCTCCAGGTAATGTCTAGATAAATCCAGGGTTGCAATACAAGTGTTCACTGTGCAAACATACTGTCATATAATGGATATCTGATGTTATACATATAGGAGGTGAGTGACCTCTTGGCTTCCCCTGGTGTTGTACAGTCTGAAAGTCATTGAAACTTTTGTGTAATCATTAAATGTTCTAAATCTACCTTGAACCCACACAAACTGAATCTAATAAGACTGTTAGAGCTGGTGTGGGCGTTTCAGTGCCTGTTGTTTATTCAGTGGTGGGAAAAAACATTGTTGCACAAAGACACAGTAATTGTATGGTGAATCACCATGTTGAATGCATTTGTCAATAAGCCACATAATGAAAAGACCTGATTATTGGCTTTGGCTGTCGCTCAACCACCTGTTGTTTAATAAACACTTCTCTTAACTGCCCCGTTCATTTTGTTGGTAATATGTCTGTCATTATCCATTATGTGTTCTTTTGGGTGTAGAGATTGTGATGGATTCGTGGTGTTTGTCAGCGTGACCCACCCCTGCATCACTTTCATGTGGTTCCAATTATTGAAAATGTTTTGTGACGAGGTACTAATACCTGCACTCCTGCAGCGTTGGCCATAGAGCACCTCCACCGGGGATAAATGTAGGACAGCAAGTAATGATTATTTTCATCACTGATTTAATTTTTTTTGTCTATAAAATGTCACACAGACGTCTATCACAAGTAGGGGACGGCATAATTGCAAAATGTTCCGGGTCAATAACTAAAAATAGAGGACAGGGTTCACACAAGGTCCTTGAAGGCCTTTTTAAGCCCCTTTTTTAACAAAGTGCTTAAAAAGTCCTTGAAATTAAAATGAACCACATCGTGCGGTCTTTTCTTTTGAGCAAAATTTTGTTCATTGAGTCAATATAATGAAATTGCTCACAATCAGAAATTTGTTAACCTTTTTCTTTTCTTAGTTCTGACACGTCACTGACCGCGGCATGCTCTTCTTTCTTATTCGCATTTATAACGTCCTGCTCGACACTGTAACTCATTTTTACTCAGCTCCACTCTTAAAATCCTGGCAATACCAGAAGGCCTATGTTGGCATGGTACAGCTTAACATAACTTATCATAACAAACCAGCTTTTCACCGCAATTTGTTTTCCCTAATGGCACCACCGAAAACACAAACTGAAACTTAAGTTACAGCTGGCATCGTTTTCTTATGCTGTAAATTGTTGTATTTTAGAAATGATTTTTCCTTTCCTCATAGCGTGGACTCATTTTTGTAACAAGTTGACAGTTCTGTCTGATATTCGCCATCTGCAGTGGGGTCTGTCCCTCTCCTCTTGTGACGTGTGCAGGCAGTCAGGAGGACATCGCTCCCGGAGTTTGTCTATTTTGACGCTTTTCCTCTTCGCTTTCTCTGAAGTGGAACTTTTCAAAGCACAAGAATCTGGTGCAGTGCAGTAGCATAAGCACCATAGCTCCCATGCCATTCAGTGATGCCTAAAAAGAATGTGATCAGTAACACTTCTCTAAAAAGAGAGACATTGATCACATCATTTATTTATGTTTAATTAAAAATTCTATTTAAAAATTAATTAGTGGCTTTGAATAAAGTGAAAAAACAGTGCTTGAAAAAGTACTTGAAAGTCTTTTGGTAATGTCTTTATGAACCCTGAGAGGAGAGAATGTAACTTAGAGGTGTAACGCATTAGAAATCCCTACATTTGGGTTAAGATTTGTGGTGGAACCTCACTGACCTTAAAGGTTCTTGGAGAAGGGAAGTAGTCTGAAGGGGTCAGAACTCCAGCAACACTTGTTTGGCAGTGTTCGCCAACCTTTTCTTGTCAAGAAAAGCTCAGAAAAGAAAGGCCCAAGTCACCCTTCATGAGAGCTACCAATGGATTTTAAAATAGATGTTGTTAAACAGTATTAGTTATATAGAAGTGGACACTGTTACAATATTTGTTGTCATGTAAGTTAGTGATCAGGTAGATGCTGATGCTTACTTTATTTCAGTGTTGGTAAGGTTTGCATTGTACTACTACTACTTTTGGCAGAAATGGCGCCATTTATCCAGCTTACCTACTATACGTTAGTGGGAGAGGTATTATGTAGTGGTTTATCAGCAGTCTGCAGTCTGTAATTATATCTGTGTATTTTTAGCTTAAACACAAATATGTGGATATATATTTTTACCGAATGTATTTTTCAATTAGCTGTTTAAGTTGTTTTTAATCTTCCCATGCACCCCTGGGTTGTATGTACCCATGGTTGGGAATCACTGGTACAAAGAAACAATGTCATTGTGAGACCCGCCAACACGTTTCTGCATGTAACCTTCATCAGGGTCATCCTCATCAGTGATGCTGGAGTTATGACCCCCTCAGCTCAAGCTATGTATATTATCCAGCCTTTGTCATAGTGCTCAGGGGGAGCCGCATAGCTATTAACAGATTGTGGATATTTTAGTTCATGCAAGAACAACCTTCCAATGATGATTAATTGGGACTGTTGAGACATTTGCAGGCCTCAACGCTGACTTTTAGGAGCGGCCTGCCTGCAAAAACATTCCCTGCATCCTCTGATTTTTTTTTTTTTTTTTTTTTATTCTTCTGCCTAGCAGCCTTCCCCAAATGTTGTGCTTCATTGAACAACAAACTTGTTTCCTCACTGATGGAGGTGTGTGTCGTTCAGACTTTGCAGTATTGTTTTCCGACACTTGCTGAGATGCCTTACCTTGTAGATTTTGTCGAGGTTTCTGCTTTTCTGTATTTTGTTTGCTGCTCCTCCACGTTGACAGGCTGCTGTTTTGCTTCTTATATAAGTCAAACAAACAAATTCTCCCTCTTTTTTCCATTTATATCAAATTTAAAACATAAATACTCTTATTTGACTCTTACTTGAGCAGACGATGCCACATTGAGGATGAGTCACACAAACAGTCCACAGTGATCCAGATCATATTTTTTTTGGACAGCTGGACAAGTGTTATTATCACCTTGTGGCATTTCAGTGTTAGCTGCAGATGGAAACAGTCAAAATGTCGATGTTATTTAAAAAAAAAAAAAAGAATTTAACCTCAACTCAAAACTGCGATCTGCAGTGATTCTAGCCACTAAAACTTTTGTTTACTCTGCCTCTCACAGTTATAATGATTACCAATACCAGCTCTACTTGTATTTTTTTTCCCAGAAGGATGATGTCTTCAAGGCAGTTCCCACTCCTGTGTCTCCTCCACCGGCCCCAGCCACCCCTGTGACCCCTGCTACTCCAGCCACTCCAGCCTCTTCGGCTTCACCTGGTACCCCCGGCACACCAAACTCCATCTCCCCCTCTGGGATTGTTAAGCGCAAGACTGGTCAGTGTCAGTTCAGATTTCATCTGTTGGTTCTTTATTTGTTTTCCACTTGACTCTAAATGTGTGGTTCTCAACTTTTCCTCCGAAGTTGCAGCATTTCTCGAACTTTGACACCAGCTGAGGATTGATAGTTTTTTTGCCTCAAGCTATTTTACTTGATTACTTATTAGCAGGGGCCTAATGGCTCCAAATACTCATTATTTTACAATGAGGGGGGAAAAACAAGACATTTATCACGAGCTGAATGCATGAGAGGTTTGTTCACCAGACACAGCTAAGTACACTTTCCACTCTCTTGTATCATTTATCACTTGACTCTTGGGAAGGGTCTCAACCTGAAGACTGACAACCAGTGGACTAGATTTTGTTGCATTGTCATTTATCTCATCTGCTGAACCACGACTACACACCCATCAAGCCTATATTATTATTTTTCTGCATGTGTTTGCATTGTGATAATGTTATTATTGCTGCGTTGTATCATTGCGATGTATCATTTCTGCTGACTGAGCTTTAATGAAACCAGCAGAGCAAGTCGTGTTATTATTGGAGCTGATTGTCGATCTTTATTTGGTGCCTTTCTGGTTTGCGGGCTTTGCTAACTTTCTATGGGAAAAAAAATTGAACATGTAGTGATAATTATGCAGTGTGTACATGACGGCTTTAACATTTCACACGTGCAAGATAAGAGTGGAAGAATGCTGCTTCGGCTGTTTTTCTGCCATACGTGTTCATTATCTGTGAATTTTAAATACGATGCATGTGTTACTACCCGCATTTAACATAAAATAGAATCACCGAGTGATTTTAAGTGGCTCTTTGTACTCTCTGTACTTTTCATGTCACACCAGGAATGTAGGATTTGAATAGAGAATTTAAGCTACTTAGTGCTACACAGATTTCTAGTATCGCAGCTTTGTTTTCATTTGGGGAGAAACTCCTTTTCTCACTTTGTTTCCTTCATCCTACTTTTGCAGCAGGGAAGCGGCTCATTCTCTTTTCATCATCCCCATTCTCTTTGTGTTTGATGACTGCAGTGTTTGCTTTCAGCAGTGGTGCGTTGCCACAGTCAGAGCCCTGCCACCATCACCACTGGAGAAAACATCACATTAAAGCAACTCTAATTTGACCAGAAATTGCATTCTTAATGTCCTGGGTTAATGCTTTCATTATAATATCTAGAAGAAAAACATCAGCGGTGCTACCTGTGCTAGAACCCTAACAAGGACCAAAACAGCTGCGGATGTGGAACCAAAACTAAAATTACCCTGGAGCACCACCGCTGCATAAAATTACAGAGGAAATTACACTGGAACCTTAAGCTGCTGTGCTGCATAATATCTTTCAGGATGGTATTAGTGTTTTCATTAGCAAAGTACGTATCTTTGATTCTCTTTTTTTCCCGTTGCCCTACATCTGCGGTAAGAGAGCAGACTCGTCCTGTTTTCATCTCCACATCCTCTTTCTGTTTGATCACGGCGTGATTTCAGTTGGGATGCCTCTCACTTCCTCTTTTTTTCCCCCTACCCTCCTCCTTTTTAATTTAATGCCTGTCCTGATGTGTGCAGCGAGGAAGATGTTCCCCAAGAGGAAGCTTGATGAGAGCAGGAGCGGCAGCGAGAGTCAGAAAGACGAGTCCGAGGCCAAGGAGGAGCAGGGTCAGCAAAACAAACGACCCCGTGTGGAGAGCGGCGCCAGCAGCGCAGGTACGCCTTCTCCTCTGCTATGAGTCTGATAAGAGAGCACAGCTTGTGCACGGGCCTGGAACGTCCAGGTGAGGATGGAAAATTAATTGAAGATTCACAAGTATTATCTGAGTTGGGAAGTTGCACAAACACCTTATGATATGTGGAAATTAACAGCCAATAATAGATTATTATGAATGATTATTAGATTCTGATTTTGAATGACGTTCTTCATCTTTTGTATTCCTTATCTCCAAACTGAAGCAAGAAAATCAATAACAATTGGAGTGACAAATTCCATGAAAATGATCTTTACAATGTCAGAACAATTCCTGACAGTACTAGCTATGGCATAAATATCCCACCAACATAGATCATTTATCTCTGCAACATGGACACTCATATTTGCTGTGTTTACCAAACCTATGTAGTGGGTCCAACTCTCGCTGTTATTAAGTGGACAAGGAACAAAATACTGGACTGTATCAGCTCTTTATTGCAAGGCACCATCTTAATTTACCTGCAGTTGTTGATGATAATCAAAGCATTGCAGTGTTTCTCCAACGTAAATGCTCTCGTAAGTTCCAGAATGAGGAGAAAAGAATATAAAACAACTGGTAAATATCCTGTTAAACACAAGCATTCCCCTTTTTATAAGAACTTACACCCTTGGGAGTACATATAAATGCCATGTGGGAAGCACAGATCATTTCGGAATCTAAGTCCCAGCAAAATCCACTAAGAAGTTCACACAGATATAAAAGACAAAACCCCAGAACAAAATCACATTGTGGAAAACTTTTTTTTTTTCTCGAGAAAATATCCTTAAACCTGAAAGAGTACCACTTGATGGAATTTCTGAGTAGCCTAAATGGCAGCACGCACTGGTGTTGTCTGATACTTGTAAAAAATTCCCATGCTTATTTTCTGTAAAAGCCCACATGCTGGTGGCATCTTAATGTGTATCAACTTGCCAGAAAAGCAGCAATTTCATAACATTTCACTCCCCAGCTTTGCACATCCCAGCCACTATACCTCGACTGCTCTGTCTGTACAACACAGTTGGTGCATGCTACCGGCATCAGTGAAGCTGAGCTGAAATGATCTGTCAATTAATTGCTTAGTTAATCAAGAGAAAATGTATAGGCAACAAATTTTCAAAAATAATTAACTGTGTCAGTCAGTTATCAAGCAAAAATTATATATAGTATTTTTTTGGCTCCAGCTTCCCACACGAGGATTTGCTGCTTTCCTCTGTTAAATTGTAAATTAGAAAGATTTGGATTGTTAGTCAGGCAGAACAAGCAATTTGTAGATGTCATCTTGGGCTCTGGGAAATTGTAACAGGCGTTTTATTTTTATTTTTTTTTATAGTGTGGATTAATAGTGAAATAAGAATCAGATCAATCGATTTCATGAAAATAAATGTTAGTTGCAGCCCTTTCGTCAAATGTCGTGGTTGATGTGTTATCCAGAAAGTAACGCTATGTTAACTAGGGCTGTCCCAAATACCATTTTTTTAACATTCGGACCTTCGGCAGAATTTATAACGAATATTCGTTCACGGCGGGGGGGAGATGACTCCGGGGGGTTTTCTGAGTTTTGCACAACGACGACCGGATCTTTGCTCTCAAACCACAAAAAAAATGTGATGTCACAACAGTCTCCTTCAGTACATTATTCTATGCTTTCTTTTGATTTTCACATTGGCTAGTCATCCTGTTTAATTTGTCTTCTGATTAAATCGGAACCGTTGAAACAAGTTGTAGGAAGCCTCTGCAAGTAATTGGTTGCTGGCAGACACTCTGTATTGCAATAAAATGGTTAATCAGCAGTGCCGTGCACTGTCGAACCGATGCGCTGCTGGTTCTGCCGGCCTGAAAGGAAAATAATGTCTACTGTTGTGTACAGCCTTATAGACTGAGCTGAGTAGTGATGCGCGGGTCGACCCGTAACCCACGGGACCCGCAAATGGACCTGCAGGTCGGGCAGCAGTGATCGTCTGTTAAATCGGTCTGTATATGATATTTTGACATTATTGGCTATTACTGTCATGGCATCCAAAGGTACTGAGGCGTTGAGCAGGTGGCAGTCTGCGGTCATTTTCAAAACATACTTGTGTCACGCACTCCAAAAGAAACTTGTTAAAACTTTAAACAATAATTTATTGTGCAAAACGGGGGAAACAGACGTTGACAAAAACGGTTCCATAATTCATATTAAATTCAAAAAGTAACGAAAAACAGCTACAAGTTAGAGGGAATAGTGATAAAGTGGTAAAACTTGGCATTGATCCACAGCCTCAGACAGATGTGCTCAAGCGTGCCGTGCGCACAAGCTCTGTTGGTAGACTATACTATATTGTCACATTTTTAACAATGCAATTTAAAAGTTTTGATTTTTATTGATAACCTACATTTACCAACAACAAAAAGACTACATTTAGCACCAAAAAAATATGTTTAAAAAAATAAATAAATTACAAAAGAAAAAGGTAAATAAAAAAACAAATATTGAATACCAAATTTTCATAACAAATACCTACCTATAGAAACAAATATGCGAATATCCGAATATTTGGGTATAGCCCTAATGTTAACCTAAGACACAAGAGACAAAAAAATGGCCAAAAAACAACAACAAAAAAATTAAAGGTAGTTTATTCTTATCTGTCCTTACTTGTAATTCTTTCCTCAGTTTTGTTTAGGAAATTGAGTTATGAATGGAAAAAGTTGAATTTTGAAGCAAAATGTAGGAACTGTGCCTTGTTACAAAATTTTCCTGTCGCTCCTTTTGCCATTTGCTTAGCATTTTTATGCCAAACAACTTGGAGCATCATGTGGGCCTACACTTTCACTTTCATTTGGAAGCAATCTTGCAAGTTTACACCATGTACTGAAGCGACTTCGGCTTTGCCTAATTTGTTTGTCTACGTTTTTACATAATGCCTTATTCAGGGCGAAATTACAGAAAGTAATCAATTTTCAAAAGCAGGCCGCAACATATTTATGCAGTAAAATTATTGAGTTTCCCCACATTCGGCTCCTCTAAACCTGGTGGAGTTTTGTAAGGCAGCATGTGTACCCGCAGAGGCACAACAGATGGGAAAATGGCCCCTCTTTTTTAAAATTGGCTGGTAAAGTACCAAAAGTGACTGTTGGATTCACCAGTCCAGTCCAACAGTCATTTTAACTTGTGGATAAGAAGATTAAAGTTTCATGTCTGTCTCCTCACCCAGCCGGTATCATGACCCCAGCTCAGTCTGCTGAGACTCAGTGCTACAGGTTTGTCAATAGTAATTTCTCCCTTACCTGACTCATGGGTGAAAAGGAAACCTCAAGAATATAACCTGCAGCATTTATTGAAGAAGGCTGTTATGTTGAAATCCATCTTCAAACATGGGCTCACAAAAAAAATGGGTCGCCCTCAGTAAACCTGCTGGCATTTATCTCTTCAATGACTCCACTCTCTTTCTGTCTCACCCTGTGTAGGGAACACCGTTGAACCCATGGAGGAGGGAGCAAAGGAAGAAAGGGTTGAAAAGGCAGTGACCGAGGCTGACAGCCCTGATGAGGAGGTGGAGGAGAAGAAGAAGAAAGGGGAAGAAGAGAAGGCTGAGGAGGAGGAGCAGGTGAAGAGAAAGAGCCTTGATGAGAAGGAAAAGAAAGCTGAGGGGGCGGAAAAGAAAAATGAAGCAAAGGAGAAGACGGATGATGAGAAAGGGCCCGCCGTTGCCAGGAAAATGGAGGCGGTGGTTGAAAAGGACACACGAGAGGGAGAAGAGAGCCCGAAAAGTCAAACGGCGAGAAAGCAGAAAGAAGCAAAAGAGCAGAAAGATAAGGAGCCGCCCAAGAAAGCCCCCATCAGCAGTTTCTTTGGTGAGGAGGAATTTGCATAGTCCTGTGCTTGCACACAAAAAAAGTGTGTCCGTAAATGTGCTTTGCTTTTATCAGTTAGGAGAGACAGCAAAATATTTCTCTGCCCCAACCCTTGCTCCACCCTCACCTTCATTTTTTTTATTTATTTCTTTTTATTCAATAGCTCCCAGAAAAGCTGCAGTGAAGACGGACAAACCAGAGAAGAATGAGGGGGAGAAAAAGACGAGTGCAGAGAGGAAGACTTCAACAGAAGAGAGCAAAGACACAAAAGGGTAAGGCAAAGTACAGCCGCTCAGACTTGACATCCTGGATGCCTCAACTGTCCGGCACACTAAACTCTTAACATGTTGCACTATTCAGCCGACCTTGACCTCTGACCCCTTTGGCAGTGTACATGTATGCAGATGATGTAGACATCTATTTTCATACTGATCACCTGATAATCCTTGACTGTTTTAGTTGACTTTTTTCACGACCACTTTCATGCTCACACTGTACTAGTCACAGTATGGCAGCTCACACTGAACGATTTTGTTCATTAATAATTCCAGTAGAGTGTAATACAAGCTTCATGGCTGCTTATACAAAAATGTTGGCAAAACAGAAGAGACAGCTTTACATTATGTAATTCTACTTGGAAAGGAAAGCAAGAAGGGAAAAAAGCCCATGGAGCTGCAGGTGGCTGAGTGAAGTGCGAGCAGAAGCTTTATATATATCACAGCTCAGTGTCAGTCAAGACTGCAGTTTTAGCCTCAACATGTGAAACTAGAAAAATGCACTAAGCGGAGTGCACATCTTTGCCAGGCGGCCGCCAGGGCTGATTGCGGCCACTCCAGACAATTCTTGTAATTTCAGCAGAAGCGCCGCAGTGCGTTTCAGATGCATCCCAGAAGCTACAAGAAAAGCATGCCTCGTCTATTTTTGACAGAGCAGCGGCACATTGCACAGAGCAGACTGAGTTTCCCTGCTAACAGGCACTACATGTGAAATATAGACAGGCCTACAATACATTTATGAGGATGAATGATTTTTATTTGATTGATTCAAATTTTCGATCCATGTCATTCATAACTGGACTTTGAATGGTATTGACGTTGTCTTTAGGCTACAGCACAACAACGTAGGAAATAACAGTGATAAACAGAAAAAAAACCAAAAACACATTTATCTACATAGCCTGCTTACTTACTTAGGGTATATGCACAATATTGAGGATACATGAAAAATTCAACATCTGCAAGGATGTGGAGGATGGAACAAAACCAGGCTGCAGCTGCGCCTGGTGGAATTGTCCCTCCCGGCTCCCTTACAGTCAAAATGGTCATGACGACAATAAAATCTAAAACTAATTAATCTTGTTAAATGCCTAACTTTAGTGAATCATAACCTAACAAGTCTTGAATTAATCTGCAGCTGCTCCAGTTCAAAATGAGATCAAACTTTTCTATGGATTCAGCTTTTGAGCCAAGACAAAGGCCAAAATGTGGCCTGCAACAGATGGGAAGTTTTTGTTTTTTTTTGTTTTTTTTTAGCTGAAATGATTTCCGGAAAACTTGCGGCCCCTACTGGACTGTCAAGAAAAGTGAGGCATCAGCAGTCAGTCACGTTATCAAACAATCAATAAACAAGGTTTTTTGACAATTACAAATCACCACAAAGTTCTTGAGCATACAGTCATAAAAGTGCACACAGAATATATTAGACTGATTGGTCCAGTAGTTTGCAAGATTAGACAGACACATACACACACTCAACACACAATCCCTTCCAGGCTTGTGCCTGCTGGAGATAATTATACTCCAACTAGAAGGGCACTCAGAGAGCGCAGACCCCCGCTAAGGCCAAATGTCTTATCTTGCAGTGTTAATGAAAGTAAAAAATAATTTGTGTATCCACCCCTTGATGCGGATCTGTTCCAAAATTTAATGGGCTCTTTTTTGGCCCATTCTACACCTACAACCAAGTTTCATGAAAATTGGGCCCGAAGTTTTGTCTTAATCCTGCTGACGAACAAACCGAGCCGAAAACATAACCTTATTGGCGGAGGTAATGATAATAACAAGGGCACTAAGGTTCAAAACAGATTTTTGCACAGACAACATTTGGGGAATCAGATGGTGGGAGTTCCTGACATGCCAGAAATCCCTCCAGTTGTCCAACAGTCAAACTGAACATTATCAACAGCCAATCTAGCAGAAACTCCGTCTGACTCTAACATAGTTAAACCATGAAATTGATACAGGTTTAAAATCATTCCTCATCTGTACTGTGTCTGTCAAACACTAGTTATCAGGGTACAACATGTTTCATGACACAGTCTTGTCAGGCATTTTTGATTGTTTATCATATTTTCTCAAGGACGTCTGCTCTTGAAAGAAAAAAAATATCATTGTGTCTGTATTTGAAAGTAGTCATTAAAATATGAGGATTGAACGCCTCAGCTAAGGTAAGCACTCTCTAGTGCTTTAAGCCAATCTGTTTCTGTATTCATTAATATTATTACCGTACCTTTACATTAATTGAGTCTGTCTTATGTAAAGTAGTGCGTCTATTACGCGTAAATAAACCAGCAGCAGAAGCAGCAGTGCATTACTGTTTTGTCACTTTGAGGTCATGTTAACTGTTCTAGCCACAAACTATTTTTAGCTCTAAAAGAGAGGATTTGCATTTTTCATCCTGCGAACTATTTATTTTTTATCATTGCCTTGTATGCAACAGTGTGGGAGTGATAGGCATTGCATACAAAAGGAAGTTTGCAGCTATAGTACCTCTCCTTGTAATGAATTCAGAACATGATATTTTGTTTGACTCCAGTTTCTTGCACCTTGTGTAAGGAAAAGAAACACTTAAGTACTGCAGTGAAAACCCCACTCCTAACCATCCTTATCAGTTGTTTGTGCAATAAATTATTATAACATTGCCAACTTGGGAAACACCCTTTTATGAAATACTTGTTCTAAGAAATACTGTTTTTTTTCTTTTAAGATAACTTTACTGTAGTTCTACTTCCTTCAGTAAGAAGCAACCAGTAAAGCCTTTTCCCAAAACACTCATTACATTTCAGAGTATCTCATTGTTATGATAATAGTCTGCCTGACTTTCTGTCTACAGAGAGAAATGAGTTGGTTTCAGTGACTGTAGCAGCTGTCGCCATCTTTTAGTCAGACTCTTAATTTGCTCCATTTCTTATTGTGCTCTTCCTCAGTGAGTCAACCTCGGGACAAACGACGACAGACTACGATCCGTCCAGGCCGAACTATCATCCTGTGGACCACGCCTGCTGGAAGCAAGGCCAAAAGTAAGTACAGCTACTTTTACTCACCTCTCACCTGAACAGCAGAAGTAGCAACCTAAAGTCACAAACCAAGCAGAGGTCTTGTTCTCTCCAAAAACAATCATACCTGATGTTTAAGCCTGATTCTGGTTGCAGATGCAAAACAATGTGAATAGCCCTGTCTAGAGCCAGTGATTGGTTTGTCTGTTCAGCACGACTGTGGAAACATAAAGGTGCAACATGGTGGCCTCTGTGGGTGAGGACCTGCTCCCTAGGTAGATATAAACAGGTCATTATAAGGTAACGAAAACATGATTATTCTTATTTTCAGGTGAAGAAAACAAACTTCTTATATTCTATTCCAGTTCATTTCAAATTATATCCTATATCTATTAACACACTGGACCTTTAAGATGAGGCTACTATACAGGAATGTTCCATATATATTTTATCACTGATTTCTAAGCCAGTGTTAAATTTTGAGAGCTATTTTAGACTTAATCTTGGTCTTGAGATGGAAAAACGTAGTTTTAGTCACATTTTATTCATTTTTATCCTTCATAGTTTAAGTCTAGTTTTAGATGATGAAAATTCTTGACATTTTAGTAAGCTTTTAATCATTTATTTTCGGCAGTATGTTCTATGTTTTTACCTTTGAACTAGTCCAGTTAGGCTAATTCATTTATCAGAAATCAGAGTCAAGGTGACAGGTTGTCTAAAAATTCAATTCAGACAATTTTTTTCCTCAACCACAAATAATTTCTACACACTTACAAACTTGAATTTCTCCAGCAGAGTTTTTTTTTTTAAAGGTTTCGGAGTTGATTTACAAGCACATCCTTACTAACCCTGTAGGGGGCTCTGGGGGCATGCTCTCCTGTGAGAAAATTTTGTATCTATTTGATTTAAAGGCATCAATCTGGTGAATTCTGAGAGCCAAGTTATGATGGCAGAATATACCTAGATTTCAACATCTTTGTGCTTTTTATGTGTGAAAAATGTTCTACTTTTACTGATGAAAACACTCGTGATATGTTATGGTGAAGGGTTACACTTAAAATACGGCTAAAGATTAGATTATTAACATTTCAGTAATCAAAAGAAAAATGACTAATGTACTGATCTGCCTCTGGAGGGCTATTTTATCATTTTAAATCATGAACAGACAAAATACTCTTTTAAAACAGGTTGTACGATGATTGATGATCATGAATTGTTTTTCCTCGCCTTTCATGCAAACTGTTGTAGACACAAGCCTGGTTTTCTCTGTACAACCTTCCGGAGTCAAACATTAAATAAACTCAGAAGAAATAAAATTTTCAGACCAAGGAAGTGCTCTGACTTGGTAATGGACAGTCATGGAAAAATCATGGGATTTTACACCAAGGCCGTGGTGCAAGTCAAGCTGCTTAGACTCAGGTCAGCTACTTTGTACATGATGTGTTCTGTGTGTGTTTTAGCCTGCTTTGAGAAGCAGAAGTCCCGAGTTGACTGCTTCTGAATAGTTGAAGGTTTATGTCAGCCCTAGAATTGACTTTCAAATGCGTTTCTGTAATTGAATAAACATTTTGTCTTTCAGATCTTTTCCGATTGCAAACAAAACCCATCTGCTTGGGAATATTTAAAATGTATTTAAATCTCATGGTTCGACTATAGAAATGTCTCTTTGGGGGTTTTTGTTCTAAAACGTCTTCTCCTGTTTGTTTCCCCCCATATGGAGCGTGATAGATTTTTTTTGTGCACCAAACATCAATGTAAGGACACATTTTCTCCCAACATGGCAGCTCTGACCTTTGTCCTCCCCACTGTTGCTTTAATGGAGTTTTCATAACCCTCAATCAAAGCTCCTTCTACTGTTGCACTAATTACGAGCTGCTCCGAACAGCTGAGTCAGTTAAACGCTGTGAATTTAAAAATCTGTCAGTGTGAATGCTTCGCCTGCTAACTATGTGCTCATCACTCTCCAGAGTGCCGTACTTGGCGGTGGCTCGCACCTTTGAGAAGATTGAAGAGGACTCTGGCAGGTAAGAGCTCCATATGGAGGAAAAGGTGTTTCTGTATTTTTTTTTTCTTTCTTTCTTTTTCCCCAAACGAGGTAAACACCATTTGGGAGAAAGCGATCGCTACTCTGTTCAAAGGATATAGTATATACCAAAGCATTTTTACGAAATTACCACTCAGGCTTCTGCTGGGAATTTCTGGCATATAATTAGAGAAGTGAGTTCCAGCCAGGGAAAGTGAGGAAATTGCATTAATTTTCTGGGGAGGGCAGGGAACATGAAATGAAAGTCTACAATTAGGTCACTTTCTAGGAATGCTCAAGAATGTATTTTAACAACTTTTTTCACACTTGAGCTCCATTTAATTATGGTTTTCAGCTTTTATTCTGCGGAACCTTGGCTGATGACTTATTTAACACTTGAGCTGAGAAATGACTAGAAACCGACAAGAACTGGAGATTTTGCTGAAGAAAATGCATGTGATTTTTAGCTTTATGAATCCAGATCAGACATTTTAAAGGATGATTCGCAACTTAAGTCTCTTGCCAACAAATTGAAAACACCTTTACAGACTTTCTTTTTGCCTTTTGAGGATATTGAATGACAGACGTCCCAGTGATAACTTTTATTTTTCCCACCCACTCCAACTGATGTATAGTGTTTCATAAATGAACTGTTCATCTGCCTCCCAAGCTCCCATTTCCGATTAAAACCTCCAGACAAATCTCATTTCCCGCCTCCCAGTATTTACAGGATGGCTTTAAAATTCGTTTAACTCGTCTTCCTTGTCTCAAAGCAATCCTGTTGTCATTTCCCAGGCTGAGAAACATTGAGACGCTGTCGAACCTGCTCCGCTCCGTGCTGCTGCTCTCTCCAGGTAAATGGTATTTTATCTCTCCCATAATGCATGCTGATGTAGCTACACAGGCAGCTGGCTGCCAGCCACTCTATCAAGGAGATGATGATGAAGCCAGGTTGCACATAAAAGTGGGAGGATGAGTCAGTTCATTGATGTGTGTGCGTGCGTGTGTGTGTGTTGGTATGTGTATGAACCTCTACCTGTGGGATTCTGATAGTGTGTATGTGATTGTGTGTGTGTGTCTGAGCCTCTTTTTTTTGGCTGGTATTGTCTCGTGTGTTTTTGTCTTGAGTGTGTGTGTTTCTGTGTCTGTATGTTCATGTTTGTGTGTGTGCGAGTGTGTCTTTCTGTGTGTTTGGTTGCGTCTGTCCATATGTCCTTGGTTTTGTGAGTCTGCGTGTGTGAGATTGGTGCTGTCTCAGAGTTTAGTGTGTGTAGTGGTGGTCTTATTTGTGTGTCTGTGCTTCTTTCTGTAGTCCTGTACTCTAGTGTGCATGTGTGTGCTCTATCAATGCATGCTTATGTTTCCTGTGTGTAGTAAAATACGTGTGCGTATTCTTTTTCTAGACGACCTGTTGTGCTGTGTGTACCTGTGTTTGAACCAGCTGGGTCCTGCCTACCTGGGGATGGAGCTTGGTGTTGGAGAAACGGTGCTGATGAAAGCTGTTGCTCAAGCTACTGGTAATGGGCGAAGCACACACAAGCCTAACCATTCATTTGCACCCAAACGTTTATGCATTCTCAGCCTAACTGCTAATGCCACCCTTCTCTACTCATCAGCCAGCGAGGCGGCTGCTATTTACCGTCTCGCTCTTGTTTCCAGGGCGACAATTGGACAAAATCAAGGCAGAGGCGCAGGAGAAAGGAGATTTGGGCCTTGTGGCCGAGAGTTCCCGTAGCAACCAGCGCACGATGTTCCAGCCGGCCAGTCTGACAGCAGGGGGCGTGTTCAGGAAATTGAAGGAAATCGCCAGCATGAGTGGGAACTCGGTGAGGCGGGGAATAACATTTTCATTAGGGGAAAGCAGTCCTGGGCAAATATTGTTTGCACTCTATTTGGCTCTCAGCATATGGTTCAGGGAGGGAAAATAAAGGAAATGTTAACATGATTGTTTATCGAACTAGGAATTATTCATTTATTTGTCTTGAGAAAGAGCAGAGTAATCTTTCAGCCTTTGAATAAGTCGTCACCTGGCTGGAATCTCTGGAGCAATTAGTTCCTTTTTCATCCACGTTGCTGCTGGGTCTTTTTTTTTTTTTTTTTTTTTTTTACATTCTGGATTGAACATGGAGTTTATACTTGCTAGTGACCTCAGTCTTTTTGCATTCTGTCTCTTCTCGCTGTTCCTCTGTGAATCTCAATTTCCTCCCGTCTGCCTCAGGCCATGAATAAGAAAATCGACATCATCAAAGGCCTCTTTGTGGCATGCCGCTTTTCGGAGGCCCGCTACATAGTCAGGTAAAATAACACTCTCTCACACACATACACAGACAGACAGGCTTGGCTGCGTGTGTGACCGCAGGCACGCACATCCTTGCATGTATATACACACAGATAGCACAGTGCTGCTTTAACTCCTTGTGTGTATGTTCAAGCATGCAGCATTTGTCATGGGCAGCAGGTGCAAACGGGCGTCAGCGCTGACGCTGTCTTGTGGTTTTGATTGACAGGTCCCTGGCTGGTAAGCTGAGGATCGGCCTGGCTGAGCAGAGTGTCCTATCAGCGCTAAGCCAGGCTGTGTGTCTGACCCCCCCTGGACAAGGTAATCTTGAATTTAAAAGCATAGGTTCACAGTTTTTCTGGTCTGTCTTGAAACAGTAGTCAAATGCCCATGTGTATATTGAACCAGTGTTCGCTTCTGTTCATACTCTTCAAAAGAGATCCTTTCTAAAGCAACTCCAATGCAAGTGATAGATGATAAATCTACACTCCTTGTTCTGAAGTTAACATCACGCTTCAACAGTCAGAGCTAGACAAGTGAATACCTTTCAGAGTTAAAGTACAAAATCCCTCTTCATGTGACAGTCCCACTACCACACCTCAGCAGGGAAACATTGTCCGTAAAAACACAAACAAGACAGGAAGGAAATTCTAAAAAGGTCGTATCTTTGGAAGACATAGTGGGTCTTCCTTGAGACTGATTTCCCTCACTTTTAAATGGAAGTTGAAACTTAGACTAATTAACTAGTCTAAAAGTAAGAAAACACTCAAATCAAAATTGTGCACAAATCTATTGTGCTGTATGTAAGAATGTGGCCAAAACGGTTATTCCACTCAAATTCAAAATACTGCCGCGAGTTGTGTCCGCGACCCCTCCCCCACAGATTTGAGGTTGCTGGACAGCGGCACGCTTGAGACTGATTTGTTTGCCCATGGGTGGCTGCCGTGGCAGGGCCGCATCGCTGCATCCTTGATCTTCGGTTTTCCAGCGGACCGTTTGAGCAAGTCCAGCTTCTCTGCTGCTAACGCTGCTGCCAGGATACAGCTGAGGAGGAGCCGGCTGCTAATGCTATGTACTGGGACACTGCTAATGCTGCTTGCCGTGCTGCTGTAGCTCAAGTCGTAACTGTAACTGATGCTGAGACTGTACTGACTGCGTGACTGGTAGACTGCGATGGGTGGCGCAAAAGGCCAAAACACAAATTCAAAACATAAACATGATTTGCGGACTGTAAAAATGTTTTTTAAATGCGAATATTCTGGCTGTACTATTGTTGGCGGTGACATCAGTATGTTATATGAACATTATTCCTTCGTCTCTGTGACATATTAGTATGATTTTACGACTATTTGCTTTAGATTTCTTACATATAGCTCCTTTAAGTTAAAACATCATTTGAAATATAATGCATTCAAGAGCCATTTGAAATTGTGAATCACACTTTTCAAAGTCCAAATCATATTTTGAATGTCACTAAAATGTGGGGCACTTTGCAACGTGCCTTTTCAATATTGCACATAATCCTACAAAACATAACAGCTCACTGAATTAAAAGTTAATATAGAACATTTATTTACTGTCTATATAACATCCCGACTCCCCTTCATTCAAAAACACACACCCACTAACTCTTATGCATGAGCGTGCACGCAAATACACACACACACACACACACACGCACATACACATACACATTCAGGCTTCTTAGATCTCCTATGCATCCAACTAATGACAAGCCTGAGCATCTCTCTTGTTCGGCCTAGCAACAGCGCGAGTGTGTGTGAAGCTCGGACATACTTTTCATGAGATGGAGAGAGGGGGGGTAATCGTTGATAATCAGAACCCCTGGTCTTGCATGCCAATTGAAACTCCTTCCCTTTTTGGCTGCGTATCTTAATACTAAGTCTACCCGTCTCGTAATTCTGGTGCCGACTAGCAAGGATAGCAACATTTATTCGTCTAGTCGACTTATTGCACACATCCAGAGTAGATTTGCACTTAATTGTCAAACTCAAACCACTGTAACTTCATATTATTGTATTGGGGATTTTGTCCCCATCTCTAGAAACCATGACGTTTCACTTAGTTTACTTAGTTACATTACATTTGCTGCCTTGTTTACGATTTTATTTTGATATTTACTTGTTGCATCACGAAATCATTGCTTGTAAAATTGAAATAAAAGAAACAACCAGGAAGTCACACTAAAGGAGAGGAAGGTGGAGTGTACTAGCACATCATAATAACTTTTATTTATGAAACACTTGTTAACACCGTGTTAAAATATTCTCTCAAACTCTTGTCATGAATATTCATGCAATAGAGCTTTCATAGACCAAATTTGAGACGGCTAATGTACAAACCGAACCACGATATGACCAAACGCGGCCCTCTAAAACACCAACAACAAGGCACTCTTGTGGTTCCTAATTGGGGGTTTGAAATCGACACATCTTCTCACCAATATGCTAAATTCATCAATTCATTTCAGTTTTGACAGTCTTTTTCACACCACCTGCTTTCAGCACTGATCCGACCTGCTCTCACCAACACCACCTACACCAAATTAAATAAATTCATCCCCGACTTATTAGTATTCGTGGCTTACTCACGACTGGAGGTATGCTTTAATAAGAGTCAATTAGACCAGAGGCTCGGTGGGGAAATTTGCATTGATCTGTGGTCTGGTCTGGAAATGTTTTTCTTAGCATTTTTATTTATTTATTTAACCATTATTTAATCAGGCAGATCAACTAAGAGCAAATTCTTTGTACAGCTGAAGTGGATCTTTACAATGAATGATTCATTTTAATGAATAAGTATTGTCATATTTATATGAGAATTAATAATGTTTATTTGGGAAACATGATGTTTAATTTGGCCTTCAATCTTCCGTATTATCTTCATTTTAACCACGGTCAGACTGAAATGAAATCTTTAGGTTGAGTTCACCCAATGTTGTGTACAGCTGCACGTCAGTGTTTTCCACAAGTAATTTCTCCGCTGTGAGTCTTGTAAATTTCCTGGCCTTTGAAGTTCCTCTGAACTTTTATCCAACAAATGTTCAGTCAAACAAATGTTCAAACACTTACACAGATCTGTTTGAAATGCATTTTTTTCCCCGTCCCTCCTTATAGGTTTCCCTCCCGCTGTGATCGACGCAGGGAAGGGGATGAGCGCTGAGAGCAGGCGGGCGTGGATCGAAGAGAAGAGTCTCATTCTCAAACAGACTTACTGGTAACTGAAGCCTAAACAAACCCCCCTCGTTTAACTTTGCAGTCTGTCCTCGGCGCCACCACAATGCCTCATCCACCTTAAGCCCCGTCCCTCATTCTCTCTCACTCGCTCTGCTCACTTTCATTCTGGATGATATTGATTTCTTTTCTTTTTTGTTTTTCTTCCCAAATACCCTGCTTCATCTCCCACTCACTCCCCACGCTCTCCCGTCCAGCGAGATGCCCAATTATGACGTCCTTATGCCCGTTCTGCTGAAAGAAGGCATAGACGAGCTGCCCAATCACTGCAAGCTCACTCCAGGTAAGCAACCAATCAGGATGCAGAACTGCTGTAAGATCCCAAACGGTGACTGGTGTGTGTTTATTGATCCGCTCAGTGGAGGTGAGTCAGTTATTTCAGTTGAGTCATTTATCACAGAAAGATAAAAGATACCACTAAACCAAGGATTAGCTCCCAATTACACTGTTGTCAAGCTATTTGTGATAAGGAGCCTTGGCACCAAGGTAGAAAATTAATACCGCCATCTGAACACAACTAAATTGGGGAACAAAATTGGCAGTTGTTGGTCAGTTAGACAAATCTAGCAGCTATTCTGGCAGGTAAACAATCGTTATTTGGAGGGCTGTTCACTTCTGAAATGTGAGCTAGTTAAAGGAGCTGGTGGATTTTTGGGCAACTCCAGCCAGTTTGGACAAAACGTTACTGTCCTGTTATATCCGGCTCTGTGAGCTCCAATTAAAGGAATTTGTTTGGTATGTTTCATTATATCTCTCCTCTGCTGCTTTTGAAGCTTAACTTAGCAGCGCAGCCCAGGGGGATGTGAGTCAAAGAACTTTCATATTAGGGCCAAATGAGAATGCAAACAAACTCATTTCAAGTGTGGTTTTGTCGTAGAAAGAGTTGTGGGTGTGATGCTGATGTGTCATGTGGGAACGTGCCATTGAAGCAGATTTCACGGCTTCTGGGTTTTGTTTTTTTTTTTCCTCGCAAATGGATTCGAGATCTGCCTCGCTCTCATAACCTGCAGGCCTGTTAGTGAGTGCCCCGCCCCTCCTCCTCTCCACAAAGTGACAAATGAAGAAAACTTCTCTGGGCGAACTCGCAATTAGTTTCCCAACTGTTTAGAATTCATGAAAAATGCATGACGATATTTCTTTGTGTTAGTTGCTTAGGTGTCCTGCTGTTTTTCTACCCTTTCTTTGTTGCATTCTTTCACCACCTTTCCTCTCCCAGGTGTACCGCTGAGACCCATGTTGGCTCACCCCACCAAGGGTGTCGGCGAGGTGATGAAGAAATTTGACGAGGCGGCATTCACCTGCGAGTACAAGTACGACGGAGAGCGTGCACAGGTGTGTGTGGATGCGTGTTTATGTGCCCGTAGCTGGTGAAGTGACAAAGTGCAACTGTTTGTTTTTCTTGCGTTTGGCACCGAACATATGCCTGCTGAATTTTGTATGCATATACCTTTCGGCTGTGTTCTTTGAGTATGAGGTATTGCTGTTTTGTGACTCCCGCTGCGTGTCGACTATGTGCAAACATGGGGTTTTGCTACAGTGTGTGTATGTGTGTCTGTCCCTACTCTTTTAAGATAAACAGTAGTGCTGCTTTCGCCCTGGGCCTGTAGGCAGAGAAAGCTACTTCTGCCATTGTGGACCAGGGAGAAGGAGAAGGAGGGGGTGGGGTGAGAGATGGGGAGAGGTGAGGAAAGAGGCTGGAGACAGTGAAGGCAAGACACACAAGAGAGGGAGAGGGAACACGGAGACAGAACGGGAGACAGCAGAGGGGCTGAGGAAATTTCGAGAGAGCGAGAGAGAGAGACGCAAAGAGCCACAGCAAGAGAGAGATTGTAATGTAAACCCCTCCAGCTGTATTGTTAATTTTGGACAGTCATGCCAATAAAGTGCCTTTGAACTGAGCTGAATTGAGAAAAAGGGAGATGAGCAGAGAAACAGAAACAGAAAGAGAGAGAGGATGGAGGCAGAGCGAGAGAACCCCATGACGTCCTCCTCTTCACTCTCCCTCTCACTCTCTCTGGTCTCACTGCAGTAGAGGTTACCTCTTACAGCCAGCAGAGGGACTCTTGGTACACCGCTCAGTTAAACGCTCCCCCTGTGAGTGAGCACGTGTGTGTGTGTGTGTGTGTGTGTGTGTGTCTTTGTGTTCAGATTTTGTGAGGCGCCGTAAGAAAGAGCGCATCTACGTGTGTGGCATTTGATGAATCAAAATAACTGCATGTATTCATAGTAGTGTGTGTCCCACCCAATAATTCATGGAAGTGATTGTGTGTGTATTTCTTTGTATTTTATGAGTGTATTTATCTGACGATGCTCATTGATCAATAGAACAGAAAGAGCAAAAAAATGTAAATGAGCAGGAGTTTGCCTATTTGTTGTCCCTGGAAGTGTTGAAAATGCACTGTAAAATGGAATTTAACAACATATCTTGTAAAGTTAATATATAGAAAGTAGGAACATGACAACAAGCATTGTGCACAAGATGGTACAGCACAATAATCCCACGGTTAATCACATGGTAGTGGGATACAGTCACATTTAGAAATGGCAAATGATTAAATAAAGAAAATAACAGAGGATAATGGGACAAAATAATGACTACTCATATCATATGGTGTACATTTTTAGTCACCCAAATCTCCAGCTGGCCAGTAAAGGAGAGGAAAATATACAGTTCTTTAACACCTAATTTCTACTTGTCATGTCAATGCATTTTATTGACCCAACAACTAATTGATTAAGCTAGAAAATAGTAAACAAAATCTTAGTTGCAGCCCTGGTATGCTGATCAACCACCAACTCACCCTTTTTTCACTGACTCAGAAGGAAAAGGACAGAGCCCACCTTCAAAGTGAAAGGTTCCAGCTTCACCTGTATTCAGAAAACCATATTTAGATACAGAAATAATCTTTATTGTTGCTGTCAGATTGGACTCTAAAGTCCTTAGTGATTGTTTACTGCATGTACAACACACGAGTCGTGAATAATTTTTAATTTAATTGGTTGGGGTCCAACATGTAGTCTGCCAAGTCGCAGCAACTTCGCCTGATTGACGGCTGTGTCTAAAGGTTGTCTATCATTTTGACAGATTTAGAACACTGAGGGCAAGTTAACGTAACTTAAAGTAATTCACACCCCTGTCCACTTAGTGGCTTGTGCATATTAGCTATTCATTGTCTAGTCTTGTCTTTGATCTCACGTACATGACCTTGTTGTCTAGCTTGCTTTTGCCATTGCATTGATAAGCTATATTCCAAGTGAAGATATAGAATATTAGTGGTTCGCACAATCTGTTTGAAAGTAACATACATTCTTTAATCGTTTTAAAGATCCAATCAACTCGAAAGTGTATGTTGTTTGAGTGAGCCGTCGTCGTCCTCCGCTTCTCCGGGTCCGGGTCGCGGGGGCAGCAGCCTCAGCAAAGAAGCCCAGACAGTCCTCTCCCCAGCCACTTCCGTCAGCTCTTCCGCGGGAACCCCGAGGTGTTCCCATGGCAGCCTGGTGATGTAATCCCTCCAGCGTGTCCTTGGGCGGCCCCGAGGTCTCCTCCCGGTTGGACACGCCCGAAACACCTCCCAAGGGAGGCGTCCGGGTGGCATCCTTACTAGATGCCCGAACCACCTCAACTGGCTCCTCTCGACTCTACTCCGAGCAGCGACTCTACTCCGAGTCCCTCCCGGATGTCCGAGCTCCTCACCCTATCTCTAAGGCTGAGCCCAGCCACCCTGCGGAGGAAACTCATTTCGCTTGCACTTGCGATCTCATTCTTTCGGTCAGTACCCAGAGCTCATGACCATAGGTGAGGATTGGAACGTAGATCAACCGGTAAATCGAGAGCTTCGCTTTTTGGCGAAGCTCCCTCTTCACCACAACGGACCGGTTAAGCGCCCGCATCACTGCTGACGCCGCCCCAATCCGCCTGTCAATCTCCCGCTCTATCCTACCCTCACTCGTGAACAAGACCCCGAGATACTTAAACTCCTCCACCTGAGGAACGACCTCCCCCCCGACCCGGAGAGGGCAATCCACCCTTTTCCGGCTGAGGACCATGGCCTCAGACTTGGAGGTGCTGATTTGTTTGAGTGAGCCAATATAAACAAATGTAATGGACAAAAGTTGTCATGTTGACATTTAAGATATGTTGTTTGATTAACGACTTCAACTTACATATTGAGTAACAAAACATGCCACCTTAGGAGTTACTGGTAGCTTCCAGAAGTAGCCTTTTAGCAACACAGTGAATTAAATGTGTTCTCAGTCTATAGCTGCTAACTGTTAACTAGTAAAGATGAAAAAGCAGTAAAATGTCCTTTAATTTTATTGTTATAGGTGACTAGTGTATGTGAAGTTGCCATCGTAGGAACAGGGGTTACGTAACCTTCAAAACAAGCCAAAACTTAACTGTGCACGCAGGACGTAGATGCACTGCAGTACTTAGACAAACACTACACTCCGTCTTAGAAAGGCATAATCTATGAGCTTGTTTTATATATTAATTATTAAAATATGAAAATGAATGAATGAAAATTAAATGCATCTTATCATCACTTATAGAAATTAAAATGACATGTCATAATAGATTATGACGGAATTTTTACACCCCTGTCCATCAAAATGACAGACAATGAGGAGGTCTAATGCCACCTCTGAGTCTGGTCGTGACATATTGTGTGCTGGCAGTGAATTTAATTTCTTGTCTCCTTTGATTAGATGGCTTTTTCTGTCTTCAATATGTGTATCATTCACACATCCATCTATCAGACTTTATCATCCAGTCTCAGCTTTGACTTTCAATGTGAACGCTGACTAGTTTGAATTTAGTTTTTTTGATTTTGTGTCTGATTAATGTATTGTATTGTATTGTGCTTTTTATTTCCCCCCACAGATTCACATTCTAGAGAATGGCGAGGTTCGAATATTCAGCCGCAACCAGGAAGACAACACCAGCAAATACCCCGATATCATCTCTCGCATTCCCAAGGTAAAACACTTGAACACATAGAGCGCTGCAGCTCAGCCCTGTGGGAGAGAGGAGAGTCGGTCTGAGCTTTGATTGTCAAATGAGGGCTTTTACAGCGGTGCGGATAACAACGGCACACATTTATTTCTCTTCGCTCTTGTATTTCATTTTGCCTATTTTTCACAACCTGTCTCTCATCTGTGTGGTTTCCATATGCCCACTCCTCCTTCCTGACACTGTCTGTCTCCATTTGAAACCTCTCAAAGTTTATTTGTTTCTTTGCTTGTCCTTACCCTTTCTTGTCCTCTCGTCCCCCTTCAGTTACAAGAGCTCCCACTGGCCATTTCCTTTTTTTTTCTTTTTTTTTTAATTTAGAGCGGTGTCTGCTGAGGATGGAAATATGAAACCAGCTTGTCAGGAAACTGCATCTCTCTAACAGATAGCAGAGACACTGGTTGTTTAATTGCAGCTGTGGGTAGGCTTGCCAAATTAGCGAGCTTCTGCTTGCGTGGGGAGAGAGGAAGAGATCACCAGCACCTGAAGCTTTGGCAGTTGGCCTGGGGTTATCTGAGCGCGCTCACTACCTTGGCGCCTGCTGTGTGTTTTTCTGCTTTAGTCAGGATGTGCAATGACGTACCAAAAAAAAAAAAAGGCTGCTCTCTCCACTCACTGCTATCTCGTTCACTGTTGTTGTTGTTGTTTGTGCCAAGGTTGTCATGAGTTGTCACAGATGACACTTTAGAATAGTTTGGAAGTAAGATACGTGTTGACTCTATTTCCTCGTTAACAGAATTGGGTGTAGATGAGAGGGAAAAGAAAAAGGTGCAGGAAAGGAGGTGTTAAGCAAAATAACCAACATGCAACTTGCTGACATGGGGATGTTTTTTCATGTGCTCAGTATTGGCATTTTTTCATCTTGCCACTCTTTTCATAGATGTCCTCCTTATTTATTTGTTTACTCATCACTTCTACAGTGCTATCAGAGCTGTGTTAAATTATAGATGCTTCCTGTTCACGTTAGAAGCTTTCCACTGGTGGGGCACTCTTGTGGCTGAGAAGTTTAAGGCACTGACTACGATTAGCAATGCCCCCCCTTTGAGTCAGGTCAGGGACTTTTGTTGCATGTTGTTCCCCATCTTTCTCTCTTCTTATTTTCTGTTATTCCTGTACTGTCATCTTTCTAATGAAAGCATAAAAATGCATACTAACCAAGTGGCATTCTTGGGCTGAAAAAATTTAGCCAACTCAAAAATTGCAAGAAACTGCAGTTCCTCAAATGGCCACTCGAGGCTGACTCCAGAAGACAATCAATCCCCATAGACACCCATGTTAAAATGCCCAATTTTAAAGCAGAAGAACATGTTTACAGCCTGGTACAAAAACAGTTTTGGGCTTTGTGGCTAATTTTAACACTAACGACAACAGTATAGGGGGTCATTTTTTATGTAACTCACCCATTTAAATGTATTAAGGCTTAAAGTTGCACATAATTAAGGGCGGTCTGCTGTGAGTGACAGGCTGTCTGCTGATTGTGTCCTCGGCCTCTATGTCTAATCCATGCCTTGCTTCTCAATGGTGTCAGACTCTCAGCCACAGTTGGTCACATCTGGCTCCACAAATGCCGGAATTCCGAATTTGAGGCTTCAAAAAAAATGAGATGGGTGACATCATGGTAGCTACCTCCATTATCTTCAGAGTCTTTAGCCCCTTTTATACTGCCAGATTTTCAGTGAATGTTGGGCCGTTTTGAGTTGATTCGAGGTGCCCATGCCGCATAGGGGTAAACATATTGGCGGAACCTTTTTGTTTTAAAAAGAACGAGGCGGGCTGTTGATGACACGTGCGACCCACTAGCGGTGGACTAACAGGAAACCGCTGATAGCAGGAATGAGCAGCTAGTAGCAAGAGGGAAACGCAAACCTGACAGACACTGTAAAGATGAGCAACTGGGGAGACAAGGAATTGTGGCGTCAAGTGACGGGGACGGTGAAGGACAGGCCAACTTATGAGAGAATCACCAAAGGACTGACCAGCCATGGCTTCCCTCTGAGTATGTCACTGTTTACGTCACACGCTGAGCTACACGTTTTGTTACTTGCTCACACCCCCCATTGTCCTGAAAAAGGCACATTCTGTATAAACAAAAAATAGGTAGGCGGCATTTCGCCGCACTCCCCAATTTTGTTTTAATACTGCCAATGCTGAACGAAGGCTGATTTGCATTTCCTGCAAATTTGCACAATTCCTATTTAAAAAGGGCTTTTGATACCAACAGGAAACTTTTATCATGAAGTAGCCACAGGATATGCAATGTATTTGTCATCCAGTTAGCCTTATACGTTCTGCCAGAGTTTGAAAAAAGTTGGTCCTCACAATAAGATGGAATTATTTGGCATTATTTGTTGAGTGGATGAGTTGTTGATATTGCTGTGGTGAAGAGGAAACAACAGCCAGAGAGAGATTTTAGAGATGCTCATTCTGCAGTTGGCAGGAACACGCACTCCTCATCCAGGTAATAGGCTTCCTTCACCCTGCCCTGCTGTCTTGTGGAAAAGCAACAGCTCTGTGCCAGCATGACTTGAACGGCTGCGGTTGCTCACAGCTTAGATCGGCGCGAAACCTCCCCACACTATTGAGAAACAGTGTTGGGTCATGCCAGCAAATGAAAAGTTTACTTTTTCAGTGCTACTTGCCCCTCCTTTCATTTTTATCTGTCGTTCTGTCTCCCTCACACAGTGTATCGCCTCATTTCACACATCTGCTCTCTCAAGTCTCTCTCGCACTGGCTTTCATCTCTCTGTTTTTTGCTCCTTCTCTTATCAGAACTTTAAAAGCTACATGGCTCTTTGTCTCTCACTCTCACCTTTATTGCTCTCTCTGTCCACTGTCTCCTTCTCATGTCTCTCCGTCTAATCATCTCTCCACCCTTTCTTCTTCATTACTTCTTGATGATACCTGTTCGTTCCCCTCACCACTTGCTGCTCTCTCTTCACCTCTCTTTCTCCTCACTCTTGTCTTATTCATTCTTGTCTCTCCCTCTTCCTCTCATCTTTTTTCAGCACTTTGATACTGCCTGCCTGCAATTTTACTTTTTTTTTGGTCCATCTCTCTGCCTCTTAAACCTTTCCCCTCTCACCACTCCTCTGCCTCTGCCTCTACACTCCTTACATACTCATTCTTGCTATTTTTCTTCATTGCCTGTCGATGCTCCTGACTGCTGTCTTCTTTCACCTTTCTTTGTTTTTGCTTTCACTTCCTCTTTATCCCCGTCTCCCCTCTCACCATTTGTCTGTTGCGCTCTATTTCCACACCCCACCCTCCCTTTTAAAAACCTTTTCTTTCACTGTTTTCTCTTGCTCCTCTCCATTCTTCTCATTCTTTCTGCACTCCTTAACCCATATTTCTTGTCATTTGTTTTGCCTCCCTCCTTTGCTGTCTCTCACCTTTCTTTCCCACCATTAAGTCACCAAAACTGCAAGGTCTCAGATAAACAACAGTTAAACAGTGAGAAGTTTAGATGTTTTGCTTTATTTGCAGACTTAAGAAAGACCCAGCATTTCTAAGCGACGGCATCATTTCATTTGATTTGAGCTTGAAACAAGTGTCTTGTGCTTATTTAATGTGTGACCATTAATTTATGACATTTAATCTTCCAGGATTGTGCTATGAAAATAGCCCGTGTCAGTTGTTTTTAAATGAAGCTTTCATTAAGGAAATCGATTGCTTATCATAAACATGGCAGACAATTGATTAAAGAAATTGCTTAAATTGTAATTTGCATTCTTTAATCCCGACATCGTGTTGTCATGGCTGCGTCTGTGTGTGTCAACACATTCTCATCAACACAATACATGAACAATGCCTGAGTGAAACTTCACACTAACCCACATTGCCTGCATAGAGAAGATGGTCTGATTAGATTTTACAGCACCTTGCTGCATTATTTTGCATATTAATAAGGGAAATCTCATTTTCCCGAAGCCACCATAGCACCTTTATGCTTCTAATTATGAATTGTTATTAATACATTAACTCATTAATATTAATACAAATACATTAATTAATGTATTACTTAGCCTAATGACCTTGTGAGTATTAATGTGTCTGTTCTATATATTTGACTGTTTCCAAACAGCCTGTCACTAGGCTTGCCACAACAGTCAGTGTTACTAGTGATACACGGTGTGCGGGCATACCCCGATAACGTTTCACACCGCCCCCACCGCTTCGGCTCTGTACAGCAACAGCAGCAGAGCCGTAGCACAGGTTAGCAGGAGTCAGATTTCACTTATCATCTGACAAGAAATTTGACTGATAAGACCTTGGCGGAGGATTTGGTGTCAAAGCAAAAAGTAAGAGTGCCTATTTGGCAATACTTCTGATTTGAACCCAGTGCTAATAGGGAACCTGATAAGATAAATTAGGGAAAAGGAGTTAGTTAACGTCGCTATGACATTAGAGATATGGAGCCTGTCGCCTCCAGCTCTTCATGTAACAGCTCACTTTGGTTGCTGAGTCTACTATTACTCCCTGCAATATTTCAAACTGAGGTACTGTTAACAAATGCTGAAAAAAAATTGTCTTGCTTTGTAGATGCATTTTTGACGAATGATAGCGGTTGTGCTAATCTTATTAACAGATTTCATTTCCTGTGACTGCTTCACAGTAAAAGTCGACTTGTGTTTTGCCAGTTAAATACATTTAACATAAAGTTGCAGCAATAGGAAATGTTCGGCTTGCATTAGCAGTAGCTTAAAGGCATACTTCACCCACAAAAGGATGTGTAACAACAGCAAAATAATAAACCAAAACGTCGGTTTACAAACTCTCACACAACTCATGCAGCAAAATCCAAGTTTCATTTTTCCAGTCGTATGCTCAGTACTTCCCAAACACATGCATTTTTCCTGAATTACCTCAATTTTGGAGTCTGACTTTAAAGAGAGCACGGGTAAGTTACACTTTCAGTTCAGTTTCAAATAGCAAGGTTTTAATGAAACTGCATGTGTTTGGGAAGTACTGAGCAGTGAGACTTGGATTATACTGCATCAGCTGTGTGAGAGTTTGTAAACAGATGTTTTAAAATAATTTTGCTGTTGTTAAACGTGCTCCCCAATCAATCACTAAATCAGTATGTTTCCTGTTTTCCATGGAGGCATGCGAGAAAAACTGTTTTCCTTACGAATTCAAGGTAACACGGTGTGACTAACTGATATGCAAGTGGTCATTTTGTGGGCTAAGTGTTCCTTTAATATAGCACTCCACAGATACTGATGAATATCTTGTCTTGTAAAATGTCGTGAGTTTGTTCAATGGTGGGAAAATTTACTCAACAACCTGTTACCTCTAATGTGTCTCTTGCTCTTAACTCTGATTACCATTCAGATCTCACTCCCTAATCGGCCTAGAATCTGGTTCAAGTTGTACATTTAAAGCGTCCTGGTGGCCCCGAATCGACTAGGATGCAGGAGATTAACATCCCTGAGCATCACACGTAGGATTTGGTGGCGCAGATAATTAGCAGCTGCTCTGTCTGATCTTGAAAATCAGAGGTGATGGTCAATATTATCTGCCCATAGCTGATTTATCCACAGCCTAAACCCTATCAGTGTTTCTTATGCGCATGGAAATATTTATCAGCTGCCAAAGCCTTTTAATTAATGCAGAAATAAAAAATAAACTGCGAAACAAACTGCAAAACATCTCTGGTTAAACATTTGGCTTCTGGCACAACGTGGGCATCTGACCAAAAGAGGGGGTGTGTTTAACACTTAGGTAGCTGGTTGAGTAGAAGAGATGGCAGCAACAGACATGGCTACTCGAGAGTAACGATAAATGTAGTGTGGGAAAAAAAGTTAATGTGTTGACTTCCAAAGCATTTGGCAACAAATTGAGGGCAGCTGCGGGTCCTGAAACAGCCTGAACATGCCTTCAATTTGATTGCCTGTGTTCATGGCTCTTAAAAGTTGAGTCTTGTACTGAGTATAAATCTCCAAGTTTGTTGTATTTACTTGAATGCAACTTCTTGACGATCCTCTGATTGCTACAGCAGATGTTGCTTATATGCAGATTGGCAAATAACATCATCTGGCTTTTTTTTTTTTACCCCAAAAAGCCCTCCTTATCGCTCTACTAATTGTAATCTCTCATCTCTTTATTTATTTACAATTCCCTTTTGCTGTATCCATATTATTTTTTCCAAAAGATGAAGAAGGATTCTGTGGTATCCTGCGTCCTGGATTCAGAGGCTGTGGCCTGGGATCGTGAGAAGAAACAGATCCAGCCCTTCCAGGTCCTCACCACCCGTAAAAGAAAGGTATGGACTGAGAGGAATATAATAAGATGAGAGGAGGATGAATGAAATGCTCGCAGTGTTAAAAAGGTAGAAAGTCAGAGGTGATGGGAGAAGAAAAAAGGAAGTGAAAAGGTTGGAGAGAGAAAACAAGACAGAGATAAAGACCAGTAGGGGAGAGGAGAGGTAGATAATGGAGTGAAATGATCCGGCAGACGGAGGGAGATGGACGGAGAAAGAGCAGACAGACAAAGGGGGAGATTGATAAGTCAGAGACAGAGGAGTCAAATGGATCGAGGAGAGAGGAGGGGCTGTGAGATTGCAAATGTCAGTGAGGTGTTTTTTCAGTTTTGATCAGAATAATGGCCTCTTTCCACTACACCAATCACATTAAAGTGAATCGGCTCCTTTTACCTTGTCTTTTTGTGTGCATGATGACACCCTTGTAAATTAGGAGAGGAGAAATGAGAGTGCCAATATGAAGAACGTGATGATGGAAATGATTATCCTGATGATTTTTTGCCAGATAGTGTTACCGCCACTACGAAATCATGATTATTTGTAATGATGGTTTGATGCACAAACTGATTGTACTGCCCTTCTGGCATTTTGTGACAACATTCCCACTGTTATACTACCAAGAGCGTTCATGCTGAAATTAAATATTTCAGATGAGGAGATGAAACCTGATATGGACTAATTAAACATCATTAATTGGCGGAGGGGAAAGTAATGAGGAAGAAAAAAGGAGAAGGGGGATAAATCAGGAGAAAAATCATTCAGGTTTGAAGACTGCATAGGTTTTTGTTGTAGACACTGGCTTTTTATTTTCCTGATCACATCCCTTTCTCACTTTTTAAAATATCCTCAAATTCTACAAGTGTGTTCATTACAAGTTAAAATCAAAGTACATTCAAAAAACTAATGTAATGATCGGTTGCCCGGGTGTAACTGCCAGGTTCGATAAGTAGTCTCAATGCTGGATTTGAATTCAATAAAATGCTATCGAACCCCATTTCTCGTTATACTGCAGTGACCCCCTTCTGTTTGCATAGTCCAGTGGTTCTCAACCACAGATCCGGGACCTTCAAGGGTCCTTAAGAGGACTAGTATAGGAATAGTATATTTTTACAATTGAATTAACTATAGAAGTGTGAGCTCTGTGACTCTGATCAAAGGTTTCACTTCCCCCTGACTGTTTTCTCCTCAGCTGTAGCTGACAGCTGGAAATCTGGTCTTAGTCATATCTAACAACCGAAATCTTTTCCAATGGAGGTCCCTGAAGCAAAATCTTGTCAAATGGGGGTCCATGACCTCAAGTGTATCAATTTTATAGGTCTGTGACACAAAAACGTTGATAACCACTGACATAGTCGATTGCCTTACAAATGTTTCTTAGCAACTGATTTGCACGTTAAAGTTTTCACCAGCTCAGACATTTCTTAAAGATGCCCTGTGGAGTTGTCTTGCCAACAACATTTCTGTTTTCCTTTTTTTTTTTGGATCATTTTTAAAACCTGCATTATTTACATCCATGTTTACTCGCTGTCAGTCCTCTTCTTCCCGTCTTTTGTTGTTGTGACGGTGCAACCTGATTTTAGTAAATCACCAGTTTGAAACTGTTTTGTAGCTAGGAGGGAAGGACGTTACACACAAGCATGGTAATGGATTTATGAATAGCTGGTGCGAACCAATCTTGGAATTCAATATCTCTTCGGTGTAGTTATAGAAAAGTCATGGAATTTTACATTAGGGCCACAGGGGAAACGGTGTAATGTGGAGTGGCAAGACCAGAGACTGGCAGGAGTAAACGAGTGTGGAATAAACAGGATGAGGTGCAAGAGAGGTGAGAGCAGGAGATAGAGAAGCAGAAAAGGTGAGCGAAGGGAGCTGAGGAGCAGGAAGTAATGCGCTGGAAGGGAAGGATGAACACAACAAGGAGGCACAGTGCTGTTAAAAAGGTAGAGGGGAGACTGGAAGGCGGGGTGGTTAACTTTCAAGATGAACGGGAGAGAAATCAAAGAGCTCTTTGTAACAAGTCCCAAGGTTGGATGTAGCGATTTGTGAATGAGATGCGTCTATTTGCATATTTTTGTCAAGGGAAAAAATATTATAATGTTGTGTGTGTATGTGTGTTAATGCCTCACTGCAGGACGTGGATGCTTCGGAGATCAAAGTCCAAGTGTGCGTGTACGCCTTTGACCTCCTCTATCTCAATGGAGAGGTAAGACCTGCTGCTGCTGATGAGGAAAATATTACCCAGAGATCTCTCTCTACGCTCCTGTTGTCATTTAAAAGCAGTGTGTCTGTGTGTGTGTGCGTGTTTATTGTTTGTGAACGTGCCTGCGTGCTCGTCGCCCCGCTGAGATGCTGACAACGTCCCTGAATGCCAATGATGGTGCTACTGGAGGCCGTAACTAGATAATGATTGTAACGCTCATTGTAATTCCAGCAGAGTGTGTGTGTGTGTGTGTGTGTGTGTGTGTGTGTGTGTGTGCGTGTGTCTGAGACTGTATCTCTGTGTGTGTGTGTGTGTGTGTGTGTGTGTGTGTGTGTGTGTGTGTGAGTGTGTGAGAGAGCGAGAAAGCCGGTGCCTTTTTGAGGCTATCAGGCACTATATGTGTGTGTGTTGTGGGTGGCAATTGTGAATAGGTGTGGGATTGAGTGTGTGTGTATGTTTCCAACCAAATAATACACAATTTTTAAGCTAATTTCCTAAAAGTCAGCCGAAGAAAATGCAAATCAGCGAATGTTTCCATCAGCCAATGCCATGCGAGAGTTCCCAAGTGGATGCAAACAAAATTACAGAATTAAAAGAGCACCAGTGACTCTTAAGTTGTGCCATTTCATTGCTGCTTCCCACCTAATGTGGCATTTATGTAAATTTTATGAATTAATTTGTCTCTGTACGCACATACTTTCTCTTTTTTTGGCTGTTGCCCTTTTTTATTCATTTATTTATTTATTTATTTTTGATTATTTATCTCTCTCTTTTTTTGCTATAACTTTTGACTGTTCAATTCCCTGTGCACTGCAGTCATTGTCACTGCTAACTCTATTGTTGGCCCGGGGCGAGGCAGTCTTCGTGTCCCCCTGCCAACACTCAGCCAATCATCAGGGGCTGCTAGCAGGACTACAGCTGCCCCTGAGGATACCAAGGTCATGTCCTTGGTACTATATTGGGGAATATGGCAGGTTTAAAAACCAGAGGAGAAGTTACACACACATAACACATGTTGGTTATTTAATATTACAGTTTAAGTTAAGAGGTATTATTATTGTCTGTTACAACAACCCTTAAAGGAAAGAAAACAAGGTCGTTTCGGATAAATGAATGCTTTATTGTAATTGAAATGTGAGTCTGATAGGCAGTCAAGGAGGAAAGGAGATGTTCACATGCAGGTGAGATTCTCTGTCTGGTTGCTTTTTTTCCCCCCAGAATACCATAGATGGGGCAAATGTACATGGTATGATAACTGTCAATTTTTATAACACGGTGTACTGTGAAACTGGTAATACCATCATACCATGTACCACTGCAGCCCAGCGCCAGAGGCTGTTAACACAAGCCAGTAAAACAATAAGGATTGCCCAATGGCCTGGGGCCAGTAAGAAGTTGCGCCAGACCTGTGGGACAGGGCCAGTGCTCGAAACAGTGAGCAAGTGTTGTTTCTACATCGGCTCTACTACACGAGATTATGCTCTGTTCTGCCTGTGTCTGTCTTTTTGCGAGTAGAGTGCACCGTCTGAAGGCAGACACAGGCAGGCTTGTTAACTTAATAGATGAAATGGTGGTCAATATAAACAACATAGCTCAGTGCATAGGGACTCGGGTTTGGAACCGTAGGGTCGTCTGTTCAAGTCCGCCCAAACCAATATATATATATGAAGCATGGACTGGTAGCTGGGGAGGTGCCATTTCACCTCCTGGGCACTGCTGAGGTGCCCTTGAGCAAGTCACGGAACCCCCCTCAACCGCTCGGGGGGCCTGACCAATGGTAGCTCCTTCACTCTGACATCTCTCCACTTTGTGCATGTATAGGTCCTATTTGTGCATGTGTGTGTCTTTCGGACCTGTGTGTTAATGACAAAAAGAGTGGGAAAAAAAATTAATTTCCCCTCAGGGGTATTAATAAAGTGTATATAAAAAAAAAATTGAAATGCAAAAGAACATCACTGCATATGGCAGGGTTGAGAATACTCATGTTATGTAGCGTAGCTAAAGAATGGCTCAGTGAGTAGCAAGTGTTTGGTTGAGGTGGATGAGCTCAGAGCAGAACACTTTTATCTGTTTGTTTACTGCAGCTTTTATCGTTACTGAAATTTGAAACAACTTTATCACATTTTGAACGTTTTCCTCATGTCGTTCAGCATTTTAGCAACTAGAAAAATTTCCCTTAGGAGCTAGAAGAAACCAAAACGGAGCTGAAAGAAGAGTGAATGGGCATACATTGACCAGGAGACAAAAAACACCTCCAAACTCCATATAAATAATAATGTTACCGTGTTTTGCCACATCAACTTTATTGTTTGTGTGTCCAGAGAGGCGGAATCTGGACTATCATTTCTAAAATTTTGTCTGTGAATTAGAAAAGACCAAGATTAAGAGGCAGCAGGCCCTGCAACCTCATGGTCAACTTTTAGTGTTTCTCCCTTTTGTAGCAATGTAGGTGCTCCTTCAAGTTTTGCCAAGTGTTTGACTTGTACAAATTTTAAACACTCCAGAACCTACCGTAGGTGGTTGGAAACCATAGCGATTGTGTGATCTACTGGTTTGAGACTGTGCTTGTGTGGTTGTGTGCAGTTTGTCCAATGCTGTCGTGACTGTGTGTCTGTGAGTATACTCTGAGACTGTGTGTTTGTGTGTGTGGGTAGCTAGCTGAGATGGCATTTCATCCTTGTCATTGCAGGGCTCCAAGCTATGAAGAGGAAATGGTTGTAATGATACACAGTTTTGCCATTTGTAATGATGTGTCTGTTTGTGTGTGTGTGTGTTCGTGTGTGTAGTCCCTGGTGCGACAGCCGTTGTGTCGGCGTCGGGCTCTGCTGAGAGAAAGCTTCTCAGAGGTGGAGGGGGAGTTTGTGTTCGCCCGATCCATCGACTCCGACAACACCGACGCCATTGCTGAGTTCCTGGAGCAGTCTGTCCGAGGTGTGTGTGTGTGTGTGTGTGTGTGCGTTCATGATTGTGCGTATTAGGCTGAGACACACTTTTTTTTCCACTTGTTTTTCCCTCCTGCTTTCTCTGTGTGTCTTGAACCTTTTTGTGTGTGGGTGTGCTGCGTGAGAGTTTCATTTCATTTGTGTCCTTGCCTGCTGCCTTCATGTGTAAATTGCATGAGGTGTGTGTGTGTGTGTGTGGTAGTTGTCTGCTTGTTTTCCTGTCTGCTATCTTTTTGTTTGGCCTGTATGTTGGTTGTATTGTTTGTTTGCCTCAGTGTATGTGTGTGTGTGCTACAGAGACAGAACCTGTGAGTTGTGTAATTAGATTTTCTTGACTCTGTATATGAGAAAGAACATAGAAATGTGTTCCCCCATGTGTGTTACGTGTGTATGTGAGTTATATGTCTGTGACTTTGTCTACTGTGTCTCTTTGTGTTCTAAACCCTTTTTTGTGTTTGTGTTTGCAACTCAGAAGGAGACAAAGACTTTCCATGTATCTGAAAGATAATCTGTTCATTTCCTTTCTGCACAACTAGAATCATGTTTTGGTGTGTTAATGTGCGTGTGTGTGTTGTAGACTCCTGCGAGGGCCTCATGGTGAAGACTCTAGAGAAGGATGCCACCTATGAAATTGCCAAGCGCTCTCACAACTGGCTCAAGGTGCGTGTGCGACACAATTGTAGCTCAAATACACTTTACAGGCACCGTTGGTAAACGTGGGCATGTAATGACCCCAATGCATATGTGTTATGCAGATGAAAAGCATATGTTCTCTTACGCCATAAGCACATTCAAATGAGCCACTGTTTATGCAATGCTGAGTGTATAAACGCCCTCATTTTCTTCTCTGTGGGTATAATATTTTACCCTTTCACTATTCTTGTTCATTTAGAGCAAAATGCAGATAATAGAATATTTTAAATGAAAAGCAGCTCTTTAGCAAACGAGTTTTATCAACAAACAACTAAATTAAATCAAAAAATGACAGCCCTTCATCAGGATAAAGAGCTAATACCTGAACTGTCAGGGTAACATTTCCCAATCACCTGAGTTGGTAACAGTCATCAGTTTTAACATTTTCATACACACTAATTTCAAATTTCTAGAGGACAAAGAGGATTTTTTTCCTAAGACTATTAGCTTTTCAACAATTTCTTGCTTCAGGTAAGAACTCTGACAGGTGGCATTGTTAATAAATGACATTTAATTTTGCCCTCTGGCATTTAATTTATGCAAAATAGATTTGTACCCTTTTAGAAACATAACTGATTCAGTTGTGTTAATATTGAGATGCATTTTCAGCTCCAATAGTGCATATTTGTTTATTGTGCTTTATCATGAAATATATATAGTAATGTCTTTCAAACGCTGCCTTCCTCTCCCTCAGCTAAAGAAGGACTACCTGGATGGGGTGGGTGACACGGTGGACCTGTGTGTGATTGGTGCCTACCTGGGAAAAGGCAAGAGGACAGGCACCTATGGAGGCTTCCTGCTGGCCTGCTACGACGACGAGAATGAGGAGTTCCAGTCCGTCTGTAAGGTGAGTATCTGTACAGTGCATGTTTCACAGGGGTGCAGCAATAAATCCGACACACCATTTGATAGGTTACAGGACACAGAGTTCAGGGTGTGTTTCACTGACAAATTTGGAATAAAAACAAACTATGAGGGCATTGGTGACTTAGTGGTAGAGCAGGGGCCCCATGTACAAGGCTGTTGCCGCAGTGGCCCGGATTCAACTCCAGCCTGTGGCCCTTTGCTGCATGTCTCTCCCTGTCTCTCTCCCCCCTTCATACTTCACTATCCTATCAATTAAAGGCAAAAAATGCCCTAAAAAATATCTTTAAAAACAAAAAAAAAACCTATGAAACTATGATTTATTCCCCTTGAAGCACAAAAGTTGCAATCAAGGTTTCCAAGTTAATACTAAACTTAGTTTTTAGAGTAGTTCATCCCATTACTTTGATTGCAAAATTTGCCTAATACAGTCTCCTAAATAATAAAATGAATCAATCTTTGTATGCCTCCTGCTCCGGCAATAGCCTTGGCAGGTCGTCCGTCAATCCATACATTCCATTCTCGTGAACTCAATAACTCAAGAACACATTGGGGGAGTGTTTTGTTGTTGTTGTTGTTGTTGTTGTTGTTGTTCTTGTTCTTGTTTTTTTCAAATTTATCACAAACGTCCATTCAGACTTAAGCCCAGTTCAGACCAATGATTTCACGACAAGACGAAACCTTTTTGAACCATTGCAGAGAAAAGTTGCGGCAGTGGGAACTGGCCAGAGTCCGCTCGCCAAGTCAAAATGACCACAGACGGTGTGTTCGCTTGCTGTGACAGGTGCTCAATCCCTGCTGAGCCCACTGTTTCCATCCTTACATGTGCCGGTGTCAGACGGTTGATTGCTGGGGCTGTTGTTGTATGTGCTTATGCCCTTTCACACACATTCTCATTAACTGATTAATTGGTGCTGGTTATTTATATTATTGTGGCATATTGATTATGGATACAGTCCATCTGATGCTCGTTTTGTTTGGTTTTCACCATTTCATCACTACTACAAATGCAACTGTAGCCAGTATCTCACTGTCACTATCCTCATTCATAGTTTAAAATGCTACAGATTATATTCAGATACAAAATGAGCCTGAAAAGCTGGAAATCAGAATGAAAGTACAAAGAGTTGTTGCATTGAGATGATACACTGTCTCATCTAGTTGCATTGGTGTGAACCGGCAGATTTTTAGAACGCAAGTAGTTGCATGTTTCAACTTTTCTTGTTGCAAATCCTTTGTCTGAACTGGGCTTTAACGATGGACTGATTAGATTTTGGTGGTCAAAGTCACTGTGACCGTGCATTTCTTGAAATGTGGCACAAACATCCCCTTTGAGTCAAGGATTAACTGATTAAGATTTAGTGGTCATTAGTCAAAGGTCAAGGTCACTGTGACCCGGTCCATCGCATTCTCATAATTGTGGTATCTCAAGGAAACCTTGATGGAATTTCTTCTAATTTGGCACAAATGTCCTCTTTAAGTCAAAGATGAATTGAATAGAATTTGGTGGTCAGAGATAAAAAGGTCAAGGTCACTGTGACCTCACAAAACATTTAGCCACAGGTCAGGTATTCATACCCTAATTATGACAAAACTTCACAATGTCTGACAGAATAAAACGATGAAGTGATGACATTTTATATCCAAAAGGTCAGCTTCATTGTGACATCATAATAAGCAAAAACAATCCTATGGCCATTATTCAGATCCTCAGGAGCAGAAGGGGAGAAATTAGGTCAGATACTAAATTGGTGACACTGATCTTGGGTGCCCACCTTGAAACTGTGCTGATTGGTTTGATCATCTGTGCTGCCTGGGAAAGAATTGTGTGACACATTGATGCTTTCACAGACATTGGATGTGAACGGTAACTGCAACTTTATGGGTTCGATGACACATACAGTGGCGAGGCAGCAATTCTTGTTGACCCGCAGATCCATACCTACATAAACCCTTATAGATGATTATGTCATTAATTTCTAAATTCTCTGAAAAGTCAAAACTCCAGCAACACCTGTAGTATAACAGATTCACTGTGAGTCCAACACCTTTCAGGTTGCTGCCTGCATCACAGTAGTGTTGCTATTTATACTGCAAGTGTTGCTAGAGTTGTGATGTCTTCAGACATTTACCCTATTTCATGCACTTTGGAGGTAGGGGAAGTTGTGTCAGAATTTTTTTTATTATTACTTTTTATTGCCTGAAAATTCAGAACCATTCAGATAAAGTCAGTGTATTTTATTGGACGGATGTCACTTACTGCAGCTTTTGTACGAAGTGGTTCCTTGATGCTGCTGCTTTATTGTTATCAAACAAAGAAAAGGTTCATACTGAACAACCTCCTGTTATTCACTTTATTTTAATAGTGCACATACAAATGTTTTAAATGCCTTAAATCAAACTGAGTGCATTTCTGAAGATGCCATATTAAACTGTTTAGAGAAACTGATGCCCATTTTCAGACAGTATTTGAATCCTAAAGTTCAAAATGTTAAAATATGTTATATAATTTTGTGACAGTTTATGCATTTAAAGTTTTTGGAGGCATGACTGATAAAAGTGAGTTAATAGTGTGACCAATCTTCAAGCTTCAAGACGGCCTATTTTTTAACATATTTAATATCTAGTTATACCCCTGTAGTTTGGTCAACTTGTTTGTAGTCTTTTGTGTAGTAAGATTTTCAGATCTGTATCAAGGAGGTATATAGTGTTAAGTGTGTTCTGTTTACATCTGTTTAAAGTGTGTGTGTGTGTGTGTGTGTGTGTGTGTCTGCACGTGCGTCTGTCTGCGCGTGCGCTTTTGAACTGTCACTTTTCCCCTCAATTCTGAGTCAGAGGAAAATCTTGACATGTCTACAAGTGTGTGTGTGTGTCGGTGTAGGCATGACTGGGTCCATTTTAGTATGAGTGGTAAGCATGTATTGGAGCATGCGTGACCACTTGTGTATTTACGTTTGTGTGTGTTTGAGATAATAAGAGCGTGAACAAGTTGGAGTGTGACTTCACCACCGAGCATAAATTCTGTCCTGCACAAACCTTCCATCTCCATTTTTTTCCCTCTCTGTAACTTTTATGTCTTTATCCATGGAAAAGGGATTTAGGGAGCAGAGAGCGCACACACTTTTTCCCAGCACCACCCGCTTCACTTTTATGTACTTACACACATTCACACCTGGGAGCTCGCTGGTACAACCACAGCATTCTGCTGTCGGCCATTGAACAGCTCCACTGCAGCCGAAGGAGGTCAAAGCGCCCGTTAGATTACCACATTAACTTTTCAGACAGTGGCTTCCCCTGCTCTCACTTTTTCTTCTATAAATAATAAAATCTCATCGGAGAACGTTTTCACACTTGAGATGACTATCCTCGATAAGTGAGGCGAGGATGGATGTTGCGTTTAAACTACACAACAGAAGACACCACTTACTGTGTAAAATGTGAAAAATGTCAGATGAAGAGCTCCTGCCTTTTGTCTGTTATTGATTTTCACATTAATCTCCTTTTGCATGAATAGTTGCTCGCCCCACTGCTTGGGAGGCCTTCCATTTTCAGATATTCTTCAAAGTAAGAGTTTTTCTTTTACATGGTTGCATTTTTGTTTTTGTAAACTTTCGACTCTAAACAAATGCTGACTAAGCTGCACAATAGAAGGATTCGATCTCACCTGTCAGTCAAAGACCTAGTGAATCCAATCACAGCAGGTTTTATTAACTTTGTTATTCACACTTTCAGCTCAGATCTTGGCAGCATTAAGCTGGAGTGTCCTGGCTGGCAGTCCTATCTGATCTCAGTTATGTTTGGACAACTTGGCAGTTAACACCTTGTGCTTTCTTAAAGTTGTGTTGGTGCATCACCTCCCCCATGCACAGCAACTTTAGTAATACTTAAAAGTACACAGAGACCTGCAGTCTTCAAAAACAAGTGCCAAAATCAGTTTATTTCATAATGAACTGGCGGACATGTAGCACACAGTCCCTGCTTCTTTTTCTTATCCACTCTTCAATGTCAGCTGTAAAACAAAAGCGAAAATCCATAACAATAATCTTGTTGTCCTTGACATGTTAAACTTCGGGAACCCTCAGTCTGAGAGGCTCCAATAAATCTGAAAGCAGAATTTAACCCACATTTCCATCTCCCAAATGTAATCCTAACTATACGTCCTGCTGAAATGTCCTTGAGCGAGACACGTGTCCTCAGCAGATCCAGGAGCAGCAATGCTGCAGAACTGCTGCTGTGAAGTTCACTGAAACACAGTTCACAATGACTCCCCTCACAAAGAATGAATGGGAATACTAATAACACAAAAGAGACAATTAGGTTACAGTCACAGCGACAACTTGTTATTTGGACTCCCATCATTACTTTACTTTCTACAGGTGCCTTTTGTATCAGTTTGTTTGAGTTTCCCAGGATCCATAAAAATCACGTAGACTCACAAGTGGCTCCTTCACTGAGTATTTGGTTGTTATGGGAACTGACATACCGTTATATCAGAGACAGTGGAAGAAGTTGAAACATCAGATTAAATTCCAGTCTGTTCAGCTAAACATAATGAATTCATTAGCTCCCTTTGCTTTATTTTACTTTCTCACATGCACATCAAGACTACTCTTGTTTCGCCTTTTTTTTTATGCCACGTTTTCCAGCATGAGTATTGGCTATTTAGTTGACACATTTCTTGTTAAATTATCATGTCTTGGGTAAGCCCAGTATGATGCCTTAGAGCAGACTTTACAGCTTGCTGCTTTCAGGCAGGAATGACTCGAAGCAAAAGGCTTGTAAAAGTGCTTGCAAAAAAAAGAAAATCAAGAAGCAAAACCCATGAATCTGAGGTTCATGACAAAGTAAGAAATGTCGTCTCTTCAAATACAACAGACAAACAGTTCATCCCCAAGTCAAAAATACCAGTTTTTCCTCTTACCTGTAGTGCTGATTAATCAGTCTAGATTGTTTTGGTGTGAGTTGCCAAGTGTTGGAGATATCGACCGTAGATATGGCTTTTTTCTCTTGAATCTTATAGAGCTAGATGGCACTCGGCTCATGGTACTCGGAAGAACTTTTAAAAAGACATTTGGAAAAACTCAACAGCAATGTCTCTTTCCAGAAATTATGACTCGATTACCAAAGACAATTACCTTGTCGTGAGCATGTAGAAACTATTTCCTTTCCACAAAACCACTCCCGTCAACCGTATCACCACAGACAAGAATGCATGCATCTGCTCATTGATGACAGGCTTGTACTTGAGACAGCATGAGATGTACACTTAAACTGGGTCCTCCTATTAGCTAGCTCAGTGGTGCCAGGTGAGCAAGCAGCGGATTCACATTTCCTTCTGCGCTGTTATGGTTTTGGTGGGTGTAGTTGCGTAGAAAATTGCTCACAACAAGGTCTGTGGATTCGTCTTGAGTAACCTGGTCATGAATTCTGGAAAGACACATTGCCGTTGAGTTTTGCAAATTGATTCCTTTTTTTTTTGGAACTTTAAGCACCACAAGCTGAGTGCCATCTAGTTCCATTATATTCAAAAGAAGACAGACATCTCTACGGCTGATATCTCCAACACTCGGCAACTCACACCAAAACAATCTAGATTGATAAAAAGCACTGCAGGTAAAAGATAAAAACATGTCTGTCCCTTTAAGCCCTGGTAACAAGAAATTAAATTGCAAACAGCTTTAAAAATGTTACCTCTCTGTAAGGCTGGGTAATGAACCTCAGTGCTTGGAGTACTCCCCAAAATGTGTCTGTTAAATTGCACCACCAGTTTGCCTGGACGTGGCCTGGCCGGTTAGATTAAACTGAATGCATTAAGAAGCCACAGTTGAATGAAACACCTCTTAACCGTCTTGTGGTGAGTGCAGCCTCAGGAACATTAAGCTTCTGGTGGACACCTGCTGAATACGCCTTTAGAATACATCTGTGAGCTGGAAAATGCTATATTTGCATGATATACCAGCCTTTCTTCTTCGCTTTCTGTGCATGTCAGCCCGTTAGGTGATTCTCGTGTCTCAGCGGGTTCAGGTCTTTTGAGAGGTGACATGACGCTTCAGGCAAAGCACGAAGACTTGGTGTAGGGGGGGGATTTGCTTGCTGTTCTGTGTTCTGCTGCTCGCTGCCAAATGTCTGCTTTCACACCATGAGGGAATATCTGTATGTGTATATCTGAGCGTATGTGTGTGTGTCTGTGTCTTATCTCTTTTTCGTCTCCTCCAGATCGGGACAGGCTTCAAGGATGAAGATCTGGAGCAGCATTACAAGTTTTTAAAGGTAATGTGTCGCAGCCTGACTGTCGCACTAACTTGCTCGGTAAAAATAATCACAATTCAACACTTGTTTTCCTGCGTTGATGCCTTCATTTTTTAAATTCATAACCAGGGTTTTTAACATTCTGCAGCTACAGGTACTTCATTTTTTCCATTTCTTAAACTGATTCAGAGTCAATTTTGAGGTTAAAAGAGCCAGAATGAGTGTGGCCGAGGTCTCTGGGGGCCTTTCATTCTGCAAATAATCATTCCCTCATTTAATTCTTCATTCATTCCAGCTCTCCAGATATAAATGGAGACTTTCATAACAAAATGAGATGGACAGTGTGCAAATACACTTCTAAAATACAACCCAAATACTGCAGTCATTTATTAAGCGGCGCCTCCAGCTACCTTTAAGTTTCCAAATGAGAAAAGTCATAGAAATAAGCTTAGGTGCTCCAGAAAATATTCCACCTTCCACCCCCAGCTTGTCCACATAGTGTCTACTATTCTAAACATGACTCATTTTGCCTAAAAGAAACTACCATAATATAAATAATTTGCCTTTAAATCACATGTATTTCCTTGCTCGTGGAAAGGTTTTAGCAGAGCTCATGAAGCACTCTTGTTTCACCAATCAAAATCTGCATTTGGAGTAACTGTGCAGGCGTGCTCTGACTTTGGGTAATGAATTGCTTTTTCAATTTACATTTGAAGAGGTTCATTCCAGAGCAGCAGAGCAACAGCATTTGAAGAAATTGACAACTGCTCTCTGAAAATGATAGCTGTTGTGAGAGTCAGAATTCATTTGAGTACTCTGTTGACTTTATCAGCTAAATTTAGACCCGCTTTTACAGAAGTACGAGCAGAGAGGCTTAAAAACGCAGTCATCTGTTTATGAAAGCGACTAATTGTGAGATAACATTCGCTGTACAAACCCGCTACACACTGTGGTGTTTTGAAGTAGAATAACCTTAAAGTAATATTTTAAAGGTTAAGGGTGTAGACTCAGTGGTACAAACTGCTGCACAGTGCAGAATCGCAGTGAAGCAGTGATTGAGAAAGCGGTGTAACCTTTTTTTTCTCCCCCAGACCAATACAGCCTGTACTGTAGTGCTTTGTAATGAGGCCCTCCATCTGAAAGTGATGGATGGTGAATTAAGGCGAGCTGCTGGTGTGGCCGTGTTGCTTTGGTTGCAGTGCTGCAGGCCGATAGGACTCCAGGCACGCACATGATTGGCTCTGCTCAGACTCCTCTGGGTGGCAAGCTGTTGTGTTGAAATGAGGGACGCACTGATCCCTTTATTTTTTCTTGTTCTCATGTTTATTCTTATAGTTGAACTGGTTGAGTTTTGACGAGATCAGATGTAAAACCAGTGCCCCTTTTCTCTTAAGTTGCAATCTACAAAGCTCACTAGATTTGATTAAACAATTCGATAAATAACTAGTTTGTTGATTGACAGATAATTAAGCTGCAACTATTTAGATAATCATTTAAGCACAATACGCCAGAAATTCACTGGCACCAGCCTCTTGGATGTAGATATTTGCTTTTTTGTGGTCCTCTATGATAGTTTATTGAAACTTTGCACCTATTTTTACATTTTTGTCCATCATTCCTAGTGATTATGGTAAGATTGTCCTCACCAAATAAATAGCTGAGATTTGTTTATATGGCAGAGTTACAAAAAAAAAGTTATACAGCATGAATCACTTTATTTGGAGCTGAGGCAGAAAGAGAGAGTTCCCAAAATGTAGGCAAAGGAAAACTGTCAGCACGTAGGTTAGATCAAAGTTAAACAAGGGAGTCAGTCTGTTCTTGTTTGTTGTCATGTCAGACGTCCTTTTAGCGATGTCGCCAAATTCCCATACCTCAGATTTTAACTTTCAACTGAGTACAATGTTAATAATACTCATAGAAATGATGTCCGAAACTATGAAAACACCATAAATGTTCAAACATTGACCTTGATTAACTCAGTATAATGTACATTCCACAGCTCCACTTCCATCAGTGCAAAAAAGAAAAAGGTCATGACATACCCACCACTCTGCTGCTCTGGGTTTTTATTCTCTAACAGAAATACAGTTTTCATTTGGTCCTTTTTAAATGCCGTTAAGATACGGTCAGTGACACCCAGCACTTTCTGCACACGTTTTCACATTTAAAGTGTCCCTGAAATGGGATTATATCATGAAGGTAAAAGGAGAAATGGATACAGTGTTGGAGGCAGGACCCCTTTTCATTCCTGTGAAAGTGACTCGATGGTACATTAGCCCAAAAATGCCAGATTTCTGCGGTCTGAACTTGCCTAGATCTTCTGCATCATGGGGCTCATAGAGCAAGTGCATTAGACACTCATGGTGGCCGAGTGGCTGACTTCCACTCTTGAAGCTCTTCTAGCCTTTGTAAATGTTATTGGATCGAGTGGTTAGAAACTAGATGGAGAAACAAGTCAATGTCACGTCACAAACTGATTAACAGACGTCTCTTTCACAATGTAAGTCTATGGGAAACATCTTTTTGGCCCCATAGCATCATGTGACCGACCCAGACGTAGTAGTTTGGCCGCTATGTAATACTGGCTTCAAAGCCCTCGCTGTTCCTTGGGCTTGGATTATACCCATGGAGCACTTAGCCAAAGGCTTTTATTATTGAATATATGATAAGACACAAGTTGTATTTAACTGGATTACCTTTAACTATGTGGCGACATCCTGTACTGACCGCCACTGAGACGATGCTACTGAGGGATTTGCTTTTGATGTTATAAAATCTTTTTCCATTAAACAAGACAAACTTTTTGAGCTCGCCATTAATGCTGCATAGTCTGCAAAAACTGTGCCTTTCCCCCAGCAACAACACCTGCACTTGATGATAATTACCCTCCTTGAATAAGTCTCTTTACATATGGCCTCAAGATGAATGCTTCACCCAGTGCTCGGAGGTGTAAACGACACAAAAAATAGTGAAATGGCTCCTACACAGTATACTTTTGTAGAAGGTATGTAAAATTGCATTGTTATATTTTATTACCATAAAGACAAAGAGACTTCGAGCTGTTGCCTGACCTTTCAGATGAAGAATATAGGTGTATCACTAACCGGTGTCTATCATCAGCAGTGTTTTATAAGTGTCTATACGCCTACAAGCTCACTCATTGTAATTCACTCTGTATATGAGTGTCACTTGAATGCCTACGGTATAAATAATGTGTGAGAGAAAACCAGCACCACTACTGCTGGAGCCTTCCTTTTCCCAGCATTACTTAACTATGACCCAGTTCTGTGGACACTGCAGCAGTCTAGTTAACATCACACTGAGCCCAGAGTCACATTCGCTGAAATGGTTGTTTTATGCCAAAAACAAGATGGGTATCATTTTGTAAAAGCGTGACACCTACGCTGACAGAATGATTGCTTGTGTCAAAGTCAAAAAGGCACTATTAAATATTGTGGAAGTTGACAGATTTCTCAGTTTGCTCGCGGAGCAGGAACAGTTTGATGGAGGCGGAGGCCCGAGCTCAGCTGCAAGGTTATTTATGATTTTTTTTTTTTTAATTTTTTTTGCCTCTTTTCTTAAATCGAAAGAGGTGAATATCAGGTAACAAGAACGTGCATATCAAGGTGTTTCTGAATGAAATCTTTCATGTAGGTGTATGATAATGTGGTTTGGAAATCACCCTCTCATGTTGCCCCTCAGGCAAGCAGGTATCATTTGAATATGAGAGTCTGTGCTCTCTCTTGGGAAGTGATTGTGAGGCAGCGGCAGGATTCAGCAGGGCAACCAAAGCCACTCTGTCACTGTCTTTTTATCAGGTTCTCTGTGAAGGCACTGCCCTATTTTTTTTCCACATTGTACAGTACATACTGTGTGTTCATATTTCAAAATGTGAGGATTAACTGCTTTTTGCTGTATTTTATCATTATAAATTGAATATATGTGAGCCTTGTGACATAGCTGCAGGCTGTGGGAACTTGTGATGGGGCTTTTTTGTTTTCACAGTTTTTTGGCACAGTAAACATTTAATTTGTAAATTAAAAAGTTCATTATCTACTGTGTGTTCTCCAGGAGCATATTCTGCCCAAGCCCCGCGCCTACTACCGCCACGACCAGTCAGCAGAGCCCGACGTATGGCTGGATGCCGTGCAAGTTTGGGAGGTGAAGTGCGCTGACCTGTCACTGTCGCCCGTCTACAAGGCTGCTATGGGAATGGTCAGTCCCCTCCCTCCCATGTGTTTCCACTGATAAAGTCTGGCTGTTATGGTCTGTTGCAGACAATGAAAAGTCACAATTAGCGCCTCTTAATTGAGTTATTAAAAAATGTTGTAAAAGATGCTGAATTTAATGGAACAGATACTTGTTTATTGCCTGTAGTTTGGCTGCGTGTTGGTCTCAGAGTCCCACAGTGCACATAAAGCGTTTGCCATAACATTAGCAGTATTCAACTCTAATTTTAACTGTAGTTTCAGTAAAATGGCACTGAGATGCATGAATTCTCTCTATCTGAAAACATTAATAGGAAAAATGACGAAAGATCTTTGCATATTTTTATTGTATTTAGTTATTAAATACACTGAATTTTTAAAGGTGCAAGGCCAATAAAGCTTAAATCTTCAAAGTTTGTTTTTAAACACTTGAATTTGAGATAGCCGTGTGACTTGTTGAAAACAAATGAGAGCATTGCTAAGAGGATTAGCCGTATCTACACTTTACATATTGTCTGCATCTTTTTCCTTCAGTAGTGAGAAACAATGGTGTAAGGCCCATAAGAGAAATTTCTTCACAGGGAAAATGTTTTTTGGGGGATTTTCAACACTAACTGTGCCACTTGTGTAAGACATCCAGTCATCGCCACCATTTTCACAAGGAGTTACCACAACGGCACCAAAGAAATGCACAATTAATCATAATTTGTCAGTGATCTTAGTCCCCACAACTTAAGTGAGCCCGTAAGTGTATGTTGCTGTCAGACAACATATAGAAATGCACTTTATTGTAAGCCCACAGCTAATGCTAATGAACTCGGCGCTGATAAAGATACCAACCAAATTATGTTGGTACTACTGAATATCTATCCCCATCACATCCACTGGTGCCAAATGTCGCTAACTGAGAGTGCATCAGGGTGAGAATGGAGGGTTTAAACACAAGGCAAAAGTGCCTTGAAGCCTTGAAACCAGTCACAGAGCTCCAAGACCGGCAAAGGAGCTTCACGGCGCCGCCAGCTTCAATTTCAGACAGGAGGCGATAGCGCCCCAAAGCAGAGAAGCTGTCCACGCAGCTCTGCGGCTGCTCCCAGTGAGCCAAAACTATGGCTGCAGCGCCAATCTGCCGCGATAGTTTCGGCATCTGATAGCTTCAGCATCTGGTCTATTCTCTTTTCTATATTATTTAAGAGTCTAGTATCACTGCTAAACACATGCACACACAGACAGATGGACAGAGACAAGAGATGAGCTCTATGTGTGACTGGAAAAGAGCAGAGGCAAAGAATTGTGTTTTAGTCAACAACTACCCCCTGCAGCTTGTTCAACAGAAAAAATTTGGTCCAAAAAAAACGTTACCTAACCCTACTCTGTCGTGAGCTATCATATTTGACACCTTAAGACATTTTGTAGCAGATTTTCAAGGTGAACCTAATGCCTTCATACATGAAATCCATCTGAAAATCACACAGTTCTTCACGTCCAACAATTTTTCCTTCTCAAACAGCGCCGGTCATTATAAAAATGAAAAAGAAATAAAAAGTGCAATGCATCCATATTTCAAAGTAATAAGAGAATTTGCGAGGCAGATGAAAAGAAGTAGGACGATAGTGCTGCATTTGTCCTGGAACTGAAAGGGTTTAAAAATTATTCAATTAAAAAGAATCATTCAATCTTTGATGTTTTAAAACCTTGAACTAATAGGGATTTAATAGCTTTTAAAGCCTGACAGTCAAAAAAAATACTCAACACATTTAGGGGGTTACCGTTTTCAGTACAGTACAAGTAACAGAGGACAAGTGCTCACATGCATCAGTGGGTGTGTACTGTACACTGACTGTGATTCTGTCTGCCCTCAGGTGGATCCAGAAAAAGGCATTTCTCTGAGGTTCCCCCGCTTCCTTCGGATCAGAGACGACAAGAAGCCTGAGGATGCCACGACTGGAGCTCAGGTACATTAGCTCACCTGTGCTGGGATGAGCCTGGTTGGAGGGTAAAAAAAAACAGGGGTGTGAAGTCAGCAGTGCAGTGAGGTATAGAATAATGTCAGATACACATTTCAAGCATCAACTACCGTCTGCACAGCGTGTGCTGAGGCCCAGGAGGTCAAACAGGTCGGCCTTGTGCTATATAATAACCACTGTAAACCTATAGGAATCCAATCATATGTTTGTTTGGCCAAGTTACTTGAATATGATGTGGAGATGGTGCATCAACATCATCATGGTCGCCTCGCAAAAGCTGTCCTGTAAAATTTCAAGGGTGACTAGCACTGCAAGGACGAGCTTTTTCTTTATACTGGCATTGATTCATGTTGTGGCCTCCCATTGCATGACGAACAAAGCTCTATAACAGTCAGGTAAAGCAGCACCTCTGGAGTTTAGTGTTTGAGTCTGGGTAATATACTGTGCAGCAGCCAAACAGTGAATTATACAGTACAGTAGAGATGTGCAGGTCAGCTGTACTGAACCACCCAACAACAAACAAGCCAACTTGTTATTTACCATAAAGCCTTCTTTCTTAATCAGTGGCTCTATCTTAAGCTCTGAATGGATACCTCACCTAGTAAAGTGGTCCGGTGACAATAAGTTTTGCCAAAGATATAAATTAAGTTTAAGTGATCTAAGATGTTGTTATTTTTTATTTGCTTCTCTCTGACCCGCTCGCTGACCCACCAGCACATCATTTATTTCTGATTCTGCTCAGCCAACCTGAAGACAAGTCAATGCACACACCTCTGATATAGTATATATGAAATTCCTTACACAAACTAACTGATTAACTGCTTCTGGAGAGGCTGGTAAAAATTGATCTCCACAAGCTCTTAGGAAGTATGAAGACTAAAACAAGTCAAAACTCTTTGTACACATCAGTAGTGCTGGAGCAATTAGTCAAGCGGCACTACAACAAACAATTGCTTGCTGTGTTTTTTTCCCATGATTTGCTGATAAATTGTTTGGGATATAAAACATCAATTAATATAAAAAAAAAATGTTCCTCACAATCCTAAAGCTCAAGGTGATGCCTTCAAATTACAATCCAACAATCCAAAAGCCAAACCTGTGTAGTGTAAAAGAAGGAGCAATAAATTCTTACATCAGAGAAGCTCAAACCAGCAAATGTTTGGCCTTTTTTCTTTAAAACATCACTTAAAAGTTTATCAAAATTGTTGCCAGTTAAATTTATATTTGTTTTTGCTCGAAAAAAATTAATAACAGTTTTGACTTATGAAGCAAAAATTAACCAGAATTTCCAAACACTGACTGGTTCCAGCTCCTCTGAGATTATTAATTGAATATCATTGGGTCGTTGGCTTCCATTTGAATAAAAGCTTGAATTCTGTTAAGTTGTGATTGGCATTTTTCATGATTTCTTTATATTTCATGAATTAAAAGATAAAAATTGTTAGACTAACCCAAAAAGTAAACTTTATTCACAGCCCTACATAGCACATGTTGTTAAACTTTTGCCTGGCAACCAACAGCTTGATGGTTCGCGTAAGCGTCCTGACACATCAAGCTGGCAGTCAGCCGTCGGTCAATGTCAAGCCGTTGGTCAGCGTCTGTCGCCCTTGTTTTTGTGGTGTGTACTGTACCGTTGGCCCTCGTCTGCCCTTGGCTTATGTTTTTCGGCCAATTTGGCATGTTCAATCGGTGTCCGAGACAGTGGAGCCTGTCAGTGAATGGAATCACTCTGATTGACAGTTAAGCTCAGTGTACAAGAAGAGAAACTGAGGTGAGGAAAGCAAACAGACAGCGACAGTAAAGAGGGAGGGAGACTGAAACAAACTTGCTATATCAGGTAAGATTATTGTTTTAGCCATTGAGTTATTGAGCAGAAAGGTTGTGTCATTTCTTCTTTCAACATTGGGTTGTGTTGTTAATGTGCTAACTGGTGTCTTGAATCCATCCTGTTGGTTCCAGTTTCCCTTCTTGAATGACAAATACAGACTATCGCCGCCTGCTGCTATGGAGAGTTATTTCCTCTCACACAGGCGCAGAATACATGCTAGTCGACGGTTGGCTGTAGTCTTTGCAGTGTGTTTAAGTGCACCTCTTTGGCTGAGACACAGCTGACCTGAGGCGATGCAACAGTCAGCCTTTGTCGCCACTAGTTCTTTGATGTCGGTTTGGTGTGTCTGGGCCTCACCCTGCTGCAATATGTTGTACTGCCTATGCTGTTTTTGACCCTAATTCATGAGAACTATAAACTCTTTATTTTCTAAGAGGTAAGGAGAGAATTGTGTATGCTGAAATGTGTTCTCGAAAATAGGGTGAAACTGAAGAAGACTAAATATGTGAGGATGCTTTGATGTCTGTTTGTGACCCAGAATAAAGAATCAGTCCATCAAACCATCAGTGACACAACCACCGCAAGCCAGACAAAAAGCTGGTAACATTTAGCTTTGATTCACAGACGTGTTCACTGTGTAGAACTTTGTCTACCAGTTGGATTCTTTACTAAAAATTTTAAGACATGCTCACCAGCATCAGAAGTTGCCCTGGATGTACAAACTGACTGACAGCCAACACCTTCCTCTAATACCCAAGCCAGGTATCACGCAAGCATTGCTCGTTATGGTGTAACAGCACATTGTACAGTCTCACATGAGTTTTTATGAGGCCAAAAACATCCAGCTAAAGCCTGGGTTTTATTTTTACCTGAGCCTAAACCAGTGTAACTTTTATAAGGTCTGAATTCATACTTTTAATGTCATTTTTTACTGACTGGAATTAACAGCCATCTGTTAACCGTGGAGTCAGGATTTGTTGCTCGTTACAGTTGGGAGTCAGGTTGGAACTTTGGCTGCATCTAAATTATATTCATTTATTATCTGGGAGGATGCACACGCACTCGTAGTTTGACTTTCAGTGATTTATAAGACAATTTTAAGTAAATCTGAAATCTCAAGTCAGGGAATGAAGAAAACATGGAGCTTGGACAGGTTGGACCCAGACCCCTCCATACTGTGTTGGAGAAATAATGGGATGTTACATTGTTTTCCTCCTCGCTGTGCCACCCTGCTGCACTTGTACTGATGCTGCTGATTCTGGGTGGGCGCCGCTATTCACACATTATTCATTGTCCCGCCCTCCACCCCCTCGCCCCCAAACCCTGATGAGCTCAAGTGAACACAACCTCCGTCTCCCAGTCAGCAGCTGGGAGTCACTGACTTCAAAGGCCGGGATATGAATAATCAAACTGTTATTTTTAGCTTTTCCTCTTCATGTTACTGACCTGACTTCATGATCTTCTCCCCCTCCCTCCTGCCTCCTCTCTTTCATGCATGCTCTCTCATGCGAACCCCCCTCCCTCTCTCACTCCCAATATCTCTTCCTCTCAATCTCTGTCCATCTCCCTGCAGATTGCGGATTTGTACAAGAAGCAGCAGCAGATTCAGAATCAGGGGGAGAAAGCTGACCCGGAGGAGTATTACTGATCATCTGTGGTCATCCGCACAGAATAATAAATAATGGCAATTTCAAAAATAATTGTAAATAGCTTCTTTCTTTATGTAATGTTGAATGAAAATAAAGGCTTTTGCCAGTTTTAAGCATCCTGCCATCGGTGTTATTGATTTATCGAAGCAGCTCCCTTTCAGACCCAAAATTGCATAAACATCTTGCCTCGTACGGTGCACATAAATTCCAGAAACCCAAATCGACTCAGCAGTTACAGCATACCTGCTAGTAATAGATCCCTATCAAAAATTCACTGTGCAAAACCACCAAGCAAAACATGAAATGTATGGGTGGCATATCAATACTTTTAGCTGGCCTGATTTCTGCTCCAGCACTCAAAAGGCAGCAGAAAAGTGCATCCAGCATGTGTGGTAATAAGAGGACAAGCCAAGGAGATTGCCGGCTGCCTGAAACGTTATTAGAAGTAGAAAAAGACGCGGGAGCTGACAGTTGCTCAAACAGCAGGACAAAAGAGAAGCACTCACAGCTTGCATTAGATGATGGAAATCCACTAACTGTCCAGCCTGAATCAATCAGAGACTGTTGGAGACGTGTGGAGGGGGGGGGGGTAGGAGGGTCAGTTTGAGAGCCAAGGACGGGCGGTTGTTACATGGAGAAGCAAAGAGGATTGTGCATAGTGATGCCATGTGAGAGGGATGTGTGTGCTCATGACTGAGATTGAACCACTTAATGTTTCTGATGTGTTTGTGCTTTTGTCTGTCTGAGCTGTAAGTGATCTATTGCATTAAATGGGAAGTAAAGTGAATCATTTGACATTGACACAGGTGGTGACTGTTTGAGGATTTTGCTTTGCATAAATGTAGATACACATAAAAGGGGGACAGCTGCATTAAAAACACAAAGAGCTGTTGGACTGCAAATAAACTCCCATAACTATAACTTTGAGCATCCTACCAGTGGTGCCACACTGTCTACTCTAGGGATGGTAATGTCTGTTGTCCACAACTTTGGTCCAGGCTGAAATATCTAAGTATCTACTTGGCTTGGCACAACATTTTGTACAGACATCTCCAGTGGATAATCTTAGTGACTTTTTTTCTTTAGTGACACCATTAAGTTGACATTTGTTGTTTTGGGTGAATTCTCTCAACGGCTATTGAATTGATGGCTCTGAAATTTGGCAAACACACATTCATATCTCTCTCAGGGTGAATTGCAGTCACTTTACTGATCCCCTGACTTTTCATCTAGTGCCATCATCAGGTCAACTTGTCCAATACTATACAATATAATGCTTGCAAAACTACTTCCCATTGGCCGCAACCGTACCCATAGTCTGTAAAGTAATTAACGCAGCTACTGTGATGTCACCCTCTGGTTTGTGGACAACCATTTTGAAGCCTCGAGTTTGGCGTTTCCAAGGCCACCATCTTGGGTTTTTGTAGCCAAAAGTGACCATATTTGGACAGGAGAGTGGAGGAGCTGTGGAAGAGTGAGGGGTGGATCTGACTCAAAGACTGTAGTGATGCCTTGCAGACAGTCTGTTACTCAAACACCCCCAATCTTATATATGAGTAACTTAAACCCTAATAAAATGTAAATTAAAGACTGCCCCATGCAGTTGTCCTGAATGTTTAAATTACAGTAGCTCTTAAGACCAAAACCTGTTTTCGTACCCAGCTGGAAACACACTCATTTGTAGTGTTGAATTAATGAATCTAAAGATAAGGCTTAAATGGTATGGTTCTGTTCTACATTCATTTCCACCATGAGCCAACAAAGTCATATTTTATGTTACAATAAAAATTTGGGCAAAATTATCCCTAACCCTAAGTAATTTATGTTGGCTCATGTTTTTTTTTCCTTCAATTTTGGTTATTGTGAAATTGGTGTTAGACTTCATTCTGAGTGGTATTAAAAAAAAAAAAAAAAAAAAAAGTCTCAAATCTAATTTCCCCTAAGCTGCAGGAACCCTGCCTCCATTGAAAAGAACAAATCTTTTGGGTGAACGACCTGAACTGAATCACTTTCTGAAACAATCTGCTCATTTCTCAGTTCTGCCCTCAGTCAGTTGCAAGCGAAGATGCAAGCACTCACTGACTCACTCCTTTTACTGCGAGGGAACATGTATAGCTAAAAGTTCACTAAACGTGCCACAGAGTGAACATGATCCCTGAGTGATAGACATTTGCTGAGTTGCTTAAGCTGGTTCCTCTCCCTCCTTCTCATGTCTTGAAGTCTCGAAGCGGTACCAAATGTTTTTCTTTGGTGTTCGGAAAATATATGTGCTGTAGGAAACGGGGTAGAACTTGAAGAAATTGTACCAAATATTTTATTGAATAATTAGGTGTTGGGAAAATACACCTGCTGTGCCTAGCAGAGTAGCACTTCAGCTTTCAGTTTGGCTTTATTTATCCAACTAAATTCTTAGTTCTCAGTTCACTATTTAGCAAGCTGAGCTGAGCGTGTTTCAGTACAGTGAGTTGGACTACACACAGTTGGAGCTCTAGTCAAGCACCGAACGATTTGATGAACAAATCTTTCGAACGGATCTTTTTAATGAACGTATTGTAGTGATTCACTACACTGAAAACAACTGCTGCAAAGAGGCATACATCAAGTGTTAGGTTTAAAGCACTGGCTTGTCTGTGGCTTATTTGCATGTAAAGTTTTTTCCCTTTTGCAGTGACCCGCACTGTATGAGGCATGTCACTGTTTCTACATGCCGAGTGGCTTGCATTTCCTATACTGGAGTGCTTGTGAGGTCACTATTTGTTATGCTATCTCGGTATGCAAGTATGCATACAGCACGGCTGGTGGTTTGCCTATTATTTGTGTGTGTGGGCCGTGTCCTGTGTCTGCTGAAGGGGAGTTTGAGAAGGACACCATTGTGGAAGAATAATCATGGAAATTCCAAATCCAGACCCGCCTGCCCTTTGCTGTCTGCCACTGTTGTTTATCCCTACCACACTCTTATTTCTCCATCAGTTTTCATTCACTTCCCCTCATGAAGATTTAAATATGTTTTTATCCCCCAGTTTGCTCTTGGAATATGTCTTTTCTCCTGCACACTGCTTTGGGTACATCTGACACTCATTGTGAATACCGTCATCATATCACGTCTATTTTTTGAATAGAAACAAGGGACCTGCTGGTGTTACTAAAATCTGAATTTCAAATAGCACTTGTCAGCTGTACTGTTGCCTTAGAAGTTGGCTACAGCAAGCAAACAGCAAGTGTGAGGGATGGAAAAGGCCCTAATGGAAATCAAACAGGCAACAGAGCATGAAATATTGAAAATGCAAATATGTAATGAATTCAATTCCATATTGTGTGTGCTGTATGATCCCGGCTTTTGTTGTGAATTACTCTGAAGGTTGACTGCAGCAAGCGTCTTCTAATTTGTATACGTGTGATTGTGTAAGTGGAGAGGAAGTCACTCTGAGTCTTTGTGTACCTTTGTGTTGAGACTAAGTGCCTGCACGCTGAGACGTTTCTGTATCTGTTTCCTCTTTTGTGCAAGTGTGAATGGGTTTGTTTTTATCTTCTCTGTGAAAATGTGTGTGCCTGGTTAACTGCCCGTGTTTGTGTGTGTGTGTGTGTGTGTATATATGTGTCACTGATGTTTACCGAGGGGGGCAGCTGGCGCATATCACAAGCCTGCGGGGCATTGCAGCACACTGGCCTCCATCTCCACCGAGGTCCTAGCCCGTGTTCAAACAGCTGTGCAGTTAGTTCACATCAAGTCACCCGTTCAGACCGGGTCCCGCGGGGGAAATTGCATTTGCAAACCTACCTGCTCGCCGCCTCTGTTGAGCTGTGCTTTGGTACATGTTAAGAAGCGGCTGGGGGCTTTGGGTTGTGGAGCATGATTTATAAAAAATGCCCCAGAACTGATCTCTGGTGTTGTGACAGATAAAAGGCAACCTGAAGATGGTTACACATGTGCTGAAATGGCCCCTGCTGCATTTGTCTTTAAAGTTTTAGGAAGTGTCCCCTGAAGCAGGGTTATGGATTACCTCCAACTGCAAAAAAAGGGGGGCATCTATAAAAAATGCCAGGTTTCACCTTTCCCTGTCCTTTTGTGTCCCTCTCTCTTCCCCCACCCCATTCTCCTACATAAGCTATCTGTCTTGTTCACAATACCCCTTTCTCCACCCCGAGAACAATGCGTTTGTTCTCCTCCACCTCCTCCTCCTCCCATCTCTCCATCCCTCTCTATCCCTCCATCCATTTGTTTGGTGCTCTCTGTGACATCTCTGCCATGCCAGGCTATGAAGGAGAGAGGGAGGGACAGACCCTGCCATTGTCCCTGGCCGAACCCACAGAATATCAATAGTGTTTTTCTTGAGCGGGAGGGCCGAGCGTTGGCCAGTAACCTTTCGGATTTGATGATGTCAGGCCCCCTCTTTTTTGGGCCCTTTATATGATTTCCCTCGTCCTCCAGTCTCCACTCTAACAGGGTATTAGGTCCTCAGCATGAGAGACAGTGCAGAATTGTGTGCACTGTATGACTCATCAGGGCACTTCATCAGCTCAGTTCAACTAGTACAAGTTGTGTGCAGCTGTGCCAACAAGTCCTCCAAGGTAAACGAGAATACATTGTTTGTAAATGTCCTCCAGAGTGTCCTCCACTTATCAGAGCCTTCAAAAAGCTCAGCATTGTGTAAAAAAAAAAAAAAAAAAAAAAAAAAAGAAGAAGCAGTTTTGTTAACAGACTCTGCTGTGGTTATGCTTTGGTTAGGTTCAGGCGAACAAAACTAAGTCTGAAATAGGCACAGCAAAGCTTTAAAATAAAGGCAAGCATTTGTGCGCTGACATGGTCACAACAACAGTGCTAACATGTTGATGTCAAGTAGGTATAATGTTTGCCGTGTTTTTTTTGTTTTATTTTTTGTATGTTAGCATGCTAACATTTGTTAATTAGCACGAAAGTGCGTTTAAGGCTGATGGAAATGTCATTAGTTTTACAGGTATTTTATTATAAATCAAAATATTGGACCCAGTGAAATTTTGACTAGCTACTTGCACTAGATGAGAAGTACAAAGCGGTAGGATTCATCCTTTTTGAAAATTTTATGGCATTCCAGTTGCTGTTGAGATATTTCAGTCTGGACTGAAGTGGACCAACAGCCGTCTTTGTTGCTCAACAGCATCACCTGACTTCCTCCTTTGCTCCCAGATGAGAGTCATCATTCCTACAGCTGCTAGAGGTCTTCGTCACTTGATCATAAACAGGTTGTTTTTGAGCATTTGCTGAAATGACTCAATCAGATTCATAAGCAGCCATATTTCCTGCAACAAGCCTGCTAGTGGCAGATCTAAATGTTGAGGGGCTTGGTCCTCTCCATCCGCCCTGAAACCTACACATACGGCATCCTGTGCAGATTATTGAAGTAATGCTCCCTCTCTGTGTGTTTTAATCTGAGCTTCTCTTTTCTTTTGGTAGTGGTTACCACTGATACAAGATGTTGTTGTCATCATGGTAGTGTAGCGCCCACTCTCCAATGTTAGTTTTCTCAGCACTGTTGCCATTGTTAGCACAGTTTTAGAGTTAGCACCATTAGCTGCGAGCTGTCGGCTGTGTGCAGACAATCCCATCCCAGACTTTGAATTACTAAAAGTAACATACAGCTCTTTTAAGATAACCATTTTAACTGTCTTTTTTATTACTTACCTGTCTATTTCAACCACTTATCCATCACCCTCAGGTAACTATTTGAACTGCTGATCCATTACTTTTGGCTGTCTGTTACAACTTTTCTGAATTAGTTTTCTCGCACTCTTTTCCTGTGATGTTCAGGTGTTACAATTTACTCAACATCAGAATTTAATTTTTAATTCAAATTGTAATTTCTTTTTCTTTTCTTTTTTCCAAATTACTTAAGCTACTCCACAATAGAGTCAACCAGGGGTTTTTGTGGAGACTGATCCGGAAGTAAGCACTGCACTGGTTCCCTCGTCAATAAGCCTTTGGGATTTTTCCAGTGGATTTTGGGTTATTGCTGAAAAGAAGCTCTGTGGCAACAAGCGTTGATGATACTTATAGATTTTGTTCATCAGGATAAGCTTCACAAATGAACTCCAGTTTCATGATTATAGAATCCTAAACTTAATCACCAGGGGCCTTATTCACAAACATTCTGAGAGCACTCTCAGAGAGCTCCTAACTTAGCCTAGACATTTTTAGTAGGGAGTATTCGCTTAGGAGGGATTAAGGAAAGCTCTCAGAGCAACTCTGAGCAAAGAAGAGACAGGAACCTTTATCTTGGTGAATAGGTGTGGTTGACCGCGTTGCTAGGTGTAATGCTTTCTTTTAACAGGTGTGATTGGTTGTCACAGACACACCTTTTTGTGAGCCTGCAAGGTGTTGTCATTGTTAGTGTGATCATTCTGCTGATGGAAGGTTGAGACAGACCCAAGTCATCACTGCTGCACTGTTGCATTTTTACAGTTTTTATTAAATGTCTTATTATCGTGATCATTTTATTTCCAGTGTTATAGCGTTAGCTGGGAAATGTGTGCGTATCCCAAATGACATCAACCACAAGTATTATCCCTGCGTGATCTAATCTGTAGCATTTCATTTACTCACTGTCATGCAGCGTTTGGAGAATATTTCTCCTTCCTCTTTAGTTTTCTGCCATTTTCTCCTCTGATTAAGAAACTCTTAAATCGCTTATAAGTCCTCCCTGCTCCTAACAGTTTTTGACCTTCGGAGTTCTTTTAAGGGTGAAGACACTTTGTGAATAACTTGTATCTTTACAAGGACCTAGTCTTAACTTTAAGGGGAAATTCTAAGAATTTTCTTCTTCTATAATTCTATAGTCTCATTTAGCTGCTTGCAATCAGCTTTTTTTTCCGACATGTAGAACTTTCAGAGTTCACGAGTGGGTTATTTACTGACGTATTTTAAGTCAATGAAAAAAAAGTGAAAGTCTCTTAAGCTTGTGTTAACCACAGAGCTTATTACAGGCATCTAACCAAAACGCCCATTCAAAAAAACCCATTGACTTTGTGATGAGGGAACCAGGAGTGGTAAAATGATAACTTATTTCTGGCTTTTAGGACTCAATCCTGGCAGACTGTTTCTCCATGTTCACCCAAGCAACTGCAGAGGTCCCCCCCGGGTTACAAGTAAAGTTTGGGAATCTTTGCTCTAAATCCTTATAGATAATATAGACACTTCCTTTTTTTGTGGCAGTTTCCTACTCTAGATCTTTTTTTAATCAGCAGGCTTTAAACGTGTGTCCTATTAGAAAACCTAGATGGCATAACACTGCTGTATTTATATTTAATCCTGCCTTCTAGCCTTAACTTTTGACAGTTTTCTGGCCAATTGCTTGCCATGCCTCATTTGCCTTATTTGGTTATGGAAATGTTTCGCTTGATTATCCAACCCCTGCAGCAAAACTGTGAGCCGATCTAGTCGTTTACAAGACTACTTTATGATTGGTTTATGATGGCGGCGTTTTTTGTTCCCCACTTGTCAGTGCTTCACTTTGGCCCACACTGAGAGGCTTGTGCTTAAGGGGGTAAGACTGCAGTGCACTCCATTGGATCATTGTTGACGGTCATTAGTCTTATGACCTTCGTGTGAACCAGCCTGTGGTGTGCATCTCCTCTGTCTCTCCATTTCCCCCGTCTTAAGCGGCTAGAAACCCTCCAGCCGTTCAATCTCAAAGGCGCTCTCCATTCACAGAAGCCCTCCACATTTCGAAGAAGACATTCCCCTTCTGCACATCTGCCAGCCTTCCTTGTGATGAGGGCTGCACTCAGAGCTGTGACAAACATACTCAACATTGCAGAAAAATTAGACATGGATGGAGTTGACAAGAGCCCCTAACATCTACAGCTCGGGATGCTTTCCCAGACTGTGATTATCCCTGGTCTTTTGAATGTGCGCTTCGTATGTTTTTTTCTGCTGCCATTGGAAATAATTCTACGTCAAAGAAAATTACAATATCACAAGAAAATATGCTCTGTAAATTTCTACGGGTGTCTAATGACATGCCCTCACCAAATGCAACTGAGACCACTGTCTCAACCCATGAAAACAAGCTTGATGAGTGATGCGGGCAGACAGTTGAGATGGTTTCATTCACACTGTGGCTAAAGCCGGAGGTACTTTGCGTATTCAGTCATCTCTAATAACACCAATTGATATGAAGCCTTGTCCACCTCAATATCACTAAAGTGCAGCTGAAGACTCATGTATAATTTAGCAAAAAAATCTCTAAATGGCTCTACAGATCGACTTTTCTCTGTCTGTTTCTCACTGGTACCTCTCTCCCCCATTCGCCCCTCTCCTCTCTGTATAATTTAGCGGCAGATAAGCTCTCCCTCTCCTACATTAGTGTGCTATACCACTGCCAGCTGAAGGAATGGGGGCCTTCGCTCTATATGTGATACAGTTTCTGCCTGCCAAGCTCAGCCGCTGCCGCTGCCACCGTCACTCGGTGCTGACGAGTTTGGGTGCCTGCCACATTCTGCACCTGCCAGGCTCATAAAGAATCCCCCTGTTTCTCTGGGGCCCGAAGGCAGGATCTGCCATAATTGTTAAGGATGTCGCGATTTAGACGTTCAAGCCAAAGCTTAGACAGTTGATGGCGCCAACAAGTTGGCAGATGGTCCATTTTGTTCAGCTGATCCGTCAGCAGGGGTATTTGAGGTGTTAAGATGAATGAGCGGTTGCAATTTTTCACAAGTGGCAAGAATTTATGCCGTGGTCTCAAATGTAAGCAAAAGTCGATCTGTCGCTAAATGCTTTGCTGCTGTCTCGGCCAAGAGCCCCCCTGCAAAGGAAATCCAGCATGGGAAACCTGGATAAGTAGGCTCAATAAAATGACGAAGTGAAGTGGATGAAGTGGACGTCCTTGTCAAGTGCCTCCTCTTCTTACACTCTCATCATATATGCAGTCCCAACGGGGGGTAGGAGGAGTCAAATCATGACTGATATGGTTTACACTTCATGTTGGGAATAAGTGAATTCAGCTTGTGTGTTTGCTGAAGCTAGAAGAAAACCGCAGACCATTAATTTGTGCATGCATTCACTATTACGATGCCAGCGGCTAAATTAATGCATATTTATGACATGTGACAAAATGATGGAATGAGGCTTTTTAGAAATGAGGGTTTTGCAGAAATTCCACTCCAGTGTGTCCGCTCATTTCCACCGCTGCCTCTTTTCTCATTTTGTCCTGCGCCTGTATCTGCCACCATCTTGGTCTCATGTCTGTGCATCTTGTCTTGTCCTCATATCAACCCATCTATATATAGCAGGTCTGTCCCCACACTCTTGCTGTCTGTGTTACTGGAAAAGCGGGGAGTGGGCGCTCCATTTTTGAATACACAGCTTTGTCTGGGCAGGAGGAGAAAACGAGGCAGCGCAAAAGAAAGGGAGAGGGCCGGAGAGGAAGAAAGCGCCATTGACAGACGGGCAAACACCAGTCAGCCCCTGTCCCCCTCTCTCTCCATTGTCTCCAAGTGCTAGACGTCAGCAAACGACAGGAATCTGGAGAGAGGGAGGACAGAGAGCAAAGAGTCGGTGCTTTGTTTGGGCCGCTGGCCTCAGACCCGGTGAAAGTGCAGGGAGAGGAGAGAGGGGTGAGGCATGGGGACAGAGGAGAGAGCACTGGACTGACCTCGCTGCAGGATCCCCCCTTCGTCCCCTCCTCCTTCACTGTAAACAGACAGAAACAGGCCTCCCACCACTCTACATGTAATATTTACATATGAGCAGTGATCACATACAGAGCGGCTGCAGATGGTCATGATTCCGTCACACGACCTCGTTAGCGCCTACATGCTAAGTGTTGATTAGCATTCCCTCTCAACTCAGTCACATCACGGCGAGGGTGTAATCTCGCACATTACATTCATCACAGTGTAATGCTGCACAGAGTTTGCAAATTCCCCCCAAGTTGCCCATTGTTTACCCAATTAATTCACTAGTTACTGTACGGCGCAGGTGCCTCTCGCCTGCGTTTCTCGTCCACTTGAAAAGATAATGTGTGTAATTTGTTTCAATGAGGGGACGAAATGGAGAGAAATGGCAGGATGGGTGGGGGTGGGGGGTGTGTGGAGAGGAGGAATGGGCCGGGCCGGGCCTGAGCGAGGGGTGTGGTTGGGTATAAACCAGGGGACAGTGGGTTTTCTGTTGTTGTCCAGTTTTGAAGCCCTCTGTCCTGGCGTCCTGCACCCCTCCACTCCACTTTCTTTCTTTCTCCTCCTTCCACTCACACTCCCTCCAGAGTGGGACTCTTCCTCGACAGGCTCCTGTCAGGTCCGCAGCATCAGTCTTTTGGGAGCTCCCTAGAAGCCAGAAACCATGCTGACGTTTTTGGCGCTGGCGTCGGTTGTCCTCCTGGGAATAGGTAAAAAAAAAAGACTGAATCTTCTTTGAACTGTTTTTTTTTATTAAGTTTTATTTTGAGGAGGTCTCAAAGACACCCACAGTGAATTTCATCTATTGAATGCGAAGATGTAGAAATTATCTTTCCACTGATGTGGGGTGAAAGGTTAAATGAGAATATGATGAAGAGGGCTTTTTCTGTTTTCTTCTTCAGTGCTTACTTGAAAACTGATGGACTTGATGATATAAAAAAAGGTCAATAGGCTTAGTAGGGAATTAATTGATCTCTGTAATATCTCCCTGTACACCGGCTTAATACTAAACTAAAGCAATTAAATTAATATCTTAACATTTGCTTATTGATTCAATTAAAAAAAAGCCTTTAGGACACCTGTAGAGGACATCGTTCATTCTCAGGTGCTTTATGCTAAATGACCCAGCACTGTACATCTGTGCTCTTCTTATAAAGCAGCTGGCCCTAAGCTTTCAAAGTTAAAGAGTAATATTATGACTTTAAAAGGGAGGGCTGGCAGACGTTTTGCTCTCAGGCAGACGGCTTTCTGTGCTCCCCTCCTGTCAGATATTTGCAGTTTTTGTCAGAATTTTAATTAAAAATGTCAAGCACGATTTCATCGACAAGTTTTGCGGGGGCTGGCTGCACTAACGGTGTTCGCTCAAGGTCACTCGCAGTGAGGGCTGTGAACTTTACTCTGGGTGTTATAAGAAAGATGGCACCAAGCTCCACGACACTTATGGGCATTAGTGTTAATGTAGCTTTGAGAATACTGTGACTCATTGGTGGCTCATTCACACATTTTAAGTGAAACATAACAACACACAAAAAAATGATGTTGTTCCGGCTGATGTTCGAGTGGCAGGGCTGTGCAGCTCCCAGGGGCTTTGGTGGTTGTTTGAGATGCTGAGTGCATTTTCGAGGGAAGTAAAATATTGATTTTGCAGCCAAAACCAAATTAACATCGATCATTAGATATTATTCGAGCATAAACAGCGCACATGATTAAGCCAACATAATCCATATTAATGGAGAAAATGATGTTCCCCTTTGACTTTGAGAGACTAGCACCAATATTCCAGTAATAATCCAAATATTTACAGAGTGCACGTCTGAATCAATGGTGGATCTGACACCACTAAATGTGCAGTTTAACCGTGTGTGTGTGGGTGCATATCTAAGTACTTGGGATTTATTTGATAGATTTAAGGGTGAAAAGTTGTAAACAAACAAACTGACATTCAATACAGGGTAATACCATCAGAAGTATAGCAGAACAAGAATATGCTGATCAGTACTTTACACATAAAATGTACTTAAATGTACTTTTATGTCCAGTCATGTAGACAACTGTGCAGGTATGGTTTTGTTGCTTGCTTTCCTCTAACAAGCAGCTTTTGCAGGTTGCAATTCTGATCACTTCCTGTGACTTTATAGTGAAGGCAATATTGAATCAAAACACATTATCTTGTGATGTGGATAGGTGGGTTTATTTGTGAATGAACCATATCTATCTGCTCTGTGTCTCCCAGTACCTGAGCAGTCCCAGGCTATAGTGATTTACACTGGCTGGGAACGTCACGCCCTCTTGGGCTCCGACATCCGGCTGTCCTGTTCTTTCTTCTCCTGGCGCTGGACCTCGGAGGACGTCACCTTCTCCTGGACATACAGGCCTGATGGCTCCCGGGACAGCATTTCTGTAAGATGCATACTCATACACACATACACACAGTCTACTTATTGATAATTTTGGTACGAGATAAGTGTACTATCATCTGATCTGTCGTCATCCTGTGAGGAAAATATGCTTTTACAAGACAGTTAGCTGTCACAGTCAGGCAGCCTGCAAAGCAATCTTTAAATCTCTATAAAATTAGTCACATCCACTTTAAAGCTGCACTTGATGAGATTGTCATGGAACAAACTTAATGCAAGCTCTTCAAAAAAGTTCATCTTTAAGCTCATTGTTTTGCTTTTACAGCCCACGGCTTTGCTGTTTTGATTTACTCTCATGCTGTCATCTGTAGAAAAAGGCTGTGGTAAACCCCCTGTATACTTCTTGCTCAGCACCAAAGTGCAGACGTACAAAGTTAGTGAGTAGTTTGTGAACATAGTAAAGCATGTAGCAGCTAAAAAGCCAGACATCTTTGCATAAATCATAAAAGGGGTGGTCCACCCTCCATATTTTCCTAAATGAAATTATGATGTTATGTACTCGCTCTTGAAGTTAACCTTTTTTCTCAGTCAAGAAGCATCAAATAAATATTTAAGAGGGAATTACAAACATGTCTTTTGCAACAACAGCGCAAGAGAATCGGCAACAATGGCTGCGTTTTCTGCCAAAAGACTTTTTTGTTTTCACCATCTCCGCCCCTACCAGGCACGAAGAGGAACAGAATTTTAGTCAGAGAAGGGAGTGCTGTACTGATGTCACATGACAGTGTCTCTGAGCAAAGCAGTGCTTGAAACAATGAGCTGATCAATTCGGGATCACTTGCAGACTTGTCTTGTGCAGCTTTAATATCAGGATCTCAGGAATTTAAACATGGCGGATCATTTTCTCTGCAGGATTCATGAATTTTGAGTAATTTCCAGAGCACTCTTACTGAACAGAATACTTGTAAATCATCAGAAAGGAATCCTGGTTTAATCCGACGCATTCGGGACTGTGTGAACGTCTAAAATGTCATCACACACTTGAGCAATACTCAATTTATTCTGACACACAAGTGCAGGATTGGTGTATTAACTCCGAGAAGGAAACAACAAGCGCACAGAAACTTTCTCTCCCACTCCTCCTGCCGCCTCACCTGCCTCCTGCTCTTTAATTTCGCTCTCCCTGCCCTTATCGTCCTGCCATCTCTCTAATCTCTCTATCTCCCCGTCCTGACTGCGCCTCCCTCTGTCCACCTCCCTTAATCTCCTCCTCCCCAGCCCTGCCTTCTTTGTCCCTCCCCTCCTCTCTCATTATCTTCTCCCCTCACCTCCTTCGCTTCCATCCATCTCCCGCAGTGCCCTCACTTTGAAACTAGATTTCTCTTCTCTTTTTTTTCCACTTATCTTCTGTCGCTCATTTCTTTACCCGCCGAGACAGATTTACAGTTTCATATGTCTATCTGTTTTCATGGTGCATTTGTCCTTTCAAATGTCGTATTTGATTTCCGACACGTGTGTATCATGTGAAAAGCCTGTTGTTCATTTCATGGATGGCTTTCATAGAGCTCAAACCTTCAATCAGACGTGTGCTGACAGTTTTATTTAACTGTTTAACAACATATCAACCAAATTTGACCTTGATCCTGTGGAGTCTGGGACATCAGCACTCATTTGTCATTACTAATGGTCTATTATAATAAAACAGTAGTTTTTTTTGATAATTACCCCTTTTCCATTAAAATAAATTAAATCACATGTCAAGTCAGTTTTATTTATCTAGCCCTATATCACAAATCACAGATTTTGCCTCTGGTAGCTTTACAGTATGTGCAGCACACAGCACCCTCTGACCTCAAACCCTTGCTTCATATGAGGAAGAACTGTCCAAAGTCAAGCAGCCACAGACGGCTAAAAATAAAATTGGCAACATGTTGACTTAAAGTGTAAGATGTGTAGGATTAAGGGGGAAATATTAGCAGAGATGCTATATGGTATTCATAACTATGTTGATATTAGTCTATAATCACCTGAAACTAAGAATCATTGTGTTTTCATTACCTTAGAATGAGCTGTTTATATCCACATATGGAGCAAGCTCTCTTTCGCAGAGTCTGTCATGTTCTACAGTAGCCCAGAATGGACAAACCAAACACTGGCTCTAGACAGGGCCATTCGGGATTTACCTTTTGAAGCAACCATAGTTCTCCTTCAAGTTTCAATTGGTTGCAATCTGCAACCTCACCACTAGATGCCACTAAATTCTACACACCAGACTTTTAAAGCTGCTTTGAATAGTATTTTTTAAATCTATCAAGTGTTATATGAAAGTTCTTGCTCTTAGTGTAACAGGGAATTAATGAGACACTTTTGGGGAAGTGTTTTAGCGTCTTTCAGCTAATTGATTTGGGTTTTCCAACCCTCAACTTGACTGTCTTGGTCCACTCTCTGCTCTCATAGCGTCATTTCAGCTGCAAAACGCAGCTGTTCAGTGAAAAAAATAATCCACTGTACACTACTTGTCCAAGGCCAAAAGGCAGACAGATGATGTTAGCGGCCAGCCGTTAAATGTGATGGAATATTTAAAAGGAATACACAGACAGAAATAAGCCCTCAGGAGTTTGTGGAGACCAAAGCAAAGCTAAATGAGTAAATGCTGGACAGAAATGCCAATGTTGCCCTGCATTTCTAAAATGTCTAAATAAGCTAACACGTTTGCCATGTCACCTTTATAGGGTCATTACAGCTTGTTTCCACCGCCCCCAAGTGGCCAAAACATCTTCATAAGACAGTGACCAACCGCTAATATGGATCAAAGAGATTCAAACAGGATCCTTCCTAGAGACGCAGTTACTGAAAACTATTTAAAACTACAGTTATTCTGTTGTTTTTTCTTAACTTTTCCCAATGGTGCTCTGCCTCTTGGTAACCCATCTGCTTCCAGCTGGCTACCTGAGGCTGGTGCTGTGAACACATTCAATCTTGACAGGAAAAAGAAAGTCATTTCCTCTCAATGAAAAACATAGTCTCCTTGAAACTTATGACAAACTGCTAGAAATGAGCCAACGAGATGCAGCAGCCAAAGTCAGTATTCATCAGCTTGCCTTGTGTAGTTTACTCAAACAACAAAAACAGTTATGGCTGCTGGTGATGGAGACAGAAAATGAATGTGCACAGGGAAAGTACCTGTGGTCGAGCCACCCTCATCAGGTGGATTGATCCTGCCTGGTCACTGATGCCCCTGTCATGCAACAGCTGTACTGTATTTTGAGTCAAATGCAGCAGTTACAACACTGCCCTGTCTGTCCTTTACAGATCTTCCACTACACCGGTGGTGTTCCCTACGTGGACAACAAGGGCCCATTCAGGGACCGGCTGGAGTTTGTGGGAAACCCAGGCCGCCGTGATGGCTCCATCTTGATCAAGAACCTGGACTTCAACGACAATGGCACCTTCACCTGCGACGCCAAGAACCCCCCTGACATAGTGGGCCGGCCTTCCAGCGTCCGCCTGCTGGTCTTTGAGAAGGGTGAGATGAGGGAGGGTGGGAGGGGGAGTACAGTGAGTCCTGCGGGGTTTTCTCAGCAAAATCAAATTCTCGCACTATGTAAAGTCTAATGTCTGCATTGTCTTACATCTGTGTCTGCTCATAAGCCTTCCACTGAGCCCATATGGCATATTTGGGGGAATTTTTTTCATCAGAAGCCAACTGTTCTCAATTGTTGTTATAATCATTCCAAACTCTGCAATTAATCTCAATTTACGCTGTGCATCAGACTAAAGCGAGCACTGCGTTCAGACCGGTCGTCGCACTGCCTCGTTTAGAATTCCTTGCACCTCCTGTTAAATGAAATCAATTACAATTTTATCTCTTTCTCTATTTGAGATTGCTATCACTGCCTCCCCTTCACTTGTTTTCTCCCCCTTCTCCTTGCTTTCTCTTCCTATTTCTCTCTTCTTTCCCCTTTACCATCGTCTTCCATCGTCCTCGTCCCTTCCCCCACCTTCTTCCTCCGTGACTCTATCCCTGCTCTCACCTTTATTCTACCTTATCTCCCCTCCTCTTCATCTCCCTCTCTGCCTCCACTGCGCTTGTATTCTCCATCTTTCATTCAACCTTTATTTTACCTTTGCTCTCCTTGTCTGTTCTACTTTCATCTCTCTTTCCTTCTCGCTTTGTTCCCTGCCTTCCTCCCCTTTCCGTTTCCTCCCTCCTATGACATCTTTTCTTGATCGCTCACGTTCCTCTTTCTTCCTATCTTCCTTTTCCTTCTGAACACTCCCAACTTCTCGCTGTCACTTGCTTTCTATTCATCCTTATTATCCTCGAATTTTGTGCATCTTCTGACACTCCCTCCTCTTTTCCTTTTCCTCCCCTCCATCAACAGTGCCCATCCAGGCTGGCGTGATCACTGGGGCCATCATTGGGGTGGTGCTGGGCCTGCTGGTGCTCATCGTGGTCATCTACTACCTGATGAGGTTCCTGGTGGCGCGCCGTGTCTTCAGCCTCAGTGTCAGGTCAGTGCCCGGCCTGTGGCCGGCGGCGCTCTGCCAGTCAGGTTTGTGCCAGGGACTGGAGCTGAAGCCGGAGCCCATCCCTGGCACCGACACCTGTGTGGCCAAGCTGGCATAGCTGCCATGTCACGATTTGATTTGGTTAGGTGTGCGAGTTTTGGATTTGAAGTTAGTCAGCTGGAAAGAGACGGATAATCATCTCTCATCTAGATTTCATCTAAAAATGGCACTGCATAGGTCCAAAGCAAGATGATTAAAAGTGGTGAAGCGTAAGTTTCTGAGTAGATAATCCACCAGATCATGAAGATGATGGATCCATCATCTTGCTTATACCTATCCAATTTTATAAGATCGCATCTAGCTCCTGGGGGCTGTGTTTGAGACGGGGCCAGTAGATTAAGTTGATGTTCTCTTTATGATGGCTGCCAGGCAATGCTGCCCTGTGACCACTGGAGGGAGAGATAGATTCGACATCCTGACATTGTCTTTCTTTTGTCCCCTCCAGCAAACATGGCAAGAAAAAGAAAGAGGGATCACAGCAGAGACAGGCAAGTTCCCTCCTCTCCCTCCTGAACCATCCCCTCTTCTCCTCCCTCTGTCTCCTTTCCTCACGCACTCCCATCACATGAACACATCCAGTCGACACCACCAAATGCAACAGCTTGGTTTGCTGTCATATTCAGACGCTAAATGGTAAAATGACGTCTTTTTAGGAGAGATTACTATAGCATTCAGTGTTAGGCTCAGGAAACGTGTTGTCAGAGGGAATATTCATCTATTCTGTTGCAGTGCTGCCACACAATAGCACACATCTAACATGACAGTGCATAACGGCACAGTTTCATAATCGCATTCCCCCAGTGCCAGTCCAAGCAGCTCCAACATGTCCACGCAGTTAGCCGACTTCTTCTCAAAGCAACATATCAACAACAAATAACATGTCATTCAAACTCTGCCCTGGAAACACTAATAACAGTGTTCAAGCTGTTAAAATTCAAGTGCCGTCTGAGTGTTGGAGGTGCTTTACAGCACATACTGTCCCTCCTCTCTCTCTTTCTCTCTTTCTCTCTTGTGGCCCTCACCCCTCCTTCAGCTCCCTCAGGGGGGCCATACAGCGCGGTGCGAGTAAACAGCCACAGGGCAAAAATCAAACCAGCTACTGTGAAATGGCCGAGCAATGCTATTGCTGTGTTGAATGGGACTGCGATTTGCTCGCAGTGGGGAGACGGACGGGAGCTGCTGATTTTGCTCACTGGGAGTCAAATGAAAATCACTGGGCCTATTATGGTCTGGGCTGTTATCAGTGGTCTTACGCTGCTGCACGCCAAGGATTTGGGGTATTTTCTCTTCCCCTATTCCTCATGGGACTGTGATAGCCTCAAGTGGTGGATTAATCAGACATTTTGGTGGCTTGTATTCTTTTGTAAATACAAGGCACCAGGGCAAGTTCTGTTTGATTACTCTGCGGTAAAGTGGGGGCTGGATGGTTGCGGGGGTGTATTGTAATCGACTGTATGCCTCGCCTGCTGATAATGAACAAAAGGGAAGTCAAGGGATTTGGGTTCAAGGCATTTTCCTAAATCAAAAAATCAGCTTTTAAACGAGACACGCACAAAGATATCCGAGGCGGAAGATCAAAGGTGTTATTGTGACAGCGAGTCATTTAGCCTCAGGTATAAGCTAATGTAAAGATGAGGGAGCAGCGGCGATGGTTGGCGGGCTTCCGCCGGCAGTTAGGAGTGCGCCATCTTGCCCCCGTGGCTCAAGCCTAGGGGGCGACACCAACAAGGGCCAACCCATTCCTTCCACCTCAAACAAGTGCGCTCATTCTCATCTCCCCGGAGCCCCTCTTCCTCCCTCTGTCTTCTTCTTTCCTTTTTACTGTCGTGTGATTGTCAGGTTGCTCTTGAGCTGCAGTCAGTTGCTCTCAAGTGCCTGCGGCGGGTGACAGTGCATATATGAATAAATAACTCGCCGCCAAAAGGACACTGGAATATTTGACAATGTTGTCATTTATAGTTACTCTCCCGCAAGTCTCGGTTTGGAAGAAAAATGTTCCATCCGAGCTCACACTCCCTTATTTTTTATTTTTATTTATTTTTTTCCCCCCTCAGAGCTGATTCCTCTCTTGTAGCTGCGCCTCACACAGAGGACTCGTGGGATTTTATAGTGCGCTCATAAGTGGTTGTTTGATCAAATAGCCCTTATTAGGAGTCTCTGCTGACACAACACAATTTTGTATCAGCCTCACCATCTTCGTTACTTTCCGTTTGCTGGGCTTGCACTGCAAATCTCCAAAAGGCTGCGGGTGAGGGAGTGAAGGAGGGAGTGAGCGAGACAGAGAGACAAAGGAGCCCTGTGGTGTGTGCTACTCCCCATTAGGTGGAGTTGTGGGAGAGGAGTTTACCCCGCAGCCACACACATAAGAAAGCTCACAGGAATGAACACACACACACACACACACACACACACACACACACTGTACTGGAATGATAATTGAGTGCACTCGGTATTGATCTGAGCTCACACACACGCACGCACGACCCACCCATTCTTCTTTCCATCCCCCAATTGCCCCCCCCCACCAACCACCCCAATTCCACTTTACTTCACTCCCTCCCTTGCTCTCTCATTCACATTCCTTTTTATCCGATCCCCAGTCTCCCTCCCTCTCTTCAGTCGCATCCTCCTCTCCTTCCCCACCTCCTGCCTCTCCCTGCCTTTGACTTCCTTGCTGACCATGAGAAGCATCTATCTGTCTGTAATTCCCCCTCTCCTCTTCCCTTTTACTTCCTCTCTTTCTCTGTCGATCCTCCCTCACCCTCCTCCCCTCCACCACCACCACCACCACCACCTCATCACCTCCCTTTCCCAGTCTCTCTCCTCTCCCTCCTCAGGTGTTCTGGGTTCTGATCAGCTTCGGTTCTGGACAGAAAATCACTACCTCTCACTCCTCATCTACCTCTCACTCTCCCTCCTCACCTATCACCGTCTCTCTTTAGTATGCAGCAGGGGACACAGCCACTTACCTCCCTATCTACCTCCCCACCAGTCCCTCCTGTTTTGCCACTGTACCCACATTTCCTTTGAAGTGTGTGCAGCCCCTGTAACAAGGGCAGCTCTGCATTCTGCCTAAGCAGGTTCGAGTGTGTTTACGAGGCAGCCCCGTCATTAGCGTGGGAGCTCTGCAATACAGCAGAAACTGAGCCTACCGTGGGATGCATAATGGTAAACAATACAATGATGTATGAGGGAATGTAAGTATGATCGAAGGTAATGACACCGGATGGGCTGCACAGCTGCCCCGTGGAGCCGGATGTTAGCAGCAGCGTACGCCTCGATTGCTGTCTTATCAGAGCGCGTGCTGCTTCGGCACGGTGCATCATTAGAGATGATAAATTTTCTAATGCAATCAGTGGGGTATTATTAGCCGAAGCTTCAGTGACTAGAGGCAGCGTCTAGTGTGCTTTCCACCGTTGACAAACCTGATGTATTAGAGGATGTATTTCATTCTCCAAACCCCAGATCCAGCATGCATACTATTCACTCGGACTGTCCTCAGCTGTAACACTTTACAGCAGTGTACTGGACCCATAGTTCAAACTGTACTGTGGAAGAGTACTAAAAGTACACAGTGTTGGTTAAAACCATTACATATGAGGGAAGTTTCATTAAGCTCCGTCTGAGTATTATCGTGCACTTGCGATACTTTTCAATAGGTTAACTCACAGGTTAATGCACTGGAATACAGCTATTGTAAAGTTAAGTGTTACCTTGACCTTATCTCCACTCTGTCCAGTCCGTCCTGATGGATTTGTTGTGCTCAAATGAAGCTTCACTTTACTTCCTTCCTCCTCTTTCTTTTATAGATTTCTTCTTGGATGTTTTTAGACATTGCACAGACAGTATACAGAATGAGTGGGAGTGAATGGATGAATTATATAAGTACGAGTTAGATGAATGGAGGCTGAATGTGGGCCTTTTTTTAAAAATATCACATAGCCAGTAAAACAGATCCATCCTCAGGCATGGGCATAACGTATTCTTTATTCTACTGTGAACTTTAATAATTAATTTAATAGCCCAGTTATGTAATTTGTAAACAAATATTTCATTTCCAGGTACTCCCCCTCTCTGAATGTGATGGGGTATCAGGCCTTGAAGTGCAGCTAGCTCTCAAACAATTTCATTTTTCACCTTTTCATATGAATGTTAGTGTCGACAAGTCGAAATGTTTCACAGACCCAGTGGCCATGAATGTGCCGATTTGCAGGACAGTCAGCACTGACAGTCCGTGTCTAGGTTGAAATAGGGTGAAAGTTTTGAGCAAATTTGATTGTCAACAGAATGAGCCCCAAGAGACGTGTCATCTTTTTTTGAAGAGGGTCCTGACAAGACGTTGCTTTTTTCACAATTTATGCATTTTGACAATTTATGCTCAAAGACATGAGAGGGAGAGACACAACAACAAAAACAACAGAATTTGAATAACAATAGCAATCTTTAGAATGACACTAAGTCTGAGGTTAAAAAATGAACTTAAAAGCAGGAGCAACTTAATTTCACAGATGAAAAAGGCTCGATTTGAATAATTCAAATGAGGTTATGGATTTTATGTGTAGTGTTAAATCTGCAAACAGCCTTTTAATGACTGTATTTCATTGTGTTGCATATCCCTGCTACACTGAAATATAGTTATCCAAATGATGTTTAAACCAAAGTTAAAATGTGTCCCAGATGCAGTGGTGGAAAGTAACTAAGTATATTCACTCAAGTACTGTACTGAAATACAGTTTTGAGTTACCTGTACTTTACTTGAGTATTTTCATCTTATGTTACTTTATACTTGAACATTTTTACTTTTTAATCCTCTACATTTATTTAATAACTTGACAACTACTTAGTTTGCAGATTCAGTTTATTAATACAAAATACAATCATCAACTAAATAATGATGGAACATTTTAGATAAATATTAAACTTTGTTGATCCCTCAGTGAAACTCACAAACTACTCCGCAGTGTGTAAATTATAAAAAAGGAGCTCCACCTTTACCAGCTGCAATATTAAAGTGATGAACACATTGATACATCAGTAATTATAGTCAACTAATATAATATTTATTATTCTTAAATGGGCCATTCTGCTTCCCTGGGTCCAGACCTTTAAATCCGCCCAATCCACCAGGTTGACTGACTTGTCTGGCATTGTGACATGAAACAGTGGTTCATCAGTTAAAAAAAAAATGTCGGAGTGACTGATGATTAGCCAATCAGCACCATGGGTGGGTCTAACACCAATGTGAATATACGCTGTATCGACAAGATTGATGTTGCTATCGAGGCTGTTCTTAATCGACATGTCTTCTCAAAATTGCCCAACATGGTAGTTTGCTTTCCTTCGCTCTGCGCCATTCTTCAAACCCCGGCACAACAGATGGTTGGCATGGCTATGAACCACTGTCTACTTAAAATGACCTTAGCTCCAGGTAAATACGTTGGTTTTGAGTGATTGATTAGAGAAAATTTAACCCCTCTCCCCCACAAAATCAGTTATGCAGGGTGCAATGTCAGACTGAAGATGGAAACACAGTGTAATGAGTTGACAATTCTGTCTGAATATCAGCCGACCGTTCAGCATAACAAGTACTTTTTCATTTAGGCATTTTAAGTGTATTTTGCTAATACTTTTCTACGTCAGTAAAATTGCAGGACTTTAACATGTAACAGATTATTTTTTGCACTGAGGTATTACTACTTTTACTGGAGTCAAATATCTGAGTTCTTCTTCCACCACTGCCTAGATGTCTAAAAACTCTCTTTTTAGTCAAATTTATCACCACTTTTAAAATGTTTATCCACAGATTGTTAAGTTAGTTAATGGATTACTTAGTGGGAACTTTTTCACTGTGACAAGAATCACACTGAGGGAAAACAAGAGCTATTCTGTCTGCAAGTATCTCAAATAGTCAGATCTCAATAGGGACCTAATCTGGTGTACATTGTCTGTCTGTGTCTGTGGATGAGTGTGTATGTGTTATTGATCAATTGTCACTTAGTTCTCACAGGTGTATGGAGCCTGCCTGCCACTGTGTCCCATCCTAACGCATGGTTACCTGTTTTGTCACCCCCTTACAGCTCTGGACACCGCCCCCCCTCACTTGCTACCCCCTCCCCTAAAAGGACTGTCTCTCTACCTCCTCCCCCCCATCTGTATGTCTGACTCTCTCCCCCTTCTCCTCCTAAATGTGTTTTTCTCTCCTCTTCACACAGCTCCACCTGTCCTGCTAACTCCATCTCTCATCCTCTCACCTCTAACGCACCCATCTCACCCCTCCTTCCTTCCCTGAATCCTCGTTCTCTCTCTTTCTCTATCTCTCTGTCGTTCTCTCTCTCTCTCTCTCTCTCTCTCTCTCACACTCCCTCACGCTCCTTTCCTCCTGAAGTGACTCTCCTCCCCTGTTCTCCCCCCGACCCCCTCTCCCTCCTCCCCCACAGGGCCCCGTGCCTCCCGCCGACCCCTCCAAGGTGAAGGCGGCCGCCTCGGAAAAGAAGAAGCAGGAGTCTCGCAAGGATAAGAAATAGGATACGGGGAAGGGCTGGAGCGGGCTCGTCGACCGGCTGCTCCAGCCCATACACCTGGCGGTGCCGATGGTGCAGTCCAAGCCGCAGCAGCAAACCATAGCCAAAAAGACAGACAGGGTGGTGGGAGGAGGGGAACAGGGCCCGGGCCGGGTGCTGATGACCATCGACCTGGAGCTGACCCGCAGAAATGGGGAACAGAGACCCGGTGGTGAGGGAGGGATAGGGAAGTCCAAACCGGTTGGCTTCCTCTCCCGCCTCGTCAACCAGCTCACCTTCAAAAAATAAACCAATAGGGAGGCGGTGGTGGCCAAGGGGGGAGGGAGCAATCGAGGATAAGAGAGTGGGAAGTCTACTGAGGAGACAGCAGGAGAGTTAAACCACAAACCTACTTCACACCCACCACAACGCCAACCTGAGTGCCTGAATAAATGAGTCAAATCATATCTGCTCTTGTCACAGGCTGATGACTGTAGACGCAGCTATATGGGCCGAGATCTAAGATGTCGTGATAATCTCTTACACCAGCCGGCACCCCGAGTACTTTTGTCAGGTCATAAGATATGCCATTTGAAGCGAGACCCTAAGACGGCTGGGTTTGATAACAAAATCTAAAAAGCTGCTCCCCGGGTTTTGCCTTTCTGGTTCCTTTCATTGTGATCCTATCCGCCGAAAAAGCTTTCTCCAAGTGCGTCCGATACGCATCACGAATCCCAAGCTGCGGGGACAAGCCAATTTGCTTTTTTTCGCAGGCAACGTGTCAAACTCTAACTTTCTCCCCTCGCACTGATCTTCATTCTTTTTTCCTCTCCAATCCTATTTCTTCCTCTTTCACTGTGAATTTCCTGACTTTCTTGTTAATTCAAATTACAGAAGTGATTTATATGCTAACTGCTCTATCCTGTTTCTCTTCCTCTCTCACTTCCCTTCCCTCTTTTCTTCCTTTTCTCTCTCCTGTAGATAAAGGTCTGACTTCTCCATGACTGCCTCCACTCCTCTAGTCTGCTCCCTCCTTTACTGCCCAGCCTGATGCAACCCCCATTATTTCCCATTATCTCCTCTCTTTCAAGACAGCACTGGCTGTAAGAATAGTCCTACTATATCAGTGGCAACAGCGTCAAATAATTTTTACAACGGCTGATTGGAGACTCTGTATGCACTCATTGGGCAAACTGTAAAACTGTTTAAGGCCTAACAACGCACATAACTTCCTTAAGAGGAACCCGAAAGACATCCCTCTGTGTTTAGAGTCCCCTGAATCTTCCCCCTTAATGTTTACGACTCAATCACACACACTGAGCGGAGCTGTGAGTGCACTCTGGACTTCAGATAGAGAAAAAGAGAGACAGAGACGGAGAGGAGAGTGATAGTGGGAGAGAAATATGATTCCTGCTCTCAGCCGGCGTAGATAGAGGTTCAAGCCCTCGAGCTCGGGGTGATTCAATCCTCTCACATTTGAGCTAATGGAGGTTGTCGCCGTGTCCCTGCCCTGGCTAAAGGGGGCTATTTCTGGCCCTATAAGTGCGTACGGGCTTACTGTAACAGCTGCACATTTTTCAGCTAACAGGGGAGGGGGAGCGATAAAGAAAGAGGTGAGCAGGGTGGATGGGGGTGGGGGGGGTGCCCGCTGAGCTGTTTGTGCCTGAGTGCATGAGGCTGTCCGCTGTTGACTCGACGGCCGGCGACTGACGACCTGGAATGACGTCACGGCCCGGAGGGCTGACGGATGCTCTCAGGAGTCTTGACAAAAGGGGCTTACCAGGAAGAGGTGCAGCTTCTGTGCTCTCAGAGTTATTTTAGGTCCAGTTAATCCGCTTGCACGTTTCTCCTCGCCAACCCAGGGCTAATTATTTTAGCACGTGCTGGTAACGAGATATCTCTCTCTCCATCTTCCTCTCTCCCTCCCTCCCTGCCTCCTCTGCTGTCTTCACTCCTTTGTTATTCACTCTTCATCTCTACTCCCATCTTGGGATTCATCTCCTCCCTCCAAACCCTTGTTTCGTTCTCTCTGTCCTTACGTCTTTGGCTTCCTTTATCTCTTCCTCTTCCTGTCTTCTAGTGACTGTGCACTGCATTATTCCCCCACAGAAAAGGCCTATACACAATCCACTCCACTCTTTAAGCCTCTCCTTATCTGACTGCCAGGCCTACAGCTCAATGCTCTGCTCCTCTTTCCTCTCTCTTCTGTCCTTCCTACTCCTCGTCCTTCTTCTTCTCTTTTTCAAACTCGATGACGGACATCTCTCTCTCCTCCCTCCGGCTTGCCCAATGATCAACGAACGCCCTCTCGCTTGCCCTTCAAAGTGCCACCTCCCCCAAAGGCATGTTCCCCTGCCAGCCCGCCTTCCCTTCTTCCTCCGACCCTTTACTGTCTTGTTTCTGCTGGTTCAAATGCCAAAATGCTCTCCTCTGCCCCTCACTGGCAAAGGACAGAAACACATGGGCAGAAATCCGCCTTTAGTTCTCACTGAAGACGCCAAACATATATAATCTAGCTAGCTCTCTTCCGGTCGCAAATACGACGCGTGTTTTATGTATATGTGTGTTTAAAAATGAAGATTTGATATAAAGCAAAAAAAATAAAAACAGTACGTCACCCTAAGTTAAGCAAATAATGTTTTCTGAGACATTTTTTACATGTGTACAAAAAGAAAACACATGGAGAACATGTTTATCAAGGCAGGAAGGAAATGTAATTGTATTCAGTTGAATATGTCATTATATTTCTGACCTTGTGTGTTATGTAAGGTACTGTGTGGCTGTCTCTCTGGTGCACATTTTATTCCGAGACGATTGGAAATCGAGGTCGTCGTGCGGCGTCGGAGAGAAGATGAGGGGTGGATAAGGGTTCGGTTAGCCTCAGATTCAACGCGATGTGGCTGGGGAGAAAATAAAAAAAAGGGGGAGGAGGGTGCTTGCTGTGGGAGAACACTTTGGAGGAAGAGACTTATCTGGCGTGTTAAGCCAAGCCAAAAATCCATATGTATCACCACAGATAGAGTCGGCTCTTCCCCCAGAGCTTTCTTTTAAAGGTGCTCCTTCCCCAACCCTGAGCCAAAGATGGATTGCGATCTGCGTGCTTGATATGCAGGGTGGACAGTGTAGACTTGAATGTTCCTTTAAAATTCATAACGGCAATGGAGGTGCTAAAAATCCACATCTTTATAACTGGAGATCTGTTTCACTAGTCGCTGTTTAACTATCCAGTCACGTGGATTAGTTAGAATGTTTTCTTCTTTTTCAGCAAAGCCACACAGACACCTGACATAAGACAAACAGCATTAAAATGCCTTTTAAAAAAGTGTTTTATATGTATTATGAACTGTATTAGTCATAGTTGCACAATAACCTTCCTTTATTTGAAATGACTGGAGCTTCTTACATTTTTTTACATTTATTTTAATGCTTGTGATAATTCCAGAGCACTAACAACTTTTGATGACTCTGTATAATATGTTGTAAAGAGAACGTAAATAAAAAAAATTAAAGCCCCAAAGCGCGGCTGTTGTCAGTAGAAGACAAAGTAAACCCAGCTGAAAATGTCTACAGTCGTCTTTTCTTTCCGTTCCAAGTCCCAAGCATTGTGTGAATCTGTCGCCAGTGTCTCTGCCAAGACATAATTTCATGAACTTTTCAAAAGAAAAAACTCCTTCCAAAATGAGATATCAACTGTTTGAAATATTTGAATGCTCTGATGGCTGGCATCAAAGTAAAGCGCATTATGCCACAGCACCAGCCTTATTACTACAGCTATCTACAGACATTTGCATACACAATAGCTACATTATAGAGGAGGTAATGTGGAGGTTTTAGATGCTGAACTTAGACCACCAGGTGATTTTCTTCTTATACATGCAAAAGGAATTCAGTTTTGGGATTAAACTTTGAAGCGTTTGCCTCACAGCAGCAGGTGAGGACTGAAATGGTCTCACCTCACTGTGCCCTTTGTTACCCAACTACCAAAAAGTAATGATGATGAGCTGAAAATAAATGCTCAGTGACCATTTACAACCTTTTCACATTTTACAGGGTAACAAAATGAGGTATAATTTTCAGAGAGCCTTAATTTTTTCTGACTTAATAGGCAGGCTGGGTTCAGTGAGCATACATAACCTTTTCAGAAATGCTCTGCTTCACATTCAGACAGTTACACTCAAATTACAACCACAGTCTTTAACTGATGACCACTGAACTGCTCAGCTGCAGCACCTGAATGACTGGCTGAGAGGGCGAGCTGAAGTGCTGTCTCTTTTGATGCCACCACTTGGAGTCACCAAAGTCAGACACGTCGTGTCTTTATAGTTATGATGTGTACAATTTATGTGATTGTAGCACCTTTGAGGAAATGGTTTGACATTTTGGGAGGTACACATATTGGCTTTCCTGCTGAGAGTAAGATAAGATTGATGCCACTCTCATAACTGTGCTTCATGGAGACTATTAGCTGAGCATAAAGGCTGGAAGCAGGGAAAAGCAGCTAACCTTGCTCTCTTCAAAGTAAAAAAAATATGAGGAGCAACACCTCTAAAGCTGACTAATTAACATGTTGAAACTTTAACACAAACAAAAATGTGAAAGAGATACTTTGTGGCTTTAGAGGGATTTGTGTAACTACATCCTGACAAACAACAGCCGCGTGCAGTGACTTCCCAGAGTCTCGTCATCACCTTGAGGTTGCCAGGCAACAGCAAATAACTTCCCCTAAAACCACAAATTGTAATTTTTCACATTTCTACACGTGTACAAATTAAACAAATGAGATAAGAGTCAAATACTGAGCTGTGTGGTGCTAGGGGTGTATATTTGAATTTTGGACAGAGAAATGAGTAAGGGTGTATTTTATTGCTTATGACAGGACTCTGAAGGATTGTGTTTTTAGAAGCAAGAATATTACCTAATAGAGTTTAAGGTTTCTTATTCTCCTGCTTGACCCATTGAGGTTCACCAGTTTGATTTCTTCCAGGGCCGGCCCTACACCTCTGGATGCCCTAAGCAGGATTGGTCTTGCGCCCCCCCCCCTTTGTAACATGTTGCCACATCACATAGCACTGACCCAATTTGTATGTCATAAATATTAGTTTAAGCACAAATAAGCACGTGAAGCCAAAGGGCCTCACTGCACGAGAAGAGAAATGGAAATGAGGAATGTAAACAAAGAGCTAATGTCTAGAGCGTTGCAACAGTCAGCCTTCAGATGATGGTCCTGCTCAGGGCCTTTTGCTTGCTGTGGGTTAAAGTTTGATGTTTATTTTAGTGTAACGTTCTCATGGGAAGGGCTGAATCTCACCTGTCTTTATGTGTCTGTGTAAGCTGACTGTATGTAGAAATGTTGTAAGAGTATATGCTGCACAAGGCAACAATATGGTAAAGAACATACATTTATTTCAACTAATATTATTGTGAAAGTTGTCAAATGAGAAAGAAATAAAAAATGAACACTGTTTAAATAAAATGTTCGCACAAAATTGCCCAAAAACTTTCTAGTAACAGCTGAAATGCAAAAATTTTAGTAGGAACCAAAACTGTAAATCAGTACTTGTAGTTTGTAGCACTTGTTTGCAAACTTAGTAGTGGCAGGAGTTAAGTCTACTTATAACAGAATTTATTTTTAATCCTTCAATTGATTATTATTACAGTGAACTTTCATATACCAGGGCTTAAAGTAAGTTTGTTCTATTCCTTACGATTTCTTATGAGGAACATCTAAATGTTATCATTTGTAGTGACACAGTTAATTCAAACTGGTTGAATCATCACCCATGCCATGCAGACACATTAGATAGCATACTGCTGCACTTTCTTGACCTGATCCACATATGTAATCCCAACCCAGTCTCGCACTGAAGTCGTCGAAATCCGGCGCTTGTGTATTGACTTGCGTTGTCCAATAATGTGGATGGGTCCAAAAACACTTTCACCCGGGAGACCTGTGCATGCATCCCATAAGATTATGAAGCGACCCCCCCCCCCCCCCCCCCCCCGTGAAAACGGAAGTGTAGTTTGAAAGACGATAATGCAGTGCAATATTTACATAGGCCACCCAAGTAGCCCATTCCCCTCTTCTCTGACCTCAATTTTTTCTGTCAGTATTTGTTGGCAAAAATGGCACGAAATGGCCCGTTTTTGTTTGGCAAACTTTTTAGAAGTGCAATTTTAATTTTGTTGTTGACACGTGCATGCTCATTAAAAAAACTTTTTCTCAGGGGCCCTCACAGACCAGGGTTACAGAGTTACAGAGTTCACACAGTTTCCCAAAGTTTCTTTTTCTTTTTACCAGAGATATATGCTAAACTCTAGTGACAAGAATAACCGAACAAGCCCGCAAATATAACCTTGAAAAACCCTTTTGTGGGAGAAAACAAGGTAGAAACCTTGAAAGGAACCACATCACAATGGCTCATACATACATCAAAGTATGCAGCTCATATGGATGAGAAGCAGTGTAGTAAATGTAACATCAGCTCTAAAAGTCACTGGCAACTTGCGAGAAGACATTTTGTCCTTATCTGACACAAGATCGTCCGCTGCATCTGTTGTGTGGGCGCTGTGCTGGTGACCCGCCTTATGTTCTAAATATGTTGGACTTTCAAAGCTAATTGCAGTGTTGTAGTTAGCGACGAGTCACTTTGAATTCAAGCAGAAGAAAAGTTCATCGCTGAGGATCAATTAACTAAATGATTAAACACTTTACGGCGGGATTTATTTGCAGAACACTTCTGAGGTTCCGGTCTGTGCTTGGAATCAGAAGCAGCCGAATACGCTGCCTCTTTTTTCATTCTGAATCTTGAGGGCCAATATCGGTCCCTCATTATCACGTTTGTTATGGATACTGTATGTTATGTAGAGTGCGAGGTTTCATTTGTTGTGCTGACAGCTGTGATTGATGGGCTGTTGTTCTCCGTGGAACTATGTGAGTGTGTGTTGTGAAGGGGGTGGGGGAACATGTTGAGCAGGTGCAGGTACACACAGAGACCCCCTCTGTGTGAGAGTGAGCGTTTTATGGTGGTGGTGGTGGGAGGGGGTGCCTTGGTGCAGAGAGGCCCTGGGATAGGAGAGGAGGGGGGGATTGCACGGCTCAGGTTACCCTGACAGGAGGGAGCAAGTAGTGAGGGAACGGGATGTTTGGTGTGGGGGTTCAAGGCCCAAAAAAAGCCACCAATGTCTTCCACACGTGGGGGCGGGAGGTCTCAGCTGTGATGGGGGCCCTGAGCGCTGTCCTTCACATTAGAACCTGCCGACGTCTGGACATCCAGCATGGGCAGAGGGGTAAGTTTTTCTTGTCATTTTAAAACAAAAAAACAAACAGAAATTGTTTTCATTACACTCAAACTAGAGCTGTGTGATGTATTATATCACTCCTGTGATATGAGACTAGATATTGTGTTATATTTTGAATATTCTTTTTCTAGTTTAAAGGCCTCGTTACTGTAATTTTCTGAACATACCAGACTGTTTCACCTTACCTATTCACTTATTATATCTACATCAGTGATTATTTATCAATATCTGCTCTACAATATTGTTGCATCATCGATGTTGAGGTATTTGGTCAAAAACATTGTGATATTTGATTCTCTCCAAAAGGCCCAGTTATAATTCAAACCTTTGCTTCCTGTAACTTATAAGATGACTCAGTTTGTGTGTTCCTGCTGTGGCATATATACAGTAACAGCATATGGCGTGGACATGCATCATGGAAAACTACTGAGATCTCAAAACGCGTGTGCGGGGCTGGATTTCTCAGGGAACTGCTGTGTGTTTTTTTTAAAGACAGTAACATCTTAGGATGATAGCTTTTCTCCTCAATAACTTTTGTTCCCGGCTCGCTGTTTATTTGGGTAATTACGTAATTTTGTTTTTATTCTCTCCATCAGGCCCATTCCATTTAGCTTTATGGGAGGACAGGCTGGTAATCTTCCTCACACACAGTGGGGGGAAATTGCTATGCCAGACACATTTCAGGCACTCCACCGGCTCTGTGCTCCCTCTTTGGCTCTTTTTGATTACTTTTTCACTGTGTCACTCGCTCGCACTCTCCTCTCAGTCTCTCTGTGTATCCCTCCTCCGCTGACATGTACACGTGCTGCTAAGAGGAGACTGACAGCAGCAGATGATTTCCATGATGCACCATTCTTCCAACTGTTCGTGACACACACACTCTCCCTCGCTCGCACAAATGAGGAACTCCCACTATGAGAAAAATATTTTTCTCCTCCGAATTCAGTGAATGGTTTGCCAATAGTGCCAGGAGACTGAAATGAACCAGCATACACAAAGTCCATTGTGCTCTCACTGATGCTTGTAATACGTGGCGATGAATGTAAATGGGAAGGCACAATGTGGCTACAAGCATGTGGCTTTTCCCCACTTATTTTCCGCTGAGGTTTGGGATGATAGCCTACGGCCCTGAGGTATGGTAATCTCTCTCCCCCCCCCCCCCCCCCCAGTGTGGTGCTGAGAATGGAGGGAAGAGGAGGAAGAAGGACAGGGACTTGGATGAGCTGAAGAAGGAGGTGGCCTTGGTAAGAAAAACAAGCTGTCATTGCTCCAGCACACACTCACTCTGCACAGTGATTGATTCCATTGCCGCTGCTCCCAAACGATCCCCAAATAGTGTTACGCCAAAGACACCAGGTTATTTAACAAGGCTATAAATGAAAACAGTGGCCCGTAAACAAAATGGCAATCCAACCTGCTTAGTGTAGTCAGTTGTAGATGAGTTCCAAGCCAGCCCGTCCTCTGCTATCTGTTCTACCACCCTCTGGCTGCTCTTCTTTGTACTCAGAAAGATACTGAATAATTTGTGGGCCACCAGCAGTGTAGTGCAGAGTTTTTGTCTTGTGCAGAGCTGTATCTCTTTGAGGTGCTGTCAAAACGCAGCCAAGCGATGCCCATGAAAACTGGGGTACGTTTTGCTGCACGCACTATCTCTGATAAAGCAGCTCTTGGTAATTATCAAGTTGGTCTGTGACTGATTAAAGGGAAAAAAATCCTTAGATGCTGTCAACATTTAAGGAGTAGTTTTGGGACTAAGCGCTGTATTTTCATCAGCCTGCCTCATGTACTTCTTCAGTTACTGATTTCCTGCATTATATCCCACCCTCAGAAATCCTTTAAACAACCACCAGATAATGGTTGATCAATACTGGGTGTAGTGGCATATAAATAAAGCTTAACTCGCAAACTGTTTTGTGAACACTGGGGCGTGTCGTTGAGCGTGACCAAGCTACATTTCATCGTGGTCCTCTGAGGGTTTCCGTTGGTGAAGAAACTCTCTGTCTTGTTGTTGAGTGAAGAAAGCAGCCCTTATCCTGCGGGACTGACAGCTGGTAGCTGGAATTTTTGCTGCTACAGTACCAAACTCCATTTTAGCTACAGTGGAAATATCTCGAGGTGGCATTTGGCCCTTTGCACAGGAATAACCGACCCAGTCTCCTAGAAATTACGTTCATATAAAACTAACTTAATAAGTTTTGAGGAAAACACAATGCAAAGCAGATTACTATTTCTATTAACTTAGTAAAGAAATGTTGCAAATCTGATGAAAATGTTCATATTGAACGCATCAGCAAAACGTTCATCGACAACAGTTTATTTCTGCCAAATGGGCGACCTTTCGGTACAGTATCCACTTCTTGCCTTTTTTAATTAACATTGTACCAAAAGCACAAGCTTTCCCTCACTGTAACCAAAATGCTTTTGTTGCTTAATATTAAACTAAAAGACAAAACACTGGATGCAATCCTGAGGTTCTGATGTCAGAGTCCTGCACTTTCCATGCCCGCCATCCTCTCCAACCACCTCGTTCCAAAGAGCACATGGAACATGATTGTAGTGTTGTGTTACCTGAAAGAAACATTGTCTCTGAACATATTCCAGCTATTGATTATGTTTCTACAACACTGTAATTTAGAAAGCAGATTAATAACATAAAAATGTAATTTCTAGGTGACAGGATTGAAATAATAATACAAACATGCCACCAAACAACAAAATGAGCCCAAAAACACCAAATAAATCACTCAGCTCTTTTTTAAAGGAACAGTGAGAAGGATTTAGTGCCATCTAGTGGTAAGGATTGCAGATTGCGACCAGCTAAAACTTCTCCCATAAGGATTCCCTCAGTGTTCACTGTGAGGAGGTTTTTACAGGGAACCAAATTATCCACAGAGGTGATTGAAACCAATAAAAACACTGAATAAAGCAGTTTGCATTACAAATGAGTGTTTCTCCAACTCATTTCAGCTTGTCCCAGACAGGCCGCTTGCCCAACACCTGCCATCATGCGCTCACTTTTTTCCGTGATAACTTAACATATGTTCAGCAGGTCAACATGGTAGATGATGAGAAAATGCAAATGGCCCTGTCTAGAGCCAGTGTTTGGTTTGTCCGCTCTAGGCTACTGTAGAAACCAACACATTCTCACCAACCAATACGACCTCTTCACATATTGACATTTCATCATGGACTTTCCAGATTCTCATACGACCTGCAAGGTACCCTGGGTGCATTGGCTGTTGACGTTCTGGGACACCGTGTCAAGTTCTGCCTGTTACATGTATTTTCTTCTTTCAAAATACACTTCTGTTTTCACAGGAAATTTAACATTACATACATTCTCTTTCAAATTTAACGCACTACGTCGGTACAACACCGCAAACTGACCTTTTTTTTTCCTTCAACAACAAACACACATGGTTGGGTTTAGGCAACAAAAGCACGTGGATAGGTTAAGATAAAAAAACACTATACACTGGGCCTTTTTTGAACAGTGTTAAACAGTGTTGTACAGTTTTCAGTGGGTCACATTTTCACAGTTTGCTCACCTCGAGTTCAACACTACTTGGTGATGCAGGGGGAGTGGACATCACTCTTTGACCTCTTTGATCTGTCATGGGGAATGAATCATATATATAAAGCCCCTGGATCCATGTCAGAAACACAGAATAAAGTATTTTTTCAAGAGGATGGAGGTATGTAATGTATCAGTGCTATGCCCTCACGATCTATTTGACCCTGGTCGGTTATTAAAATTCCCTTTGCAGCTGCAGTCATACTGCCTTGCTCCCATAGTAGGACGCTGAATGTAAAGCTGTGTAATAAAATGTGCAGTTTCCCTTTTATGATGTGTCAAAGTAAATTCCCTTAGAAATAATTTTACCAGCCAATTAACATTACACTGATTCTGTTTACAGTTTCTGATCCACTGAGGCACAAATAAATAAAGGAACATTTTATCCCTGCAGGACGACCACAAAATAACTTTGGATGATCTGGGAAAACGCTATGGAGTGGACCTCACGCGGGTAATGACACACAAACACAAACAGTCTCATTTGCACATGCACACAAACACACGACAGAGTTGCTGTAAAATCCCCCACAGAGATGTAATCTCGGCTCGCCTCTACTGGTGAGCAGCATCCAAACTGAGACCAAACATTACTTTGGTCAAGTTAGATCCACCGCAGCGTCTCCGGCTCACCTTGAGCCTCATTCATCTTTAATCCCTCAATCACACCCACACACACAAACAAACATACACACTTTGACGCAACAACTCCTACAATCCCATACACAGACAGATACAAGCACATCACAAAAGTTTGTATCCTGTAAACACGTTTGCTGCTTACCTTAAGTTTGACATTGCAATTTCTTTGATTTTTATCTCTTTAAGATAGTATTTGAAAAAAAAAAAAAAAAAAACAGCGGCTGGGGTGCTCTAAAAATATCACAAGCTGTAAAAATGTCAAAAACCTGTTAAAGCCTGAAAGAGAGTCAATGTATGTATGTTTTTCCCAATATAACTAAATTATAGCACTTTAGGTACTTACCTGGCCTTTCTGTAAATTAGACCTTGACACTATTAGGCATAAAATCATGGAAAAAAATTTAATAAAGTTACATCCAACAGTTTTACGGCCGAGAACCTTAGATGAGGAGAGTCACCCAGTTTATTATACTTGTGGTGTTAAATAGGCCAGGCAGGAATACTTGATGTTCTGCAACTGTAGCAGTAAAATTGCTTTTTAAGCCGCGGTGAAAATGGGGTCGTTGTGTTGTAATAAGATTCCCAGCGCATGCAGAAAGACATTCATTCCTAAAAATTGCTCTCCCTCAGGGCCTGACCAATGCCAGAGCTGTGGAGATTCTGGCCAGGGACGGTCCAAACGCCCTAACCCCTCCCCCCACTACCCCGGAGTGGGTCAAGTTCTGCCGTCAGCTGTTCGGCGGCTTCTCCATCCTGCTCTGGATCGGTGCCATCCTCTGCTTCCTGGCCTACACCATCCAGGTGGCCACAGAGGACGAGGCGCCCAATGACAATGTGAGAAACTGCTTGTTTAACATGCACGCACATGTACAAGCACACGGCATACATATTAATCACACACAGGATGCAGGTACACAAACACAGCTACAGTTGTAACACAGGTACAATCGAGCAGAGGTGGAACCAAATCATTGTTTTGCAAGTCACAGGTAAGTCTAGATCTTTGCCCTCACGTCCTGAGTCCCAAACTTTGAGTTTGGAATCTTAAACAAGTCCTGATGTGCTTGTTACCAAATTTAATGCCATTTTAACAAGTAGTAGTAATAAATTCTGTTTACAAAAACCATGAATGCTCTTTAAAATCTGTACTAATTTGTTAAAACAAGTTTGTTGGAAGGTGTTGCCGCAACACATTTTGCATACTGCAGTTCATTCTTTGTTGATCGCTGCCTAGTTTTTGTATGCAAACAAAATGATCTTATATGCACACAAACACATACAATTCCTCCTGTATGTGGCTATTTATCTGTATTTTCAAGATGGAGATTTACATGTTTACTGTATGTACACAGGTGGGCAGGCAAAATATACACACACTGTACAAACTTGCGTACTTTACATATGCACACCCAAACCTAAACCTAATTCTGTGATTAATAATATAATATAACATCAAAATATACATGAATATATTCTAAATATATGCAAAAATCACATGTAAATGATTGAATCAGTTTAAATGCAAAGCACTGTGCTCTAATGCTCTGCATTACATCCAACAAAAATCTTCACATGTGAAAGAAATCCCTTCGGTCAATTTTTTTTAAATTTTTTTTAAGGTTTAAACATTTAAATGATTGAATCGGCCATAGTCATAGTTGTTAGGCAGAATAAAGTCCAGCCCAGAGAGGTACACTTTAATGACTGCTTGACATATCTGGATTAATTTCCTGACATTTAAGGTGTCAGCTTCTCCAAAGCAATTTTCCACTTAAGGAGCATCTTAAGAAATCCAAAATTTAAGGATCTTTCTTGCTATGTATAACAATATTCTATATGCAGTATATGTTAACATGTTGTTTTGCACTTTCTACTTCTATACAAGCGGTAAAAATATCACTTTCTGCATTACATTTAATACATTAGGTAGAGTGTCAGTCCGGCTTGCCTCTAAATAAGGTCGGGTAATGCAGCCTGTGTAATGTTGGCACGAGATGTGTCAGAATTTCTTCTACAAAAGATTAATCTTCCAAGTACAACATATCTTAAATGACTCATTCGCTTTTAATTATAATTTCTGTGGAGTTATTAATTTGGACAACAGATTTTTGTCAAATAATAACTCAATATGATTGCACCATCTGTTAATAAGACAATGAAATTCCACTGAAAATCAAGAAATGGAAATATCAAGTTATTTCAAACCCCTATAAATATAAAGAAACACACATTTTGCAGACACGCAGGTCCTAATTCTAACCAAATACTAAATCTGATTTCAACCTTAAACCACAGACCAGACAAGATATTAAATTTTGGTAGATTTTCCTTACCTTTCTTTTTCTTGTGGGTGGATTTTTCAATATGACCTTTACTTGTCCAGGATGGCCTCTTGAGATCTAAATCTCCTTTCCGAGAGTCCTGGCCAAAATGGCAACACAATTAGGTCACATGAACCAACACAGAGCCAGCGCTCACTAAAGGGAATAGACCAAAGAAAAGAGGAGGAAAAAATAACTTCAAATATGAGGGCAGTGAAATAGAAAATAAAGAAAGTAATAAAAGAAATCTTAAAACATGTTATCATTTTGTCCTCACAAGTATAGAGTTAAAAGCACACACTGACCCAGAGAGTGTGACGTAACAACAACCGCTGACACTGGCATCGGTCCTGGCATTAGCAGGGATAAAAACCCAGACCACCCGCTGTTCAAATGGAGCCAAGCAGCCATCCATACTGCACTTTATGGCTCGGAGTTATTATGCAATCATCATTCAGCGCTCTCCAAACCCCAGACAGCATTAAACCCTTGCATAATATACAGTAACATACAGTAGATAGACACACGCACATGCACACACGTGATAACTTTAATCTCCCCTGTTTAATCTCTACATTCAGCACTGAGTATGTACAGCTGGATGCTCTGCTGAGCTACTTCAAAGGCCCCGACTGCCTGCAGATTTGGCACTTTGAGCCTTTGCATAATGTACAAGCAGTTATTTAAGATGAAAATCCACCCTAACAGGACTGCACACGTCGCTGTTGTCGGATTCAAACTTAATTTTACATGAATTTGATGTTTTTATTGAGCTGAAAGATTGCATTGTCTTAGCGTCCCCAGGCTTGTGGAAGCGCTGCTGAATTCACACAATTTACTGCCACATTTTAAAATTCATGCTCACAATCTGGAAACGAAGCATTTGTTTTTTCAACCCTTTAAACTTTAGTGGAAGCAAAAGTGTCACCTGTTTGGACAGATGTTGCCCTACAATTCTGTACAGCTGGTGAACAAGAACAAGTGTCTCCCGAAGCGAGAGGAGGCAAAAGAGCTGAGCTTAAATCTGCAAAAAACCATGTGCAGACACAACCAGGAGCTGCAAACCGAGCGCTGAATTGGAGGCAAATCTTGTAAACACTGACAAGTGATTTTCTGAGAATACAGATGTATTTCCTGGTTCAGAGGAATTCGCACCGCATCGGTAAAAGACAGGAAAAAAAAAAAAAAGGTATTCAAGCGTAAAAGAGCAAAACATTCTGTGTTTGCTGTCAAATGAAAGCAGCACCTTCCAAAAGAGGAAACTTTTCAAGGTTTGCGAATTTCATTTTCCAGGAGTCCAGGACATACAGTACAGTACACCAGCTGGCAGATGCTTTCATCCAAAGTGCCTGGCTGTCTTGTTTGCATCAGCGAGAGCTGAACCTGTAACAGCTTTTTCACTGGTAGAACTGAAAATATTCACAAAAAAATAAAGTTGAAAAAAAAAAAAAAAAGCAGCAGAATAAATGTTCCTTGCTTTCACACAGCCACAAGTCTACAGAGCCAGGCTCCAGTTCAGAAAGTATCTCTTGGTAGCCTCGCAGATCAGAGTCTCAGTTCTTGCTTCTCTGGGTTTGGGAGACAGATGTTCATTTGGACTAACATTGAATGAACCGTCCAAGATGACAGGAATAGTACACGAGAATTCAGCTCAAGGACAGCTTTCCCCTGTAAATCTTCCACTAAGACCGAGAGCTTCCCCAGGTTTTCTCCATCTTAACTCCTCTCTTGCACTCTGCATTTAAGGTTTTGCTGTTTAAAAACTGTTTCGAGTTTTGGTAAATCCCCTTTTCCTACGCTTAAACATGCCTAACATGAACCAAACTAAGTCGATAATGACACAGACTCCCCCTGTGGCTTGGGTTTGCCCCCGTTTCAGTTGTATCTGGGTGTGGTGCTGGCAGCCGTGGTCATCATCACCGGCTGTTTCTCCTACTTCCAAGAGGCCAAGAGTTCCCGAATCATGGACTCCTTCAAGAAAATGGTGCCACAGGTAAGGTGATGCATTTGGTGTTTGGTGTAGTCTCACAGCTTTCTGAATCAATAAGCTGTCCCTCAAGTAGGGCTTACACACTCACTTGAGTGGAAACCTAATAAGCTTGCACAAAGGAAGAATAAATGTTTGAGCCAACTTTGGATTGTGAGTGTGTTTGCATAAAAACTCCCCTCGCGTTATCCACCTCTAGCACTTCGATTGCCTAATTCTTTAATCTATTTAGGCTCTTTTCACTCCCTCCTTGTCTCCTTTTCCACTACCTGTCTTTTCTCTCTCTATCGCTCCCTTTCACATACCTCTACACCCTCTGGCTCCACTTTTTTTTTTTTTTTTATCACTTTTCGTTTCCGTCTTCCTCTGACTAAATCCTCTCTCTGTTCCCAAACTCTCTCTCACCCTCTCTTCCTCACACTCCCTCTCCCTTCTCGTCTCTCTCTTCCTTTTTCTCCATGCCAGCAAGCGATGGTGATCCGGGAGGGGGAGAAGATGCACATCAATGCTGAGCTTGTGGTGCAGGGAGATCTGGTGGAGATCAAAGGGGGAGACCGCATCCCAGCTGACCTTCGAGTGATCTCCTCCAGCGGGTGTAAGGTAGGGGAGGGGTGCTGGGCTCAGCCCTGGGGAGCCTTGAGGTCTCAGTGGGATTACAGTTGCTCAAATGACTTTGGTGTTACTGTGCTGCTTTCTTTCTTTCTTTCTTTCTTTCTTTCTTTTTCTTTCTTTCAATACTCGATTTTGATCAATTATTTATCATCTTGTTTACATGTTAAAGAAATACTTCACCCCCCCAAAAGGCCGTTTGTGTATCATTTACTCACCCTGTGTTTGCTTGAATTTTTAAAGACAACTTTGTTTTTCTTCTTGCATGCCTCCAGAGAAAGAGGATTCCAGAAACAGAGAAAATTGTTGATGAATTGAAGTCATAGGGGTCCGCATTTCACAACAGCAAAACTATAACTCTTGCAGTATAATCCCAGTCTCCTTTATCCAGTTGTAGGCTCAGTACTTCCCAAACAAACAACCCTTTCAGATGGGGGCTGAAATAAAAGTAAAACTTAATTTATATGCTCTTCCAAGCCAGACTGCATTGATAAAAACACAAATTTGACCTTGGAGTTGCTGGTTTACCACTGCCTTGATCAGTAGTTTGTTTGTGTTATTGTGTGACTTAACTGAATCCTAACTAACCCTTTAAATCACCAAAGTGACATAAAAGTCCAAACAAGTACTCCCCAAGGCAGCTGTAGACCAGGAGCTCACATGTTCAGCGAGGTAAAATAACTATTTTTTTTACTGGAGTCTGGCTTTGAAGAACGCTACAAGTTCAGTCCCGTTTGACGAGTTGTTTGTTTGAGAAGCACTGAGAATACGACTGGATAAATGAGACTTGGATTATACTGCATGAGAGTTTGTAAACAGATGTTTTGATAAAGTTTTGCTGTTGTTAAACACAGTCCCCTTTTATTTCAATTCATAAAGAATTTTCTCAATTTTTGGATTCTTCGTTCACCATGGAGGCATTAAGGAAAACAAAGTTTCCTTCATGAATTCATGAATTGGGAGGGTGAAGTATTAATTTAAGGGTGCTCTTACATCTGGATCCGAACCAACTGCAGTTGCATTACACATTGTTTGGGTTAAACATGAGCATGTTACAGTCCTGGAGGATTATTAATGTGCGCCTCCTCCTGTACTGCCTTATTCGGCACATCAAATGCACCAAAACATTGTTTTCCAGTTGGAGCGGCGTCTTGTTTACAAACTGTATGGTTTGCTTAAAATGAACAACGCAAGCAATATAGTACACAATGACCAGCGCTAAAATCAACCTGCATAGTTGTCCCTCCATTGTGACATTCGAACGTGTTGCTTTTATCTTCCTTCCTGAAATTTTCCTGAATTTTTCCCGCACAGTAATTCTGACCATTAAAGAGCAGTTTTCTCGTGCAAGGCATTTTATCTGGTCCGCTTTGAGAACACAACCCAACGTAATTACGCAACTTTGTTACAAAGTTAGTTTCTCATTCGGACCAGAGCAAGCAAACTCTAGGTCTGAAGGCACCCTGAGTTAGTGTGTTAGCATGCTAATTAGCACTAAGACAAAGTACAGCTAAGGCCAAGAGGAAAGTCACTAGATTTGCAGGTATTTGATCAACAACCAAAGTAGTCGTTGAAAATTTTCACTGAAGTTATCACAAGTCCTCCTGATATCACATGAGTGTTTGTAGCAATTTATTGGCAATCCATCCAGTAGTTGTTGACATAGTCCAGCAGTTTCACATAGTCAGACATGTAGCTGCGGGAAGTGGTCCCGTTGTTCTGAAATCATCGTGATGCCATGTGGTTAAGGTCTGGTTAGGTTTAGGCACAAAAACCACTTGGTTAGGGTGAGGAAAAGATCATGGTGTGGGTTAAAATGAAAAAGAAAGTGGCAAACACATAAGCCGTGAGCTTGCTTCGCCTCAAGCCTTTCCCAGCTGACCCAGAGCTGGTCACAGCACACCCTCAAGGCAGAAATACGCCCGCCGTGAGCCATTCAGCACCGCAGAAAGCTCCCCACACAACCCGGACCTCAGAGACGTCAGACAACGGGACGTCAGACTAATGAGAGGCCGGAACAATGACATGGACCCGTAGCTGCAATCTAACTTCCAGATAGTTCACATTTAAACAATCAGGTTACTTTAAAGCATCTCAGTTCATGAAACAGGTCCATTTGTCTGTCAATAGGTACTGAAGGATCAGTGTTTTATTAAGTTCTTTGTGAAGCTTTTTTTTGCCGCCAACAAGCAACACTTTAGTCAGATATGCACACGTTACACACATTAGGGAAACTGCTGTTTGAGCAGCGAAGCCCATAATATCTTATAACTGCATTAACATCACCCCCAAAATGCTTTCACTTTGTGCAGCATGAGTATGGTTCACCTCCACACCACATAGTGACCCAGTACAGTTTCTGAGTTGATAGTTGACCGCTTTAATGACAAACTGAGTTAGACTGTTTCAGCAGAATTCTCTTCATGAGTTAATAATGGGACTTTCAGAGTTTATCCCACTGGATTTTGACGCAGTGTAATGAGACTGCAGTAATCAATAGTATAATTTCTTCACCTATAGAGAAACGTGGGTGAAATAACTATGATCCGAAAACTGCTTTGACATGACAAGAGTGCTGCACTTGTTGCTGCTTTCATTTCCACCCTGTCAGTCTCACCTCCTCACTCTCTCCTGTTTCTGGCCCTCAGTCTCACTGGGTAACACCGTTCTCTCTCCTCCTTTCTCTCTTTCCCGGTGAAGGTGGACAACTCATCTCTGACGGGAGAATCGGAGCCTCAGACTCGCTCCCCAGAGTTCACCCACGACAATCCTCTGGAGACCCGCAACATCTGTTTCTTTTCCACCAACTGTGTCGAGGGTCAGTAGGTCACATCTGCCCAAGATTGTCTCTTATTGCCTCTAAAAGTCTTAGTTTTAACCATCTGGAGATAAACTATGAGTGTGTTTCAGTGCAGTCATCAGAACAGCCTTCCCTTCATCCTACAGTAGTGTGTAGTTATTGAATTTTGAATGCAGTGAGATTATTAATGAGGGTTTCCATTTGAAATTCAACCGATGGGAATTTTAGTTGGTATTTCCGCTGCTATCAATCATCGAATAGTGATGCAGTAAGCATTTCAATGGGATTTTTATATTAGACTCTGCAACTTCATCAATCTCTACATCTAAATTCTAATGTAGATTGAATATAAAGCAGTTCCTCTCCAAACTACAGTACATTCATTTTGGAGAAAAAAAAGATATTGGTTTGAAAGGGACAGTTCAACCCCAAATCCAAAATACATATTTTCCCTCTTACCTGCAGTACTGTGTATCAGTCCAAATTGTTTTGATGTGAGTTGCAGAGTGTTTGCGATATTGGCCTAAGAGATGTCTGCCTTCTCTTGAATATAATGGAACAAGGTGGCACTCAGCTTGTGGTGCTCGAAGCACAACAGAGATACATTTGAAAAACTCAACAACAGCAACGTCTCTTTCCAGAAATCATGATCCAGTTGCTCAAGATGATCCACAGACCTTATTGAGAGCAATGTCATGTTGGACTCACAAGTGTAAGAAAAATGCTCAACTTCAGCAAACACTGAAATGAAGAGACTCAGAGAACCATGGAGAAAAGTTACAGCCAACGGAGTTAATTTAATCGCAGAACGTTAGCATACAACAGTATACTAGTCTACACAACGAATCAGTTGGAACAGCCCCGAACAGTCAGACTTCAACTTGCTTTTATGCTGGGCGTCTGCTCGTTCATGCGAGTGTGTGTGTGTGTGGGTGTGTGTGTGTGTGTGTGTTTAGGTCATATTTTCTGGGAATCCAAAGTTCTTCTGATTTCCTGTTATTGTTCGTGCGCCGATATTTTCCTGTCCTCTTTGTCTCTCTCTCAGAACTGGCATCAACAGCCATCCTTACTGCCAAACTGGACACATCTGTCCCACCTGTCAGGTCACCCTAACCCAGCACGTTCTACTTCGTTTGACCTCCCAAGGCTTGACTTACGCACGAACTATTCAAATTATCAAAACACCTTTTATGGGTCCTTTTGCTGCCAAATCTGAAATTTGACCAGCTGCTTTCCAAACCTTGAGTAACTGTGTATCTTTAGTATGACATGATACATTATCTGCCTCTACACAAGTCAGTCTTTAGACGCTTTGCTTAACTAAAGACTGATGTCTTTCTCTCTGATTTTGTGTTTAAATGGGCGGATACAATTTCAGAGTTTAACAAAACTCCCTATGTTGCAGAACCAATAGTGGCTCGCTGAACTCTTGTGCTCGTAAACATAGTCCGACTAGAAACACGTGTAGCGGTACAAAATGGCTTTTTTCCTGCATTAAAAGTTTTAAACAAAGTCGCTGCAAGTCCTTGCACACATTTCACAAAATGGAGTTAAATCTCTCGGCATCCATTTTAAGCTCCTTGTGGACAAGAAAAGGGGGAGCGCACATTTCCAAGAGGGCGTGTCCTTTTCAAAAATGCAAGAGGCTCCTTTTGAAAGGAGTGTCCCCAGACTATATGGTTACTGACGATAATCTACAGACCTTGTTGTGAGCAGTTTCATGTGGGAACTATTTTCCTTTTTCTTAATTACACCAGCCAACTGTATCACTGAAGGACACATCTAGCACCACTGAGCTAGCTAAAGTTAAAGCTCAGCTGAGGAGGACACCATCATTGTTTACATCTCGTGCTGTCATGAGCATGAGCCTCTCATTCATGAGCAGATGCACGGTTCCTTCTGTGCAGTGATAGAGTCGGCCGGTTTAGTTCAATAGAAAGAAAACAGTTCCATGTTAAAGTGCTCACAGCAAGGTCTGTGGATTATCTTGAGTGATGAGGTCATGATTTCTGGAAAGAGACGTTGCTGTTGAGTTTTTAAAATGGATCTATGTTGTGCTTTGAGCCCTATAAGCTAAGGGCCATCTAGTTCCATTATATTCGAGAGAAGCAGACATCTCAACTGTCGATATCTCCAGTACTCTCACTCACTCACTCACTCACTCATTTCTTTATCTTAGGGTGAGCTGTCCCTTTAAGCCTTGATAACAAGAAACTGCACTGCAAACAGCAGTAAAACGTTTCTTCTGTGTAGGGTTGGGTAATGAACCTCAGTACTTTCCAAATAGATTAAATTAAATAGATTCTGTCCAGATAGATTAAACTGAATGCATAAAGAAGCAACTGTTGAATGAAACACCTGTAAAACCTTCTTGTGGTGGCTGCAGCCTCAGGTATATTAAGTTTTTGGCGGACAACTGCTGTCAACCGCAGAGCTTTCAGTTCTATCACATCATCTTCATCAGTAGATAATGTTTGCCCAGCTGTCATGGAATTTTAGACATTGATATTTCAGGTTTTTTTTCCAAACACTTCAATAGTTATTGTCTGTGTCCACTTAAAATTCTGAGAATGGGATTTAATTGCATCCTATTTCTAAAAACCGTAATAGCAAAATGTGATGTGGATCATTTTAGTGTATTTGCCAGCTTTTCCCCAAAAAAGTCAATATCTGCGTCAGTGATGACATTTTTTATGGATACGGTTATGATTAGTCTCATGGTCTATTACTTATTTTTTTGTTGTGTCATAACATCAACTCACAGATTACAAAAAAACAAAAACAAACAAATGAAAAAACACCCTACTCTCTCATTTAACTCTAGCAATGTCTAGCTATGCAGGTAATTTGGGTTTTATGTGTGCACCTGAGATTTCTGCTTCCACCCTAATACAATGGGGGTAAATGGCATTTTGTTTTGTGGTGTTCACAGCATTGGAAATGAGATTTAAAAAAAAAATTCTTTCCTTAAATATTGTCCTTGTTGCTCTGCGTAATCCACAGATCTCACTTTGAATCGTTTCCTTTGGAACTACTTTCCACAGAGAAACTGCCAATAGCGAGGTGTGAGGATAACATTATTTGTATTTTACCTGATTCAGATTCTTTCCTCACTCACTTAGAGTGCTCGACTATCAATCTCTGCCCAACACCTGTAATTCTCCTCCATCCATCACTACGCTTCATCCAGCCCCATCACCTCCCTATCAACCGTCCTCCCTGTTTACAAAATACAGCACTCAACTCCCACAGCGTCTTACACACTGTTAGCACTCATTTATCTCTTTATATATTTCTCTGAGAAACACATACACATTTCACTAAAGCAGTTAGGGCATTGGGTCAGCCAGATAAGGGCTGGACTTCTTGTTTGAACAGTTTTTGTCCAGAGAGACTAACAGTGAATCACCCCTCCCTCTCAGGTACGGCCCATGGTATAGTGATAGGTACCGGTGACCGAACAGTGATGGGTCGCATCGCCACGCTGGCATCAGAGCTGGAAGTCCGCCGCACGCCCATCAACATTGAGATTGAACATTTCATCCACATCATTACGGGCGTGGCAGTCTTCCTGGGTGTCAGCTTCTTCATCCTGTCACTCATCCTGGGCTACACCTGGCTGGAGGCCGTCATCTTTCTCATTGGCATCATTGTGGCAAATGTGCCTGAAGGATTGCTGGCTACTGTCACTGTGAGTAGTGTGTGTGGGTGTGTTCCTCTTTTTTCATGAGAGGCTCAGCTTATCAAGTTTTTACTGATATTCATAAAAAAAAGAGTAGTTCAGCTTGAACTTTGTTTTAAATGAGATATTATGTCCTCACACAGCCTCTTCCTGTTTCTTTTTCAAGAACACAAAGTGTACTTCCGTTTACAATCAACAAGGTCCTCTTGTAGCAAGGACAATAGAATAGGAATAGTGAATAGAACCATGGGGAAATGTCATAAATCGACAAGCTGTACACAACAAAAGATTAGAGATGGTTTGTGCTGCAAATGGTCATTTTTATTTTTATGATATTATTTGATTTGTTTTCTTTTTCTTCTTAGATGTTTGCCTTGACAGTAAAAAAAAATTCAAAATAAACTAAAAAGAGCCGCATAGTAATGAATTGTGTAACGTATAATATTCTAAATGGTTGCACTTCATTTAAAGTATTGTTAATTCATTTGGGGGCAAAGTAACATGCTGAAAATACAATATCTGACATTCCTTTTAAAGGAATACTTCACCCCCAAAATGATCATTTGTATATCAGTGACTTACCCTGTGTTACCTTGAATTTGCAATTTTGTTTCTCACATGCCTTCACAGTAAACAAAGAAGCCAAAAAACAGAGAATGTTCTTGATTAACTGAAGTAAACTTACCCATGCCTGTTGCAACAGGAATGTTTTAGTGAAAATGCATGTGTTTGGGACGTACTGAAAGTACGACTAAATAAGTGAAACTTGGATTATACTACACAGGTTACTTGAGAGTTTGTAAACAGATTTTTGGATTCATCATTCACTGTGGAGGCATGTGATGCAAGAAGTTTTCTTTACATATTTGAGGTAACATGGGATAAATGATTGAAATACAAATGATTATTTTGGGGGTTAAGTATTCCTTTAAAGTTACAGTAACATATTAGCAAATTGTTACATATCCAGCGGACACAGAGTAACATTCTGGCCACCCAACAACTATAAGTCTTATATTAACTCCCCTTTTAGCTCTGTTTTGGTCTCCACCAACTCTTGAGAAAGTATATCTGGCTCTTTGGCTGCTTGATGTATGACTTTCCTCACCGGCTATTTGCTAACTGTGTGTGTTACTGCTGTGTGGTGCTGGGCTGGTAGTTTCCAGTGGGTTAATGGGCTTGTTTGCTGAAAATAGCTGCCTGAAATGGGGTTGATAAAACTGGAGTCTGTGGGCCTGAGAACCAAAGTAATGAGCTAAAAGAGGCTTAAAACCTCTGTAGTACTAAAGGAGAAATGCAGAGTTGGATGTTAATTCTCCATGGGTTGTCATCTTGAGCAGCTGTTTTCTCATTACATGCAGTAATTTGATCCATTGTTAACATCAAAATATTGATTATTGTGGCGCTGAGCGTGCCAGTTCTGGAGCCCTCATATTGTGCCTGCTGGCTCACTGTCATGGTTTACTGGCACACCTAAATGGATCGGAGCCATCATCAATGTTATTAGTTACACCTGTGCTTTTCCTAACACTAATTTTCCCTCAGTGAATGTTAGCTGTAGCTCTAATGATACTAACAGAACACAGCAAAGCAGGTGATTTATTACTGAATATTGGAGTTGCTTCAGTGTCAAAGTGAATCTAACTTTTTTCTGCAACAATAAACAAAGTGTGAGCTGAGGTGGATGCCAGCTGGCATTTGAAATGCCATCAGTCGACATTTCACTGGTCACAGAAAATAAATTAACTTCCAGTGACTGGTTTCTGTAGTTGCTTTGGCTTTAAACACACCGTGAGTTGTGTGTGGAAATGTTCGTGCGTGTTTGTGCTGCATTTGTTGCGACGTGAGTAATGTGGCCAGCGTAAGTTAATGTGCATTGATGTGTCTCTTACAACATATGGAATGTGTCTATTCATTGTGTTTTTATGTCCCTATGCACCTGCTGTTAACCAGCCAACCAAACGCATGCACAGAGACACACATGCAGACACACAACACACACTTCCGCTGTAAGGCACCTGGACCACGCATGGTTTCACATGCACAAACACTTGAACGCACCGGTGCGTACACATGCTCTCTCCCCTGGTCGACTAACAATCATCCATCCTCCTTGCCTCTCCTTTTCCTCCCTCCCTCCCTACTACTCCCCCCCCCCCCCCAACCTCCCACCATCCTCCCAGGTGTGTCTGACTCTCACTGCCAAGCGAATGGCCAAGAAGAACTGTCTTGTGAAGAACCTGGAGGCCGTAGAGACTCTCGGCTCCACCTCCACCATCTGCTCCGACAAGACGGGCACGCTGACCCAGAACCGTATGACCGTGGCCCACATGTGGTTCGACAACCAGATCCACGAGGCAGACACCACAGAGCACCAGACTGGTAAGACAGAAAGAGAGGGAGGGAAGGAGAAAAAGGGAGGAGGAGGGGGAGGAGGGAGAGTGGATGGAGAGGCTAAATAAATAAAAAGGGGAGATAGAGAGTGTGTGGGAATACAGAGGGGGAGTGTGACCACCTGCTGAAATGCATCTGTCCAATGTTCACGCCACCAACTGACATTGCTGTTCGCACTACCGCTTGGATTAATTGAGCAGCGGTATGCAGTGGGCGGCACAACCCTCAGCTACAAACATGTCTTTTGCCAGAGTTCCTCAGCGAGACTGCTGCTGCGGAACCAATCGCATTCCTGTCTCCCACCAAACAGCTACACACCGAGCCAAATTTCAAAGAAGCTTTTAGCAATAAACCAAAAGGTTTGGAAGAGGAAGAAAAAAAAAAAACAGGTGTTCTATGCATACCAATGAGTATTGAGTCAGGCAATTGTGCAATAATACATTGAATAGCCAGCAGTGCTGACAAAGGCCGCACAGCTGAAACAGTGTGAGCGCTGAAGAAAAAACAGACTGTATTCATTTTTCAGGAGTACAGACTATTTTTGCAGCTGTTGCAAGTCTTGGAGCCTTTTGCACCTTGTTCAACAACTCCAGCCACACTTTGCCACTGTGTACTCACTGTATGTTGCATGATGCTATTACATTCTGTTTCCACAATAACAGTGACAGTGACCACTCCAGAGAGTCTGATGAAAAATGAACGCAGCCGAGTGAAGGTCGTTTTCAGTTCGATGAAATTTCCTAACAGCTTTTATTTTTCGAGGCGTTCTAGTTAAGAATGAATGCCATTCTCCAGACTGGGGAATTGAAAAATCACTTTTGTCTATGAATAAGGGATTGCTCAACTTATCTGACCCCTATTCTGTTAGTTAGCTGCAATATCCAGAGCTACTCCGTGAACCAAGAGTTAAGTCAGTAGCATAAATACTGCATGAGCCTTACTTAAAAAAAAAAAAAAAGAAAGTCTAACACAGCTCCTTCTGCTATTCTCTCAGGTTTGGGTTTTGACAAGAGCTCTGCTACTTGGGCTGCTCTGTCTCGCGTGGCCGGCCTGTGCAACAGAGCTGATTTCAAAGCCGGACAGGAGAAGTTTCCCATCCTGATGGTACAAACCTCCACCTTACACCGACACTACAACAGCAGCTATCCAAACCTTTGCATTAGTGATTCATTCTCATGTATTATCTGTGCTCTCTAAAGCAGTGAGGTATGTCACATTTGGTTTAAATCTAAGGACATTATAAGCAGGCAGTTTTAGATTTGGATCATGCATGCGCATTATTCATAAGACATGATTTTGCATACATGGTTTGCTGATAGGGTGAAGTTAACAACATAAGGTTAGTTTCAGGTGAGCTGTCACTCAAAAATAAGTAGTGCTGGAAGAACTATTTAGATCATTTACTTGACGTAGGTATTATATTGCAGTATAGTATAGTGTGGTGTAAAAACAATCCATTATAATTAAACATTCTAAACACAATTGTACTTAATGGCACTTTAGTCTTGTATGCAGTCTTGTCTATCCATGACAGGACTGAAGACACCTGTTATTTATCCCGCTAACAAATGTTGTCCTTGTAGCCACAGCCTTATATAACAAACTCCTCCATGTCACAGAGGTCCACCACTTTCTAAAGCCAATTAAAAACACATAAAAGAGCCGTATATATTGCAGAGGAGTTCAGAATTTCTGTCATCCACAGTTACTGTTAGATAGATTATAGTGTAAGCTTTACATTGATGACTACCTACATTTATGTGTAAAATGGGGGAAAAAAACATCGACATTCTTTAATCATGGAGCGATGACAGCACGTAAAAACTATGATTGCTGCAATGCCTTGGACATGAACCTTTAAAGAGAATCACTATGAAACATGCTCCTTATAAAGTGGCATGACCAACCCCCTTACACATGGACTAATACCTCTATGCTTGGACTTCCCTTTATTGCAATGAGCACAACATGTCCCTCTGAATGTTCAGCTCCACCTTCAAGGTTTTGTTGATGATATTAAATTGATAAAATACCACGAGCCTTTCCCTTTGGGTAAAAGTAAAGCAAGACACAAAAGTTTTACAGTAGAAGTAAAAGTAGTCATTATGCACATGAATTGTATTACTATTACTAATGTAAGCAATTAAGGGTTGTAACTGGTGGAAATGGAGCTTTATTGTAATGACTATATATTATTGGGCAGTGGTGGAGGAAATATTCAGACCATTCACCTAAATAAAGGAGCAAGAACACATTGTTAAAAGACTCCATCTCAAGTAATAGGCTTTAACTTAAGATATTATTTGAAGGGGAACACCAACTAAATCAAGAATTCCACTGTGTTATTTCCATGGCCTCAGAAACTTTGATCAACAGTGAATATGAGCTGTTCTCTGTTGAAAGCCAAAACCCAGGGAAATAAGTCTGAAACTCGTGATGTCATCAAGTACAAAGTCTGGAGCGTCTCTATAGACAATGAATGGGAGCCTGATTTTGTGAACCTACAAATGTAAAGTTTCTTTTTCATACCATAATGAGCTTTTTCTGTTGTAGTGTTGTCAGCTCTGAAACTGAAAATGTACTCATATGCTCAGAACATTACCATCTAAAACATCTTTCCCAGTTAATTTTCAGTGGAGCAGTCCCACACTTTATACTTGATGACATCACCAATTTGAGTTTTAGCCCTCTAGTTTTTGGATTTGGGAGAGATTTGATCACATTTACCAATATTTTTAGACCTCTTAAACCATAGGAATAACATGTATTGATTTTGAAAAACGGTTGAAGTTCCCCTTTTAGTAAAAGTACAGTATGATCATCACAAAAATGGACCTCAAGTAATAAAATCAAAATGACTCATCATGCTGCAGAACTGCCCCTATCAGTGTTACATTATCATATGTTATATCATCCAAGCAGCATTTTAAAGTTGCAGCTGGTCGAGGTGGAGCTAATTTTATCTACTTCACACATCATTGGGCAGTTTAATCTACTGTATAACAATGTGTCTTATTATATAAACTGATGATATGGGTTTGTATTTAACATCTTAATCTGAAAACTGACTATAGTTACAATATTTCCCTCTGAAATGTTAGGTTGAATGAAAATACAGCACAGTACTTGAACATGAGTGATTAGTCACACCACTCCTATAATGTATAAGTAAAACAGTTGGTTTGCAGTGCTTCATATCTTATAAATAATCAGCTAAATGTCCATTTCCCTCTCAGTATAAGCACAGTATAATGTAGCATAACATAGATATACTCAAGTACAGTTTAAGTACCTCAAAATGGTGCATTACTTGAGTAAAAGTACTTTAAATTCTCCTCTGCGGCCAGCTGGGCCTCACCACAAGGAAAAACAACCCATAAAAATGATTCGTCAATACCACTTGACACAGGTGCACTACACTCACATACTGACTTACACGCTCAGCCTCCCTCTCACACATAAACAGACACACACACAGCGAATAATCCAATGCACCCCTGGAAATAACTCCCCCACACTGATATACAAACACACACACTGCTGGGTAGGTAAGTCAATAATATCCCAGTCTTCTACCTACCGCTATCCTCCAACCTGTGCTACACTGACCTGAAGAAATTCTCTGTGTGGCTCTCAGCGACAGGGATTACAGCTGTGGGAGCAGACCCTGTCGCTGCAGCCTCTCTGCCCCTCGAGGTGCCCGGGCTTCCTCCCTGCATTAAGTAACAGCCATATCTCCTGACAGCACTCAAACATAGCAGTCAAGTCCATATCTGTACCGGGAAAAACAAGAGAAATGGAATTGCCTTGATCTATTTATTCATTCATGAAAAGCACAAACAAGGACAAATCTTGCGGAGTGTGTGTCCTTGTTTTGCTGCTGTTCATGAATGAATAAACAGGAACAAAGAGAAAACTCTTGTCTTGGTATAGCCCCCGTTGGTATATTGGCCGTCAGGTCAATCAGCTCTGCATGGATTTTAATAAATTGGCTCTAACAGCGGGATGATTTAGAGTGATCATCATGGATTTTTTTTTATTATGGAGGGTTTTACAGGTAATCAAATGAGATTTTTTCCCCCGAAATGATTAAAGCACCACACAAGCAACTTTGCCACACATGTTGAAGCTGGTAAAGCTGCAAAAAAACACAAAAACAAATACACTGCAATGTGCATCCAAACAGGGGATAATTCAGTTCTGAGCCATATAAAATAGTATGTGTGTAATTTACAGTGTGGATGCATGCTCGGATTCATGAAACTTTTCTGAAAATTAAAATACATGAGTAACACTTAAAGGAGCAGTTGTTTAGATCTAGGGAGATTTAGTGGCATCTAGCTGTGAGGATTGCAGATTTCAACCAGCTTAAAGTTCCCTCGTTAGAATTCCTTTAGTGTTTATTGTTCAGGAGGTTTTTAGTGGGAGACGAAGTATTTGCAGAAATCTTTTCCTCTCCAAAACAAATGGACCAGGTGATTAAAACCTGTTAAAAACACTGAATAAAGTAGTTTCATATTAAAAAAAATCAATGCTCCTCGTTGCACAGAAGTTTCTAACTAAGGTGGCCAACACGAAAACATGAATGACCCTCTCTAGAGCCTGTGTTTTGTTTGTCCTTCCTAGGGTACTGTAGAAACATGGTGGTGCAACATGGTGGAGTCCATAGACAAGGACCTGCTCCCCATGTAGTTATAAACTGCTCATTCTAAAGCCCAGTTCAGACCAATCAATTCGATCAATCAGCTTGTAGTGAAGTCTGCTGGTCAAGTCAAAATGGCCGCAGATGGAGTGTTTGCCTGCTGCAGCAGGTGCTCCATTCCTGCTGAGCCCTGTGATTCCGTCCTCATGTGTGCAGGTGTCGCACAGTGGGTCGCTGCTACTGCTGCTGCTCGCTGCATTTGCTTTATGCCCCCTCACACACACATTCACATTGACTGATTAATTGGTCATGGTTTTTTATATTATCGTGGCCTATTTATTATGAATGCAGTCCATCTGGTGCTCGCTTTATGTTTTTTACTGTTTCATCACAACTGCAAATGCAACTGTAGCCAGTATCTCACTATCACTGTCCTCATTCATATTTTAAAAAGCTACAAATGATATTCAGCCACAAAATAAGCCTGAAAATCTGGAAATCAGAACGGAAGAACAGACAGTTGTTGCACAGAGATGATACACCATCTCATCTGGTTGCATTGCTTTGAACCAGCACGACTTTACAATGTTGCAGAGTGCCACATTGTAAGTAGTTGCATGTTTCGACCCGTCTCGTCACGATTCTTTGGTCTGAACTGGGTTTAAGATAATGAAAACACAACAATTTTTATTTTCAGATGATTGTGCACTGAAGAAAACATACTTATTATCCCTCGAAATCCTACACACTGAACCAGGTGATCAAATTTCACCTCTGCACCCCAATAAAGCACCCAGTGTCAGTATGAGACTTCTGCACACCACTTAAAACAAAAATGGACCAAGCAGTTTTCTGCTTTAATTCCTCCCAACATTAATTTACTTGTTAGCTACCTCCTAAGCAACTGCTTTGCTATTGATTATTGCCAATAGGCAATGGTCTAATGTGTTCTTCCAACAATATTTATTTCAACTTTTTACATCCAGGGCCTTTTACATCCATATCTGTCAACAATGCCCATAAGAAACCTTGCAAACAGTAGCCTATATGTCAAACCAATCAGCTGTGTTTTCCCCCCAAAACTTGAGCTACCATAATCAAATTTTTATTCATCCCCTAAACTGAGAAAGAAAGCACTTACACTCTCAGTACTTCTACATTAAATTATTATATAACTTTAAAAACAATGTGACCAGATTACAAGCGCTGGTGATGCAGATGATACTCAGCTACCTGCATTATTAATGAGAACCTTAATGGAAGGAAAGAAAGTCCTCTCAGGTACCGCTTTAATCAGTTAAAGTTCCTTTCCACTGCAGTGTGATAAACACAGGCAGTGAGACAGACAACACTCATTTTTTAATATGCATATGTGAGTGACTGCGCTAATGTGCAGCTGTGTGTGTGTATGTGTGTTCCCCCAGAGGGAGACGGCAGGGGACGCATCAGAGTCAGCTCTGTTGAAATGCATCGAGGTGTGCTGTGGGAGTGTTCGAGAAATGAGAGTTCGAAACCCCAAAGTGGCAGAGATCCCCTTCAACTCCACCAACAAATACCAGGTACTGCATGGGGCTAGTGTTGCATCATGGCTTTGTGCTGCTGATGCAAGTGTACAACGAAATCCCAACACCCATTTACAGACCATTCATAATTTACTTCACGGTCATTTTAGATTTAGTTTTTTGCAAATATGAATAGATTTTTAAGTATTTAGTTTTAATTTATTCATGAATGAGTTTTTGATTGTTTTGTAATTATCTTTCATATATAATTGTTTTTAATTGATTTTGTATGTAGGGCCTAATGTATTTTCTTTTTGGATAATTCTGTTAGTGCTCTTTAAATTGGCAATATCATAATATTTTAGAAGATGCGTTTCCAACACTTTTCCTCACCTTTTCTTCCTTAGATGCTTCGACTGAATCATGCATATTCATTTTTAACCTTTTTTCCATCTGAGGAAGGCAGCCTGAACATTGCATGCTCTTTTGAAGCGACACCCTGCTTTATATTCATACTGTTGCACACATTTATGCTTGGAAGCTGATACAACAGGCCACAAGCACATCACTCTTAGCCACAGAGAAGCTGTTGCAGTTTTGCAATATGCGTTATTTATGATAGATAGATACATGTGAATTACACACTGGCGGTTTTTGTTTGCTTAGAAGATGCTCTGTTGCCACTTTTGATGGACAGAAATCCATTTTGTGTGAGATGGTCTACGGGTTTGGGTAGGGTTAGGTGTGAAAGACCTTTAAAGGGACAGTTCACCCCAAAATCAAAATCAAAAATACATATTTTTCCTCTTGCCTGTAGCGCTTTTAAGCAATCTAGATTGTTTTGGTGTGAGTTGCCAAGTGTTAGAGATATTGTATGTAGAGATATATGCACTCTCTCAAATATAATTGAAGCTAGATGGTACTCAGCTTGTGCCATCTAGTTCCATTGTATTGGAGAGAAGGCAGACATCTCTAAGGACAATATCTCCAACTATCAGCAACTCACACCAAAACAATCTAGACTGATAAATAGAACTACAGGTAGGAGGAGAGATGGGCATTTTTAGTTTTGGGGTGAACTGTCCCTTTAAATAAAATGTCAAAGTATAGGAAGCTCTTTGTGATAACTTCTGTCTCAGACAATATCAGAATTTGTGGCTGAAGTCTGCTACTTCTCTGATGACATTAGACAATAAACAAGCATGTGCTGCATGGTGCATCCACCTCTCAGTCGATCAAGAAACATGTGGAATGGTTTTAAATGTGTTAAAGACTACAACAACAACAACAGCATTTCCCGTGTGATGCTACAGAATTGTGCTATTTTACAGTACAGAATAGATCACAACTGGCGCTCCTGAAGGGTCTTAAGTTAAGCATGCTTTGTTACATCATGTAGGAGTCGACAACAACACTAGCAATGAATAAAAGTTAATATTGAACTATGTAAAAAGTCATCACAAAGAGCTTAGACATCTTGCTCAAGGGCACCGCAACAATTAAGACAAGGGGAATGTTTCTGCTTTCCACACCCAGTCTTTCCCATCCCGTCTGGAGATTTGAACCGGCATATGAATAACACAACAGTGATGTTGAAGCAAACAAAGGACTTCCTGCATGCATTTTGTGCACCTGTTCCCTGACTTAAAATAGGAACGTCTGTGTTGAGGGAAGGAGAAAAAAAAAAAGCAATTTTGCTCTGGTTTCCTGAGATTAGATATGCTGTGACTCAGATACAAATTACCTGGGGGTGTATGTGTTTGTATGTGCATGTGTGCATGTGTGGGTGTGGGGGATGGGGTAATGCAAAATGTAACACCACAGGAATACATGTGAGGGTGTGAATGAATGCTTTTTCAGCACGGGGGAATATATATGGCTTACAACGTGCACTCCCTCAAGTCAGCATTGATAAGACTTTTATTTCAAACCACTTGGAAAGATATGACACCAACAACTAAGAAGTGATTGCTGGTACAACCGTAACATTCATTGTTAGGTGTTGCTGGAGAGCATGTCTTGTCTGGAGCCTTCCTCTTATTAAAACAGAAGCATCTAAGACCAGCAAGAAAAAAACAGACATAAACTACATGTTGCATCTTGTTTCAAAATAAATCCTGTCATGTTAAGTCCTGACCAGTCTTCAAATATTCTCTCCCTTTTTCAAGCTCTCTGTTCATGAAGTGGAGGACAATCCCTCTGGTCATATTCTGGTCATGAAGGGAGCGCCGGAGAGAATCTTGGACAGGTTGGTTAATCAATAATGAATCGATTATATGTCTCCCAAGTGAGGAAGCACAAAATGTATACTTCTTTTTCATTTCCCAATTCCTTCTCTTCCAGGGATGTAGTGGGAAAAAATGACAGACTCCTTGAAGGCTGGCAATATTTTATATGTTTGATTTTTTTATTGTCAACAAATCCCATGAAAAGACTAAAACTAACTTTGAATTGATCCCAATAGCAAGTGTTGTCTGTATTCAAAACCTGATACGGCTTATTACTTTGTGCCATGTATGTCCACTGTTGACCAAAAACTACTAACATATAGAAAATATTTAAAGAAAACTGTTGACGTGCTCTTTCATCACCATAAACATGGGCACTGTAGTGTATTTGTGACGATCCCACATACACCGTTCTGCTGCTATTCACGAGAGCACCAAATCCACCCAAAAAACTTACCATTTACTCCCTCTGGAGTAATGTACACAATACAACACTTTAAAAAAAAACAATTAAACTATATATTTGTGAGCTATTTTAGCAGGAACTAATGGAATTGGGACTGACACTCACAGACAGGGTAGGGAGAACAGAAAGTATTGGGAGAAGCACTGATGAAAACCACCAGAGGGTGTAATGGAATGAAGGGTGGAGTTTGGGTGCTGAAAATACTACTGTATTACTGTGGGACACTACCTATTACCCTTTATTTTGGTCATAGTGTCACATTAAAGGCACTCCCTGAGAGGAACTGCACTGAGGAGCTCCCCCAAGAGCTACATATCTTCAAGGGCTTTTATTTTTTGTTTGCATTACCACCGCTGACTGGCCATTGGTGTGGCAACAGCACTTCTACGCAAACTGTGAAAAGTTGTGATTGGTACCAATGGCAACGTTCCGTATTGTCCCCATTTTTGGTACCCCCTCTGTTGGGGTACCTAGCACACAGATCTGGTACTAAAAGGTGGAGCTGTGAACACCTTAGTCTGTTGATTGGTCAACAGAGGACGGTCACTCTGCTCAGGGCTGAGCTGTGGCTGGTTTTGAAGCTCATGTACCCACTGTTCATGACATGGAGAGTTTTATTAGTAGACTGTAAATGATATGGGGCTTCAGAACCAGTAGGCCTATATAACCTGTAGGGACATGTACCTAAACCATCAATCTGTTCAGCGTTTCCACCGCAGACAGTACTCAGTGTAGACGCTTGAAACCATATAGTAATAGCTGCACCACAGCTCCATCCAGCTCTCGCTGTATTTCCTCTCTATGGGTAATATAGAGGGATGTCTTCTGATCATCCGCGGGGTGAGGTTGCACGCCAACATTTGCAGAACAAAACAGAACAGGTGTCGAGTCCTTGTAGAACAAGATTAACAATTCTCGTCTGACCAAACAACGGGCTGCAGTGCTCTTGCTCCACCTTTATTGTCAGATCAGTGTGATACGTGCCTCAACAAAGGATGGACAGGATGGAATGGAACAGCTCTACTGGTACCATCCACAATTTTTAAAAGCCAAACTGAACTGGACTGCTTACTGGAAACACGGCTTGTGAACTAAGATCATTCCTAGTTCTTGTGCGTGGACATAATGAAAACGGGGGCTCTTGGAACCATGAAAATGTTTCTCCGGACTGAAAACGCATGCTGTATGTATAATGTCACACCCAGGTTGAGGGTTCAGTTTCCTCATTTGTCAGACTGAAAAACTCCTCTACATCAGCCATCACTGATAGATTTTTCAGTTTAGCTTGCACCTGTACATCAGTTTATTAGCATGATTGCTGTACAGATAAAGGTTTCATTATTATCAGTAGAAGCTGTCAAAATATTATTAATAACTATTATTATTAATAACTGTTCCACAGGTGCAGCACCATTATGATCCATGGCCAGGAGCAGCCACTTGATGAAAACTGGAGGGAGGCTTTCCAGAGTGCCTACATGGAGCTGGGAGGACTGGGAGAGAGAGTGCTTGGTATGTTTCACCTCACCTGCTATTATCAGCTTGGGAATAGGTAGCTGAGTGAAGCAGCTGGACACAGCACTCACCTTTTATAATCTCCTTGGTAAAGAGGGTAGTTCAGCCACATGGCCCCATAAAAAGTGTAGACTACTTTTATTGCAACGGTGTATTCAAAGAAGAAGCTTTGGGCACTGCAGTCTTCACCTGAATTTCAATAGACTGACATGGAATTAAAGCTAAAATTACTATTGTTACATGCAGTGTTAGAGACATGGGGTTTCTTGAATTAAGTATGTAATACTGGACGAATTATGAGTAGGTAATAGACTGGTTATTCAATACAGGTCAAACTCTGCACTAAACTCTGATATAATTGGTGCATGACATAATGTTTTTCCCTGTAAAATGACACATTTTGGGTAAAAAAAAAATATCATTACCTGAAGTTTGGCTTTCGATATCTCTAAAGTGTTCAGCATCCAGACTCTGTAAATGTCATCATCTTGACAACCAAGGAAAAAAAGTTTCCTGGCGTCTTTTTGAAAGTGCCATAGGTAATAATTATGTGCTATCATCATTTTGTTAGAGTAGGTGTCACTTTTTTCAAACAGCGAAATGTGGAATAATACCATTTTTGGAGTAAAACTCCTGAAATCATGTAAATTATTAAATCTAAGTTATGCCTTGGGTGATGATGATGATGGGTCGGGTGTGTTTCATGACAAAGAAAGCTTTCTCTGCTTTAAGACTGAGCATTTTATTGTGCTTTGCTCTATAGGGATTCAGGAGATGCATATTTCAAGGGCTGTGGGTCATGAATTAATAAAAGTGGCTGATTCAATTTGTATTTCAGACCTGCAACCTCCAAATCTACATCTAAAATTAAAAATGATTTGTATGCATACTGTAGGTAGGTAAAGGATCACTGCAGCGAGGACAATGTGTTTTCCGAAGGCGTCTTTGAGAGCCTCCAGACCTCTTTCAGATTTCCATATCTTTGAAGTGTTTTACTGTAAATAGAGACAGAAAAACACACGAGAGCATCCTTATTGTTTATTGGATGTTTTGGACATAAAACATCCTTAGGGCCATGAAAAATTTGTCTACCTTTTAAAGTGCCGCATAAATTGTCAGTTGATGTCAAAGCAACAAAACAACAGCTTTGTTTGGGGTTTTTTTAGGCTGAAGTACACTCTGAGGTGTCAGTCAGTTATGAATGATCACCTCACTGATCTCCCTTCTCTCACAGGCTTCTGCCACTTGAATCTGTCTTCATCCCAGTTCCCTCGAGGATTCACCTTCGACTGCGACGACACGAACTTCCCCACCGAGCAGCTCTGCTTCCTGGGTCTCATCTCCATGATTGATCCACCGCGTGCCGCTGTGCCTGACGCAGTGGGTAAATGCCGCTCCGCTGGTATCAAGGTAATTGGTTCCACAGATTCAACCTTCATTGTAGTTCTTGAAAAGCCCCTTCCTGGGGCTTCATTTATTGGTCTCTTTAGAGAACGGATTTGCACATCAGATGTCATTTTAATCACAAAGTGCAGTCCAAATGACAACCAATCACTCCAAGATAAAAGTCGATAGATAAATGAAGTTCTGGCGGTTAGAGGAAGCTGCTGAAAATATATTCAGTATAAACTCTAAAACTCTGAAAAGGAGGCCAGCAAAAGTAACATCACCATAGTGCACAGATTCCATGTTTGTTCAGATGTTGTGTACTCATCTCTCCCAGGTATGACTGTTTTTGCAGAGAAAGGAGTGAAATTACAAAATCTTAAAAACAGCAAACATCTGTTTTTTTGTTGTGAAAATAAAAAGCGTCAACAGAAAGAAATGCTTCTTTTTTTTAAAAAAAAAAAAAAACAAGCAAAACAAACTGCAGATTAGGTACATTTACAACAAATTTTCTTATATGTAAAACAATTGCAGATAGCCTACGCACAGGGAAGATGTTTTGTAAGAGCAGCAATAAGTTGGGTCCCAGAAAGGTTAAACAACTTCCAACAGAGATAAAAATGGATAATAAGTTGAATGAGTTGTTCTAATTTATCCGTTAAAAGGATTTTGCCCATTTAATTTCAGGTACAAAAGTTATGATGCATCCTTTGATAATGAAGTTTTGAAAGACACACTGTAATTGGCTTAAAGAACAAACTAGAGGCAGAAATATGTAAGGATGTCACTATTGCTTAAAGGAGGGAAACGTTTGATGGGTTTAAGCTTTGATGAAATGATAAAATGATAAGATCACAAAGTTTTCTGCAGTCTTTAAATGCAATATATCAGCTTTGTTTTGACTGAGACGTTATGGTATTATGCCATGTCATTTTTAACCTGATAAAAATTCAGTTGAAATAAATTTGTGGTATGAAATGTGGGTAGACATTACAAATGGGCAACACTCTCATTTATACAAATAATTAAACACCTTAACTCCAGACTAAACTGAGATTTAAAGTGGTCCGTGTGATTGTTCAAATGCTATTATATGCAGATGATACATTTACTATCTCTGATGAGGTGTATCAACATGTGTGTAATATGACATATATATATATGCTACATACCACCATTAAGTCATTCTAATTTTTGTCAATTTCGTATATACACACATACACACCTGAACAAATCCAGTGTATTTCCTCATAGCTGAGCCTAGGACGAAACTAAAGCACATGGCTCTGTTGCTTTAATTACTTTTTATTGGATTGGCAGTATTAACTTTCACTGAAATGCCATCCTCTGCCCACTGCATCAGTCCAAAGGCTTTAGTGCAATAGGACTATAATGTGCTCTGGCTTTATTGCAGCTTCATTCAGCCTGTGTGTGTCCTGCTGTAGATTATGATGGTGTCGGAGACTCCACAAATGTACATAATATGATTAATAATTAATTACATAAAGAAGCAGTGTGGAGGATTCAGTGGTGTTGAGGATCGCAGCTTGCAACCAGCTGAAATTTGGTTAGAATTCCTTCAGTGTTCATTGTTCAGGAGGTTTTTATTGGGAGCCAAATCAGCTGCAGAGGTCTCTTTCTTTCCATTGCAAACAAAACAGGTGATGTAAAACGGTTAAAACACTGAATAAAGCATTTTCTTGTTAAAAATCTCGGCAGCACGGTGGTGCAGTGGTTAGCATTGTCGCTACACAGCAAGAGGGTTCCTGGTTTGAACCCAGGGTGGCGGATTCGAATTCAGGGTGGGGGAGCCCTTCTGTCCCTTCTGTTCCCTTCTTCTCCCCGTGTCAGCGTGGGTTTTCTCCGGGCACTCTGGCTTCCTCCCACAGTCCAAAGACATGCAGGTTAGGCTAATTGGTGACTCTAAATTGCCCATAGGTGTGAATCTGAGCATGAATGGTGAGTCTGTCTTTATATGTTAGCCCTGCGATAGTCTGGCGACCTGTCCAGGGTGTACCCACGCGTCTAGCCTGATGTCAGCTGGGACAGGCTCCAGCCCCCGCGCGACCCTCAACAGGATAAGTGGCTTCGGAAAATGAATGAATGAAATCTGTGTTTCTCTAACACTGTTTGGCTTGTCACACATGGGTTGCTAGCCTAGCACCTGCTAATGTGTGCTTACCTTTCTTCTCTAATCATTTAAAATGCAGACATTTGGGAGGTTTTTACTGGTAGCATTTATCCGACACCTTTGGGCTCATCACAGAGAAGCTGCTTACTATGGTGGCCAACGTGAAATCGCCAGTGGTCCTATCTAGAATCAGTGTTTAGTTTGTCTGTCCTGGGCTACTGTAAGAACATGGTGGTGCAACAGGCAATCTCCGCAGACTAGGACCTGCTCCCTATGTAGATATAAATGGCTCATTCAAAAATACAATAATTCTTATTTTCAGGCGATTATACACTACAGAAAACATACTTATTATATCATTTTTCATTTCTGCCAGTATGTCCTTTTAACAAGAGGTTCAGATGCAATATAATGAATATTCAAAATAAGTTACTCCTTTTGGTTTATAAGGATGCAGTTATGACATAAACTAAACTTTAGAACAACACAGAAAACAAAGATCATGATTACACTTTTAGTAAGATTAATTACTTTAATTTTGGCCACCAACATAAAAAGTTAGATTCATAAGAGTCCCAGAAATGTGCATATTTTGTCTGATGTAAGAAACTGATAATGAAACACATTATACAGTGTGTTCTACTGTCACTTATGTGATAAAAGGAGGTTTTTAGTCAAGTCTGCTTCTGTCTGTCTCTTGGATTTGAAAAAGATTTAGATGATTGGTGTTGGAAAAGCACTTAACACTGAAACTAGTGTTACATTGTGGAAGGTAAATTGAAATGTGCCACCTGAAGCCTTTGTTAACATTGTTGGAGGTGTACTGGAGGTCGATGAATGGCAAGTATTTTAGGTAGTGCTTCTCGCCAGCCTATGAAGAGCGCAGTCATCATAGACATATCCCACTTGTTTTTGGTCACAGACCGTTATTTTCAGGTTGTTTTTTCTTCACAGTCCCACCACTCTGCCTATGGGAACAAACTAAACAAGATCTTTGTTGGTGTATATTGCCAGATTTGAACCCTTAACCCCTAATAGCTCCATTCTTTCTCAGTGTAACTACACAACACATTTAGATGACTTATAGACCCTAAGGGCCCATTCTGCACTGTAGCTCGGGCACGCTATGACACATGACATACAGGTGAGATACAGAGGGGTTTAATGTGATAATGCTCTGTGATTTATGGGACCTTCTGTTTGTGGTCAGGTGATCATGGTGACGGGGGACCACCCAATCACGGCCAAGGCCATTGCTAAAGGTGTGGGCATCATCTCTGAGGGAAACGAGACAGTTGAGGACATCGCTGAGAGACTGAATATCCCTCTGAGCCAAGTTAACCCCAGGTGTGTGTGAGTGTGTGTGTGCACATGCCAGAGGAGGTTTAGACTGTGTCCTCGAGCATCTTACGAATAACTTTTTGTGTAATTGTGTCTGCGTTTGAGTATGTGCGCAGTGATGCGTCTGTAGGATGTGTGTACATATACCACTCTCGTGTGTGTGGTGTGTGTGAAGCCTTTAGATGGTTATCAGCTTTCTCATTAAAAGTGGAAACAAGGGGTAGCAGCTACCTTGGCTCTGTCTAAAGGTGACAAAATCTGTCGGCCCTCATTTGTTTAAGGAAGAACTTATTTGAAGGGGAAAAAGAGGAGGTCTCAGGAAGATCGACTTCCATGCAAGTCGCCATGTGTACAGGGAAGACAGAAGTAACAATAGTACAGTTACAATATGGAAAATCAAAATGACAAAATAAAGTAGATGGTAACGACTGATTGAGCTCTGCCAAGAAATAGCAGAGGTGTGAAATCAAGTCAGGCTTGAGTCACAAATATGAAGACTTTAGACTCAAGGGGACAACAGGACTAGAAACTCAAAGTGTAGGACTTTGGACTTGATTTGGGACTTGGGTGCAAAGACTGGAGACTTGCAATGACTTGGTCCCACCTCTGAGAATTAGTCTGGCACATAGCAGGACAAAGCCAGGCCTGCTGTTTCGCCTGTTTCTAATCTTTATGCTAGGCTAAACCAACCAGCTGGGACAGATATGAGAGAGGTACTGATCTACTCATCCAGCTCTGCAAAAAAAAATAAATAGGCGAATTTTCCAAAATGTCAAACTGTAACTTTAAGACAGAGAGCATGAAAAAGGCTATGTTTCCTGTGTGTGTGTGTGTGTGTGTGTGTGTGTGTGAGAGCGAGAAAGAAACAGAAAGACAAACTTCAGGAAAAAGCAAGAAAATGTCAAAGCTCCCCCTTGCATAATTGTCCCCAGTATGTCTGACTCCTTACTGTGTTTCTGCATGCACATATGTGTGTGTTTGTGTGTGTTTCCAAGGGATGCCAAGGCTTGCGTTGTGCACGGCTCGGACCTAAAGGACATGAGCCCCGAGTACCTGGACGACATGCTGAGGAACCACACTGAGATAGTGTTCGCTCGCACCTCTCCACAGCAAAAGCTCATCATAGTGGAGGGCTGCCAGAGACAGGTCAATGGACTGGAGCGTGTGTGTGTGTGTGTGTGTGTGTGTGTGTGTGTGTGTGTGGGAGAGTGTGTGTTTGGGCCTTTTTGAGAGCATACAGCTGAATAGCGATGTGTGCGTTCATAAGGATGAATGTAAGCGTGTGTGTGTTTGTGATAAAGTGTGGATGAATGCTTGAATGTGTCTGCTTATTTCTAAGTGTGGATGTATGGTTGAATACAAGTGTGTGTGTATGTGACTGCATCTGTGTGTGTCCCTGCCATTTAAGGCTGAATACAGTTTAAAGTGTTTGTAATTCTTTGTGTGTGTGTGTGTGTGTGTGTGTGTGTGTGTGTGTGTGTGTGTGTTTGAGAGAGTGTGTTTAAGCCATTTGTAAGTGCAGGTGGTTGAATGGATGAATACAGGTTCTTGTGCATATGTGTTTGTGTAAGTGTGCATGCTATGGAGTGTATCCTTGGACACAAGTGTGTACGTATAAAGTGTATGATGCACATCCAGCTCCTACATTAAACCCTAAATATGTTCCTTATGTATGTGCTCAGCTTTTATGTTTGAATTGTTGAAAATAGATGTGTGTAAGCACTTGCACACATCCCCATATATTGAGGTCATGCTACAATTCACCCTGACTTACTCACTCTCACTCCGTGTGACTGAATGATTGCAACTCAATTCCATTTTTCATTTAATCTCCCCAGAGCTGCTTTGAAAAGACATTATTAAGACAGAAGGGGAGGGGGAAAGAGAGGGAAACGGAGAGAGAAAAGCTTAAATCATGGCACTTATCTTTCTCTTCTTGACACTTTTTGTTCACCCGGTTCTTGCGGGTGCAGGGGGCGATTGTAGCAGTGACGGGCGACGGCGTCAACGACTCCCCGGCCTTGAAGAAAGCTGACATAGGCGTTGCCATGGGGATCGCCGGCTCTGATGTGTCCAAGCAGGCGGCTGACATGATCCTGCTGGACGACAACTTCGCTTCCATCGTCACCGGAGTGGAGGAGGGTGAGTGAGGGGGAACAAAGGGCGAGGAAGCGAAAGGAGATTTAAAAACTTTTAAATAAAAAAAAAACTCTGCCAGGAAGCTCCTTTATCATGTCGCAATAGAGACAGGAGATTATTGTTGAATAAATAACTGAAAATTGAAAATGTAACGAGGAATAGTGTGGTTGATATCACACAGAGCTGCAGACTTTGGACTCGGGTAACACTTCATTTGAAAGGGTGTGCATGAGACTGACACCTGCCGTGAACATGATGTTTATGACTGTTGCCATTAAGTGTCATTGGGTCATGTAATTTGTAATGTACAGTGGATATTGTTTGGGATGTATTTATTAAGGCAACATAACCTGTCATAAACGTGCCATAGCAAGCCTAATTATCAGACTTAAAGGTCTATTTAGTTTATGTGTTCATGTATCTCATACAATGGTTTGTATGACATCTAACAAAACTCAAAATAGTTGCCTAGTTTCACACAGTCCTGAACACTGGTCTCTTCAAGGGCAAAGTTATATGTTTGTTTTACCCATCCACTGCCCCAACCCGCTTTGTTACACAGACTTTTGCTCTTAAAACCACCTCCGTCTTTACTCCTGCCAGCGCACTGGTTACATGATCACAGTCTTCCCAATGACATGGATTATATGCAAATTATTGGCTCAAAATTATGTGGGTTATATACAAATTCTGGTCCATTACTTTACATAGATATACTGTATGGAAAAACAGTGCATGAGAACAGCCTGGTGTTAACCATCCATTAAACTGTCATGTATGCTTGGTTTTGACGCTGGTTGTCATGACACCATTGTAATTGTGCCGTTACTATTTTCCTTGACCTCAACAACAGTGGAACAAATTGGACCAGTCATTAAAATGTCATTAAGTGTTATTACGCTGTCAAATGCTTTTATCCCGGTATCATAGCCTTAGTGTATGCATACCCCTTCAAATAAAGACTTATCAAGACTTATGACTTGGACTAGAGTCAGAATCAAAGACTTGAATTGACTTGAGACCTAAAAGGAAAAACATCCATCTGGCGCACATACTATGCGGGTGCAAAACAGCTCTAACCCAAGGACGCTATAGGTGACGCCACCATAAAATCACTGACACACTAGAGTGGGAGAAACACAAGAAGAGGCCAGTCTGCACAACCTCAAAGACAGCAATCTCCTTCATCAAGGAGGGAGTCAAGCCCCTCTCAACCAAGAGAGCAAAACCCAATCTGCTGCAAGCCGGCAATTCCTGGGAGATGGCGGTTGATGTGGGAAGAAGGCTGCAGTTCCCGGAGGTGGTGCACACAACCCTCCAGGCAGACATCGTGCTGTGGTCACCCAAAGACCAGAAGATAATTCTGGTCGAGCGAACAGTGCCATGGGAGGAAGGCTGCAAATTGGCCCACCAGAGGAAGGCCTTGTGCCGGTCCTTAGTCCAGGATTGTACGGACAAGGGTTGTCAGGCGTGGCTCTTCCCGGTGGAGATCGGATGCAGAGGTTTTCCAGCCAAGTCAGCATGGCGATTATTGTCAGCTCTGGGCCTTGACGACAGGAACAAAAAATCAAGCTGCTCGCAAGATGGGGGAGGAGGCTGAATGAGCCTCCTGTTGGATTTTGAGTAAGAGAAAGGAGGAAAGCTGGAGGTCAGGAGCAGATAGGCAGTGATTTGGCCAATCACTGCCGGCCCTCCAACTAGAGTGTGTTGTGGTTGAGGGCCGAAACACACAGTGACAGTTGGGAAGCACCTGATGATATTTGCTTTTGGCCAAAAGCTACAGTTACCTTAGATAGGTAACAAACAACGCATCTACAAGTGTATGTCACAAGTCAAGTCTCAAGTTTTGAAATTATAAAATCTGGGACAACAAAAAAAGAGACATGACAGCAACGACCGAGCCTTACATATTTTACCTTTAGATTGAAGGAACTTGATCTCAGCCATGTAAAGAATGATATTAACTAGGGCTGTGGATTGATTAAGAAAATGAACTACTTAATCACACAATTTGCTTTTTTGGATATTTATCTAAATGTACAGTCACATTATCAATGTGGAATAAAAAATAGGGATATTAAATTCAGATCCTTTTGTTTAACAGCATCTTTTAAACTTTGAACACAGATTCTCTCCTGTGAACTACAGATTTCCAAAAAAACCCATCAAGGCCGTCAAAATCGACCCTTGCTTGAAAGTCATATTTCTTAAATGCACTATCAGAAAACAATTATAGATTCCATTCTTTAGGAATGAAACACACTGTGATGCGCAAGTAGTTGTCATTACTCACAGAAGTTCAATGATCCCCTGTGAGAGCGTCGTCCTTTGTTTGATCAAGCACATTCACCCTCCTTGTCCTCTCGCCTTCATACAAAGTGCGTATTCTTGACACAATGCTTCCTCTCGAGGGTAGATCATAAGAGATGTCCCCCAATGCAATTTGAATAATTTCTCCCAGTCAGTCGTCTTCTTCTGTGTTAATTTGGCAGCAGTTTTTAGCTTTCCATTTACCCAATGCGTTAGTCATTTTTTCACTTGCAGGTTTTGATATTCGCCCATGATTACCACATTGCTGTAGATCGGCGCAGCCATGTTGGTTCAGTATGGCGACACACATCACAGCCACCACAGGAAATGAATAAAACGCATCTTAATTTTAAAAAAAAGGTAACTATTCAAAAGTATCAGTATCATGGTCTGCACTCAGAAACATGAAGGACTTCAATCTTAACCTGCAGTTTGCTTATTAAGACTTGTAAAGTGACACTGCTCTGCCTTCAAGCACCTGACTGAAGAGTCACTCTGACAGATTTGAGATTTGACTTGAGGCTTGCCACAAGAGACTGGTATTTAATTAAAGCGAGGGGTTGCTAATATGGCCTGTGAAAACCATTTTGATGTGGATATGCTGATGAAGCAGTCAAAGTCATTTTTTTTTATTCCAGTAACTTCAGAAAATTCACTCTAACACAATGAAGCATAAAAAAGGACAATAATCAAATTACACTGTGACAGTGTGTAAACATAGACTGTAAAAATAATAGACGTAGCTACCGTGAGGTCACCCATTTGTTTGTGGACTCCCATTTTGAAGCCACAGGTTTGGCATTTCGGCCGTAGCCATCTTGTTTTTTTTGGAGCCAGAGGTGACCTTATTTGGGCAAGAGGCTGGAGCTTTGGAGAAGTGAGGGATGGATCTGACTGAGGAGCCAAGGACACTTAAGCAGATAGCTTGTCACTCAAAGCAGCCTGCCCATAATTATGCCTAACTTTAAGTCTTAGTAAAATTACCTACATTTGTCATGAATGTTATAGAGACCAAAACCGTTTTTGTACCAGGCTGTAAACATGTTTATTTCTGCTGTAAAGTTGGGCATGTTAACATGGGTGTCTACGGGGACTGACTGGCTTTTGGAACCAGTCTCAAATGGTCGTTCAAAGAACTGCAGTTTTTGGCACTTCTGTGTTGGCTTCATTTTCATCCCTGGAGGTTGCTGCCTGTGTGTAACTCATGTACCATCCCAAATTTACACATACCCTAATGTTAATAATGGATTTACATTCACATATCTTGCACTTCTACAATAAAACATTTTCTGTCTTGTGTCTCTGATCACTGCAGGTCGTCTTATCTTTGACAACTTGAAGAAATCCATTGCATACACGCTGACCAGCAACATCCCAGAGATCTCGCCCTTCCTGCTCTTCATCTGTGCCAGTGTGCCTCTTCCTCTGGGAACTGTCACCATCCTCTGCATCGACCTGGGCACTGACATGGTGAGCAGTAGGGAAAACTCAGTCCCTCTGTCTCTTTGTAGATATTGAAGTGATAATTTTCCTTCATTGTCTGAATCAATACTCTTGACTAGGCTTCTGAAAACGTCCACTTACAGGGTACTTTGCTGATTTTCAACCAGCTTTGTATCATAACAATGTGGATGGTGCGTGTAAATGAACTGGGGTAAAGATGTCCCTGCTCATTTCTCAGCTCAAATCTGTTTCGGGTCATCGTGCTTGAATTTTCGCTGGCTCTAGGACTCTGTGACCACCACCAGTATCCAAGCGGAGAAGAGAGAGAGAGAGTCCTCTGTCCCTCTCAAACTCAAACCAAACTGTAAAACTAACTACTAAACAAACATTTCTCACCTTAAGCGTCCTCAGAAACATATTTTAACTTACTGATTAACTGTAATTCAACATTATTTGTTACCAGCTGTAAAAAGCTTGCATTACATCACTCACTAGCTGGAGCATTTATCAGTCCAGTGTGGCACTGTGCATTTTGGTCGTTGCAGTTTTTCTACCTCTTGAACAGAAGCATAAGCCCCTGTCCTTTTTTTTCTGTTTTCTATGATCATGTAGCACTATTTTCAAAAGTAATTGTGTCTTTCTCCTGCACAGACAGCCCAGTTTTATGTAAAGACCAGCTTTCCAGCAGTAAATACTTCTTTAATAGATGGATAGACTGCTGCCAAGCCTGTGTTTTAACCGTGTGATGTACTGATTGCTGAACACATCTCTCTGTTTCATGGCCCTTTACTGTAGATGCTGGTTTCTATTGTTTGTATTTGAAAATGATAGCTTCCTCCACACATTCAGTTTACAAGAGGTCATGACAACAAAATACAAGGTTGTACATTCATCTTTATTTATTGGGTTATATTCCAAAGCACTTTCAGTGTTCAAAGCCAATTTCTGGCTAATTCTAGTGATTCCTCTCAATGAGGGGATGCTAATTATTAGCATGTTGCATTGCTAAAGGCAAGGTAATGGTGACATTAAGGAAACTAGTGTTAATACTGGTGTCAAATATGAGTGCCTGGAGGTAAAAAGAACAAAATGTTTGGTTTAATTTGTTCTTTCTGTTGGTGGGAGAAATTCGCTTTTGGCTCACCGCCGATGTCCATTTGTTCAAGCGGAACAAAGACCGGGTGACGCTCACATACAGATTTACATTTCACAGCTCTGCCATTTCCAGATGCCAGTCTCTCCATTGTATTTCCAGCAGCAACAAAAAGAGTTGCTGGCACGCTGCTTGCCTGAGGGGCGTAATCCATCATTGCGAAAGAAAGGAAGCACAGGATGAATATATTCAAAAGGACTTGTTCACTTGTGTTCATTACTGTAACTTTAATTTTTCCTGCTCTCAGCCACCAGACAGTAGCATGCAGCTGAAACTAGTTTTTATACATCCCAATTGAACCCTACAAGTAATGAGGTACATGTACTATATGGCCTCATATCTGACTGTCAGGACACATTTTTAGTCTCCACAGGTTAAAGATAAAGAGGATCTGTTTGCTAACATTGTTAATAAAGCAGTTTCACTTATTTTACTCAGATGACAACAAAGATGAACTTCCTTGGTTTTGTAGCAGCAGGACAGATTTGTTCATGCTCACACATGTTTACTGAACTGTCTAAGATCACAGGGACAGTGCATTCTTTATTGGCTGGATTTCTCTTCAAAGATGTGATGATTGAAGTTTAAAAGAATCTTATTTGTGCAACTGTTTTGCATATAAAAACCCTTCCCTTCAAAGTAACATGTCTGCATGTATTTAATAACCGCTGGTGGAGTGAACAGCTGGATGTCTGCTTTGAAGAGTAGGAACCTAAAAATGAAAAATATTTAAATATTCAATAAAGTACCTGAAAAGTGTTTATAGTACAGTACACAAGTAAAATTACAAATTTCCCATGTCTGCTGGTGAGGTTGTTAACAGCTTGTTAACAGCTTAGTTCAACTCCAGGCAACAGGCTTGAGGGCTCTGCTGAGATTTAGCAGTGACAAGCAGCACTTGGAGTCTGCTATGATTATTTTTAGCAAGCACTGCCATGTGGAAAAGGATGGCTGCAAAAGATGTTTATCAAAGCAGGATGTGGCACACTTAAGGATGCTTCAGATTTGGATATTGCACACGATTACTCACACACACACACACACTTTCAGAGGTGTAAAAAATCAATGCCAGGCATAGTCACATCCTTCTCCCTCTTCTTGTCTCTCTCAACGGCAGTGGGTCTGGGGAGGGTAACACCAAAACAAACTGGATTTGTAGACCGCAGAGCATGTGTTTAGTTTCACACAGTGCCAAGTCCCCACCTCAAATCCCACCTAAGTCGCAGAGATATCCTGCCCTAAGTCACACATATTGCTCTGGTGCTTACCTGGTAAAACCAGCCAATATAAGATCTTTATTACAGAGACCTTTCTACCCTCGTATTTTATGAGAGTCTTGAAATTCACTATCAGTCTCTCTCCTCTCTCCGCCCCTCTCTTTGTCACTGTCACTTCTTCTTTTTCCCCCCTCCTTGCCCTTTTTCTGTCTTTTCTCCTTCCACACGGTGATTGAATGCTGAATCATATTAATGGTGATATGTCTAGGGTACCCCGTGCCTGGCGCTGTCATCATGTCTTTGTACCGTTGCCACCAAGACAAATTCCCGAACATTTATTGCACAGATTGCACAAAATGAGCTGATTCTATGCTGTCCTCCCATTTCTTCCAGGTTCCAGCCATTTCATTGGCTTATGAGACAGCTGAGAGTGACATCATGAAACGCCAACCGAGGAACCCCCAAACAGACAAGCTGGTCAATGAACGCCTCATCAGCATGGCATACGGACAAATAGGTTTGTCCTCTTGTGTCTCATAACCTCTCCGGACCGTAGCTCTTAAAGCTGAATCACTGTGACAGGCCTCTGGTAGTGAAGTGATGTTATAATAAACATCACAGGAATGAAAACATAAAATATTGACATTTATCAGAAATCTTGGCATTTCTCACCACTTCTGTAAATGTTTAGGCACCTACAGTTAAGAAAAACAGATCGAGAGTTGAGCAGACAGGCAGGAGAGAGTCCCACAGTTTTCTTCTAATTGTCGTGACATTTAGAGGAAATTGAGAGTGGAGAGTGCAACTATTTTCTACTTAATCTTGGTCATGTTTCACTGGCTGGAGCCTCACTTGAATGCATGCTTTTTATCTCTGGTTTTATATGGTTTGGGAATAGTGAAACTCAAAGGCTGGCCCAATTTTATAGGCTGTTAAATAGGTCAAAATATGACAGGGCTTCATTGGATGACATACAATTTAAAGCTGAACGCACTCAAAACAGCCGGAAACTCACATCAGCTACCATAATCCTTCCAAGATGACCACCACTGGGGCAAAACTTCTGCAGGTCACATCAAATCACATTTACAATCCGGCGTTCTGACATTACAGCTTGAAGTCCTGAAGCACCCACAATGAACATTTAACGGATGATGTGATGCAGAGTGACACACAGCAACAGGAGGGTTTCTAACTATAAGCAAGCACCAAGAAGAGAGGTAAAAGTAACAGCATCCTAAAAACAGATGCAACCAATTTTCTTGTCACTGCGTAAGTGATGTTAACATCTGTCAACATAAACACTGACCTGGCGCCGGGTTTCAATTTAACAACATAATGAATGAGATGATTAATAAGCATTGTCTCAATCTTTGATCAGTGCTTGTGGAGGTTTTGTACATGTGAAGACTTTAGCTCTGAAATAAGATGTCCATCATGTTGAAAACGTTACGCCCACTCTGACAAAACACATTTTCCAGCATGAAATTAAAACTCACTATCGGCTATTATTGCAGTCCTCAGCTGTCTGGAGCCATTTACTTACAAAACAGCAACATTATAGAGGGCAGAGGGGGGGAAGATAATCACCTGTGCTGTTGCTGAACAAATACTAAGTGGCAAACAGCAAGTGGACGGAGGCTGAATGTCCAGAGTGTCATAAAATGTGCAGTTTCTGGGTCAATTTATTTGTCTTATTTCGGTATAACTCCTGTAAATAAGTGATACAAAATATTGGACCGTTGGTATTATTAGTGCTGCTGTCAAAATAGCTTTTGTCAAATGACACCCATTATCTGTAAATCCTGTAATTTTCCTACTTGTTCTGTAATAACATTGCCCCTACTGCTACACTGTAATGGGATACAACAGTATGAGTAAAAGTCAAATCCAGTGGCACAGAATTTACACTCTGGCCTTGTATCCATCCATCCATACATACATACAAACATTACTATAGTTGGAACTTGTACTAATATCCCCAAATGAACATGATAATGGTTTAACTAGCACTGAGATAAGTGTCTTCAAAACACCACACACATTAAAGTGATAGTTCAGGTTTTTGAAGTTGTGTGAAACGCTGACCATCTGTTGCTCTGATGTGACGGTGTCACTACTGTCAATGAGCCTCCTGCTCTGAGAAATGGCCCGTAGCTTACCAGAGAAAAAGTAGTTCTGAAGATATAAGGGGGAAACGTAACCAAAAGGTTTTAAGCTACAACGACGTCACCAAACTTGGAGACGACACATTGTAAAGGCATGGATATTCTTCCCAGTGTTGAATCAGATCTGCCTCCAGGGCCTGGATCCAAACACAACACGCTCCCTGTGATCCTGTGGACGCCGCCATTGTTGTTGTTGCTTGCCTGCTTGTCAGTGTTGCCAGATCTTGGGAGAGAAACAAGCAACCAGGGCTATGGAGACAAGCCCAAAAGAAGTGACTATCATGCGCTTAAATAAGTTATTAGACGGAGAGAAAGGCGACGTTTAGAGAGCAAGCCCAAATAAGCAACTCCACTTTAGAAACAAGCCCAAAGTCGTGGCTAAAAAGCGGACCTGGCAAGTGGCAACCCTGCGGCTTGTCCTCACATTTCTACCGTCCTCCTGAGTGCTGACGTGGGACGTATCCCGCCTCTCATTGGCTGATGCTCTTTGTCACTCATGTCAGACTTCTCCAGTTTTCTAGTATGCCAGATATCCAGTCCCAGTCACAGACGAGGGGGCGACTTGCTCGTAGGCTTGTTCACATATGAGGACTCGTTGTGGCAGACTATCTGCCGACTCACCTCCGACCCAAGGTGGCTCTCAAGATCCTCTGTGACATCAAAATCGCAGTGTGAGCAAGGGGTGTAAAGTGGGGGGTCCAGTGGCCCCTTCCTTACTTCCTACCCCCCTACTTTATGCTCTGACCCCACCCATCTTCGAAATCGGCATTGATTTTAATCTTAATTGCACAAGTGTAAAGTTTCATGACTGCATTTCGCATGGTTGCAACGTTATCCTGTTGATAAAATCTGTTCACAGATAGACATATAAACACCTGGCAAAATACTGAAAACAGCATCTGTGGTGGCGAAAAAACTAACAGCCATTACAATATTAGGCTGGTAATGGCTAAACTTTGTGTCTATTTTCCCTTTAACTTCAACATCAAAGAGAAATTATTAGGAAATTACAGACCTGTAACATAAAGTGTTGCCTTGAAATGTAAAATAATGTTTACAGTAGTCAACCCTTACTAAAAACACTGAGAATAGGTGAATAGATTATGTTTGGCTTTGATTCATTGCACATTTTTGTTTCCAGGGATGATCCAGGCTATTGCTGGTTTTTTCACCTACTTTGTTATTTTGGCTGAGAACGGCTTCCGCCCATCTGATCTGGTGGGTGTCCGTGTCAGGTGGGACGACCGCGAAGTAAATGATCTGGAGGACAGCTACGGGCAGCAGTGGGTAAGGAGTCGGGCCAGAGACAAACCAGCACAACCGTTTGAATATTGCCATACTCACCAAGCGCTAAATACAATGTGTGTTTCAACCTCGCAGACCTACGAACAGAGGAAGATCATTGAATTCACCTGCCACACCTCCTTCTTCGTCAGTATTGTTATTGTGCAATGGGCTGATCTTATCATCTGCAAGACCAGGAGGAATTCCCTCTTTCAGCAGGGCATGAAGTAAGTGAGTGAGGAAGGAAGAGGTGGAATATAAGTTGGATAAAAGGATGTAAATTTAAGGCATGTACTTTAGAGGCAGATTCATCTTTAAGTAATTGACTGTAACATTTTCTGTGAGTGTTTTAGATTAGTCTGAACCTTTCCCTTTCTCCCTGCTCAACAGGAATAGGATCCTGATCTTCGGTCTCTTTGTTGAGACCGCTCTGGCTGCTTTCCTCTCCTACTGCCCTGGAATGGACGTTGCCTTGCGCATGTACCCCCTGAAGTACGCTCTGCATATGCATATCTCCACCGAACCGAAAAATAACCTCTTAAAGACCTAATAGGCTGCCATTAGCCTGTCACTCTCCACTTTAAATGAAGTCTGTGATCTTCTTAAACACCACGTTGTTATCCTTAATATTCAAAAATGGCTGCAATGAATTTAACAATTTGCACCCTGCCTGCGACTCAGTGCTACTCTCTATCCATCCCCGCCACTGTTAAACTCTTTTTCTCTTCCTCTCAGGGCCCTGTGGTGGTTCTGTGCCTTCCCATACAGTCTTCTCATCTTCATTTATGATGAGGTCCGTAAATTCATTCTGAGGAGGAACCCTGGAGGTAAGCAGTTATTAAGAGAAACCGAGATTAAAAGGTTTCAACCTTCTTTGTCTTGTTAATAAGCTGAAAGAAAAAAAATTGCCAAGTGATGGTGCAGTGATTGACACCCCTATCTCAGGAAGCACAAGTGCCATTTCCCATCAAGACCTCTTCTCCTGTGCTCTGTACCTCTGCGAGCCTACTGTCCTTGTAAAAAAAAAAATCCTAAGAGTAGACTGTCCACTCCTTTAAGGACACACTGATTGACAAAGTCACCACAGCTTTGCTTTGCTGATTTGACCTGAAGGATCCCAGCAAGTATTTGACAGATGGTGACACGCAGTTGAAGATCAAGTTCCGTGTCAGACTAAATGAGCACAAAAACATTATATGAAAACAAGACAAGGGCCTTTGCTGCCTGTCATCCACCCCTCTTTTGCATTTACTCTCTCTGTCTCTCTCTCGCTCTATCAAAATAAAAGCAGAAATGCCAAACCATAATATTAAAAAAACAAACAACAAAAAAAGGAAACTACAGGTACCAATTTTACAAAACAATGTTGGTAGCAATTAGGAATGATTATTGACAACGAAGATTGCAAGCTTTAATTTAGGTGTAATGCTGAAAGCACAGGTTTGAAAACACGCACTCTTGCCAGCAGCCGTCATTTCGAAATCTCTTTTTGTTTTTGTTTTTTGGACAAAGAACACGATGCAAATTTTACAATTTGCATAGCCTTTCTGGCAGATTTTTAGGTGGTTATGTGTTGTCTTTTTTTTTTTTTTTTTTTTTTTTACATGTATCATAAAGCAGGAACTGTAATAATTTCCATTTAAAAGTTATTGTTAACCCTAGTCATAACCAATGCAGCTGAAAACTATCAAGCTTCCAGCAAGCCACACAAAAAGCTGAACAATTCTCCAGCTTTTCAAAGCGACAGCCTCCACAACATTTGACTGATTATTGTTTGTCTTCCAGGTTTGATTTCTGACAAAATAGCATGTAAAAGCACTGCTGCCTGGCACTTTGCACGGGAATTCAGTTTGGTAAATGCAGCATAAAATCAAGGCAAATAAACAAGAAAACATTCAGTGTTGAAAATCACACATCACCTCTGAAATTTAATTTGATCTGATTTCTTGGGCCAACGGCTGCATCTGCACTAGATTTCAACCAAAGTCCTTCCTAACTTTTTTAATATATTTTGCTAATGAACTGACAGGACTGAAAACATAAGCCACTTCTAATTTTGTTGATGGAAGCGTTGAAGACACATGATCATAATGATTCTTCTAATGGCCTAAAGGCAAAAACCTTTAGCAGCATGTGAAATGCATAGCATGTAGGCAGCAATCACACTCAAACAAGTCAGTGAACATATGTAAACCTTGCACCAGGGAGCAGATTATACCTGTCCAACACCAACAGAAACTGTAGAGAATGACGAGAAAGGAAATTAAAGCAAGCTGATGAAGACTCTTGAGATATGCCCCAAAGATCACACACATGATATGCACTACGCTACAATAGCTCCAAATCTGTTCACTGCCACAGCGTTTCAGCTGATGAGGGCCAAGACATGGGGAGACAAATACAATTTATCGTGACAGTTAATCATTTCTGTTAATCTGTGTGTCACGGGCTGCTGATCAGAGTCTTAGAGTTATAAGGGGATTCATTTGGAAACGTACAGAGACAAAGGCAATGAGATGAATACAAATAGAACATTACAAAAGGATATTATGAAAACTGCTCGCCTGTCATTTTGGTCTCTGACACTTTCTCTTTTTCTGTCTCTCTCTTCCAGGTTGGGTGGAGCAGGAGACATATTATTAACATTCAGAAAATGTCAGTTTGAATTGTCTGTTTGTGAGTGTGTGTGCCTGTGTTTGTATGCGTACATGTAAGTGTGTGCGTGTTTGTGAGGGGAGAACTCTGTGTGTGTGTCAGTTGTAATATTGCATGGATCAGTTCACAAATCTGATTATCATAAAAAATACTGCTGAAAATAGGCTTTTGATTGTGCTTTGAGTTTTTCCTCTTTGTTTTCTCAGAAAACATTTCCAGCAGAACAATAGGAATGTACACCTATGTGCCTTACATAGACTGTTACCAAACTGATGTATAACGGCCATGTGAAATGTACCAAATAAAATGTATTCCAAAATATTCCTGACAGTTGTTTTAATTGGTATTTATTGATTTTGTCTGTCATATTCCTTCATTGCTATTTTTGCAGTATAACTCTTGAGTTAATTGATAGTTAGACATTAAACTGGGAAAATATATTGATCAACTTGTCTGTTTTAATATGTAAAATGCATTTGTGGATTTCTGAATCGGCCTACCGGATGTAGACCAAGGAGTCCATGCAAAAGTCACTCATATTAATGCGTACAAAATGACCATGAAATGATGCAAAGAAACTTCAAACAGGTACAAAATTACTACAAAACATGCAAAAAAACCCTGCAAAAGAATACTGTATGACTGCAAAGAGATGAAAAGGAACTGCAAGGAGACTAAACACAACTACAAAAGCAGGCAAAACAACCAAAACAAGGACATAATTACTACAAAGAGACACTAAACAACAACAGAAAAGAGGCAAAACCACAAAGTCTATGTCTTGCTCCTATGGAGAAGAAGTGGTGGGGCCTTTTCTGTTTTTGTGCACAGGGGCCCATTGGTTCATAATCCACCCATGGAAGGATGCTCCATGTACCAAAACTGTAATGTTGAGTGCAAGTGTATCAGTTGCTTCTACACAGGCCACATTAAAATAAACACAGATTGATTGTTAAGGGCAGATATATCACTATATATCCAAGCCCACAAGTACAGTAACTGTCACCAATATGTCATTTGTTCACCAGAAAGCACTGACACATGTATTTTTATGTCAGAAAAAGCATCCAATTCACACTGTTAACAGACTTTTAAACTGTAAAATATCAAAATTGGTATTGGCCTCACAAACCTGGTGTCAGCAGGGCTCTGCCTACGCTCATTTCCTCCTGATGTCATCATCCATTATTTATGTCCGCATGTCTTCTATTCACTGGACACTCGTTACCTTACTGTCAAAACAGTCAAAAAAAATCTACAGGCAGCTGAACATTTTCCTCCCAAGTTGCTTTGTGGAAGCTATGTATTCAGAGCCCCTTAAATGTTAAGTCAAAGACAATGTCGTAATTACTTACTTACAAAATTTTGTTATAAGGGGTCTTACCCCTCATGTAACCAAACCTTGTCTACTCTGAGTCCTACATGGTCTGTTCTTATACTTTATGCAACATAGCACGAGGCCATTGGGATCCCAGTCAAGGGCTGCTTCAGGGCATCATTAACCTTACTACATGTTAGCTATCTGCATGAGTATGCATGATTGTGTGTGTGTGGCTTTTTTCCCAATACTTCTACATATTGTTTTTACCTGACAGTGGATGTCGGTGCTGCTGCATTTTTTTCTATGTTTTCGTATCACCTATCTTGGGAACTTTAAGGTTGGTGGTGTCGGTAAATAAGTTCAGGTTTGGACTGGTTGTGTACTAATTTGCAGTTTTGCTCCTGTGTCATGTTCTGTTGTTTCACTATAAATGTTGGCACCTACTGTATTGCATCATTTCATTTAGCAAATCCTTGATGTATGTATGGGGTTGTGTTGTATAGCTACACTATCTAAATAAACTTGACGAGGGCTACTGATTATTTTCATTACTGATGAACTATTAAGTAATTGTTTAGACTATCCCATGGGACAAAGAAAAGCAGACAATGCTCACAACCAGAGAATGTGTGGCATTTTTGCTTTAAAAATGACTGATGATTACCTGATTGTCAAAATAGTTGCCAAAAAAAAGCAACAAATGAATCAATCAACTAATTGTCTAAACTCTATAGTAATGCAAAATAAATAAATAAAGAGTAGTATAATAGTAATAGAATAGCATAATAGTATAAAAAGTATATAAAAAGTAGCCTACTACTAGTGGCATTTTTAAATTTACTTTAGCAGGCATTTATTCTATTGAAATTAATCTCTATTTATCTATTCATTCATTCATTCATTTCTTTACTGGCTCACCAGTATGAAAGTATTTGGTGCCGTGTAACATGGTGGGGAAGCTCATATATGTGAAGGAGAAAAGAAGTCATGTAAAAATCACACGTCCTCACTTCACTCGTGTCGCGCCTGACCTTAAAACAACTGCTCAAGGTTTCAACCGGGCGGAACAACAACATCCGCTAACGTCACTTCCGCCGACTGCTTGTCAAACATGGCGCTCCTTCTAAGGTCAGTACATCAGTGCTACATAATATTTGGGCTCAGGAGACGCTTTTTGCGTCGTTTTTCGGGGGTATCATGCCAAATAGACGCGTTAACAGCACAATGGTGTTACAGCTGAGGACAGCCCGCCCGAGTGTAGCTCTTTTCTTTGGTTAATATCGTTGTATATGTAAATATGGTGCGCCCCAGCGATAGCTGAGGTTAGCTAGCGGGCTAACGCTAGCTGTTTTTCAGGTATTAGAAAGCGAGAAGGGGGTGGACTTTGGCTCCTAGTCAATTAATGACTATCTTCAAAGGTATTATTTGCTGCCTTTGGCCTTCATGTGGGCGTTGTATTACTGTTGATAAACCGGGCTTCCAAACCAGGATGTTTAGTGTGCTCGTAGTTAACGCTGGCTAGCTGTTAGTTATGTTGCTAAACTGCGTTGACTTAACTAACAGTATAGCAGCCTATGACAAGGGCATAGAGAATAAACTGCTTACGTTATCAAAATGTGTTGACTTCGTTTACCTTGGCTGGCTGATAACGGAGAACACGGCGCTCCTCGGGCTTGATCAACCCGTGTTTAGCACTTCCCCATGAAGTTACTGTATTCCTTCTTACGCACGATAATGAACTAGCATGGTTTGACAGACACTGACGGCTGCACCAACATTATCTGTTCGTCTTCTTCTCGATCAGATTGACTTTGGTTTGCCGAAATAACCCAAAACTGGTGTGAACATAGTTGTAGTCTTTGTTTGAAACGGGTTTATGGGAGCATAAGAATAAAAGTAGTAGGGTATTTGATAAATCTTGCTGTCAGAAATATGACTTAGTAATCGCTTTGTAGTGTTGGTGTAGACTGCATTTATTAAAAATATTAGTCACAGGATAAAAGTGGATTGATTAATTGATGTAATGAAGTACTGAACAATGTTGAACATTCCTACTGTTAACTTGGTGTGTCTTAGATACTGTGTTTGTCTTATTTTCTATTTGACTGCAGACACATAAATCCTCATAGAAATTAAAATCCTAATTCTACTGTTGTTTACAGGACATTGGCCCGCCAGGGTGTGTGTCTCTCCAGACCACATTATGGTGTCCTCTACAGACAGTAAGTTGTGTGTGTGTGCGTGCGTGCATGAGCGCATGCGTGTGAGAAAGAGAGAAAGTCTCAGTGTGGTTAACATAAATACAATACTTGCATGCTAAAACCTGTGTACTATAAACTGTTATAACCATCTGTACACCTCTGTAATCTTATTTTTTTTTCTCTCTGCAGTGCTGCTCCAATGGGAACCACAGCTAAGGATGAGATGAACAAGTTCTGGGCTAAAAATGCCAAATTAAACAGACCTATGTCTCCTCATCTCACCATTTACAAGTATGTACTATACGTTACGTGTGTAGTCTTTGTTTTGTCCAGAAAATAATCTCAAATGAAGGATTGAAGTATCCAGCTGTTCAAGTCAAAGCATATGCTCCATTTGTGTTTTATTATTTGAGCTTAATATTTTCAAAGACACAAACAAAAACCCCTGTAGCACATTAAACATGTTGAAAATAATATTACTATTAAAGTCAATTTTTAGATCTTATAGCCTTTTCATTTTTTAACTATAACAAAACAGCAGAATAGAGATTTTCTTGTCTTTGGATCATTGTAGTGCAATCGACAACCTGATGTATTGTCAGGCAGTTAATATTCTAAAACCTGTTGTACAGAAAACTTTCCTTATCAGTATGTGTCATGTAATTTCACAGTAGTTCCCTGGCTCAATTTTATTATTCACCTTGTATTTCTCTGTCATCTAGGATCAGTCTTATGGCTAGTTGATGTTAAGGCACTTTGTCTTTGACACCTACTGTTGGTTGGTTGTGACATTTGGGATCTAGTGAGTTAAATGATAATCTTTCACCTGTTAACTTTGTGTAAGAGCATGTTTAATTTCTGCCTGTACCTGTAGATATTAGAATTTGTAAATTAAAGTGTCATTTACTTTCATTCACTCTCATGGCTTTCAGCTTTGCCTTGTGAGTCTCAGTCACTTTCAGTAAGCATTGCCGCCAACAGCTGAAAAGTCCTTGAAGAGTCCTGTGTTTCTTTCTGTGCTATGTTGCAGTGATGCAACTTGCCAGCCCAAATATAACCTGAGACAAATGTGTTTCCAACAACATATATCTGCCATCCTACTAAACGTGTGGCATTTTCTTTGTGTCTCAGATGGTCCGTCCCCATGTTGATGTCTATCACACACAGAGGAACTGGAGTGGGACTCAGTGGAGGTAACACATTTTTTATTCTTTGTCAACTATAATAAAAGTAAAATAAAATATGCCTGCTTTTATTCTTCCTTCTGTAATTAATCATCCCACATAAAAAAAACCCCAAACGCTTCATAATACTTGTGTGAGTCTTATATGTTTTTCTAACATGGAAGTGAAGCTGTTCTACTGCCTTTGTCAGCTTTTGATTGACCCTGAAAATCTCTTCAGGGCATTTTAGTCCATTGCTATTGATTTCTGCTAAGAGCATTTACTGGCATTACAAAACTGAAGTTGTTCAATACAATTCAGCCCGTTGCATGTGAAAATCAAGCCTAATACTGGACTGCTAACAGCTTTTATTCATTTGCCTTGAGCCTGTGTTGCTGTGACATTGTGTATCAGTACTCTTGACCTTGATGTGCCATGCTGCAAAAGCTGGGCCCATTTTTGTTTTTGTGTTAATGGGTTCAATAAAGGTCAACACCCTCAACTGCCAACAAACAGTCACTCACCACTTATCTTTCAAAAGATTACACATGCTTAATCACTGTATCTGAAGTCAACTGGTGGCTCCCTTGCAAAGGGCTGGGAAATCAAAAGTATCGCATGCTGAGAGTCATTTTTACAAGCCATATTGATTTTTACAAATTTTTCATGTAATGTTCAGATATCCTGCTGCTACCTTCAATTCTATTTTGCATATGGAATGAAAATTCAGAATTAATTTGTTTGATTGTAAAGGTTGTCTGTTCCCATATGCAATGCATGTTTATTTTTGCGCAGCTCTACCTTTTGTGTTTACATTGATTCACACCTGCCATGTGTTTCAACAAGGAACATTTCCTCTGCCATTAGGTCTTTGAATCATCCACACAGCACAGATAGAGAAGCTTAGACAGATCCATTGAGTGCAGTTCATTTTAACAGGCAGCCAATGAAAAGGTTGTTCAATACAGAACCATTGTTTGGCCTTCATTGAAGTCAGCAGGGGACAAAAGTCTTTACATAATGGAGACAGTCCGGTGTTTAAAAATTACTGCCCGGTGGGGTCTGGTGATGTGGTGACTCATGGAGGCTAATCCAGCCAAATCGAATAGTAGCAGCATGTTGGTCCTTGGCATGTGTTCATTTCTCAATTATTGCTTTCTCTCTAAAACATGCATGCGCAACATTTTTCCACATCTTGTCCAATCTCTGGTCTCATTACTTCTGTCTGTGTCTAGCTATCTCAGCCTTTGCCTTGGCAGCGCTGGTATTGCCGGGGAATTACCCCCACTACCTGGACTTGATCCATTCGCTATCCATTGGCCCCTATCTCATTGGGTTGGCCAAGTTTGGCATCGCCTTCCCTGTATCTTACCACACCTATAACGGCATCCGGCACTTGGTAAGACTTAATAATTTTATTTATTTATTTATTCATTTATTAATAGATCTAGCAAATGTTTGTCTTTTTCCCCACTCTATATTTGAGATTCTTTGGTAGTTTGTTGCCATTACCATGTTTAGTGTCAGGACTTCAAGCTTTTTAAAGAAGACAGATCTCTGCAACTCATGATTTTCATTTTTGTCATCTCATTTTACTGATGTCATAGAACATATATTCCATTTGCCAAGATTTTAATTCTGTTGGTGCTTCTTACACTAAATGTTCTTCTTTCTCTTCTCTTTTCTTGTTGATTATTATTTAAATCAGTGGTGGGACATTGGCAAAGGCTTCAGAATCCCAGAGGTCTACCGCACCGGCTACACAGTTATTGCTCTGTCCATCATCACCTCCATAGCAGTTTCTCTCCTCTGAGCTGACAACAACAAGAGATGAGCAGGGAGGAAAGACGAGGAGAGAGTCGAAGGGAATGTGGACTGGATTCACTGTGGGAGTTTTGTGTATATGTTCTGTTCCGGCCTACTGAAGGCCCCATTTCATCAAAGTATTAAATAAAGGATTATATTATGCTGTATGCAGAAAAGGTGTTGTGATGTTTTGTCCCTTGGAATTAATTATACTCTGGAAAGCTTTGGGGTCATCAAATGCAGCAGGAGTGCAAAGTGCATGCAAATGTGACCCAGTTTATTTCACACTTGTTCTCTGTGTGAACAACAACCGACGGCCAAAATTAGACGTGACCTACTTGTTATGTCTTTATGTAATTTATCTAATCGTGCTGTGACGTCAAATTTATTAATCACTTTTCTTTGCCCTCGGTGCTCAATCACCGTGCGCCTGCCCTTCGTGTCTGTGCACAGGAATGCATGTTGGTGTCTGTAGAGCGGCTGTTTACTGTAGGCTGTCATTCATATTTTACCTTTCCCTTGGCCGCAGCTGCTCGGATGCATTTTTAACATGTAGAAAGTGAGGGGCTGAAATGTGGAGAGGCAGCCCAGTGGTGGAAGCTGTGTATGTGAACAGGCTCCTCACCGGCAGCCTGCCTCAGGCCTTGCCTCCCACTGAGCCACACAGGAGCTACGCTGCACCTGAACAGCATTTGTCCTGCAGTTTGAATAAAAGCAAGCAATGATGTGATGTCAGATCCAACTCCATTTATGTAGGGTACAGTAACAAGTGCACACGGGGGGAAAAAAAACAGTAAGCGTTGTGGGGAGGAGGCTACACCCATACTGGTTTGTAACAGCTCGTTTGAAAATGTGTCTGTTTGGATCAACTGAACCTGCAATAAGAAACAAAACCACCACTTAGTTCAGTCAGCTTCAACAGAATTGGTTTATCAATTTGTTACTGGTGGCTCGGAGGGAAAATGCTTGTCAAGTTGCATTCCTTCTCACTTTGCTCTTGATAAAATGGATTTATGAGCCACGCATGTGATGAAACATAAAGCACTCAGCAAACTGTCTACAATAACTGTCAGTGTTTATAAAACACAAGCGCTGATTTAATGCTTTATTTTCTCCTCTGAGCCATATCAACTTCAATACTGGACAAACATCTCTTTAACAGTTGCCAGCACTAAATAATTGGCACTACAAAAACAACACTTGCAAAATTGCTCTCTGTTGTGACTTTTTTTTGTCTGGCATCTAGACGATTCCCTACATCGAGCCTAATCCATGTTACAGGCACATTTCCATCTGAGCTAGAGATCCATTGGACTGCAATTTTCTATTGTGATGGACAGAAAAATTGCTCAAGCTCTGCGGGGTTTAAGACTTGATTTGCTTTTAGTTTGTTCACACCATACCCTGTAGAAATATTCCTCATGTTTTTTTCAAAGTGAAACAGTAACTGAGGTAATAAAAACATGGGCTGTTCACTGGAGCTATTCCCTGCAAGGTGTGAGCACTTTGCCTCGTAGTTATTGATGCGTTTACAATGCAAGATGTTCCATCGTTTGGTTTTGCTCCGATAATATCACCATTATGATGTTTTGACGAGATAACCCGTGAGAAAGCAATGGGGGGATGGAGAGCAGGAGCCCTCGCTTCATCTATGAGCCTTAAGAGACTAGTGATTACGCGGCGGCAGCACCCCCTACCGGGCGCCTGATTATCATCCACAGGGCTGCGGTCCTGATGCTGAGGGATGGTGAGGATGCTGCGCAGGGCTGGGAGGGGGAGTATAAACCCGCTTTTGATCGAAAAAAAATGTGGCACAGTCTCTGTGGCGCAATGGAATAGCGCGCTGGACTTCTAATCCAGAGGCTCCGGGTTCGAGTCCCGGCAGAGATGTGGATGAAAAGGTTGTGGCTTTTTGGATGAGTAATGGAAAAAAGTAGGGATGCTGTTTTATTGCTTGTGCAACTGCTGTGTGTCTTACATGAGATATGACGGATAGGTGGACGAAAGAGGATGGAAGGATAGATAGATGGATGGAAAGACTGGGGGATGTGTTTATTTTGCAGAGGCCCAATACACTGGTGCATGTGGGATGTATTGTTTTATGAATCTCACATGCACGAGCCTTTTCAGCGCGCAAAGGTCAGCGCTTTAATATGCAGATTTCAAACGGGCAAAAGCCTGAGACCACAGCTCCGGTGTAGCAGCACAGCACGGTCTTCGTCACCAGCCTATTACTGTCCAGGGCTGCATGCTCGGGCTCCGGTCTTCTACACGGCCATCACGTATGCACCGCAGGACAACACAGAGCCCTGCAGCCTCGTCGTGTGAAAGTCAGTGGACACGTGCGCACGCTCGCTCGAGCACGCTTTCAGCACCTGGGGCTGTCCACTCATTTAAGCCGGAGCAAAAGCTTTTCTAATGCAGCGCCAACAACAAAACATTTAAAGCCTTTTCCGTCCTCATAACAAGTGTTTAATGATGCCAGATGCTGCATCTCTACTCTCCCATTTGGGTTAGAGACAGAGGGAGAGAAAAAGACTCCGGTTTACTTTGAACATAAATGACTCATAGTGCCAGGAAATGGTGTCGTCTCAACATTTTTGAATGCAGATTTTGTATTGAATTATAACAATGTGGCGGTGCAAATGGAGAATAAGGAATGCAATAGTCATTATGTGGTTTTCACTTAGTGGAATCAGAGTGGGGACCTTTCTGGAATCCTTTCAAGGACCCCTGAAGGTGGACTTTAGATTCTGCATTAGAAAAACCTACATTACCCAAATCGCGAAAGCCCAGAGCTGCACTAGCCTACTTTTTTTTTCCAATGGAGAAAGCAGCTGCTTGCTTGAAGATCCCACAAACACCCCGACTCTCACCCCTCTCGGCTCCCCGTGGCTTTTATTATTTTGTGTTTTCTCCAAACCCACCTCGCCGGTTTCAGTTTGTCACCACTGATTGGGTTGTCGTGCGGCTGCCGCCATCCATGTTTAACCCCATCATGCCTCCCCACACACAGACCTAATCCGCCAGTAAAAACTAATCCTTAATCCTCTCTGGCAAGTTGAACAACCCCTCCACTCCCCCCTTCCATCCACTGGATCCTGATTCCCAAACCGTCCTGATGCATATGCGTGAAATGTCAGGAATATATAGACTACCGTATAATAAAGTTTGTATGCAGTCCCTGGGGTTATAAACATTATGATGTAGGCTGTAGACGGTATGGGAGCATTATACATTTTCTTAGGTGATAACAGATGAAAAGTCCCAATAAAGTGGCTGTTTAAGGCGCAGGCAGGCAGCAGTATTGTGAGGATATGGAGATACAATGACACAGGAAAAAGTCCCACAACTCCACAAGGCCAAGGACTCAGTAATATCATTACCATATTGCAAAAAATTATCAGGCCTACGGGAAATAGCAGCGGGCCTATCTGCGAGATAGGGATAATAGCTCCATAATATCAATGATAAGAAACATTATAGGCTACTGAGCACCGTCACAATCAACTCCAGATGACCTCTGCTCCTTCACTTTATAGGAGATATGTAGGTCCAACCCTATGATAAAGGTGAAGAGGGATACAGGCTGCTAGGCCTACTCAGTGTGAAAGCTTTAGATGGAGTGAGCAGAGCTATCACGGGGAATCCTACAGTAATGTGCCACCACATGAGATAATAAAATACCACAGAGTGCGATAAGGTCGTTGTAGACTCACATTATGGTTATTTCTCGGTATGGTGAGATCACACTCCTCTATCTGCTCCATCTCCTTCATGTTGCTCTCAGCCAGTAGGCCCCTGCTCTGGCCCTGTTATCCCGATGGTACGGGCCAAATCGTATTAAAATCCCCTCCCTCCCCTCCTTCCCTCCACCCCTCCCTCCCTCCCTTGTCCCCTCCCCTCCCGCTCGTCTTTCAGACAGACTGTTTTTGCTGCAGTGAACGGCAGCCGTGGAGAGAGAGCGAGAGAGAGACAAGAGATACAAACACAGAGTGAGGGAGAGAGAGAGAGAGAGAGAGCACGGGAGGAAAAAGCAAGAAAAACAAAGAGTCAGGAGAAGGAACAAGGAGATAAAAAAGTCGATAAAAACAGACTGAGAGAAGGCTCCGGACGAGCGACTGCTGCGCATCAAAGGAGGGACCGTACTGAGGACCTTATTGGAGACCAGCGCCAACAAAACCCGACTCCGGAGGCGGAATATAACGGTGTGTGTGCGTGTGTGCGTGAGTGTGTGTGGTTGTTGCCGTGCATTGCTTCGCAGTTTGTAATGTTGTCCAGGGGTTAGGCTGTAGCCTGTAGGGCGGACAGGAGACACCTGTCAGTGCTGACGCTTTTCCGTCTCCAGGAATGTGTCTGTGTGCGCACTCTGGGTAGGTGGCTGTGTGTGTGTGTGCGTGCGCGCGCGCGTGTAATCCGTTATGCCTGCCCAGGGAGAGAGCTGTATAATCCCCCCGTGTTTTATAATTTACTCTGAATATGCGTTGAGTTGTCGGGCTGCCTGCTCTGTACCCGACTCTTCTCCCCATCCTCTCCTCTCCCGGCACTGCTGGCTCTATCGCGCTGCACAAAAAAAAAAGCATCACAACTGCGCGCTGTGTGCAGCAGCCACCTCTCCCCCAGCCTTTCACAAGACTCTCTGAATCTCATCCCGTCAGCAGCAGATATTTCTGCAAGTGCGGGAGAAGGTGTGAGGAAACAGGCTCCGACCTGAGCAACATTACTCCGGTGCTCCCGCGGTCCGTCGCAGCGGTGCAGGCCACCACGAGCAGTTATTATTATTATCACTGTTATCACCATTACTATTATTACTCTCCACTCAAGAGCAGACGGCAAGAACTTGTGTTAAATCACGCCCAGTGTCCGGGTTATTTCCCATGGATGCACTTGTTCTAGTTTTGTTTTCATTTCTCGCCATCACTCAACAGGAAGGGCTGGAGCAACAATAAACACAGCCCCTTCCCCACCACCCCACCCCTTCCAATCCCCTCATCCCATCCCGTGCCCCCCACCCCACCCCACGCCTTCATCCCACCCTCTATCCCCGCCCTTAACCGCCCGCCCGTCCCGCAGGCAACACTCCTGCCACGGCACCCTGTCAGCGTTGGCAAAGCGGGAGCGTTTCGCAGATGGACCGAGAGCTTACCTCGGCGCAGGCCATTGCTATTTTAAGGAATGTGCGTGAGAGAAAACGAGGGTGTGTGTGTGTGTGTTTGACAAAGAGGGAGAGGGAGAGAGAGCGAGTATCTGAGCTGCTATTATACACGTCTGTCCGTTTCCAGTCTTTTGCAGAGCGCACCGTGTATTCTCAGCGGGCGACAGGTGCATCTCTCCGCCGTGTTGTGTTTTCCTCTTCCCTCTTCTCTATTTTTTTTTTACGAGCAACTGGGGGATTGTTGCTTTGCGTTATTTCCAATTAGCGTGAATTAGTTGGGGCTCGGTTATGGGCTGTCCAAAACACTCGATTTCCTTCACTCCACATGCGCACAGCTTGTTAAAGTGGATGAATAAACCCCCCCCCCCCACACCTCCTCTTCTACCCTCATTACCACCTATACACCATCATCACATCCTTTCCGCTGTTTGGCTCAATCGCCACCCCCCCCTCCCCTTACCCCCGTCTCTCTCAATCGCCTCTCAGTATGGTATGACACAAGCAGATCGATGAATACCCATGGAGCAACGCGTGAGCAACGGGTGGGCCAAGCGTTTATTCAGCAGCAGCCAACCAATGGCAAGGGACGCAATTAGTGGCCGTTCGGCTTGCCCTGCTTGTTTTCCTGATCTCTCTCCACTGCTCTCTCTGCAGGTGACACTCCAGAGCTCCTCTGCCCTCCTGAGGATTCAGTGAGACAGGCGGATCTGTGCGCCCGACCATGGCCTTCCCATCAGCCCCCTCCGCATTATGGAGTGTCAGCTTATTGACAGTACTATTCGCAGCTGCGGTTCACAGCAACAATATCTACGGTAAGCACCTCTCTCACTCTTTATCTATCAGCCTCCTATTCTCTTCATCTCGCAGTCTGTCCCTGGGCCCCTGACCTCCCCGACCCTCTCTTTCTGTCTCTGGTGGTGCCCCTTATCTGTTGACTTGAGGCTTTTTTGTTGTTTCCTGTATTATGACAAGGGAATCAGAGAGCCGTTAATAAGCACATGGGACACTCCCACCTCCCCGGACCTCAGTGGAATTTCTGCCGTTGTTTTTGAGGAATGTGTGTGACTTGCACGTGGGTACAGGAGTCCTCACACACTTGCAGGTCCTTACTGGAGTAGCTCACTTGCCCCAGTGGCTTCCCCCTGTTTTACCCTCTCTGTATGACATCTTTAATCACTTATAAGTACAAAACAAGTTTAATCTCCACGCACTTGCATTCTTCCTCTCATGTTCACCTGCTCAGCATCTCTGTCTCTCACGTGTGCGTGAACCATATCTGTGTCAGAGGGTTATGCCATCTAGAGATAAGCAGTAATAATCTGATCATTTCTCAAATAGCAACACAGTAGTGTGCACACGTAACATACACACAGGGTGCAGACATATGACTCTCATCATGGCTGAAGCTCAGTGTGTGATGAGCTGGGCGTGGCTGAAAGCGGATGGTAAGAGAGGATTTGATGATAGAAGCACTTTGTAATGATATCATTCCCGCTGCGAGCACATAGTGAACAAGAATCCACTGTCCGATGTGCTTTTCCAATTACATAACTCTCAAGCGACTGGCTGCCGGTAATACAACCTTTAGAGGGCAAATCGTGCCAATGGAAAACAGGCGCATCAGGATTGTCCCTCAATCCACAAAAAATTGATTGACTCAGGTAGAATCCTGTTGGTATTTTCTCATTACAGTAAGGGTTTAATTGTGCAGAGTGTTTGGCATAGAACATAGGACCACACAGCAGGCAAGAAGGCCTCTAATAGACGTTCCCTGATTTGCATCTGCAATATTTACTGTATTCTCAGAGGCCCCTTGCACTCACTTGTGCACACCCACACGATTTAACACATCTGAATACATCCGGGAGTGCACAGTGCATGCACATGTATGGACACACTTGCACAGTGTACACGTGTTTGCACACAGATGTGCAATCTCACGCACTACATTTACTGTACTTCCACTTCGTTTATCCACATCAGCTGTTTTTACTTTCCCTTGAATTATGCATGCTTGTGTTTTCGCAAGTTTGGATGTAAAATGTGGGGAAAGTGGAGAGGTGTCAGTGTGAGCTCACAGTGGTCAGTGCAGCAAAAAGTGAGAAACAATCTGGCTATGCCAAGAAGCCAGGATGAGGTCACTGCTAAACAAATGCAAATGGGGGCCTGTCAAGGCCCCAGAAAGCTGTTGAAGATGAGAAATACACAAACAATCTCCAGATTGAGGTGCTGATGATGAAATATCAATCTCTCTTCAGAGTGCTGACCCTGACCGTGTAGCTCGTCATTGAGACCCAGGCAGTGGTTCGTTATTTGGGTCCGAAAACGATTTTGGCTCACATTCAGACTCATGTCACATTTGATTAAGGTGTGCCTAGTGGGAGGCCTGACCATGCATGACCAATTCCTGCTTTGGTTTCACCTAAGAGCTGTTTTACATTATCATGTCAGTCAAGGAAGGTAATTAAGCCTGGTACGTCTGACAGTGTTTAGGAGATGAGAAAACACGTCAAAGGGTGCAATTGAGAGGAGAAGGAAAGTAGGGAGGGAGTGCTGACTTAAGTTTCTGTGTGCATGTTGTAAACCATTTAGTTGTACTCAAGGTCTTCTTGCCATTAATTTTTGCAATCGAAGCATAATCAAATACTAATATTCACAACACTGCAACAAAACTAATAAGATTTCCGCAGCGGAATCAATCAGAATAACTTTTGTCCAAAAAACTGAATCATAATTCTTTTGCTACTGCGAGAGGCATTTGTAAGAATAAGAATGCAATTTTTTAAATCACTGAAGTAAGAATTTTGTCGGTGGAATTGGCGCAAGAAATACGGACAATTTTTAGACTTTGTCTCTGGCAAACGAGGAACTCAGGTCTTATGGGAGCTCACATACAACACAGAGAAGCAATGCCAAAGAGTCAGCAAGCAGGGAAGTAAGTATATATATATATATATATATATATATGTATATGTATATGAATCTATATATACGAATCTTGTGTTGACTGTTCTATATAGTTTCCAGACATTTGAGAAATGTGACACACAGTGGTGTTGTAGCTTCAGAGGAAAATGTGTGTAAGCTGCAGAGCACTGGTCCATCGCTCACATCTGCTCCGATCTGTCTGATTGGTGTTGTTGTGCCACAGCAGCAGAGCTGTTAAGTAGAAGATGGAGTAGGGCGGGGTGGGCAGTCAGATAATGCCGTCATAATGGAGATCTCCACACTAAGAGGCCCTGGAACAGAAGGGTCTACTTAGCATAAATAATTCAATGTTATGTATCAGAGAGGAAAAACGATTAGCTCAGCAAATCAATGCAAGAGCAGATGAGCCATCAGAGAGCAGGACTGCTCATCACTGCAATACTCAGAGTCCACAGTGAATTAAAAACATGCAGACTGTTTGTCCCTTTTCATGTCATGCCTTCTTAAATTCTTGTCCAACCCTGGACTCCTAACTCTTCTACTTCCAATGACCGATCTTCATTTGATGTATGTCAAAGTCAGGGAAAGGACAGCAGTAACTCTGTTTTTTTCTGGATTTATCTGTGACCAGGCTTCCTTAGAGCGAGTGAACGAATCGGGGAGACACTAATTGCGCGCCATTTGACATATCCATTTCCACAGCTGGATGTGCAGCCATGCGCTGCGGATGGAAAGTGCCTCTCAGAAGGGCACAGATTAGGCATGCAATTGGCCGGCTGTGCCCTGGTTCTGTACTGCTGACCCAGTTACCTCGGGGCTGCTGTGGAGTGAGGAGGGTCCGTCAGCCTGAGCACTCAACAGACAGTGTGTAGTTCAGCTCTCTGTGGCCTCCCATCAGCCACCTGGCCCTCAACTCCATGGCAGCCTAATCCCAGACAACAGGAGAATGTTTGCATTCGTGACAAGAAAACATGCCTAATAGTTTATTTACCTCAATGAGTTCTGCTGGTCAGAACAAGTGAATGAAGCCCGATGCTTCCAGCTGAGACCAATAATGAATGAGGATTAAAGGACGGGAGCAGTGTGGACCAATCGTTAGTGTGGTAAGATTTACAGGCGGGAGGGCTCCGCATGTGTGTGCCTCTGCCAGCGGTTCACTTTATCCTGCCACAAAATGGGCTCCTTCCCCCCTGGACCAGCTCTTTCTCACTGGCTCGATGCCCACTTCCTGTGTGTGCTGCTGTTGTTTACTGTTGACTTCCTGTGTGCCAAGATGGGGGAACATTTGGCTAATACACAGTACGGCTAGCACACAATAGCAGTAGGCGGTTTGGATGGGAGGCCTCTGCCTGTTAACAAGGCTGACTGATAAGCAGTGACTCATTAACAAGCCGAGGTACACAGAGCCTGGGGGAATTACCGCCTAGCCACTGTGACATTAATAAGAGGCCTAAGCTATTTTTCCATTTGGATCCGCTGGCACTGGGCTAAACCAGTGGTTTTCAATCTCGACCCCGGCTATTTACTGGCTCCAGTGCTTTTCCATTTGTTTCAGCCACTGGTTACCTGGTCTGATTGGAGTGGGGCAGATCAGTATTGTCAGTGTGGGCTGCAATTAATGACATCTGCTGCTTCAATGGAAAAGCAGACACCCCTCATTAGTTTTCTGCAGATTCTCTCAGAAACATCTGGGGAGGTGCCAATTAATTGTTTGCATGCCAATTAATTAGCAATATGTTTGTTTTTTAAAGGAAAAAAAAACAATGACATTCCATCACATTTCCCATCCTATTCAATCAATGAGACTGATGATCATTCTGACACCATGTAGATCCAATTAGGCATCCGAAATACCTCGGTACAACATGCAGAAGCAACTGCCTCCTATCAGAATTTTAAATCCAAAGCCATATTACTTCCATTGTCTAGTGTGTTTATTCTTCTCTGATCCTTTAAGTGTTTTGTCGTCCAGATCAGTTTTGTGATTATAAATTGGATCCTGATTGGCTGGCATTAGTTTGCAACAGATTCACATCTGGCAGAAAACCAATTATTTCTCCTGTTCATCATGCCGATTAATTAAGGCGCTGTGGCTGATTGATTAAACTCCCAACAAAGATCCAACCATGAGCACCAGAGCCCTGGGGATGATTTGCATCACACATTATGCACATTGCTGTGTCTCATGTTATCTTCATATATAACTCCTCAGACATGCTGAAACATTACACATGCGTGAGCCACAGTGTGGAAAACTCACAACTCAACAAGGCGCAAGTGTTGATAAGTAATTTGTGGCTAAATTAAGCTGAATTAAGATGCAGTGGTGCGCCAGTATCGTTGGATCTTAAAGGTATCAAGAGCACCCAAACAAGACTCCATTAGACCTCATCAATCTCAGGCAGATCTCATCCACCCAGGCCCACTCAGGCAATTTGAGATTACATCAGAACAGATCAATCTCACCTGCTAGCATCATCATAATAACAGCAAGTGTCGTTTAGAAACTCTGAGACAGAAGTGCTCTTTGAGATTTTGCAAAGCGGTAACACACTTTGCCTCCTCTCAGGTGCTCTTAAAAGACACATCACTCTGCAGCAACCCAGGGTCGAGAAAATTAGGGGTCCAACATTTTCAGAGCTGTCAGCTTTAAACCGTCACTTCACAAAGACACCACAGATTAAACAAACCTAACAATAATAACAACGTCAGCCTTGGAATAAATTAATTCCCTTCGTTTCCGACAACAAGAGCCCTTATTATTGCGCTCCGCACTCAACTGGCTTTTCCTTTGATCAGGTCTGTCGCTCTCACCACCCCATACACCCCCCCCCCCTTTTCTCACATTACCTGCCGGAATTCTCCGACGGGTGTTTTAATTGATTGCTGCAGGGGTGGAAATCAACCATCCTGTCATTGACGCATGGCTGGTCAGACCAAGGGCTTCCTGGGAAGGTGTATCTGTTTGTTGAAGCCCATCACTGCACTGAGCGAAACTCACAACTATGACGGGGTGCCGGAAGACGCAAGTGCGTGGCTGTAAAGCGCAGCATTTGTATTGATTGAGTCTGAGTGCTGAGGGTTACCCCTGAGCGCAGGAGCTCCACCAATGAAAGAGCAGAGGTTGCTCTTGTTTATTGCCTCTTTTTGATGATGCCATCACTTCAGCTGGTGGAAGGGAGTGTGTCTGGGGAAAGGGGATCTTATCGCTGATACCACAACCATAAAGCCATTTTAATTCACCTGTGTGCTGTCTTGGGAATTCTCCCCAGTCTGGTTTCTGCTGAGGATATCAAGGTCCACTCAGTGGATGATGAGTTTTATTCAAGCCTCTAACATAGCACTGTCACGTATAGAACCATAGGTGGTAAAAGTATTGCACATATATATTTTCATGGACCAGAGGTGTGAACTTGAGTCACATGAGTTGGACTGGGGTCACAGATTTCATTACTTTAGACACCAATGACTTGTGATGTCACTTGGACTTGAGCCTTTGACATGAAAATGCTTGATACCCCCCAAAGCCCAAAGATTAAAAAGTATGTAATTTAGAACATGTGCTTCGAATCAATTCATACTTTATATCTTGACTCATCTAACATTAACACTATTCATTCCTAGGGCGCTGACACTTAATTCCACTTTGATCCACTGTGTTTGAACCAATCTGACAGCATCTAGTCAAGCTGCAGGAGAGACCCATGAAGAACTAACATTACTGAGCACCAGTTGGAAAATATTATACTAAAGGTAATTTTGTTTGCATACAAAACCTACATGGTGATCAACAACAGTGAATTACAGTATGCAAAACGTGTGATTAAAAAAAATACAGATGGAGATACAACAACCTCCAACAAACGTATTTGGACTTGATTTGGGACTTGCCTGTCTTGACTTGGGACTTGAGACTTACTTGTGGCTTGCAAAATAATGACTTGATCCCACTGCTGTCATGAACATAATTCCCACTAGTATGAATCTTTGCAAATTGTCTTTAGTTAGGTATTACTACATTCTTACTTGAAATACTTGTTGACATCTTGTTTTGCTGTTAGCGTGCAGCATCTGTGTCAGCAAACCTGACACTCTGCCATTTCACTTTCCCCTGTTTGTAACACAACTACAAATGGCTGTTTTATGTAAATAATTTCTGATACAGTTACCAGTTTAGCACCGACTTGGCCCCAGTATTCAGCGGAGTCTGGCACTCCTGCTTTACCAGCTGATCCAATGTCAAAGTGAATCAGCAGCCAGACTGACAGGCAGAGTCCTTGAGGCTGTGTCCTGTCTTGGCACAGACAGCGAAGTTTTTGATAGTTTTAGCATTGACTGACTCATTAACAGTCGGAGTGATTAAACTGAGTGCTTGTTTTACCTTAAAATCTGAAACAAAGTTATTCTAAAAGTATGTCATTCAGGTCTTGTTGATCCTTAAAAAGTCTTAAAAGGCATTGAATTAATTAATCACAAAATAGGGCTTTAATTGGTATTTAAATGTCTTATTATAAAATTGGTCTTAAATTTCATTCCATGTGGCATTTAAAATGTGTTAAAGTCTTAGATCTAACTCTAGGTACCCTTTGTACTGAAGCAGTTTTGAATATTGTATCGCATACATAAAGTTATTGTGTGTATGGTCTTTGCATTGAATCTGTTGGTATGGATGGTATCATTATTTTAAGGCTTTGTATTGTAACACAGCTACTGCTCAGTGGAGTTTATTTATGGCTCCACTGCACTTCTGCTCTCCTTATGCCTCCCAATCACACTGTACCACACAGCTTAAATGCTCAAAGCTCCTATATACATCCGCTATTAAAATGCAGTCTGTATTATTGAAATGTCCTTGCATTTATACAGTACCTGGCATTTAGTGTGTCTGTGTTTTCATCATCATTTATGGCTGCATTGTAATTGGATGAAATTTGTCATGTGCCCTATGCAAAGCAGGGGAAATAGTTTGGGAGGCTGCATTGTCAACAAGAACAAGCATGATGGGTGCTGGATCATTAGACTTGATACTATAGAGCCTGGATTTACTTTTCATTGAAGTGGAAAAGGTCGTCTTTTATGAGTCTTTCCTGGAAGGCAACAAAAATGATGACGTGTGGTTTTCTGCTGCAGTTTGCAACTACTGTAAATGCTATGGAAGGGGAAAAGTAGTGAGAACTGGTGGGAATGGAGTGTGGTATACTGTAGGTGTCTTCGGAGAAGCTGAGCGGATGGCAAACTTTGGAGTGAGTTCAGACTTTTCTGCACTGTTTGCAAGATGTGGGTACACACTGTGCGGACTGTATTTACTCCTGGCTGAGGTTTGATCACCTCTGTAGGGGTTCTAGAGGACCTGATAACTTTCAGATCGTGATGTGCATTTACTTGCTGCATTAGCAGTGATATCCACACAGATATTGTGATTTAATACAAGGTCTAAATGAGGTCAGACTGCTAAATGTTTGAACAGAGAGCGGAGTAAATAGACTGTTATCCGTCTTGCACTCTACCCTTGTGTCACTTTTTTCCCCCAGTGCTTTTGTGTGTTAGGTTGATTATGTTTCTCCATCAAGGCTACAGCATAGACAGGTTCTCACCTAACACAATGAATATCTTCATTGTTTGAATACTTCTACTTGCTGCCTGCTGAAAAGAGTAATTGTGACCTACAGAACAGTAGGTATAATTTCCCTTTTATGAGATCTGCTGCTTCTTTTAAATGGAGGCAATTCAAGATTTCAGTACAGCAGTCTGTTGATGAACACAAAAAATAAGTGTGTAGGCTTTATTCTGACATCCTTGAGTTTTTTAAAGACTGGTGCATCTGTGTTCTCCAGTGACAATTGGTTCAGGGAATATATTGTCCTCCTTTAAACATTAAATAAGGTCAGTCAATCAATCAAACAGTCAATCACTGTGATGTGAGCTGAAGCTTCAAACTCACACACTGCCCAGTGGACAGATGCAGCCTTGGATTTTATTCCACATCTGGCCCTTGACACTGATCAGGGTATGATGAGCACATGATGAGTGGATGTGGCTGTTGACGACGAGGCCATCGCCGCGTGGTGTAACTCGGCGCTACTGCCGCCGGTTGAAGACAAAGGCACCAAATAGGCATCTCTAATCTCCCTGCTGAATGAATCCGAAACAAAGAGAGGAGGAACGCAGACATAGAGGCTTGGACACACATAGGATAAGCTGATTACCCAGGAAAGGAGGGAGGGCGAGGGAGACAGAGGGAGAAAGACAGAGGCACGCACGTGAACAAGAGAAATCCATACAGTAAGAGCATGAGGGCAGGGAAATGAAAGAGGAGGGGTAGTGAGGGGAGGAAAAAAAGCCAGCGCTCTCTAATGATGGGGTGCACAGACCGGAGAGAAAATGAAAAGAAACAGCGTAGGGAGCGAGGGTGGAAGAAAAAAAAAACACAAGAGAAAAAAGGTGAACGTTTAAAAGGACGATTCATGGCGCGCTACATAGAGCATGCAATAGGAAAATGAAGGGAATGCATATTTGCCTGTGATATCCTCCTTAGGCACGCGACACAATCAAAAACAGGACATTATGCAAATGTGAGGCAGCTACGGCAATATAATCGCTACCTGAGTCATTTCACCTGCTCTGCTCGCTAGTCGCTATATATACAAACGGAATTACACCCAATCCAGGTGTACAGGCTAAATATACAGCTAATTAAAATTAATGAGATTTACTTAGAAAAGAATATGCTCCTTCCCTAAGCTGCTTATCCCCGCATGAGAATCTACTACACACACTGGCGCACACACACCTTTGTGTGAGTGCTCAAAAGTACACACACACGCAAATCGTTTGTGATTCACTCTCCTTCACTTCGCTTTCTCACACCCTGCTAGGCAGACTGTTAAGACTCCTTGCACACACACAAACACACACACACACACACACACACACACACAAGCGCTCAGTCTATCTGTCTGTCTTTCAGCCGGCTTCCCTCTCATGCAGACTTAAGCGTGCTCCTTGTTCAATGAACACGCAAGTTCTTGACTGTGTGCTGGCACACACACATATATCCATGCATATAGATAGACACACGGTCCCAGGGATCCTCACAGGTGCACACACACACACACACGAGATGATAAAACACTCACAGAGAGCATTTAAGAAAAACACATGTGTTCATATTTATGCATGAAGATATGCACAAGTGCGCACACACACACATACACACAGACATATTCAAATAGAGCTTTGAAGGCCCTCTAGTCTTTACTTAAACAAAAATACCCCTGTGAGCCAAGCTGTTGACTGCCAGACGAAAAATTGTGTGTGTGTGCGGTGTGTGTCCGCCGAGCTATCTGCGTGTATGCATAAGTGTGTGTGTTTAGCAGGCCAGCCAATGCATTCATATATATTCCCTACACAGCATACCACTTCTGTAGATACACAGTGTAGGCATTCGATATGTAACATCTTCCAAACTGCTTACTGACATTTTTTTTTTTCCATAAGGTGGTGTCCAAAGCAGCGACGCTTCATTTCCTAGCGAGCAAAGTGCTGAGTAATTAAACGGCTCTTCAAGCCCTCTCTGTAGAAGGAGATGAGGGGGGGCCCTGGGAAAATGACACAGCGCGAATTAATCACACACTTTATTAACGGACTTAGGTTTCGGTGGAACACTGCCGTCTCTGCCGCACCACTTGGCACCCAACCAACTTATGTCTCACCCGACCCTGCGCACATTCGTACTAGCACGTACAGTAGCCAACACACGCACTCACACACTCACAAGAGTACTCTGCGAACACACATGCGCTCCTCTTTTTTTTCCCTGTCTTGTTCTATCTCCATTTCTCTCCTTCTGTCGCTGCTTCATTTCTCAGCCTGGTGAGTGCTTGAATGTCATTATGACTTTTGTTATCAAAAGCAAACAGCGGGGCGGGATTGAGGAGAGCATGCCAGACCTCCCGTTTTTTCCACGCTGAGAGTGCCGCAGCATGTCGAGTGCTATTTTGATTGTTTCTGCTCCTTTTCAACAAATGGACAGGCGTTTTTAAAGGACAGATTTATTGACACACCTCCTGCTGTGAGGCTCAACCAGCCCACGTGGTCTAGTGTCTGAATGGAAAACCGCCTCTCTGTAGAGTCACAGTACAATCACTCTCCCTTGGCCTGCGTGTCAATGAAGATGACTTGATATCTACCGGCAAATTCGTCCTATTTGCGTAATGCATCGACAGACGGCACAAGTGAACAATATAATTGAGTTAATGAGCTACATGCCCTTATCTGCTGTTCATTCATACGGGCAGCCCGAGGCGTGACGACTATCAGCCTCTTACACAGGCTACTGTATGTTTGATGAGTCCCTTGAAGGGAGAATTTGATAATGCAGTCGAACTTCCTCAAGGCGAACTGTTTTGATGTGTGAAGCAAAGAAGCAGGAGTTTATCCTCTGCGTTTCTGTTTTTTTTTTTTCTTCCTTGTTCTCTTATTCTACAATGAATATTTAAATATTATTGTGATTTATTTATCGCGGCTCAGTGTTCAGCTTCACTGAGCTATTTTCAGGTTGATATCTTCACAGGCTGGAGGGAGGGGAGGCATATAGACTTGTACATGGGAGGTGTCACGCTTGACTTTGTGACAGCGCTCTGCGGCGTGCCTGGGAGAGCATCTTTTTGTTGTTATTTGAAGGGTTCTGTGACATTTTCTGGTTCTTCCCCCCTCGGAGGCTGAGAGAGTCAGAGCTGGCCTGGTTTCATCAACCACCCTGTACAATTTACCGAGGTTCTGTTTGAAAGGACGAAAAGAAAAGGAAGGGTCATTTACATCATAGGGTCAGCTGCCGGTGGCAAGATGGCTGCATGCTGACATTTCTCCCTATTATTGTGTGTTACACCTCAATGAAGGAAGCATGAAAACCATGGCAACCTGGCGTGACCTACGAACTCATTGAGCTGAGGTTAAAGGAGATGCTGCTTTAAGAATTCAATAGAAAATTTGTGGACATTGACGCACAACCATTGCAGAATGGAATCCACTAAAAGTTTATTCAGTTCAATATAAAATATCATGTTTTGGAGTATTTATTAAGTTAAACAGTAAACTGCGCAATCAAGGACATCAAGGACAAGGCTGATTTCATTGGTTGGAGGCAGGTCAAGTATTTAGATATTTAGATGCTGACTAGCTCTCAAATCAAGTTTCAAATATTGAGCACAAGTTAAAGTTATCCTACCTGATGCCGATTTATTTATTCCATAGCTGAAACTATTTGTCAATGTACTGATGTAGTTGACCAACAAAAAATAAATTTGTTGGATAGCTGACTAGTTGCCTAAGTCATTTTCAAGCAGAAATGGACATTCTCTTGTCTAGGCTTGCCAGTTTCGAGTATTTGTTACTTTTCTTTGCCTTAGGTGATGGTAAACTAATATTTTTAGGTTTTGGACTGTTGATCAGAAAAATAAAAGCAATTTGAAGACATTACTGTGGGCTCTGGGAGAGATTTTATAGACCAAACAGTTAATAGAGAAAATGTTGAGCAAGTGATTCTGCGGTGTAAATAATCATTAGTTGCAGTCCTCATTAATTCTTTACTCTTGTGGCATTTTACTCCATCAGAACTTGAGACTTGAGGATAATTTTTGCTTACATGCACGTCCCAAGTCAAATTAAGTATTTTACAGAGTCAATCTCAAGTCATCTCCCACACAGTCAAGTTGTAAGTCACAAGTCTACAGCTCTGCGTGAGACAGCACAGTGACTGAAATGCCACACCTTCGAGCCCCACTGGAACCATGTATCCTGCCTCCTTGGCTTGAGACACTGGACTCTACTATCTGCTCAGTCATTGTGCTTGGCTCTGCCTTAGAGCATCAGCTAAATGGCCGACATGCTAAGACGTGCAGTAATTCCATCTTCAAAAATCCAATCTTTTTCACTGGCAGTTTCAGATTAGCTCCAGCCAGCATGTCATAAACTGACTGGCACACAGTCCCTAAACAATAGAAGCCTGTCACGGCTTATGTAGACACGACTACCAGTGGTTACAGGGGACATGCGACCATAGCCAGGGAGCAACAACAGAAGGCAGGAGGAGACGATGTCACTCTCGTGCTTAATTGTCACTCTTCCAGTTTGGTTCATCCTAAATAAACTACTGCGATCAAAATTTCAAATTTCCTGTCAGAGCTAAATCACTTTACTTTCTCCAATTTGTTGTTGCACGGTTTGAGATGAAAACCGAAAGCTTCATGTGAATCAAGCTTGACATTTTCAATTTCAATCAACCTGATGACAGAAAATCAATCAGTGAGACACTATTAAACAGTTATATGAGCCTTTTATTGTATGTTGGGTCATTTAGTGACACTGTCAAACACAGAGGAGCCAATAGAACAAATATGCCATTAACTATTCATGATACCATTTAATATTCTCATTAGCTTCTTTCTGTAAATAGAAACACATGCTGAGATGTGCGAATGCTCACACACAAATATGCGATTAACATAGCTACTGTGGCTCGTGTTCTCGATTTGAAAAGCACCTCACTGTAGGGAGGAGAAGAAAACAACATGCATTTATTTGCCAAACATTGTGCATATTATTCTTTCATTTTTGAAAACACACTGAAATAGGACCTTTCAAGCTCCACTTGGATACTACTAAGCTAAATATTAATAATTCAGAGTGCCAGGCATGATAGACAGTAGGATAAAATAACTATTTATTACAGTGGTTTCAAAGTAAAGTCACAGACGTCTTCACTGTCAGAAAAGTAAGTCGGTAAGTAAGTCAGAACGGTGATGCAACACCTGCCATTTGTCGGCTGATTTCTCCCAAAGCGCCACCATAGCTGCATATATTTTTGAGCACTGGTGGCCCGAGGGGGAATCCCTAACCATGACAGTGTTTGTGCAGGGATCTATCCACAGAGAGATGTAGCGATGCAGCAGATTTTATGCAAGATTTGAGTCGTAAAGGCCAGTAGAGGATGTCAGTCTTTTGGGAAACAGCCTTCTTTGCTTACTGAAATGACAGTAATTCCTATCCAGTTCCTATTTCTATTCAAATCAGCTGGACCTTGAGATGTTTCACCTGCCTTCAGCTCAGTTTCAAACATCTTGAGGGTCAAACAGCAAGCTATGTTTCCTTTGATTAACAGTGCCGCGATCTGAATGATTTAAGATTGTCACAAACAGACAGCAGTGGCTTATGTTGATGCCAGGAATATTTTATGGCATTTCCACCCTAGGGCCATGCTTCTAGCACGGCCAAAAAAGCAGGTACAGTTAATGGGAACCCTAATTTATTAATGCTAATGAATCGTAAGGACCAGCGCTGTAAACACTGTCAGATGACCATAAAACAAATAACTGTAAAAAAAAAAAAAAAAAAAAAAAAGTAAAATCATCACAGCAACGTGATGTCAGTATCTCCTCCTTCCCTACTTCCGCCCTCAGCTGTGTTGTAGTTGGAGTGTCAATCACAGGGAGCCCCTGTGCCCAAGCCAATAGACAGTTGACAAATTACCATTTGGAGCGGAACCCGGCTATAAATGCGATTGGGTTGGATTTGAGTCTGCTCTCCCGGCTTTGGATTTGAATAGAATAGAGTCTGTCCTCTTCTCTTTTTTTTTTTTTTTCTTTCGCCTCCGTGGCTTCAGAAAGCAAGATTAGATAGAGGTAGGGAGGGGAGGAGACACACAAAGAGAGGGAGAGAAGCAGAGTCAGAGGAGACAGAGGAGAAATACAAAATACAGAGCAACAGAGAGCATCCACGGGTCTTTAAAATTGCAAAAGCCTTAAAATTAATCGAAATTTAAGGCCTTGGAAAGTGTGAAAATGTGTGAGATGTCTGTATTAGAGGACTTATTTTTCCACCACTCTATGATAAGTTTCTTTGTCCTGCGTGTCTCCTCTTAGATTATTTTAGAGCGGGCCAGGGTTAGCACTACAATGGGCTGTGTAATGTTTTATTCATAATTTCTGCTTTAGTAAACAAAATTGGACTTCATGTTCCTTAACAAATAATTTCATGTTGTCCTTTTTGTTACACTGGCCATTCATAATTTCAGAATTTTTATTAGCTGCTCTGAATCGCAAATAAGTTGCTTTTGGCAGTTTTATAGCGTTCTATTTGTAGCATTGTAAGATCTGTAAAACCCGCGCCACGTTTTGACAATAAAGTAATTACCGCAAACAAATGACACTATTACCAGGAAGATTGTCAGCCTCTAAGGGCCCCTGTGCTGCGGTGTCCTATCAAGTCAGATTTTCCAGGATATCTGCTAGATTGCTAACAACACAAATAGATGATGATGCACGGGTATCAGTGATCCAGATTTTTAGCTACATTTATCTTGTGCAGACATGATTTGTTTAGACTCTATGCATTGATTAAGAATACAAATATTGATCTGTTCATTCATATTGATTTATTTACCTCATAGCATTTGGGCCATACTATGTATTGTCCATTCCATGGTGTCATTCTGTTGAAAGGCTATTTAATTGGCCATATATGTGTGATATATCACAATACAAGATAACCTTTGTGAATAGAATCAACTTAGTGGTGCAATATAGTTCACACAGTGCAATTTTATCCCTGGTGAAATAGCCTGACCGCAGGCTATTTCCACGTGCTATAAGCCTGCTGGTGAAACCTGCACGAGCTATGTGCTCATTAGAGAAAGCATCTCTGTGATTTACTTCTCAAAGTCTGACTTATATGTTCTCTGTGTTTCTTCTTTTTAACAACTGTCCTGACTCTCTGTCTTGCTATTAGCCGCAATGTTGCAACAGCTGGTATTATTTTCACCCCGTGCATCTCTTAGAATTACCACAGACGCTGTTTTGAGTATTTTGTCAGGTGTTTACATGTCTGTCTTTCTGTCTGTGGACAGATTTGTCATCACGGTGTTGTAGTAAACAAAATGCAGTCACAAAACTGTGTGGTTGAGATCAAAATGAAGGCCAAGTTTGAAGATGGGTGTGGTCTGAGCAAGGGGGTCAGAAGAAGGAGGGTTGGAAGTAGGGAAGGAACCATTGGCCCCATGCTTTACACACCTGGCTCATAAAGCGTAACAGGTGTGTCGTTGAGCTCACAATAAAGGCTTAGTTTGAAAATGGGTGTGGTGTGAGCAAGGCTGACGGATGTAAAGGGGTAGTAAGTAGGGAAAGGGCCATTGCATCTCCACTTAACGTCCTTGGCCCACATTTATTTTAGGTCACAGATTGTTGTATCGCGGCTGGAGTGACATCAACGCAAGATGGTCTGCAGTTTGAGATTTGTATCTGTATATTAGCATTTACATTTATACATTTGGGAGCTTGCTTTTGTCTAGAGTAGGGTTGAAACTAACAATTATTTTCTTAAAGGGACATATTGTAACATTTTCAGATATTTTTTGGCAAAAATCGATGTCTGCATTCATAAATATGTCATCATTGGTGTGTTGTTACCTCCACCAATAATCTGACTTATTCTCGTAAAAGGATAATTTTGGATTTGTTTGTACATTGTGTGGGTAAGTCGTCTGGGGGGTTCCATAACATTTCGCCATAATGAGAATACATCCGCCAGCAAGGGACATACAGCACCGCCTTCGGCGTTTTCGTTGAGAGCCAGCCAGCACTGAGCGACTGAGGAGCCAAAGGAGAGCAGCAAGAGGCGCTTCGCTACTACTCTGGCACTACTGCAGCATAACAAAGTCCCACTCTATGAGCATAATGCAGGATCATGCATTTGCAGCATCACGGGAGACGGAATCCTCGTCAACAAGAACGCGCAAAAGGGAATAGAAAAGGCAGTGTGACCGGCGAATTCAAAAAACGAGGGTCAGTATCGGGGTAGCCTTTCCCAGGTGGAAAAAGCTGCCAAAGGAGAAAGGTAATGCAATCACAGGCCAGCGCCGCTGTCAGTGGCGCAGTAATGCGAAGAGAGGGATGAGGTGTGTGAGGTTGAGCCACTTGTCAGTTGTCAAAAGACAAGATGTAATTGGTTTGTTTCGATTTACATCTGCCCCAACAGTCCTACGTTGTAAACACAGCCAGCATGGTGAGGAGGGGGTTTGTCAACTCACGTCGCGTGTGTCTGTGTAGCAGCCTGAATGAATACTCCATGTAGTATCGGATGACATGGTTTCATCAATGTTATCATAGCTTTTTGGTCCACAGCAGCTACCGTTGTTGAAATACGCATTTGAAACAGTGAGGCACTAGAGTGCGGCATCTGTTTGAATGCAATATATGATTTCAACGTTAGATGGGAGAAATTCCTACACACTGTGGCTTTAATTGATTATTGTTTAGTCTATAAAAAGCCAAAAAAAAACCTGTGACAATTGCTCATCACTACTTCCCAGAGGCCAAAGTGACACCTTCAGATTATTTCTTTTGTCAAACCAACAGTCCAAAACCTAAAGATTGTAAAATTTTGTATCATGAATGACAAAGAAAAGTAGCAGATTCCTACATTTAAGGAGTATGAACCAGCAAATGTGTGATATTTTTTCTTGAAAAATGACTGAAACGATTAATTACTTATCAAGATAGTTGGCAATCAATTTTCGCTCGATTGACTTAATGGTTAATCGATGAATCGTCACAGCTGTAGTCCCAAGCAACATACAAATGAGGTACAATCCAAGGCACAGTACATGTAGGATAGACCTTCAGGAATAAGTGCCAGAGTGTTGAGTTCTGTGTTGCAGCTGACACAAATGCCACAAGGTTGCCGGTAGATGAAGTAGGACATGAGTGCATAGCATTTTTCTGAGAGATAGAAATAGGTAGAGGAGGGAAAGAGAGGATGTTGAACACCTTTGAGTTTTGGGACGTTTGTTCAGTCTGAGTACGCAGTTTTACGGCCCCAACATGTTGTTGTGACAGGCATTTGTCTTCATTTGTCCACATGAGTGATCGACTAATCAAAAAATAACTGATGGATTAAAACTAATGAAAACAAAGGTTAGTTGCAGCCCTACATGTGTCACATTTAAACTGCACAAGGCAGCATTTCATTTCAGCAGCCCCAGAGTGGCAGCAGGAGATTCATTAGCTCGTTAGTGAGAGACTCATTAGCCAAAAGTCAGGTGACTTGGTAATCTTCGGCAATGTAGGTACTGTAATGTCAGTAATCTTTGCACTTCGCTGACCTGCATTTCTGCCAAATGAGTGTCTTGATGGGCAGGCAGGTGGCTGGTCAGCTTGGTCGGCTTGCTTTCTCTGGGCAGGACACTCAGTGGCATCTTGCTGGCGTTTGTTTCTTGCACTTGAGGTTTGATTAATGTGCAGTTTGCCAAGAACATTTCCTGCTACTGACATCATGCTGGTTAATTAGGACAAATGTGGAGGGTCTCAATAGCGGGATGCTCTTCTTTGCTGAATCCTATGAAGAGTGTGTGATTTAGGCTGATAAAACATGCATGTTTACATTAAAATATTGTATATAACTTCAGAAAAACTGAAATTATTCTTTCTGAAATCTGCAGAGAGCCTGTAGAGGCAGAGAGAGAGAGAGAGAGAGTGCTGTTGCAACTGAGGTCTGGGTTATTTCAGGATGGTTGTCTTGCAGTCTAATGTGGTTTGGCATTTGTGTGTCTAGTCAGGAGGAGATATATGGCTGAATTTGCCTTGAGTGGCTGGCTGGTTTCTGAATGGACGCGCTCTGGTTTCTCTGGTTGCTGATTGCTATTTTCAAGACTCCTCTCTCCTATTTTTCTTCCTCATTTTCTTCTCTGTGTCGCCCTTTGTCTTATCTTCCCTGCATCTGCTTCTGGACGTGTCCTCCTTTCTCCTTTCCTCTCTTAATTTTCCTCTCTTTCTCTTTGTGTTTGTCTTTTGTCCTCTTTGTTTTCCTCCCCTTTTGTATCTCTCTCAATTTCTTTTATTTTTGGCCTGTGTGTTTCCTTTTTCACTGTTTTTTTGTCTCATTGAAGCTCTCATCCCTCTTTTTCCTGCATTATTTCTTCTTTCCCTCCCTCTCTTTGTTTCTTCATACCCTGCTCATTCCCCCATATTATCTTTTCAGCCTTGTTGTCTTCCCCTTCTTCCATTCTCGCTGTCTCCTAATTTTCCTTGTCCCTATCAACTTTTTCTTTCTTTCTTTGCTTAGTCACCTTTTTGCTATTCTTTCTCTCGTCCTTCCTCTCTTCTTAAATATCTTTCTTTCCTCTATTTTCTATATTTATATCTCCTCCCCTCTCATCACTTTTAAGTCCCTTTCTCCGTTTTCCTCTCATCGTCCTCTTTCCTCCTCCAAGCTCTCTGCTTTCCTTTCCTCCCCTCTCGCTTTCTCTTCGTCTTCTTTCCTTTATCCACATCTCTCTCCCTTCCTGCCTCCTTGTCTGCTCTCCCTCTGTTTTTGTGCTTGCTGTTTTAGCATACTCTGCAGGGAGCACTCCTGCGATGCCAATTATATTGACTGAAGAAAAGGAGGAGGAGAAAGAGAAAGGGAAGGAGGGAGAAGGGGGGGAGGAGGGAGGGTTGGAAGACCTGCGCATGCATGCACAAAAACGCACGTATACACACATTCACAGGGATGGAGAGATTGAATGAGAAGGGATAGAGGCTTGAGAGCACAGGAGGAGCAGTGAGGGAGGAGGAGGAAGAGGGGGATGATGAAAGAGGGGGAGAGCTGGGAGGAAGAGGACAGAGAGAAATTGGAGGAGAGCGAATCCGTCTGTGAGTGTAATAGTCTCCCGCTGTCGAACCCGAGGGAATTCACCGACTGCAGAGGGGAAGAGAGAGAGAGAGAGGTAGAGAGGCATAGATAGAGAGAGACAGAGGAAGGGGGAGAGTGAGGGGATAGGGGAGGGCGTGGGTGCGATCACAGTACAGAAGCAGATAGAGAGATACAGAGGGAGAGAGAGCAAGACTGTGAGAGCAGAAACAGAGGGAGACAGCAGGGAAAGAAAGATGACTTCAGTCCTTTTCTCTCAGAGCTGAGCTTGTAGGGCTCCACTCCAGGCAAATGTGCCTTGTGACATTAAATAAGATTCAGCGTCATGACTGAGTGTATGAATGGAGAGCATAAGTATATCATAGTAATGTGCTGCTGTACAGTAGCTCAGCTCAGAGAACTACTTATAGTGTGTCTGCAAAGCCTGTGCACTGGATGTTTACACTTTATGCACCCAAGTATCCTGTCACTAGTGTGTGAAAAGGGTCACAAGCACATTTTCTGACTTGTATTGAGCCATGCAGATAAGTTTATTTCTATTTGCGGAAGTTTTGAAAAATCAGTTTTCAGTACAATGAATGAAAGTGAATGGAATTTCATTTTTTTGGCGCTCACAGCATTGACAAATGATATTTTAAAAAATCAGCACAAGTGTGTCGAGAATCAAGAATAATATCCCCGTTTCTCCAGATAATCCACGGCCCTAACTGTGAACAGATTTCAATAGAACTATTGTATTCCAAAGAATTTATCATTGATTTTTGTTTTAGCACCACTTACAAAATTCTGTTCAATTCTATTGAACTGAGGTGGCAGCAGAAATCTCACAGATGGATAACTCAAAACTAGACAAATAAAACCACAACTATCTGCATAGTTAGATACAGGAGCGTATCTGTTAGGGCTGGGTATCGTTTGTCCTTTTTCTGATAGCTGTGCAAAAAACGAGAACGTTACCTGAACGTACCTACCTATTTTACCTAAACTGTGCCTGGACCAATTATTGCAGCACATAAAGACAGGTAAAGACATTAAAATGTCTTTGTCAATTGCAAATGCAAATTTGAACTTGAAATTAAAGACTATGTACATTTTTTTCACAGTTTAAAATGTACTACTAACAAACTATAATAATTTTGCATTGAATAACAGTTACAGTACTAAAATCTGCAAAATATTCTTTGAATTGGATCAATAAATGTCTCTCTAGACTCTAGACATTTCTCTATTTTCTGTTAAGGAGTCAAGAGTCAACCTTGAGGGAGGCTAACTTTGCTTGCTAACTTCAGGCCGAACCCCATGTGAGAAGCAAGACACAAAAACTTAGCATGGATCTTGAGGAGTTGTAGCATTTATTCACTGACAAATAGCCTAAACTGTACTCACATTGCACTGCCACGTTTAACTTAATACTCTCTGCTCTGGTAGCTGAATCCTGACTGTCACAGATCACCATCACATGCATGTCCTTTCTCTTTCTCTCACTCTCTTTGCCATAGACTCGCTATGCACATAATCTGGCAATGGAATCTTTGTTGTGGTTTGGGCCTGTAGGTACTAGTAGTGAAGAATGACACCGGGTTTTGGTATCCAATCATTGGATATGCTCCCATGGTCTTATGTACCCAGGTCCTATGTTCCACAAATCAATATCCTCTTAATATGGCACATTAAGGAGGCCTTTCAAAGGGTTTTATGTACTCAGCATTTCAAAGGGATTTATGTTCCCTAGGTCAATATGTTGAAATCACCCACCTACAGCTTATATGCTACTGATGTTATACTCTTTGAAACCTACGCCCTCGAACTTGCATGACATTTTTGTTGACTTTAGATATTGATATTTCCACAGTAGTTTAATGGATTTTTACTGCATTTGAAACATTATTCTCCCTTTTAGTTTTCGCACTTTCAACTGTAAAGATAGCCTTTCGCATCTCTTACAATGTTGGTTTATACGAAGACAAGAAACACATGCTCACAACCCAACACAAGGCTAGACTCTGCCCTTGGAAACATAGGGCCCCGGAAACATAGGGATGATCCCATTAGATGCCATGTAAAGTAAGTGAGAAAACATTTATTATGTGTAAACTGATCCTTTCACTCACATTGCGGTTGCTGCGGAGGGGTTTCATACTCATATTGAAACTTTGACAAAATGAAAAGTAACCTTTGCAAACCTGTTTGGGGAGCTGTGTAAAAGAATAAGCAAAGAGTAAACTCTCGCACACAGTCAACTCTCACTATCTATTTGTCAGGTAGTTTCATTTTAGCCTGTCCTCCCAAGAAAAATGACACAATCAGTTCTCTCAGGCAGTGTCCCAAAACGATATATATGTTAACAGTTGGAGAACAAATGATGTCGTTCTGCCGATCGGGGCGTCAGATCAAATATGACATATTTTGTCATTTATTTGGGGAACTTGTTGCCTCATTTTGGTGCAGTAACCTCTGTCAGGCATTTCATATAGCGAGTGTTAGAGAGCACACATATACTCTATGCTAATGGGTGACAAATGAGAGGAAATACCCAAATAAATGCAGAGACATAACGAATGCAGACGCTTCTATACAGGGCACACAGGCTCACCTAATGATTTGATTAGAATGAAAATGATGTGAATTAAATGCTATGGCCTTTACAGTTACCACTTCTCAACCCAATTAAATGCCTAGGCAGAGCTCTCCCCCACCATCATCACAACAAGGGAAAATCTTTTAGAGTAAATGGCTTTCATCCCTCCAATAGACTTTAGAAACATGGAGAATCTATGACAATGAGCACCCAGGCTGTTCCGAAGGTTTTTGGTGGAAAACCTTAAAAGGGATAACACCTCAGACACCCTGGAAGTGGCGGACAATGAAAGAACATTTTAGAGAAACTTCCACAAAACCTATCAGACACACAGTGCTTTAACTCCAGTGGTGGTAAATCTAATAAAAATAGGCCGTTTTTCATAGTTCCTGACAGTTTTAGCTTGGGTGACATGAGTTTTTCAAATGACATTGATGGTACAGTGCACACACATCTGCACAGTCTACTGTACTGTGCATCCATCATGCATCTGTGCTTACGTGCACGAAGATATATCGGAGGATGTTTGATGTTTACCTGGCTTTTTAACTTGACATATACCTTTTATGATATGAATTTATAGCACACATTAGGGACCGGATGATATATCTGGCTGGTATTTGCCTTTTTTTTTTTAATCCCAGACATCAGATAGTTATGCTTCTGCCTAAGTGATGGTTCCTCCTGGCCCACAGCTGCAGAAAAACAAACAACAAAATGTTATTCTTGGGCATTGATTATCTCTGTTTTGTGTTTTCAGAATTATTTTTCCATGAAAGGGGTCTCATATATCCCAGAGTTCGGCCCATCATTGTATCAGAGTAATGCGTCGACTGATCTTAGGGAGCTGCTAAGGATTTTATGGTTAGGAAATGACGTTTAGTGTTCTGTAATGGCCTAAGTGATGTTTCAGAGGCTTTTCCACCCTGGCAAGAATAAAATTTCCATAGAAATACTGAGCAGTGACAAATTCAGTTTGAATACATTGTTTGAATAAATTACAGTTAGCAGTATCAAATGGATGTCAGTCACATTAAGCGTTTTAAGAAATAAAACAGGGATTTTTCTGAAAGCACAACAGATGATAGGTTATATAAGTAGTGCCTTGTGTTATGATTGACACTGACCAAAGTTCGTTCTTTACCCACCTATTTACTATGTTTACTGTAACAACACTACCGTGCATTATCCTCAGCTTGATATGTATTTATAGTGTGTGTAGGTGTGTGTATGAGTGTGCTGTAAACCACTGCGCTGGCATTTTTAAAATCATTAGGGTCCAGGGGTCCTTGATGGAGCTTCCAGGAGATCTCTGAAATGACAACCTGTTTATTTCACTGTAATTTAATTCAGTATCAATTTATTAATCAGAATGCATCCAACTGAATATTCTGATTACGATTTGCACATTTGTGACGTCTAAAACACATTTCCGCTCCACATTTCAGCCACTGTTACATCTGCATCATATACAATGATGCCATGCCTTTATAGTTCATCTCTCATGTCAAGTGGGTCACCAGATGGTCACAGGCCCGCGCCAATTCTCCGATGTTGGCGGCCATGACAGTTAAGACCATGCGGCGTGACCCTAATTTGTCAATTAGCCCACGAGGGGCACCCTAACGATGTCTGGAGCCGCCACGCCACTCAGCGTGCACGCAGATAACAGCGCCACTGTCCAGCCTCTATTGTTTCGCTGTCTGTGTCTATGCTGCCATTGTTGGAAGCAGGGAGCCTCCTCCCCCTCCTACTCTTCCTCATCTTCTTCATCTTCCTTTCCCTCGCTTTGCTGTTCCATTGATCTCCATTGTCTTGATTGGGAGTGACAAACCGTGGGGGCCGTCTGAAAGGTTGCATTCGTTAGTGGCTGTTCGTCGTTACAAGTCATACACACATTCCTGCGGACATGATGGGGGAAGAGAGAAGGGGGTTTACATGGCCACACACACACACACACACACACACACACACACACACACACACACACACAAACACACATATTCTCAAAGTGGTCCCTGGAGAAAAGAAACAAGCCTGGATACAAGGAGGAGAGCATACCAATACACTCACAAACACTTACTTCCAGTAAAGGGGAGACACATCCTGTGTACACACACACACACACACACACACACACACACACACACACACCTCACAAACTTTTGGTCCACTTTAAGATTTCTCCTTCTCTCAGCCCTGTTTTGTCTTTTTGTGCTATTTCCAGGGAGATACACACACACACACACACACACACAGACACTCCCATACACACTCCCTGTCGTCACACTCGCTCACTTCCAAAACACTCTTTGTCCTTTCATGTCATGTTGCTGAGCAGTCAGAGACACAGAGAGGAGAAGAAAGGAAGGAGGTCTGCCTGAAACAAAACATCCAGCAGAACATCCAGTCTCATGTAACGCAGCAACAATTACACGATGAGAAGAGAGAACACGTTTATTTGTGATTTCAAGTGGAGGCAGCCAGGCAGAAGAGTTGACATGATACCAAAGAAGCTGACTTCAGTCGCACCTGCAAGTATCACAGTTTGTAGTACGACTATCAGGACAGGTTTCTAATTGTGCAGGGAAAATAAACATGAAGTCTTAAAAGACTGCATGCTGGACTGGTTTCTAAATGAATTTAAACGGATTTCTGATCAAATCTGTGCTGACAGCAGTCATGAAGAGGGGTGACTGAAGCGGTTGTAGCCAAAACAAACTAGTTTGTACGACATGTTGTCCGACCACATCTAAAGGTAAAAGTGTTTACCTTTTCCGACTGGCAGCACTCTGGCAGCGCTCATAAGTTGGGCAAAAAGCCAGTCATTATGGCTTACTCCTGGCTGCCTCACACTGATGATCTATCTGCAAGAGCTCTGGGTCTTTTGTAGTCCTGAGGTGAAGAATCGTACAAAAAAGGATAACGGTACACACTTAATACAGCCTCTCATAAAAGACATTCATGGTGTTGCAGACAAAAAGTGACTGAGGAAGTTATTTGAAGAATGAATAAAAAACTGTTAGAAAACTGCTTGTCACCTCTCAGATTTCTGTATCATTTTCACATATCCAGTACCAGTGGGTCTCTGTAGGTCTAGATGTCTGTTTTTTATTCATGGTAAAGACAGTGCTATGCTATTTCAATGTAAATACCCTCTAATGTGAAACTTCTGTAATAGTTTCTTAAATGAGGACTGCACATCCTTTCCCTTACTAAAGGAGAATATGGGATTGGTCTATCATTTCAAAACAGTGTTTGTGTACTGACAGTGCTGCCAAACCTCTCTGAAAAATACAGCTCTGTTTATTTATTTCACAAGCTCATCTTGGACATTGGACAGTTTATCTGTTGTGCTTCACTAGCTGTTGATTTTGGCTAACGTCATCCATTAGCCACCTGACCCTATCCCCTCTAAATTTAAAAACCCCTCTTGACTGAAAGCTCTGCTTTTTGTTTATGTCACAGGATGACATTTCAGTTGTTTCCTGCATTTTCCAGGAGAAACCTGCTGTCTGTTTGCGTGTGTTGGATGAGCCTTGAGAGCAATTGAGAGAGAAAGGTGGACGTGTGTTTGTGTGTGTGCGTGCGCCAATGGACGACAAGGGCGACTCCATTTCTTAGGTCAAGCTTCGGGTCACCCCGGTTGCCCTGGTAACCTTGTTCTGGCTGGGTTGCTTGGCAACAATTCTCTTTTGTTCCAAATGATTTAATTTGAAGCATATCTTCCCTCGTCACCCTTGGCTCACTGGCTCACCCTTCTCTCTCTCATTCTCTACCTCGCTCCCTCACTTCTCTCTTCCTACACCCTCCTCATCCTCTCTCTTCCATAAAGCTTCAGGACTATTCCCCCCTTTTCTAATCTTGGCCCTTCTTCAGGCATTGAGAGCCCTATCCTTCTTGTGCCTGGTGTATAAGTCTCTGCTGTTATCAGAAGGTTTTACGACTGGATAGGTGTGTGTGTAAGTGTGTAGACCCTGACACAGAAGACGTAGGAGGAATTACGGCAAGGGAGAGCCAGTTGCAGTGGTGTGGTAACGACACAGGGAAAAGACTTGGTTACCCCCACTGTAAGGCCTTTGAGGTAGGAGGGCTGGTGTAAAAGAGACATAATCACACCTACTGGATGACGGTCGAAGATCACGGTACCCGACATGTCACCCTGATATGGACCAACATGTCAGTGAGTGTGCGATGAGGACTGTGGTGTGTGTATGTAGCCTATCCATATCTGCCCCAAGGGAGGTATGGATATTATGGACTCGCTCAACTTAGGCTCCCATACCAGGTTGCCCGCATGCAAGAAGCTAATGAGATTACTAAAATAAACCCAGGGCGATAAAGAGGGCTAAGGCCCAGTTTACAACCTCAGATGCCTACCACTTCAAAATTGGAATGACTCTCTCAGTGGATCATATCAATAGCGTAGGGTACGAATAGCAGGGTTTGCTAACTGGACAATGATAGGGGTTCAAGTACTCCAAGACATGCAGAGGAGCCAAAGGTTGACTTTTCTTAAGCATGGGATGGCATTGGCAGGCACTCAGCTCCTCAAGCTCAGCACAGACTAATGTGTTGGGTTGGCTGGGTGAATATTTAGGGACTTTGAGAACGACTGTGTTACAGATGTTAGCTTCGTTGGTCATAGCACTCAATTCTGATTTGCCTTAGAACAACCCTACTGATGTGTTTTAAAGCCAAGTGTGGAGGAAGGGTAGCAGGTCAGATTGTTCAGGTTCCTTGCCACATGATTCATGAAGCCCAACTTGCAAGGTGCCTGAGGGAAATAGAAGAGCAACGCACCAGGATGCAATTGCTTAACAGGACTGACAAGGATCAAGGATCAGGTCATACACTGGGTTAAGGATCCAAGCTGCCATGTGGTGTGATAGTAACCTCGCAGAGGTGGAAGGAGAGAGAAAGCTTTTCTCTGTGTTTTAAGTATATGGACCAAGAAAAAAACTGGGAGGAGATATTAACACCCAACAAGCACACGTATAAATTACATGGACTCTGTACAATCACCTATGTATTCATGGAAACATCTGTAACCGCACTGTAAGGCAAAATTGGGTGGTTCGGGATGTTTTCATGAATACATATGTGATTTTATAGAGTCTAGGGCTGACCTTCAACTCTATTTATGGACATTCGAAGCTTCTGAGCTCAGAACGAATTTAATTCGAAGCATTCGAAAAAAAAATTATGGCGAAAACGTAGTTTCTTCCAACACTACAATTAAGATAAAAATATTCACAAATGAAAAAACACTGGTAGGGGTTAGTGTTGCGTTTAAGGCCTCCCCCCAAAAAACGGAAAAAAGCGCAGAAGCCGTGATTTTTTTCCCCCACAATTGAATCCCGTGCCATCGAACGAAGCTTCGAAGCTTCAGATTTTTTGGGTCAGCCCTAATAGAGTCCATGTAATTCTAATTCTAAGGGTTTGAAGGTCAAACGTTATGAGATAGTCGGTAATTATTTTGTACATCTGACAGGTTAAGGGACAGTGTGGTGGGGCTAATGCTAATGCTAAAGCTAATCTATGATGTGTGATTACATGATATCAATGAAAGAATAATACAGATGTGTTATCAGTGTAATGCAGTCTTTGCTTAATGTAATGTCTACAGGCTTCGGTTGTGGAACATTTGCCTGGGATGCGGTGATGTGTAGCCCGCTCACTTTCTGCTTATTCACAATAAAATTAAATTGATTCACACTTTGTGCTTTAAATGTTTGTGCATTAAAAGCATCAAAATGAAGCTTGTTTGTGAAAAAAAAGTGCCAGGGGAGGATTCCCCAGACTCCCGCCAGAGGTCCATGCTAATTATTCATATATCAATTATTAATGTTTGCTCATTAACTGGCCCCTGGTCTCCTGTCATTTTGCAAAAGTGGCCCCCAGGCAAAACAAGTTGAGTATCCCTGATGTACATCATGGTACAGTATGTGTGCTTATGTGTCTTCTCTTATTAATACAGCTGGCCTTCATGGTTAAAATATCAGAGTATATATATATATGTGTGTGTATATATACACACACACACACACTTCATCACCAAAAGTATGTGGACACATAAACATTACTGTAGTTCGTATTATTGAACATGTTCGTCCAAACCCATCAGCATTATTCTGCTGCTATATCATCCTCCAGTCTTCTGGGAAGGCTTGAGACAAGATACTGGAACCTAGCTGCAGGGCTTTGCTCCCACTAAGCCACAAGAGCCTTAGTAAGGTTGAGCACTGATGTTGGGCATGAAGTGAAGTCCAAGGACTTGACCCTACTTTGTACACAAAGGCATTGTCATGTTAAAATAGGAAAGGGTCCTCCTCAAACTGTTGGAACCATACTATTGTATAAAATTGCATTGTACACTACAGCATTAAGATTTACATGAATTAGAACTAACCATGAAAACAGCCCCAAACTACATGGGGCTTACCGCATACCTGTGTTAAATTATGCAAACTCACATGCAAAATTATCTGATGTTCCCGCTGTTATGCTTTATACCAAACACAACTTTGCATACATGTAAAACAAAACTTTAATAATTAATTTTGTTAGTTTTTAATCACAGTTTGTTCAGACTCATTCATCTAGATAAGTGAATTTGGTGAAACAGTAACATCATCATGATATGATTCCACTGAAATATGAACAATGGTATTAAATTATCACCCACTGTGCACGTCCATTTCACGCTTATGTAAGACTGTGTGTGTGTGCATGTGTGATTGCGTTCTGTATTTCCCATCACAGATCAGAAACTTTTTTCCGGCCTTCTTGTTATTACTGTTGTGAAAGATGGGTGTTGTCTGTACAGAGAGAGAGACAGCAAGAGCCAGTGAGAAAGAGAGAGAGAGAGCATGAGCCAAAGACAGCGAGAGAGTGCAGGTTCTGAGGCCCTTAGAGGGTCCAGTGATCTTAGTCAAAAGGGCAGACTTCTGGTAATTGACTACTCATTTCTTTAAGTGGCCTATTGGCAGGGGCAGTCAGTGCATTTGCCAAGGCATTAAAGATCTCACTCTCTTTATCTTCCTCTGTGTGTGTGTGTGTGTGTGTGTGTGTGTGTGCGTGTGTGTGTGTGTGTGTGTGTGTGTGTGTGTGCGTGTGTGTACAGATGGACGGATAAAGCCCGGTTAACTTTTTTTCTTATCGAATGGCGATTTGTGGTTGTTGGGGTTTTTTGGAACTGTGCATGCGAACTGGTGCAGTAAAGGGCTCTTCTCTTTGAAATCAAAACACATCTCTCTGTCCCTCCATCTGTCTGTGTCCAATCGGTCCATTTTTTTAAGAAGCTTAGCTGGCACAGCTGTCAAATAATGAACAATTTTACCAAAGCGCTCTACAGTGCCATACAAGGAATGTATCAAAACACAACAGAGAGATGATTATAGCGCTAATTATGATGTAACAAACAGTAGCTGGTGAATGGGTTTCGGTATGATTAGCGACCAAGTAAAGCATGGCTGATGTTGAAGTATAGGCTCTGATTTTTTAAGAATTTGTGGTCTCTGTAAAATCCAGACCTCCAGCTGTGCAAAAATGCTTTCCAAAGTGCCTTTAAAGTTAATACGATGCTTCAGCAGTCTCAGTTAGCCAAATGAAGGGGGTGTCTGCATTCTGACAGTTGAGTGTATGTTTATTGCCGGTGTTTGATCCAGCCAAAAACCTCTCTGCAAGACAGGGCCACAAAATCAGATAATAATGCAGAGCAACTCTATCGCCAGACAGGAGTGCTGATGGATGATTCTGCAAAAACTCTGGTTACATTCAATGCCAGCTTTTTTTTTTTTTTTTTTTTAATTCTCACTTTCTAGTGTCCTGCATGAAAGCCGGACACCCATCCTTTTCAGCTCACTACAGATAAGGCACACTTTTTCTTGCACTGGCACTGGCTGTGGCACTGGACATAATCACATGGTGCAGAATCGGCAAATGTGAAAGTCATTCCTAGGATTCTGGGTTGTGCAGAACCTGCCTTACCTGATATTGTACCATAGCTGTGCCAAAAAATCAATTGTCATGTAGTGCATCTGAGGCTTTTAGGGGTCTGGGATGGGATACAGGCTTGTGCATGCGACTACCAGGAAGTATTCCTCTGCCACCGCCCAGCGAGGGAGCTTTTTCTGAGGAAACATTGAGGGAATTGTGTACCAAAAAGACTAACTTTAGTAGACACACACTTGGTCTGAACATCTCAGACAGCTGAAGCATTATATTAACCAGCTGAACTTAAGAATGAGGAGTGCAGATTTGTTTCCCCATCTCTTACAATGAAGTCTCCCTAGAAAGAGATCGCTTCAGACATGTATGGAGAGGAGGAATGAATGATTACATGGACCAGTAACTCTTTCAGGATGCTTATTGTATTAAAATAGGCTTGAAAAATCAGAGCCTGTCTTTTAACTGGTATCAGCTCTCACTGTTGCTCCCCCCACCACCACCACCACTTTCACATCCCATATTCTGTTTTTTTTGGGGTTTTTTTTTTTTTTAAATCTTTCCATCCCTCTGTCTCCCTTTTGACTTTCTGTCTCTCCACTCTGCTCTACTTCCCTCCATCTCGCTCTCATTGTTTTTTTATGCTCTTTCAGTCTTTTTGCCCCCTTTCTAAGTCACCCTGTCATCTCTCCTCATTGGTCTCATCTATCTATATATGCTTATTTCTGCCATGTCCTTCGCTCACCTCTCACTCTCTCTTTCCCTCTTTCATTCTCTTTCCCTCTGTTTTTCCCCTGTGCTTTTCTCCATCCCTCTCTAGCGCTCTCTCTCTCACTGCCCCAGCTCTTTCTGTCTTTCTCTTCCTGGCAAATCATTATTCTTTTTCTTTTGTCAGCAGTGATGCTGCTGCCCTTTTCTGCAAGCTGAACCCCCCCCCCCCCCCCCCCCCCCCCCACCACCACCACCACCACCACCATCACCCCGCGCTCTCTTTTCTTTCTCATAGCGCTGTTCCAGTGGCAGGGTGGGGCGGCCGGCTTGGCGCCTCACTGCTGCTGCAGACACACTGCTGAGCTGTGATGGGAGTTGTGTGTGTTTGTGTGTGTGTGTGTGTTTGGGGGGGTGTAGCTGTTAGAGGATGAGGACGAAGAAGTGGAGGGGGATTGTCTGAGCTAACTATGTTTGACAGGCAGCAGAGGAAGGGTGGGATGGCAGGGTCGGTGCTGCTCGAGGTTGTTGGAGGAGGTACTTGATGGGAGATGGGTGGGGGCTGTTTTGGTCTCCTAGAGTCCCCTGCAAACCCTCAGCCTTGAGAAAATAGGCGGGCTTGAGGAAAAACTCAGGGCTAAGGAACTTGTTTGTGCTAAGACAGCAGGTGGGGGTGCTTAAATCCCAAATACACAGGCCAATCCCCAAACACACCCATCCCCCCCTTCAGTTCCACACCCACCCACCCACCCATCAAAGATTATAAGTAATTTGTTCAGCGGCCCCAGATGACGGCGACAGGACAACAAAATGAGAATCACAACACCGTTCCTCTATTAAAGGCTGCAAAGCTGCGAAAATCAGGCGGAAAACAAAGCCTTTCGCTACACCCGCTCTGCACTGCACTTCACAAGCCGGAGAAGTGTTTGTCTCACAGTGAAAAGAAGGAGGGGAGGGGGCTGCTAGTTGCTTCACATTGCAGATGTTTGGGAGGGTTTTTTTTAATTCATTGGGCAAATTTTCAAATATCTGGTTTTGATTTGCATCTTTTGACACACCAGCCGTACGCGTGGGGTGAGCAATGGAGAGAGGGATGAAACAGAGGAAGAGAGTGGGGAGCTTCTGGAGGGTAGAGGTGGGCAGAAGGGCACGCACACAGACACAGAGACATACTTACCCCGGGGGATGGGTGGTGGTCGGGGACAGCTGGGCATAGAATAGATGGATGGTGTGGGGGAGGTTTCTCAGCGTGTGTGTCTTTTTGAATGTGTCCTCTGTGCACTTTGTGTGCATGTGTTTGCATGTTGTCCAACTGTTTCAAATGTATTTTTAAGCACATTTTACGTATTTATGCCTTTCTGTAAGCGTAGGTGTTTGTGCTTGACAAATATGTATGTCTTCCCGTCTGTATGTTTTAGGAGACTGTGTGTTGTGTGTATGATTTGGGTGGGAGGGGGGACGTGCCGGCACGCTTGCAGTCTGTGCCAATGGATGCCTCTGTGTGTGTGTAATGGCCTGTGTCATACCATGCCATATCAAACTGCACACTGTTGGCTGAATTTCCCATCAAGTGTGTACAACACTGCTAGCACCATGACACATGGCTCTGTCTGTCACACACCATAGCACTGCTCTCTGTGCAGCTGCAATAGAATATGAATGTACACATACGCACAAGCCAGCGCACACATGCGCACAGCCTCAACCACATGCAGATAAAAAGCATCTCATAAATCACACAGATACTTCGTCCCACACACCCGTGCTCAAACGGATAAATTCCATCCTACAAAACAAATACAGCTGAGTGCAAACACACACACACACACACACACACACACACACACACACACACACACACACACACACACACACACACACACACACAAACATTGCTAATAAGCTTCATGCTCACACATGAACATGAGACATGCGCATACTTTACACACATTTAGATAATTACCTGCAAACACCTGCGAATACACACACCTTACACACATCACACACGCACAAACGTGGAAAATATTCTTGTCACATAAACACATGCACGCACAAACTTGGCCCAGACCTACACGCTGAGGGTGCACACACACACACACACAAACACAAACACACACGCTTGTATTACAGTAAATAAAGTTCATTAACCCGCGCTAATTAGCAGCAACACTGTAAAGCTTCCCTGGGAGAACAAAAAAAAAGGAGGGAAAGAAGGAATTAAAGATGCCGAGAAGTAAACGAGATTATCTGGAGTGGGGGAGAAGGGGGAGGAGGCTCGACAGAAGGGCGAAGAGGTGAGGGAGGACGAGAGGAAACCGAGGAGGACATTGGGGCAGATGGAGAGGAGGAGGGGGGAGAAGATGTAGGGAGACAGATGGAGGAGGAAGGAAGCGAGGGGGTCAACATGGAGATGGCCAAGGTGGTTTGGATTTTTCACTGTTTCTTCTTTTTAGGTTGCGAAATGGATGGAATGAAAAGGAAGCTGCTTTTATCAAACAGAATAGTTTAATATTTTTGTGAAACACTTATTTGCTTTTTTCATGGCTGGAGATATGAGAATCGATACCAGTCTTATGTGTGTGTTTTCCAGCTTAGCTGAAAGACTGGAGGCGGGTACAGTGGGGGAAAAAATGTACCTATTGACAGTGGTGAATATGTCTAATTTACACAATGTGTCTTTAATTAATACAAAAATATGAAATGGCTTCATTTGATTTTTGGAGGGCTTCGTTTATCCATCCAGCACTTCTTTGTAGCTTCTCCAGATAAGGGTTGCCAGAAATGGTTATTGAGCACCCCATTTTGGTCTCTGTACAGCGTGAAGGCACCAAACCTGGCAACCTCACTGTAATGACTAGACTCAGGGTTGTTCCATAGATGTGTCGATAGAGCTGGATATGTAGCATGTGAGCCAGTCTTGCTGCCAATTTGCCACAGTAGGAAGCCAGGGGAATGCAACAAATTGAAATCCTCTGCGTTCCCAACAGAGCACCATTATAAAAGATGTATCTGTAAAAACAGAAAGGACCCCTCAATCTGCAATCAAGGCCAGTTATTACTGTTTCTGTTATGAAGAAAATCATCATTAGGGTTTTATATTTACAAAACCTTCCCAGAAGGACTGCAACTAACACTTATTTTGGTTATCAATTAATGTGCTGTTAATTTTCTCGATTAATAGTTTGGCCTATTAACATATCCTAGAGCCCAACAATATTTAGGAATGGTCCAAAATGTGGGTGACTTAAACAGCCATTAAAAGAGAACATCAACACCAGCAGCAGCATCATGCACCACCGTAGTCTAGGTAGGCTAGACCTGAAACAATAAAAAAGGGACCCAAGCAACCAGATTTGGCAGTGTTCATTAGTTGGCTTCCTTTGTGATAGTTGAGGGACTCCTAATGCTGAGTATCTGGTCTATTTTCTCTCTTTGCACAGGCTAATTGTTCGCCACCCGCGTCCAATCTTTATGCTACGTTAAACACGCCATTACCGAACCTCTGTATGTTACGCACAGACATGAAATGGATATCGATCGTCTCGTCTAAATTTCAGACAGAGAGCAAACAAGTCTGTTTTTAAAATGAGACTGAAACTATTCCTTTAAGTTTTTCCCTTTTTTCTTCCTCTTTTTTTCATCAATTGAGGGCCCTCAAGCTCCTCTCACTTCCTCTGTTGTCTCACTTGCTTCCTCTTCTACCTCCCTCCCTCACGTTTTCTTTTTCACACACAGGCACACACACACACACACACGCCTTTTTCCGCCTCATTTTAACACCCATCCTCCTCGACAGAACACACCCTTATCCATCCATTTCTCCTCTCTCCCTCCGTTGACTTGCTACCCCAGTCAGCCTTCTACCTCTGCGTTCTCTCACCTTGTTGCCGGCTAGAGAAAGTGTAAATTGTGTTGCTTTAAATACCCGTGTCTTCCTCGGGCTTACAGCTTGGGGGGGGTTGGTGGAGGAGTGGGTGCGAGGCGAGAAGAAAGAAGAGCAAGCCACAGTGTTTAACTTAACGTCTGCTAAGGATAGATAGGTCTCTCCTTTTATTTCTGCAGCTCGGGTGTTTAGCCTGACTTAACCGTTTAAACTCTGGTTGAACTTCATTTCCCCCCTTAAATAACTTTGCTCTTAAGTAGCTTCAAAGGTAAGAAGAACAGCTGTATCTGTATCTGAGGCTTATAGGGGTCATATGCTACTGGCGAGGGACTCTATAGTGTTTGTGTAAACCAGTTTGGACCGGTGGATGGGTTCGGTTGCGCCATTAGGACATTCAGGATGTGCCATTGAATTTGTCAACCACAAAAACTTTTATCATATTTCAAATAGCCTAATCTCTCTTACACAATTATCCTGATGCACACAAATTCTGCCCACACAGGGCTCCACTAAATTAAACCAAACTTATCTGTGATTAATATTTGACCGATTGGGCGAACAAGGTTGCTGCCATATACTTTTACACTGTACATCAAGTGATTTGTATGCATTATTGGAGCTTTAAATTTAAGATCCAGAGTGCCGTTTAATCATCATTAAAACATTTCACTCAATAAGACTGAGATTAACCTTTATGTATTAGCTTGCATTAATTAATATAGAAAGTTTTTCACAACCCACTGCATGCACAGTCAGCTTTGTTTAGCCACTGAGATCCTCTGGGATTAAATGCCTTGCTTGAAGGCACTCCAGAAGTGGTAATGAACAAGCTACAAGTACCGTTAGATTTACCCAGGCAGTCTGTGGATCGAAACTGCAATCTTCCAAGCTTCCCACTTATCTAACCTTTAGGCCTTTCGTGCCCCAGATCAATAAATTGAAATGAAAATAAAAAACAACAACTTTGAAATGACCAAATAATAATTTGCTAACTCTAAATGTATGGCATGCATCCTCTTCGGTTCTCTAGACCAATAGATGGGACATTATATATTAAAACGGCAAGCTTAATTTGAGCCCACAAGACTGGTGGTGTAAACATTATGCAAGTTTAATGCGGAGAGAGAATACTTTATGTGGCAGTGTCTTGCAGAGTGGAAAACTGGTTTGTTTCTACATTATTTAAAGGTTTTTGAAAGTAAATTTAAGAGGAAAATGACAGTTCAACAGGTCAAAGGCTCTGTGTAGCTCAATGAGTTGAGCATGGCATGATGATCGTATGAACCGGGATTTGTGGTGGATATTATGTAAAGAGATCTGTAAAAATATGTCCACTTAAAAGGCAGATATCTCCTCAAATTCCGTTTGTCTCTGATGAGCCACTAATTGACCACTGAAACTGTACCAGCAGAAATGTCACTCTGAGCCTAGAACACAGGTTGTTCCTGGTCGGACACGCCAGCTTTCTGCAGCATCCAAAGATAAGACGCAAGTTTGGCTAACTTGTCGCAGCTCATTGCGGTTGGCCTGATGAGTGATGCACTGGGACAGCCAATTTACCCAAAGTGTTCATGCCAAGAAGAGGAGCTCTTGCGATCAGCCGCAAGAATTAGCCCAAGATGCTATTAAAGGAGACACTAATCCGCGCTGCACTTGACCACACATTCAGCCCTCAGCCATCATGGTGCTTAGATAAACTAACCACAAGGTCAGGGCTGCAGTGAAACACCAGAGAGAGAGAGAGAGGGAGCGACTTACCCTGACACAAAGCGCTCTGGAAGTCTCTGAGTACTGTTTGAATCCTACAGGCGAACTGCAGCTGTACCTTTAAGACCTCTGAATCCTCTCAGCCCAGAGGCAAACCTAAGAGTTTTTTTTCCCTTTTTTAATAACTTGTGTTCTCTGAGATGCTGAACCGGCCATAAAACTGGCTTTAAAATGACAAAAAAAGATACCCATACTTGCTGCCTGCTGCTCTCAGCTCATGTTCTGCAAATGTGTGTTTTTGATGCTACATGCAGTTAGTTTGCTCGCCTCCTCTTCTGCATCCTCTCTACGCGTGTCCCCCCCTCTTTCATGTCTTGATGGGAGTTCCGCCGAAGCGCACTTAAGCAGATGTTCTTCCTGCAGAAAAAAAAAAAAATCAATTCCACCGCCGGTGCAAGGATGTGATAACGCTCCACGCCGAATATAAACCTGTCTCCCGCTTGACAATTTGGTTCCAATTAAACTATTTATACACGCCATATTTTCAGGGGTGAGGAGACCGCTTTGGGGCATATCTTCTTAGGAGATGTTCCCTCTGTTGGCTTGGTCTTGTTGTCAATTATGCCATATTTTTGTTTTTGCTTGAGATTAGGTTGAGCGAGCTCTGGCTCGTATTGATGTGAGCAGGATGGGAGGGGAGCGCAAAGCATGGCTGGGTGCACTCAAAGCTGCAATAACTTAACTCCGCAAAAAGCGCCATAGCGGCCAGGCTCGGCATTTCTAACCATTACGAGGGGCTGCATATTTTAATATACATCCCTTCTTCTGATTCACATAATCGTCTGCCACCCTCACTAAATCCACAGAGCAGAATTAGCCTGCACCATCACCCGTTATCAAGGGAGTGCTGTTAAATACCATAATTTGAGCCAATTTGAATACTGTTACACACCCAGTTCACTGTTCTGTGTTTTTTGTGGTGTTCCAGTTCCAGCTCCAGCCTTTAGAATCCCTTCATTATGCTGGGTCATTTGTATTCTCTTTCTCTTTCCCTCTGACCTGCTCATTTCCATAATGCCTGTCCCGTTTGAGCTTGTTCTGTACCAGCCAATACATATGCATGGTGTTAAAAACTGACACAGATATTGACAAAAGAGGGTTACAAAGCCATTAGAGGTATGAGACAGTACTCTTGTTGTTGCTTTGACCTGTCGAAAGCCACTGTCTGCCGTGGTCTCTTCATCTTTGCTGGTCCCTCAGGTCCTGCAGTCTCTCGATGCCAGTGCTGCTACTGACTCATCGCTCTTACATTGGCCTCGCAGACATACAACCAGATAGCCATTTGTCTGCTTTTTTTGTCCCTCTGACAGCATGTCCGTGTGTGTGTGCGCGCATTGAGTCTTTGCTTTCAGAAAGACAGATAGAGATATATAGATAATCTGACAAGCGGAGAAAGAGATGGGCGGGGGGAGATAGAGAGAAAGAGAGAGAGCGAGGCAAGTAATGCATTTTGTGGGTTTATCTGATTTGTGTGTTGGTGTATGCTACTATTTTTGCTTGTATTTTCATATAAGTGCAGTGTCTTTCTGACTTGTCCCTGCTGCTGCTCTGTCGCTCTGTCTTATGATTTTTTCCCTCTCAATCTCTCTCCCCTGTTACCTAGACGACGACCCCTTGCAGCCAGTGACCTCAGATGAGATGGTGTCTGTGGGGGGCACGGTGACACTGACCTGCCGGGTGCCCGAGAGCGATAACTCCTCACTGCAATGGTCCAACACCGCACAACAGACCCTGTACTTTGGAGAGAAAAGAGGTGAGAGGGAGGGAGAGATGGACAGAGACATGGGGAGGGGGACAAGAGAAACTATGAAAGTGTCAATAAAGCAATGCCATGTCCTTTAAGTTACATACTAGTAGGAATAATTTGCTTTGAAATATGTTTTGGAGGCAATATGTTGCCTAGTTTTCAGTCCAGAAAGTCCACAAAGATTGTAGTTTTCTACACACACTTAAAAAGTCAGCACATTCCTTCATTTGCTCTAAGTTAGTGTTGATTTTTTTAGTAGTTAACCAAGAGCACTTTCCCTCATTTTTGAGGTGCTTAAATGAAACCGCTAAGCCTTCAATTTCCAGAGGCGATAGTTCAAGGAGACTGCATCGTAGGGAATACTTCACCCACAAAATGATCATTTGTATATCAATTACTCACCCTGTGTTACATTTAATTCGTGAGGAAAACGTTGGTTATCTCATATGCCTTCACAGTGTATAGAGAATCTAAACACAGAGAAAATTCTAGATGATTTGAAGTAAATGGGGGCTGCATTTAACAAGCGAAAACCTTACTAGTTAAAACACTTCTGCATGAACAGTCTCACGCAGAGATGAGTAACACACCTGGGCATGTGTGTTAACTTTGGTCAATGGAATTCAGGAGAACAGTTCATGAATCTGATTTCAATCCGTTTTGGATTTTCAAGGCTTCATGCATACAGTAGCAGTGCAGGGCCTGCTCCAGCAGGGTGTTGGTAATGCCAGAGGAGGAATAACTTTTGCAAGTTAATTACAGCAATAAACAGTTAGCAATACCAGGTAGGTAGGTAGGGCTACAAGTGAGTCAAAACTTTTATGTTCATGACAGACTGTCATTCCCCACCCCCCAACCAACACTGATCATTAAGTGGTTGAACCAGTTAGGGCTCAGATAAATGCTTGTTAGGATGAAATGACTTAGGTATAGGCATACGTCATGTTTGTATTTATTTTAGTGATTGATGGCCAGCACATCTGGATCTGGTATGGGCAGAGACCCAAAGTCTGGATGTTAATGGATGATGTGTTTTCTATAGGGAAGTCACAAATCAGTTACATAGGGGGCCCCTGGCAGTTACATAGGAGGGCCCGGAGAAAAACATCACCCAGGGTAGAGGAATGTATAATGGTTCCAGTTGTGGGTTTTGACCTACTATATAAGTATCTATATGTATGTGTCAGACGAGGAGAGAGCTTGTACCTTCTCCGCAGCGCTGCTAATAAACCGTCAATTGAAGATCAACTTGTCGTCTATTGTGCATCTTTCATGAATTTGTCTTTGGACCAGAAGTTTTATCCTATCAATGCTGCAACAGCTTTGTGCGCCTTCTGTATCACCGTATGTGTTGAATTTGCTGGAGCAGATATGACAGCTTATTTCAATGCCACACCAGCTGCCTTCACATGGCCTTTACATGGCCTATCCCATGTAGAGGCTACTTCCACACTTAGTTTTCTGATGTAGCCACACTTGGGAGGAGTAAAGATTATCTAAACGTCTTGGAGAGACAAATGCATTTACACCTTTTAAACATGTGCCTACAATATGTGTTTTAGGGATAGGAATGAGAAGTATTGTATGAGAGATAAAGATGTTTGCTACTTTATCTTTGTTGAACAAGGCACTAATAACTACTTTGTACTCACTGGCCAAAAGCTAGTTTGTTCAAGGGAAAAAGCCCCAAACAAAGCAAGCAACATGTATTATTGAACAGTTCCAAAAATGCTCAATACTCACAACAAATGAAAACAGAGGACAAAAAACAAACCTGAGAGTCTGATGGGCACAAGTGCGTCAATGTGTCCAATTCAAGCAGCGACTTTTGAAAGATAAACTGTCTTATTAACCAATTTTTTGCAAATTGATGGCCTTACTGGCTGGTGACGCAGACTGACTTTTAATGATATTTTGAAACTTCACACCACTTGGTTCAGTGGTCTAGCATAACACAACAGACCCTTTATTTTTAAAAGAAAAAGGAGGTAAGGAGGACAGCTAGTGGTGGGAAAGATTTGACACTGTAAATAAGGACTGACATTATAAATATGGTGCTTTGGCGCTAATGATTACTTTCGACTGTGTTGGCTCAAACTGTTGGTTCAAAACACTGTCAGTGGTGAAAAGGTGTATGCACAGCAGTTTGAGTATGAATACAGGCACATTACTAGGCTATGATTGCAATAAAAATATGTTTCTTTTTTGTATTTGACGTGATGAAAAAAGCCCCGAAAGGACATTTAAAATCAAATAATTTTTAAAGGAAAAAATAAATCCTGACAAGCTCAAACGTAAGCTCCAACTTTTTGTAGCGTGTCTCTTTTGAGTTGTACAACATCACACAACAGACTTGGTACATGGGAGTGAAAAGAGGAGAGCGTGGTACAGATGGAAGGAAGGAGGGGTGGGAGAGCTGGAGAATGAGAGACAAGGGCGGTGAGGGAGACTGAAAGACTCCCTCACTCACGAATACAACAGCAGAAGTGAGGCGATAGAGAGATGGAGTTAAGAACGGCGAGAGTATAGGCGGAAACAAGCCGAGAAGTTTTCATTGCTGAGGGCCAACATTTTTGCAACAGACAATTTGGAGAACGGAGAGGCGAGAGAGAATAAAGGAGGGAGGTGGGGAAGGACAAATGGAGAGATCAGCAAGTCTTTACTCCAGATGGAGCTTCAACCACAGTAGAGAGGAGAGAAATAGAAAGTGAGGCTCTTCTCTGCAATGATAGAACACTTAAAGGCCGACCTCTACTTTGGAGGGAATTGAGAAGAGTATTGGAGGAGGAGGAAGGGGAATGGGAGAAAATAGGAGGAGGAGGAGGAGGAGGGGGGGGGGGAGTGAGATGGAGCAGAAACTCCCCACTGCAGTGGTCCAACATGCACAGCAGATGCTGTACTTTGGAAAGCAGGGAGCTGAGAGACAGAGAGGAAAGAGGAAGATGACGGGAGCTCAGATTTCAACCCTTCATCCATGTCTTTTCTTCAAAGTGCAGCAGATGGAGACAAAAAGAAGAGGGGGGAGGAGATGTGAAGATCTTGTCTTTTGAGGAGAGAGGAGGTAGAAAGATGGAGGACGAACGGAGGTGTGTACAGCAGGGAAGACAAAAACTAATGACAAGGGACAGAGAGGGAGGAAGGAGGAGAAGAGTTGTGAGCAGAACAAAGGGAAGAGTAGCAGATGGAGAAAATTGAGTAAGGGGAAAGCATTTTTGACTAATGGTGTTGATAGAATGAGGAAAACCTGAGTACAGTGTCAAGATAAACTCTATAATGATGTTAACAGTCATACATGAAGCTTCAGTTGTTTTCTAAAAAAAAAAAAGGGACATGCCCAGAAAATAACATTCGCTATTCCAGTTTTTAATGTAAGTCCAATATTCACTTTCCTTTTATCTCTTTTTTGGTCTCCTCCACTGCCCTACGGTAAATAGCCTATCCCTATCCCTGTCCCTAACTTTACCTGCAAATTCCTCCACTATGTCCACGAGCTAGTCACTCTATTTTATTTTATTTTTTTTGAAAAATGTATAAAAGTTGCCTGTTGTTGCTGGAAACTATAAAGTTTGTCCCATAGAGTGAGAGGAAGGGGTTAAGGGGAGTATTTACTGTGGATTTGACTCCTTTGACGTTACACGTAGCCATTTGATCTTTGCTTAATATGAAACTATTGACTAGTGCAGCTTTAGGTTAAGGGAAAGATCCTAATCAAGGTTAAAAGGAACCAACACTGAGTACTGAAAGGATACAGGATGTGTCAGAGTCACACAAATATCATTATGATTATAATAGAACAGTTTCCAAAGCTGTTTTTATAGGATTTGTTTACTTGCCATTGACAATATGTCTTTCTAAAAAAAAAAGTTCTGCTCCGCTGGGTTAACGTGGAACTTCGCCATCTCCCACACATGACCGTCCAAAAAAATCTTGCTCGGTAGTTTACTGCAAGTGTCCAGCCAAGAAAGGAAAGACGAAGGAAGGACAGAGAGATTAAGACAGTGAAATAAAGGGATGGTGGGATCTCACAAGTGAGGCTGGATGCAGCTAAGAGTGACTGAAAATTCCTCAGTGCTTCACTTTGTAAATGATAGATCGGGACGGAGCAGCAAATCTATGCAGTTGGCCCGAACAGCAAAGCGCAGACAGTGTGCTTCAGAGCTGAGACAGCAGGAGATGGAGGGATGAGAGTGAGGAGAAAAAGGATATACTAGAACAGGAGCAGAAGGGGAAAGAAATAAGAGCGTTTGATTGAAGAGCTTAGAAGAAGAGAAATTAGGACTCCTCACCATCACGTTACAACACTGCACAGCACGCACCAGGCTTTGGAGAGTTGAGACTTGAGAAAAAATGGATGGGTGGAGGGAGCAGAGGTGGGGAGCGAGGGACGGACGAACAGCGTGATGGGAGATAGAAGAAGAATAAGAAAATGATGAGTGACAACTCCTCACAGTGATGGCCTCCACACTGCAGAGTAGAGACTGTACTACAGCAAGATCAGAGATGGCAAATTTAGAGGCCAGAAAGACAGGAGAGAAGGAGAAATAACAAAAGACAGAAGCATGAACGCTGTTCTTTTTATTATTATTTCCATCTAAAGAGGTAGCCATAATAGAGTAAGAAAACACATACACGGCAAAGGTAGCAGAAGTATCACTGAACTGAGCTGCGATAGAGAAGAAAAGGAGGAGAGGAGAAGAAAAAAGGATCAGAGTATGAAGACAGAGTGGTACATTACAGAGAGAAGAGAAATGAGAATGTTAAAGTGATGCCAGGGGATACAGAGGAAAGAGACAGGGAAAAGAGACCTTGGATTTAATTTGTCAAAAAAAGTTCTTACTCACAAATAATGTGAAAAACGATGAAATATGAAATGTTGATGTTGCTGGCATAATCACAGGGTCACATCGATTCGATCCAATTCTCCGCGGTAGATCGAAAGCTCAAGCTGACTTTTATCATTACTCAGTCACGGAACGCTATTGATATCAGTTTAATTTGACCCTGTATTGCAAAGATGAGATGCGATAAAAAGAGACAGAGGCACAGAGGAGGAGGGAACGCAGTGTAGGCGAGACTTTTTTTTTTTTCTCTTGCATGGAAGTGAATAGGAAGATTGAAATTAAAAGAAGTAAGGGGACAAAACTGAGAAAACCAGCCTGGTTCCAGTGGAGCAGAGCTAATGAGAGTTCTGCAACTATAACTGCCTAGATAAAGATAAAGCAAAACAGGAAATTAATTGTTAAGGGACACAAAGCCCAGTTGTGTTTATTAAAGCAGATACAATGACAAAAAAAAATACATTTTACAGCTAATCCTGTCCTGTATTAATCTGAGCGTGAACATTTAGAGCAAAGGAACCTGTCATTCCATGGTGAATACAAATGATCTGATAACTGGAGCCAACATGGGATATTTTAATACGTTTTAAGGCCTTAATTCTGGATAATTTATTTTAAGACCCTTTTAAGGACCCACAGATACCCTGGAGGAATTGTGTGGGAGTGGATGGGTGGATGGATGAGGGGAAAAGAAAAGACCCAGTGCTGCTAATAGAGGAGATTAGACAGCCAGGAAAGCATGAAAACAGATGGGTTCCTACATTAATGCAAGACTACCAGGAGACAGCGAGAGAGACATTGAGATGAAAAGATGGACATGAGGGAGATAAAGACAGGCGGAGAAACCAAAACTCTGAAATGAAGACAACAAACAAGGGCATTACATTTACATATTTGACTTTTAGCTGCTGCTCTCATCCAAAAGTAGTTTCTTCTTAGGAGTCGCACCAGCTTCACAGTGAGTTTTAAAAATAAGTTTGAGTGCGCTAACACTTCACTTAACATCATGGTTGAAGTGCAGGCTCCGAGCTGAGCTTGCTTGAATATTTGGCACGACCAGTAACATAGTTTGTGAACCAGGGAAGAAGATGAGTGAATACTGTCAGGAAAGGAGACAAAGCCACGAGCACACTGACAGTTCTCATTCTTTATTCTTCATTTTGAGACTCCGACCTGTGGGGAACGTTCCAGGGTGCCTTTGGCAACTCTGATTATTTTCTTGAGTGGTCGTTTTGTCTATAGGATGTCAGGAAATTGTGAAAAATGTCCATCACAATTTTCCCAGAGCACAGTATGATGTCTTCTTATTCCTTGTTCTAATCAACCAGACGTCCAGAACACAAAGATTTTCAGTTTGGTCTTCATAAGAAAGGAAAATCACCACATCGTAGGAGCTGAAACAAGAAAATGAAATGAGTTCCTGATTAATTTTCTGTTAGTCACCTAATCACAAAATCTTTCATTTCAGCTCGAAACTGTTTTATGCTTTAATATTTTATACACATTTTAACTAGTGTATTGCGATTTATGGGGCTGTCCCCCGAAAGTTGTAGATTGGCATCACTAATATCTCAGTCGATTGAGATTCTTCAAGTCGAGCAGTCATTCTTTAGGGTAAAGTCTACAGGCAGCTGCAGACCCAGAGTTACTCTGAGTGAGATGGAGGCAGCTGTCCCGGGGAGGAGAGGCTTTGCCTGGTTAGGGTACGAGATAACTTTAACTGCTGCCTTCTGCGTACAAGTGGTGAATTTACAGCTTTTAGCAACTTAATACGATGCAGTCTATTGTCAAAATATGGCTTTTCAGTTAAGTGTTGTTTCATAGTTTATATGAAAAAAAGGATGAATAATCAAATATTCGTATAGAGTCCAATTCGACGCACAAAATTCTGATTAGGGTACAGCCCTAGTGGCATCCTCTTACCTTATTTGTCTAATATTTTACATGCTCTTATGCTCTTGTATTTTACAAGGTTGTGTGTTATTCTATTCTATTCTATTTAATAGAGACATATAGCGATATATGAACTAATGGGCCAGTTACATTAAACCCAAACTTGAAATGTGACACTACATCCCTGCAGATGCATGGTTTCTTATATGTTTTTCACTTGGCATCATGAGAAATGTTTGTCCTGTTGTTATATAATTTACATATATCTTGGCAAACAAGCAGAAAAGTAGGACAGAGGTGGGCTGTACTTTTCTCATCGCAAGTGAGGTCAAACACTCACACCAACGCAATCGCAGAACGATTTCATAGAATGAGCACGACCTCTGAAATGCATATAACATGATGTAGACACAAAAATATAAAAATGACTTTCCTCCATTGTAAAAGGATTATGTGGCAGTAGCACAAATTGGATGCTGTATATTCACTTGTTAGCTAACGATTAACTTTCAGCTGGAGAAATAAGGATAAATAAAGATATTTGCTTTGGTTCGTTGCTCGTGATTGAAAAATAAAATCTTTGGGGAAAACACATTCAGAAACTTTTTTTTTTTTATTCAGGAGCTAAATCAAGGTTATCAAGTGTGGAAAGAAGATGTATCTGCCTGCCGTAACACCTTTGAAACTAAATCACGTTTCCAGCTGTGTCCCCACCACACTCCACTTCATTTCTCCTAATCTCCTTTTTGTAACAGGACCATGTTATGTACATTTTAAGCTGTGTTCATTCCATGAAATTTAATGAGACCAAGCACACATGGCTTACAGACAGGTGTAGCTTTATGTGCCTATTTTACACAGTGTGCAGACAATAAAAGTGGAAATGCAGTGCAATTACTTACAATTTTAGGCTTTGCAAACACGTTTCTTCACCAGGCGGGGAAAAAAAATTGTGTATTAGCTTTCAGTCCGGCTATAATCTTATTTATTTGTCATGTGTGGTTTCCTTCCTTTCCATAAAAGCATATAGGCAGACATCAGACAGGCCTCAGTACAATTTAACAAGGTAATGGCTCTCTGGTGATTTATAAACCATAGTGGACGGGGAAGATCTCGCCTAGTGAGAGGATATTGAGTAAGCAGACTTTAACTGTGGTGAAAGTGACTGTAAGTTGTAAATCATTTCATTACAAAACACACTAAGCACTTTTAACGTTTAAAGTGTGAAGGGGTCTTAAGTGAAACAAGCACAAGAAAATATCAAAATTGATGGTCAGCTCCCCACTCAGCCTTTCAGAGAACGAGGCAAACTGACACCGAGTGCTCACAGCGCAGTGTGAGACAGTACTCCACATGCGGGACGTGAGATGTTTTTTTTTGACATTTTCTGAAAAACTATTGATCCACATCGCATCAGTCAAAGTTTTCTTGGTGTCTGGGAAGGCTCTCTGGAGAATGTATTAACAACAACCATCACAGGATTGAAAGACTGCAGGAGAGACTTTTGAATTCTAGCACTTGAAAGACGGCTTTTTCTACATTGTTTCTTTGTATCATCTGAACTCTATATTTTTCCAGGTGTCCTTAAAATAATCACGTGTAATGGGAGACAAGTGCAGGGAGAAGAAAGAGGCAGCAGTACAAAGAATTCAAAGTTAAAAATCCAATTTATTTCTGAGGTTAATGAAGTGAATGTATGAAAAACATCCCCCGTGTGATTCAGAGGTTGGCCTTTTGCCCTTAAACCATACAAATGAAAAAATTAAAATCAATTTAACCAGACATAAAACAGTACAGACATGCATGCATGTACCGTTTTAGCTTTTATAGCTCTATGCTGTAATTTTTTCCCTGGAGAGAGGCAGAGACAGTCGTAATTTTGATGCAGTCCTTTTATTTTGAATTCAATGAATGAACATTTTGGCAAATACTGCCTTCTCTAGGTTGCGCTGAAACATTGATTTATAGGATTTTCAATACAATAAAAAAATGTAATAATAACAATAAAAAGACTGTAGTGGAATTCTAAGTTGAGAATATGTTTTTGTTTTTCTTTTTATCCCCTGCTGTAACTACCACTCATGTCTGTCCTACAAAAAGAAGCTACAGTCAGCAGCTGGTTGTCTTAGCATAGCATAAAGACTGGAAAGGTCCAGTACCTCTAAATCTTGTTTGCGTCATCCATACCAAAACTGAAGTGAGAGTGACCTCCTGGAGTGGTAAAATCTGTTTTTTTCACATATGGAGAGAAGAACACGAAGCTGTTCTTAGTTTGAATTCTAAGTTAATTGTCTTCAGGCTCCAACTTCAGTTCTTATAGACAAATATAAGAGTGGTATCGATCTTCTTATCTAACTCCAGGCAGCAGAGTTGCTAAGCGCATTTCCCATAATGTCCAGCTTTTACTTAAATTAACCTCCTGTACGAGTGAGGATGAACCCCATGAGGACATTTGGTCTGCGTCTATCGTTGTTCCAGTTCACTTTACATGAAACCATGCCCATTTGGGTGTAAATTAATTGACTAGTATCTGTGGCAGGACTATTCTAACCTATATCTATGAGTGACAGCAGTCGAAGCAGGTGTTGGGTTTTGATGCCCCTCTACCTCCTATGAATTGTTGTGTCTTGTTTTTATGTGTGTGCCTTGCCTGTGTTTATCTGTTCCTACTAACAGTCGCTAGCTGAATTTGAGTTGCTACAGCTGTTAAAAGGAATGTTTGCTGATTTTTAACCAGCTCTGTCCTCGCAGTGTGGGCAGCATGTGCAGTGAATGAGAATGAACACTGTTTGGCTTCCTCCCATGCTGCTAGCGCCCAGAATTCCCTGCCCCACACACACACAGACACACACACAGACACACACACAACCTCCACTACACACACTGCGCACACCGCGATGACAGAGCAGGTTGAAATCGGTAGAGTTTCCCCTTAAACTACCCATATCACTGTTTCCCAAGCTGCTGCTCCTGTCATATTTCACAGAGACAGAACGCCCCTCGACTCTCAGATCAGCAAACTTTCTGGCTTTGCTGTCTCAGAGTGGCAGGGATTGAGGCGGAGGAACTGCGTGGTGGGCTAGCTAGCTAGCAGCAGTCTCTTTCAGTGGTGCTGGCCAGCAGTAGGCTGCCAGTCAATCATTGGGCCTTGACATTTGGCAACCCACTTTTATTATATGGAAGTGGATGTGGTTTCATCTAAAGTGGATTGGAAAAAACAACAGAAGCATCTAGTCTTTATAGATAATGAAAAGAGCTGCACACACATACACTTCACTGCACACACTAGCAAACAAAGGCAATCAAATCGAAGCACTTCTGGACACCAGGAGATATCGGGAAGAGGTGGTGAAATTATTCCCCACTTTACTTTGCATTAGTCTGAACCTGTGACTTATAAAATGAGCAGCAAAGTTAATGTGATGACATGCAGACAACCCAAAGCAGCTGAAAGAAGCAGCAGGCAGATAGTGACAGCCATTATGATAATTGCTTCCTTGACTTCTTTTTACTACAAAGGTGAGGAAAGATGAGAAAATAAGCTATGCTTCAGCATTATGCATTTTACCCCACCGTGCTTTCTTTCTAATCCTTTTGCACCAGGCTGAGCAGCCAGCATGAGCAGTGTCTTCTTCAGGTAATCTAGCTCTTAGGATGTGTCATCGGTCAGTGTTATTTGCCAGAAATTCCCAATGGACATTTTTCTCTGCTGTAAATACTACATGGCAGGATTTCATTGGCATGTTGCTTGAAGCTGATACACCGTTGGGAACATTTCTCTCTCAAGTTTCAACTGGAACTAATGCTTCGTTGCTTCAGTTTGCACCACCTTGGGCAAAGTTTGGTTCATCTCTCTCCTTCCATTGATTTTGCATACATTTGTGCTGCCGCCTCTAAATGATTATCTTTTAATTCTGTCTGAAGGTAGGGCAAGAGAGACAAGTGGATTGAGAGGGAGGAAGGGGTGGAGGGAAGGAGGGGAAGGTGGATAAAACAGACAGAGGTGTGTGTTTATCAAGCGTTTCATAGTTGGCGCACTGATCCAGGATCAATTGACGTTCTCAGATCAACGAGGACGGTATGATCAAGGGAAGCCCGCGGTCACTGAACCCAGATCAGCTGTCGGAAAGGACGGATAATTAGGGAGCTGGAGAGAATATTCAGAAACAGATGGGAGGATGGAGGCGACATGTGTGGGAGAGAGAGAAGGAAGAAGAGAGGCAGTCTCTTTGGATGTGAGTGTCAGCTAAATGCCTAAAATGTAAAACAAAATGTGCGAGAGAGGGTTGAGTGATGAGAGATGGAGGGAGGAGAATACAGAAGAAGAAAGAGAGAAGAACAAAGCAGGCAGGACAGTTGGACGGGAAGAAAGATGGACGGAGAGGGATGCAAGAGGGAGAGGTGAAATGCAGATTCAGGTGGAGCCAAAGAGGGAGATAAAGAGATGCAGCAGCTGGGAGGGAGATAGAGACAGAAATATGAAAATATTGGTCTGTAACTGATGTACTTTGCCTCGGCAACACAGGTTTCTCCCCTGTCGTGCCAATAAAGCAAATTTGAATTTGAGAGACTTCTCGGCAGAGCGGAAACTTAGTTGGAAAGGCATAAGGAGGTAGGAGGCAGATGAAAAAAGGAATATATGTATGTGCACTCGGTATGTGTTGTGAGAGAATCCCCCACTTCCTGAATGTTTGAAGTTGAAAGAGCATGGGAAAGATTGAGGGTGGAGGAAGAGGAGGAGGTGGAGGACGAAGACGAGTAGGCGAAAATAGCTGCTGTGACCAGATCAACAGTTGGACCTTTGGGGAGTATCGAGTCTCCAGTTTGAGCTGCAGACAAGAACCACTGTCTGGCCAAACACACACACTTTCAAACACTGATGTACAGAAAGGTTTGTACACTGATAAGCAGATCCTGTACTTGATATGTAATCAACTCATAAATGCTCCATCTTTTCAGCTCAAAGCCCTCCTGACACCACTTAGAAACCCCTCTCACTCTCATACATATGTACACTTGTAGAATTACAAAGTGGAAGGAGACGCTGTTTGCAGAAGTTTCTCCTCTTGCGGTAAATTCCCATTTTAATATTCTTCAGCATAGAAACACAGGGGTCGTCTTGATAACTTAACGACACTATAGGGCTGCCGGAGAGGATCCACTTCCTATCCAGCCAGTGTGAGTGTGTAGCTATCTTTATGTGCTGGCTCTACTTTTGCTAGAGCCAATGTCTCAACATTCACTGAAGGTAGAGTCTGTATATAGAGGCTACTGCACTTGTTACCGCTCCTCATATATTAGTACAGTCTGGCAGGGCAGGAGCACGGGTTGCTAACGTAAGCCTACAGGGCACTGCTAGTGGCCTGGCAATGAAACAGTGCTCTTTTTAATTTGATGGCGTGTTTGATTGATTGATACCAGGAAACTTAAGCTGTTAACAAATCATGAGTCTCCTAAAACAGTAAAAGGAGGCCTATGGTTCACGCAAGAGAGATCACCACTGCGTCACAGTTGTTTACGCAAATGCCAACACTGACAACTTTCGATGGCGTATCAGGATCTTGAAGAGTTGTCATATTTTATAGGGGAAGATTTCAACCACTACCCCTTGTGGCTCTGTTCTAAGGGGCAACGTGACCCTTGAAAATGAGGGGTAGGTGTAGAAACAAGAAGTGGGATTGGGCGTTTTTGTGAATATCATGCTATTTTAAGCTTGAAAACTGTCAAGCAGGAGACTGAGCACTCCTTTTTTTAATTCTGCTGATATACACCATTAATGGAAGTGTAAAATTCAAATTAAGATCAGGAAAAGTACAGCTACAAAGCATCTGTTACCATATAAATCTGTTTTCAATATCTTTTTAAGAACATTTTTTTGACAGCAAGACACTTTGTTTCTGTTTTTCTTTAATTATTTTTATTTTTATTGCACAGAAATCATAGTGTTTTTTTGTTTTGTTTGGTTAGCAGATGGCTCCAAACACTGTGACACCAATGAGCCACAGCTGACGTTGCCATGGAGAAGAACACAGTCAGATGCACAAAACAGGGCTGTAGCAAATTCAGAATGACCCATTGTTACAAGTTGGAACAAAGCATCATGCTATAGCTGCCGAATTAATCTAAAATGGAGCTGGAAAACACTGCTATGTGTTTTATCAGTTTTCTACAAATGCATAATCTTTAACTTTAGCTTGCCACTACTGGCGTGCGGAACAGCAATTATTATTTTTGGGGGACATTTTATGCTTTCACTAGATATGGAAAGCACAGAGTATGTTATCTTATGTAGATTTGTGGGAGGAGATGATCACTTGAACCACCTTTATGCCTGTTGAAAAATAAATGCTGATTTTGTATTTCTAGCTTTTAAACATTAGGACAGAGAAGAGGAAACTAGAACAAAAAATTTCCCTTGGTTTTGAAATTGGAAGTTACGAACTCTATGCCTTGAGTTTCATGTCCATCCAAGCCTTGGAAGTGCTCCAAATGTCAGTCACCTAAAATGTTCTATGAGAAAATGAACAAGACTTTGACTTTGCAGCTATATTCCTCTACCTTATACCACACGCATACACACCTTGTCAATTAATCCCACTTTATCTCAATACTCAGAAATTCATTACATCCCTTCAGCGAAGAAACAAAAGCCAAACAGCAGAGTGTGACCTATTGGCAGACTATTTATGTTGCCCACATCGCAGGCTAAACAGCGCGAGGCACATGTACAATTTTCAGGGGTATCCCGATCAATACGCCCCCGTAACTAGATATCATATCGTTTTTGAAAATCCATCACACCTGTACTCGCAAGCAATATACATCGTTTATAATGAAAAAAGAAAGAATAAAAAAAAGAGAAAAGCCCGGAGTCAGAAAAGATTAGAAATGGGTGAGATGTTAGAGAGAAAGTGGGGGAACAACAAGAGAGAGGGAAGGAGGGGTGATGGAGGAGAGATGAGGGGAAGAGAATTAAGGAGACTGATGGTTGAGTGCAGGGTCCAGGGGGCATGGATGAGTGTGTTTGTGTGTACGTGAGTGAGCGTGTGTGAGTGAGTGACCGTATGCCTCACACACACCCACACACCCACACCCACACAGAGAGGGTAGCTCATGAAGACAAATGTAGTGACCTTGCTTAGTGATAAGGCATGAAGATAAAGTAGTGTTGGATGAAATAACTGAAAAACACCAAGAGAAACAGAGATGTGTGTATGTGTGTGTGTGTGTGTGTGTGTGTGGGAGTGCAATAGAGATAGACAGGTAGACAGAACAGACAGATGGAAAGATGGAGAGACAGGGAGATAATAGTGAGACGGAAAGAGATGAGGAGACAAACAGACACAGATGTGGCTCAATACTGAGAAAGGCAAATAAACAATAAGATATGAAAACAGGCAGTGACCATATCACACTATTAAACTACACACAGGCGCACACACATATTTGGAGTCGCCCACACAATACACAACGATTTTCAGAACCAAATGACTTAACGAGTTAACACAAGCAGAAAGTCTTGTTTTCTTTGCTGACTGTCACTGGTCTAAGTTCTCCCCTTGTCACAGTCATGTGGCAGTGTGCTTAGGTGTTGTCAGAGCACAGTGACATCACTGTTGGGTGTGGTTACAGGGCAATACAGCACACTTCTGCATCAGTCAGAAGAGAGGAGCTTGGTATGAGGTTCTCTTCCCATTTTGTACATGTACAGAAGCCATATCTGAGTGGCTGAGTCATTGGGTTACTTGCAGGCAGACAACCTCATTTCTGAACAACTTGGTTACGTCATGAAAATGTTGCTTTGGTGAAGAAATGGTGAATGACTCTGTTTTCTACAACACAAGAATTAGGAATGAGAAAATAGCAGTTGAAACAAAATCAAAATCCTCCAGAAACTCAGACATTTTTGTCAGTATGCGTTGAAACTTGTGAACTCCGAGCTGAATGTCTCAGCTTAAATTTACGATTTTGGAGATCTCCATTTTGTACTCAATGGCGGCACCCATGGGGATAAGCGATAATTGCAGTGTGTTTGATGCAAGACTAAGGCTTGAAAGCAGGTTCTTGCATTTATTTATATCAGCTCATTTTATTAGCCCTGCAGCTGGAGAGATGAAAGGGTTACCACAGCATAGACTGCGAGTGTATGTGTGTGTGCACGTATGCACATATATGTTTCTGTGTGTGAGAGCTGATTATTAATGACTATGTGCCACTTGTGATACACCCAGGTTATAATACATGCAAGGGCCTTCATCGCTGGGCCGTTGGCTCAATTACCAATGTTTTACCTTATTTGGTGATGAGTAATGGCTTAACAGACATTTATATAAATGAATATCTTTGACATTGATACTTTAGGCTATGAATACTAACAATTCTATTTGAATGAACACTCAGTCACAACTGCATATACTGCATATGCACCATCTTATTCTTGTCAGTGGTCTTGCTGCTGATTTGCACTCAGTCTAACACAACTAGTTGCACTGACAGTACAAGTGTTGACAGATGTAAAGTATCTGTGGTTCACAGAAATGTAGAAGGCCAACATTTTTTGTGGCGATTGGGTTGTCTAAGTGCAGGGAGTGTCTGTTTTTGGAGAAACAGGACTGCGGAGCAATTGGTGTTTGTTTTTGAGATAATGGGCTTTTGGAGAAATTGGCTTTTGATCCATTTCCATGTTTTAGACTCACAGAGCTTTAGAATTTTGGGCTGTTGAAACACTGGCAGTCCGTTGATCATATTATTTGCGGTTTAGTCAGAACACTGTGTAGCTGTTGTTACAGTAGTAAAGACTTAATGTTTTTGATATTTCACCTGATAAGAGAACCTAAAACATTTTTAGATTCAAACCAAATTGATAAAAAAAAAAAAAGTGACGTTGACAACTTCGTAAGCTAGCGTGTAAGCTGGCTCGGTAACAACTGTTTTTCTGATTGCCTCTGTTATTTCCAAAAGAAAGCCAGGTGCTGATGAGGGTTCTATTAAAGCACCCATATTGTAGAAAGTCAGATTACCATGTCTTTATTATAAAGCAGGTGTAGGTGCTGCAGAACTACATGACTACATATAAAAGTATAAAGACGCTTAGTCCACAGAGAAATGCACACAGTCCATACTCAGAAACTGTGCCTTATAATGAGCCATAAGGACTTCCGTGGAGTTGTGTGGTCACAAATACTATGTATAGATGTAGAAACTGCCGCAGACGTTATGAGGAAAATAATAGTAGAAACCCAAACTACAAGTATAATCCTGAAAATGAGCATATTATGGGATCTTTCACATTGGCAAAACACCAGAACTAGAATTTAACTGTTAACCAGACCCGTCACCGTTAAGTTAGATTATGTTCACAATTACAGTGGAACACCCAAGGCTTCTGTGGACAAGTTATGGAGCTACTTTGTCTGTTGAACACCCACTTACCTGCACTGATCCCTGACATATTTCCTCCCCGTGGCTACATCTGCTTCCAGTACAACTTACAATACCTACACATAGCTGTTAGTTTAGCTGGGCCTCTCAAACTGCTCGTGTTTCAGAATTGAGACCAGGGAAGAGACAAAAATAGTGCCCCAGTAACATAAAACAACTTTGAATTTGGGAACAAATCTATCGGGCTATACTTTTTTACTTGACCACAACATTTTTTTTTCCAGGTGTCTGCTTTCTTGTTATACATTCAGTCATTATTTGTGGGGAGCCAACTCTGTATGGTGGCGCCAGAGAACAAAGCTGAAAAGTCTTTCTTGAGAAAGGAAGATAGACAGATAGACATCTAGATAGACAGGCAGATACGAAGGCAGGGAGACAGACAGCAATCACACTGCACAAACACCGTAGAGGTCAATGCTATCACGGAAACGAGCGGGTTATTTCGTAGCATTTCATCATCATCATCTATCTCAGTCGCTTGCGCTCTCTCTCCCTCTTTCATGGCTGGATTTCTCATTGATGACAAAGCCATTTATGTCTCTCTTATGTTTCTCCCCCGCCTCCCTCCTCTTCATCCCCCCCCCCTCTCCCTCCTCTCCCACCCGTCCCTTACTGTCTCTCCCTTATTCGCCTTGCTATTTATGCTTCCTCTGTTTTATTTTTCTCTGTTTTTTTTTCTGTATCCCTCGCGCTCTCTCTCGTCTCTCATTCTCAATTTGCGTCTCCCTACTTTACTCCCCCCTTTGTCTTTCTTTGCCTTGCTTGCGCTCACATCTCGGCTATTTTTTCCTTCTCTCTCACCTCGTCTTCATCACTCCTCCTTCTCCTCCTCCTCCCCCTCCTTCTCTCTCCCTCTTACATCATTTTCTCTCTAAACACCTTCTCCCTCCTCCCTCCCTCCTCCTCCTTTCCATTTTACCTTTCTCTTTCCCATGATTTAAATTCTGCACATCATCTTTCTTACTTTCCTCTTTCCCTCTTACTCTGCCCTCCCCAACCTTGTTCGCCCTCTTTTACATGCTTTCTTACTCTCTTCCTACCTCCCTTTTTTCCCACTGCATCCCCACTTCTTCTCCATTTCCTGACATTGTTTCTTTCACTACTTTCTCAAAACTGTGCAATCCCAGTTCTCCCCTCACTTTCCTTCCTTTTTCCACTTTTTCTTTCATCTTCTCTCCCCATTTCTCTGCTCTCTTCCGATGTACCTTTCCTCGCTCTTTTCCCCTTTTCTTCTTCTTTTAAACCTTTCTTCTCGTTATCCTTTCCAGATCTTTCTCCTTCGCCTCTTTTCACCCTCCTCTCCCTGATCTTTCTCCATATTTCACCTGATATTTTTTACCCATCCTCCCTTTTCCCTCCCCAATCTCTCTGCCACCTCCCTTGCTTAATCCTTACATCTTCCCATGCACCCTTCGTCTTTCCTCTTGCTCCATTTCCCCCTTCCTTCTCGCCTGTCTTTTGTCACTTTGCTTCTCCCACCTCCTTACACATGCACCTCTCTCATCTGTCCTCCTCCAACTCCCCCTTTTGTCACCCCCTCATCTTTTCCCCCACTTTTCCTCTTTTCTTTTGCACATATCTCTACTGTCTTTCTGTCTCTTCTTCCTGGATCATACCGTGCCCCCTTTCTCTGCCTCCTCTTCCTTTCTTTTCTTCCCCTTCATTAGAACAAGACTCAAATATGAGAAAACTATTAGAAATCCATGAAATATATTTTACATTGATCAGTATATATGTATATATATATACATAATTATACATGTGTATATATATATATATATATATATATATATATATATATAAGTAGTTAGAAATATAAGTTAGAAAAGTTAAAATGTAAAAAAGAACCTAACAGTTAAAGTAAGGAAATAGGTAAAATCATTAAAACACGCCTTATACAACCTAAATCTCAAATAATTCATAAAGGAGATCAATTATATATGCACATTTCTAATTATTGATATCCTGTTCCTCTTCCTCCATCAGCGCTGAGAGATAACCGCATCCAGCTGCACCGCTCGACACCCACCGAGCTTTCCATAACCATCGCCGACGTGCAGCTGTCCGACGAGGGCGAGTACACCTGCTCCATCTTCACCATGCCGGTCCGCACCGCCCGAGCCACAGTCACTGTGCTAGGTGGGTCACACAAACACACAGACACACATTGCATATTCACACTATCACACACTGTGCATATTGGGGGAAAGTCTGTCACCATGATGATGCCAAAAACAGGGGTTGCAACTTTTCCAGACCTTGAAATAAACCCTGGACTGTCTCTATCCAGCTGTCATGTATATTAGCATATTCACTTTTTTGATGTTGCTGCGAAAAAGCAGTGTTAAATAGGTTTTCTGGATTTAAAGAAAACATACATTTTAAAACTCCATTTACTTTATTAATCCTAACCGTTCTATTTCCTGTCTGTCCATAAAGGAGGATCCCTCTGTGAGGCCATCCTCAGGTTTCTTCAGATTTTTCTTTTCGATTTAGGCTTTTCTGAAAACAGTGTTCTCTGTTCTCATTGAGGCCTAATGGTGCAGAATGACATTCTTGCCTCGTGTTCATACTCAGGCATGTCTCCTTTGAGACTGATTGACGGCTGTACAAATCAGCTTGACTGCAGTCGGTCTTAATTTCTCTCCCAACCTGTGAGAGTGTGACAAATCTAAATGGATGATTTGAAGGTTTTGGCATCTTTTCTTATCGTCTCAGGAGTTGTCACGTTGTTTGTAACAATTTCACATCGATTTTTCAGGTGACACACAGAAAACGTAGGCCTATGAAATGACAGAGTAGTTCAACTTAGGAATTATGAGAAAGTGGCTCAAATTCACCTTGATACACCACTGTGGCGTTGTGCTAGCCTGACCTACCCTGCAGAGTTTACCCTCTCTCAGAGCAGAGTGAAGTTTGACCCTGTGGATGTCCATTGTAAGTGTGACATGCTAGGAGAGGCTGCCTGTTGGCATGAGGCGGGAAGTATTGCTACTCCAGCAGTTTAGTGTTTCGCTCCCATAAAGTTAGAGGACTTATGAAAGACGGATTAGAAAATAATGTCTGCAATCAATGCAGCTAAGGCTGATTTATCCTGACTTTTAGTCCCCAGTATGGGTAAAGCTGCGAAACACTGCATCCTACGTTGCCCATAATGCAATTTTGTTAAATTCTGTTCTCTCTATGTCATGTAAAACTGCCAATCTGCCATGTCACAGATGAATTCCAAAAAAGAGATCATAATGAAGTATCCCTTTTATGGTCTCTGATGTTTTGCACTCTTAGCCTTCCCTGTGATGCCTTCATCTAGTTTGATCCAGATCCTTGCTTACAGCGTTAACCTTTGTGTAAGGTTGTGACCTCATATGACTTGTGCGGAGATAAACCGGCTCCACTCATCTCCTTTGAGATGGATGTTATTGCCTATGTGTGATGCTTCCCTGCAGCCTGCAATAAATTGTGGTCATGCTGTCACTGCTGAGTAGAGTCTGTTTATTGATTGGATATTGGGCTAATCGGCTTTGGACACCCACAAACAGTCTTTCAAGTATTGATTTTTACCAGGCAAGTTGTTATTGTTCCTCATTCTGGCCATATTTCCGTGGTTTTACTTGAAGATGAGAACAAAGTATTGGGCTTGGCAATACTTTTATGCACCAACTAATGGCCACACCACACCACAATGGAGACTTACTGTATACATGAGAGAGGCAGCTGGTCTAATATTCCTGGGAGGTTGCGGTGGGCAGTTTTACGGCCAATATTTCAGGGCGTATGATGCCACTTTTGAATTGCTGTGTAATGAAATTGAGGCATTCTTTGTGCTGATCACAAAAAACCTGCATCAACATTTATTCAGTAAATGAGCTTCCATTGCTTAATTTTGCCTGCCTTCTGATATAGACAGAGCATACATGTTTGTGATATTTTGGAGGGGTTTTTCCTCTATCAATTTTAGATATTTTCTCTGAGCTTTTCTAATTCAATACACAACAATTTGCCAGCAAATTCTTGGATGGGAACTGAGCTGCAGAGGGTGTCTGCCTAATTCACTTGGAAAATGCACCAAGTGAAAACGAGATGCTGAAATTTTGATATTTAGGGTGGGGCAGGGTGGCTTAGAACGGCTGTTATGTAGCTCAGAGGCCACATGGTTGTTCCCCAAATTTGGGGTTTGTCAGTCCGCAGCTGTGGTAGCGTCCTTGAATAAATCATTTTGTTGATATTTACTGAAATGTTTTGGCAGTGCTGCAAAGTATATTGAAAATAATTAAATATAGTTGCTTTGGACAACAGCATGAACAGAACGCCTGAAATGTTAATGTGATGGTGTGTGTGTGTGTGTGTGTGTGTGTGTATGTGTGTAAGGGGGGGAGGGGAGTGTGTGTGTGGAAGCAAGGGTGAAGGCGGGTCTACATTAGCTCCTTAATTTCAAATTAACATGAGAATCACTCCTCCATATCTCTTCCAATTTTGCAGTAATTGTGATTTCAAGCATTTTTTATTCGCTGTAATTGACGGCTGTGACACTGTATTCTGAGTTCAATAAATATTTCATGACCCCTGAGAGGGAGCCAAACCATTAAAAATGTATGGTAAAATGTCTAAAACGCATGGACCCCTATGGGAAAATCAGCCACAGACATGGAGTTTTGGCACCGCAGCATCCATGTGTGTGTGGGTGTTTTATTCTTGTTTTGACATGTGCAAGGTTTTGACAGACACAAGCACAAACACACGCGGGCTCACAACTGCTGAGTATGGTCAGTTTTAAATGGTTGTGTGTCTGTTAGTGTAAAATGTGTGGCATGCCTCGCTGCTCTCTCCTGAGCTAAGCAGAGAATAATTTATAATGGCTTTATTCTCTTTTATTCTCCTTGTAGAGGAAAGGGTCTCGACAGGGCTTCTCCAGCCAATTCTATATGTGCAGTATTATTCCCTCATTAATATTCAATGCTACTTTACTGCCAGAGAGCTTCCGCACACAGTGCACTACATCAAATACTGCTACATTAAAAATTGACCACATTTTTATTTTTTTGATCTATACCTTGGTTAGTTCACCGCACTTTATATTGGTACTTCCGTGTCTTTGTCTGTTTGCTTGTCTACCTGCAGGGGAGACACTTTATCTATCTATCTATCTATCTATCTATCTATCTATCTATCTATCTATCTATCTATCTATCTATCTATCTATCTATCTATCTATCTATCTATCTATCTATCTGTATGTGTTAGGGTTATAAATCACTAGTTTGATCATGATACAATATTTTATTGATTCTTTGGGCAATGACATTTGCTGATATCACAAAATCTGCCACAATATAATTTCGATTACATTCAGGGGCTTGTGGTTGATCAGAGATGACATCATTTGCTTTTGGCCATAGAAGATGAAAACAACACAAATAATCGTAACTGGTTTTGTGCAGTAAAGTCTACTTTAAACTGACTCCACTAACACATAAAACAACACACAGTATCGGTTTCTGGCAGAATTTTTGTTTTCATTTTAACCCAAAACATGATCTTTTCCCGAAAATTTCAGGGCTGTCTGGCTTAACGCCCTGAAGGCAAACTTTTCCTAAGAGCCATAAAAGATATTAACAAGATCCTTTAACAAAGGTGTAAAATTCAGCTCAATAATAACTGTATAATAAACAATAAACTTTCATAGACAAAAGAATCGTTGTTTGCTAGCCTAGCCTAGCGACTAGTGGACTTTTCCTTTACTCATAGCTTAACAAATTACATGTATTATTTATACTTTAACTTAGTCACCGTTGGTTTAAGTCATTGCATCTCCCGATAGAATAGCACCGTTGAATTTTAGCCTGCGTGCACATTTTATTACCCCAAGACTGTTGAAACACAGCAGCCAGTGTTGCTGTGGTGAGTAGTTAGCAGAGTGAGATGCTGGGCCACGCAGGTACATTACAGTTTAAATATTTTCACACTGCTGATTTATTCCTGAGCAAATAATGTTATCTGCATTGTCTTTTCATTGGCTGCTTGCCATTATCTGCCTGGTGCCTGGTATCATCTGGATGTTGCTATGGATCGATGTTTTCACTTTGCGCTGATGATATTGTACCGTTAATCACTAATCGATACATTGATCAAGATTGATGGATTGCTACACCCCTTCTATCTATCTATCTATCTATCTATCTATCTATCTATCTATCTATCTATCTATCTATCTATCTATCTATCTATCTATCTATCCTACCTACCTACCTACCTATCTGTCTTTCTCTCTCTCTATCTGTCTTTCTCTCTATCTCTCTAAAATTCTACATTTTTCTGGCCTGAAAAATGTCACAAATTTCAGTAATTGGTACAAAATCTTGTCAGTTTTAATGAAAATATAACAGTTTCCCTCCTGGCTTCCCTTAATGACTTGGTCTCTTCTCACTATCTTTACTTTTCTGTCTAACTCTCCGCTTCCACTCTTTCAGCTCTCACTCTTTCTCTCTCTGGCCATCACTCTCTCTCTCCTACCTTAGATGGCAAACCGAATGTTCATTATTTTCAAAAGCAGAATGACAGTAAACTCCGCCAACACTTGGAGAAAAGTGCCGCCCACAACGGCTCCAGATGGAGTACGGCAAGAAAAGTTTTTTTTTTCACTCTTGCCTTCGACCACGGTGGTGAAGAGTGGATTCTAAAATATTTGGCAGAGTGGATTTGTAGATTCCTTCTCCTGCTTATGTTGTTTTCTCTTCAACTTGGGCTCCATGTTAAAATAGTAATTAAGCAAAAATGTTCTTATTTTTACTGACTGTGCCGGAATTTGGAAGAACACCTCTGGGAGAGGAAGATGTATCATGAGATTTTGGTTTGGCTCGGGGTGTCTTGGTGGCTCACTTGGCTAAAGCCAGTTTGAATCTGACCTTTGGCTGATGTCATCCCTCTGTCCCACTCAGTTTTACTTGCAAACTTTCACACAAGGCACCAGTGCCTGAGTCATTCTAACTCCCACCTTGGCTTTTAACTAATGAATTCTGGGAGTCGTATTTAATAATCTCTGCTAAATATAATTTACTTGACATTTTGAACTGACCTGGAGTTCTGAGAATGAACAGTCAGTCTGACTTGAACTGTAGAAATGCCAAGGCTGTCAGAGTTAATGCAGAGCTCGTTCTGCTGGTTTTAAAGGGATTACTATGGGCAGAAATAAGTGTCACTAGAAACTGAATTTGAATCATTTATATTTGAATTTGATACGCTCAACTTGAATAATTGCATTAAAAATGAATTTCAATCACCTCGTTTGAATTTTTATTGTTTAATTTGAATAATTTTATTGAAAATCTAAATAACACATTTGGAAATTGAATTTATCAGTTTTGAACTGAAAAAACTCGAAACTGAGTTTAATATTATGAAATGAATCCAGTTACTCTGAAACTGTGCGCTCTATACTTCCTCGATCAGTTCTCACAATAGTAAAATACAGTTCTGGCAATCCTGTTTTCACTTTACTCAGACAGACATCCTGATGTTGAGGAAGAGCAGTGAGGTACAGATTCACAGAATTCCTTGTCACGTACTATAACGACCATTTTCTCTCAGTGATATCAATGACCGAGGGAGTTGGGCTATTTTTCTATCTTTATTCAAGAGTGTGGTCTTTCAGTTTAAAAGCATGAAATTCAGTTTTCAGTGACACATTTCTGCCCATAGAAATGATCATCTTTCACACTGAATTCATGGCATTTCCATGTTCATCTCAGTCGGCAAATGTTGCGATACTTGATATGAGCCACAAGTGCTGTAGGCATGTACAGTTAATGGGGGACTGTATGTTTCTTTTTGCCTCTACATTCAGTTTCTGTTCGCTTCCGCAGTGTTTTCAAGTCTTTCTAAAAGTGTGGTTCATCTTATGACTGCTGTGCACTTAGAATCTGAACTTTTCATGATGCATTTATAAAGGAAATTTTATTCAGAGTCAGACTCAGTATGTCATTGTAAAACTCCCCCGTATTACTAATAGCCCTCTGCAATGAATCACAGTTTCAAAAACCCAACATTTGATAGTGCTAATACATATATGAAACAATCTGAACATGTTTATCAATGATAAGGCATATCTTTATTTGTATAACTAGCGATACACCGATTCAATACGCCAAATTGTTGTGTGGCCTGATTCTGGTCTTATTAAAGTGAGCAGCTTTGGTACGGACAAGAAATAACTGATCCACACTGAATATAGTTGCTTTGTCAATGTCATTACAAAATGTAATGTTTCTGCTATCAACACCTGCTGAGCTTTCGGTGCCACAGCAGTCCCTGGTGTCATGTTACAGCTGGATGCAAATGTTCCTTTTAATCAAATTTTATCTTCACAGTTTTTACATGAGCTTATTGATATTGGTTCAGTTTAAGAACAAACACTATTCGGTTACAGTTAGGGAGAAATCACGATCATGGGTTCAAGAAACAAACACTGTTTTTTGTTAGAGACCACGGTTCTAACAGCACTCTTTAGTGTTAAACTCCCATCCTGACCTTCTCCCTAAGAAAATTTGTGACGCTGTAACATTAAGCTACGTCTGCCTTTCCCTCTGAGTCACAGTAGTCATTATTTGCACAGCCGTAAGTGGTCGCTTGCCAGCAAAACATAAAGATATTCTAGTGCATCTGCCCCTTAGTGCTCTGGTGGACACTGATGGGGAGACAGTAGCTTTGATGCTTCTGGAAAGTCATGGTGAACAGAAGCTTTGCAGTCATTCTGAGCTGCTGTGCAATGACTCTGAACCATTTTTGGGGCAAATCATTGCAAGCCTGCATCATTATTTTTCTCCAAGCTGGTTTCCATCAGAGCTTTCGAAATTGACCTAATAAATTCAAGCTTGTCTGTGATATTGAGGATGCCGTGTCAAATTTTGCTGTTGATATTCATTTTGCTCCAAATTCCACACAGTGCACAACAACTTTGCGAAAATATGCAGTACTTGTTAGCTCAGCCGTTGACCTTTCTTTGATTTTTTTCCCACTTTTTCTGGCTAAAAGGTGAGCCCTGCAGCATGGAAGTTCTCTCTCTCTCTCTCTCTAACTCTCTAACTCTTTCTGTGTTTCTCTAGGTGTGCCCGGTAAACCTCAGATCTTGGGCTTTGAGAATCCAGTGCCGGAGGGGGGCAAAGTCACCCTGACCTGCACCAGTGCAGGCAGCAAACCCCCTGCCAGGCTGCGCTGGTTCCGAGATGACCAGGAGCTGGAAGGTGAGAGACACAGGGAGTGTGTGGTTGCTCTGTGTGTGTGTATGTGTGTGTGTGGGGTCAGAAATTGTGAGTTGGATGTGTCTGTTGTTGTACTCTGGCTTGTACTCATGCTGGATCTGTGTGTGAGTTAAGGAAGCGCATGGGTGTGGTAATGTGTGTGTAGGACAGTGTGTGTGTGTAGCTACAAGGATAGTCTGTAGGAATGTGAGGATGTGGTTTGTGCTTGTGCGTTTGTGTGTATCTCTATGTGCTCACAGTAAGTGTTTGTGTGATCCTGCAGTAATGACTGTGCATGGGGATTTGTGAATGTGTGTGTGTGTTTGTACACAAGTACGAATTTGTGCCTCATGTATGAGCATTTGTGTGTGTATTTGATTATGTATGTGTGTGCGAGAGTAGCTTGTGTGTGTGAGATCATGCTGCGTGTGTATTGTGTCCTTGCCACGTTGCCTGCTGTCTCTCTGTGTGTCCTAAACCTGTGCCTGCATATGTGTGTGTGCGCAAGTGCTAGAGCTTGCTGCCTGTGCGCGCGAGTGCATGGACATGCTGCGAGTGTGTTTGTGTTTGTGCCCTTCTTTCCAATCATTCCTTCACGTCCTGATCCTGTAAATGTGTGCCTATGCATGTATCCGGGAGCTGTGTATGTGTTTGCTGTTATTGTATTTTGAGTGTGTGTTGATGCAGGGTTTATTTGTGCAAGTGTGTGTGTGTGTGTGTGTGTGTCATCTGTTGAGCTGCAACATATCTGCTACTGGGAGTGACACAACAGAGAGCCAGAGATAGCGTGGGTCGGATCTAGCCGGGGATAACGACAGAATCCAGCAATAAAAGGCAGGGCGGAGGAGAGGATGAAGGGATGAGGTCGAACAGAGAAACAGATATAGAGAGAGCTTTGCATGAGGTCAGACCGACTGGTTTTTTGTTACAGATAAACGGGAGAAATGAGCGGGGAAGAGAAAGGGAGAGGCAGAGAGAGTGCAGTGAGGATGTCATGAGAGGACAAATTAGCCGGCGTCTTTCTAACAGATAAACTGAAAACCGTGGAGACGATTGGCAGCCTCTGAGTCACACCAGTGGTATTGGCAGTGGTAGCGTTTCTCCAAATTGCGACCATGTTTCCCCTAAACCCCCCTGCCTCTTGTTGCTTCATCAGTCAAAGGTTTTCTGTTTTGCTTTACCGAGCAGAACAAACATGTTGGAAGTGTTGTTTCTGTCGCCCTTTTGCTCCTTCCGCCATCTGCCTTCACCAGAAACTCTATAAGCTTTAAAGCTCTGTTTGCACTGGAAGAACAGCGCCCTCTGTCTGCCTGCAAAGCTCTCCAGCAGATGTCCCGCTAAGTCTGTGTAAACTGCAGTGTTCAGACTGGTGGAGCTTATTTGCAGTGGCCTTTTCTACAGTAATTATACCATTATAATACGATGATATAATATGATAATGATTTATTGATGTGAAAATGCTACACTCTACACGGCTTTGTAATGCAAAAATGCCCGTCTTGTGTCCCGATGCCTTGGCAGTGGTAGTGTTTGCTATAATTATGGATTGAAATGAATCAAAAGAATGGACTGAAGCTACAAAGAGAAGGAGGTATGGGAGAGCTGCCCGCCTGAGGACAGATTATCTGGTCTTTTTGTTACTGCTGAACTAAAAGCAGGAGACAGAGGAGTCTGGAGATTGTTGGTTTTTAGAGAGATTGGATTTTTGTTCAAAGGTTCAGCTCACCTAAAATAAAAAAAAGAAAGATGTATTTTTCCTCTTACCTGTAATGGTATCAGGCAACACAGATAGCTTTGGTTTTATTTGTCCAGATTTTGAGATATCCGTCTCTTGAGATTTCTGCCAGCGATTTAGTATAATGGGGTGAATGCAATGTTGTTTGTAGTGCTCACAGCTAGGGCTGCACGATTAATCATTAGGAGATTACAATTTTGATTCGGACACGTTTGTAATCATCACCATCATATCTGATGGACAACAATTCTGCCATATTTGCTTTGGGGGGTTGCATATTTAGAATGAATGCTCATAATTTGTCCCTGCTGCTGCACATACAAATGCATTTCAAGGCTGACAGATTGCTCCTGAACCTACAGTACCACTTTGCCAAAAACCAACCAAATAAGCCACAAAGCTTTCTGTGAGGTCAGGCTGGGTCGCCGCGAGGAGCGTCCAATCTTTCATCATGGTTACGTGGGAGGCAGAGACAAGCCTAGCCTGCAGCTTTTCTAATGTTTACAAAGCACTGATGTTACAGTAAATGTACGTTAGCTCTACCAGAGATATTTAGGGTTTTCGCTGCCATTATAAACGTATAGATGTGAAAACAGTGTGAAGAGCATTGAGATGAGCCGATGCAGGAGGGGACTGTTAGCTATCGAGATATAATCCACCACAATAAGGCAGCCGAGCCCTTTGATAACTTTTGCCAACTAGCTAGCCAAAAGTAGAAAGCAGCAACATAACACTATATCACCAGTCATTCTGTCAAAATGCTGGGTCAGAGCTGGTTGTTTGCTAATGTGCCATGATGAGCCCTGATAAAAACATGATATCATTATACAAAGAACAGTTTGGCTCTATCTCACACAGTCTGTTTGTGGGGACAACCTCAGTAAACTAAGTAGCTCATGCTCAGCTATGCTTTCTGTTGTTACGTTAACAAATTGGGATGAAGCCAGAGTTGACGGCTAAACCTGACTGTCGCCAACATCTTAATGTAGACTGTAAAAATACAGTATCAGAGTGCTTATTGTGAAGTCAACGAATCAACAATTTTATTAGGAAAAGTAGTACACATGAATGCACATGTACCAGGGTTGCCTTCTGAAAGTCAGAGATTCGAATCATCAGTTGGAGACCCCTCAGTCAACTAGGATTGCGTCAAGTTGAGCCAGTGTGTGCAGCGTACTTCTGGGGACATTTTGTTCCCTGGATTTAGCTTCAGAGAGATTGCTCTTGACTATCACGATATTCTTTGGTACAATAAACTCTGGACAAGATAAAGTGGTGAATTTACAGCTCAAAGCAAATTAAAATGATACAGTCTCTGGCTTTCGTTTGATGTTGGAAAATAATGCTGTTACACATTCCCAATCCCATTTTTTTAATTTTATTTTTTTCATTATTTCCGCTTTTCAATCTTTTGCGCAATCTGTTAAAATGCAAGTCTTATCCAAATTATGTTTAGCATGAAACAATCCATCCTCTGAACTCTACTGCTCTCCTTTCTGAACTTATTTCCTCCAACTCCTAGAAACCATTTGTAATACTATGGGTTAATGATCACTTTCACAGACAAGCAATGCAGTCACCAAAGAAAATAAAAGCTTTCCCTGAGCACAGTGAGAGAACTGATTCTTCTCTAATTCTAATTCTTAGAAAAAAGAATCTGTAATTCTCATAGTACCAAGAATCGTGCAGCCCTGCTCACGACTTTGAAAAGTTTTAGTAAAAATGTATTTGCACCACTCTGTCTTTCCAGGAAAAGAAAATGTTTTAATTACTCTGTGCAAGCTGCAGACCTTGGTGTGAAGAGTTTTTATAGGAACTACCTCTTCTGAAGAAATAGTCCTATCCCAAGGTACTATGTGTACATTGAACATATTTACATACAGTGCCGCTGCAGAGAGCAGCGTGCGCTGTGGCAAAATGAAAAGTAATATTGTGGAGGTGTGGGAGCTGAATGGGCTTTTTTTTTAAACCATACCTTAAAGAGGCACAGCAGCAAATTAGTATGCACATCCACAAAGTTAAGGCGTGCACAAGAGCTCTTCCTCTTTTTAAAAGGAATGGTCAAAATGTATCAAAGGCTCTGACTTTTCCCTGCCTGGTATGGGTTAGGCTCTAAAATCTTTGGATTCATGAATTTCCCATAATACAACTTGACAGCATCTTTCATGAGACCATCCCTGTCTGATAAAGCTCCATGTCTCTGAAAAACCCATGCTTCAGTTTATAACACAGGCTTTTTGTTAAAAAAGTTGTAGAGTCTCCAATACATCACAGGGTTGTTTTCTCAGACTTTGGAAAATGCCCTACAGAGTCACAGAAGACATATAACTGTTTTCACAGGCTGAGTAGTACTCCTCACAACTTTGTGCTCCTTTAACTGTAGTTTATAAGACATAACCAGGATTTTTACCCACTACCATACAACATTTCAGAAATAAATAACTTGGTGCCAAAAGTGTTGGCAGTGAATGTAAAAAAAAAAACCAGTTAAACATCATCTAGGGTTTTGCTGAATCAATGGTCCTGTCTGGGAGCAGAGTTGCAGCCAAAGCAACAGGGACACTGGCTGTGTTATTTGGGTGAACCAACCCTTTAAAATACTGGGCGAACAGAGAAAATAGAGAGACAGACAGATAGCGATTTGAAGGAGATCAACTCGATGTGAATGATGATGTGTTCGAGGCCTTGCCCAGCCGTCCTGACACCGCACAACACCAATCAGTCATTGCTGGAATGGCGCACACACTCTTTCTCTCTCTCTCTCTCTCTCACACACACACATACACACACACACACCTTCGGTTTAACACACAAACACTAGTAATGGACAGATGATAATCACACACACACACACACACACACACACTGTCACACAGTGCTCATCTCTGGCTAGATAGCGCAAGAGCACTACGGGTCAGCGTGCTATTATTACAGCTTCTCATTCATGCAGTTATAGCCTGCGCTGAAGTGTGTGTGTGTGTGTGTGTGTGTGTGTGTGTGTGTGTGTGTGTATTGGAAAGATGAGCCCATAGACTGCTGCTCACCACTGCTTCTCTGACAGCTTCTCTGACAGTAAAAAGAAAGAAGTAGAGAAGGAAAGAGCGAGAAGGGAACGAGGGCGACACAGATGTAGAGTGTGTGTGTGTGTGTGTGTGTGTGTGTGTGTGTGTGTGTGTGTGTGTGTGTGTGTGTGTGTGTGTGTGTGAGTGTGTGTGTGTGAGGGAGAGAGAGATGCCTTGTATCAAGAAAGTGACAGTGAGGGACTGCCGAGAAAACAGAGAACAGAGAGGGAGTGAGTGAATAAGCGAGTGTGTGTGTGTGTGTGTGTGTGTGCGCATAAAAATAGACGGAGCGACTGCGAGGATACTGAGACACTGATGGAAGCTGCAAAGAGAGAGACTGACGGAGAAAGAGAGAGCAGAGGGGGAATTAAGAGAACCACAGAAGAAGAAGCGAGGCGGCTTTGTGGCTGAGTGGGAGCGCAGACTGGGGGGAGAGGATGAAGCAAAGGGGGACCAGTTTTAAAGAAGAGGGGACTGGAGAGCGCAACAGGAGAGAGGGGAGAAGAAGGAGGGAAGGCTGATGAAATGGAGAGAGAAATCCGGAAAGAGGATTTAGATAGAAAGTGGAGAAGGGAGGGGGGAGATGGAGAGCAAGTGAGTGCGGGAAAGGGAGTGGTAATTGAGAAGAATGAAAGGCTAAGAGCTTTGAAGACTGTATTAGTTGTACTGTGTGAAAGGGCTGTGGATCATTTAGTGACATCGATGTATTGGATTGGGGATAATGGGGATTTATGATGGCACTTAAGGCCATACAGGCTGAATACCGGCCCAAATTGTCATAATGCAGGACGTGGGGCAGATGGCTTGGGGTACATGGGCGTGTGTCCGTATGGAGCAATGTGACGTAAGAGACGAGATGGAGAGAGGCATTAGAGAAAGAGGCAGTGGTGGAAGAAGTGCTGAGATCCTTAGAAAAGCAGCAAAGCAATGTAAAAAAAATCCTCTCTACAAGTAAAAGTACTGCATTAAAATGTGTGCTTAAAATTACAGAGTCTACAGTATTTGTACTATTAAAAGTACTAATTTTGCACAATGTTCCTCTGAGATTGCTTTATTATATAAAACCTGTGATTTGCAGCTCTGAGACTGCCAGAAAGTCGCTTCAAAAGAATGTTGGGGTAAAATGTGTGACAGGGAAGATTTGCAAATTAAGTGTTAACAGAAGAAAGTTAAGTGTTGACAGTTCACACATAGTGCAAATTCATCTTGACACTCCTTGAGAATGAAATAAATTCAAGTCAGCCAGTCACAGCACTTGGAAAATGGAACAAATGTAGGGCTGCAACTCATGCTAATTATCACTTTCTATTAAAAAGTCACATATTTTTTGGTTAACTGAAAATCATTTATTCTATAAAACAAATGACCATCACAATTCCCCAAAGTTCTAAACTGTGAATTGTTTGTTTTAGTCCTACCAACCATCCAGAATCACAGAAAATTAGAATTTGCAGTGATATGAAATGAGGAAAAACAGTAATGTATTACGTTTGAGAAGCTGGCGCCAGCAAAACATTGACATTTTGCTTGTTAATTAAGAAAACATAATCTGTTGGGGGGTTTCTTGTCGTGTTAATTAATTGACTAATTATTTCAAGACTAATTATTATGACAGACACACTAATACATAGAAGCAGAATTCATTGTCGTAGGTGGTTTAAATTTTTAACAACTTTATAAAACTTTGTAAAACACATCTTACAAGATGCACATGTATTTTGCTTTCAAAATCGTAATCAATAAAGTAACTAGAGGTAGCAGAGAAAAGAGTTACTATATCTCAAAATGTTACTTAAGTACAACACTTGAGTGAATGTACTTGGTCACCTCCACCACCGGAGGTACTGTAGGTCAAGAGGAGACAGACATAGTAAGACGGAAGCAAAATACATCCCAACAGCTACGATCACCCGGTAATCCCGTATCAGGGCTACTTAACTCTCTTTCCAAATTAGATGACCTCATATGAACGCTCAAATCAGGCTTGAGTACTTTCACTGGACTTAATCTGATTCAAGCTTAAAAGTGATGAGTTTTGATTATTTTAAAACCTCGCCTCTTATCCAGTAAAGGGCTTCTGCTGAGCATGCACGGTGGTGTTAAGCCATGCATTGCTGTCTATTCATAGTTACACTTTTTCACACCTCGGAGATGCCAAGTAGAACCAGAGTCTTCTACTTTTGGCTGCCGAGCAGCTTCACTGGAGGAGCTGGGGGTTAAGCGCCTTGTTCAGCTGGCAAAGTTTTTGAATAATGAGGAGTTTTACCCACTGATTCACTCGACCTTTGCAAAGTGGTCCATCTGGTCTTCTTTTATATCATTTTTTAACCACAATCAGGATGAAACTTTGATTATAGATTCATTATCTTAATAATTTTAGGGTTTTGGCCATAAAATGTCAATGTACAGTGAAAAATGCCCATTACAAACGACTTTAAATGCCTTGTTTTGTCTGACCAACAGTCTAAAAGCCATAGATAGAAAAGCATATTCAAGAAAAGCAGTAAAACATCATGCTGGAAAAGGTCTTCAGTTTCATTACTTTATCTTGCAGCAATAAAAAACAGAGATGAGCTGCAAATACTAACTTATGAGAAGCAGAACCCTGCTAATGATTGGCCATTTTACTCGATAAATGTCTTGAAACTATAACTTGATTAAAGAATCCTGTTAATAACATGACATGGACTTAGCAAAGATTGCAAATAGAAAAGATAAGATAATCCTTTACTGTTTCCTTAGGACAAATACAGGTGTTCATAAGTCATACTGTAATAAATCCTTTATTAGTATTTACTGCATTAGAATATTTTTTGAATTAAAAAAGGATCATTAGAATGGATAAATGTATACACACATCAAAATGTCTCAAGAACTTCCTCTGCTCTGGTGACTGTTATGAATTTAAATAGACTAAATTAAATTTATTTATTTATTTTTTTTGGTCACGTCTCACAAGATGTCACACAGTCGAATCTGCATTAAAAATACATAAAGCACTGGCAGACTCATTTCTTTGATTATAAAAACACCAACATTTCACATCTCATTATGAGACTAAATGATTGTGGTCACATCGGCTAATTGATTAAGAGACTAATTGTTCAGCTCTAATCCAGAAACTGTGGTCCCAGGCACACATCTCCAGCCTTTAAGGCCCAAACAAGCTGGACGCAGTAATTGCTGCATCCAGTTGTTTGATTCTCCTAATATGATTATTTGATGGTGGATTGTACGCTAGAGGGTTGAAGCATCAGCAGCACCGGCACCTCATCTGCATTACATCACCACCTTGGGGGAAGTTAGTCTCAAGTATGTGCCGGTTGCCCACCTTTTTATTCGAGGAATAGGAGTTTTAATAAAAAGAAAAAAAGATCGGGCATCCCATTAAATTTTTAGCAGGTGCTGGAGTATTGTCCAGCTTAAATATTAAAGAAGAAGAATGCCGCACACAATACCACTAGTGCCGGAAAAATATAATTGAATATTTATATTCTTTTTTAATGATTTATCCATCATTAAAAAGACAGCTTTGATGATATGATATGATATGATATGTTTTTGTAATGATTTGGTGTTTTTGTGAACTGTTGTGAACTCTTGAACTTTTTTCAACAGTAATAATCATTTGATAAGTAGGGCTGCCCCTAACTAAGAATCCTCCTAGTCGCCCAGTAGTCGTCAATTAGGGCCATTAGTTGGCTAGTCACCCACATATTTTCGATATTAATTTAATATTTTAATTTTTCCTGCCCGACATGTTATTAACTAGCCTGTGTAATAACCGCAGCTACCAGCCCTGGAAAATAACGTGACTCCTGTCTGACTGCTGAGCATTGCCACTTCCTGCGTCTGTCCTTTCAAATTAAATTCCCACATGAACTAGTCATATAGGGTTTGATTTATTTTGACAAGGTGTAGTTCTTAATAGAGCTTCATGTTTCTTTGCTTTTTTCTGCAACTAAGCAACCAACGAAACTTTTCCGGCTAATGACCTTTCTGGTCGACTAACGTTTGGTTTACTGTAGGGTGCAGCCCGAGTGATAAGGCAATGATATCATGAACTGATGCCATAAATTGACCATACATGATGACTTGGGTATGTATAATGAAGCATGGTGTTTAGATTGACAAATGTGCGGATGTACGAGTATCAACGTGTGACAAGATAGGACTGCACAATATTTTTTTTTAATCGTCATCGGTAAACACACCATGAGAAACTCCAATATCCACTTTGAATTTAGCGACAATTCAAATTGCATTCTGTCTGTAGCTGTTTTTTGTCTGGTACGCGGCATGCTGTTAACTCCCTGGCCAATTAGACACAGCCTTCACCATGAGTCAACATCCGATACTTCAGAATCTGCATGCATTGCGAGTGAAGTTTATTAGACTATTGCTGCCATACTTCTTTGCATGGTTTAAGGAGGAAAGTGTGACAAGATGAGCGAAGACAAAACTGTGAATGCCAGATAGGTATAAATAGCACGTCAGCCGTCTGGAAATATTTTGGGTACAGGAGAGACGGCATGGCACAAACACAAGTACTGTGCAAGTCTGAGTCAAGAATTGAGTACACTTGAACATCTGTTTGTTTATCGCAAGTGATATCGTCACCGTGATAGTCAAAGACATTATCACATATTTTCCTTGAGTAGCCTGAGCAGGTTTACATAAAACTAAATACGCTTACCAGATGTAAGCTGTCTGAAAGAGGCAGGCATATATTATCTGTGCTTCTCTGCAAATATGTCTGGATTTTAATTTATGCTGATGGATGAGAGCTGCGGCCTTTTTTTCCTTTATATATTTAACACAGAACAACCATCATTTCTCACACCTTTATTTTTACCTCTACACCATCAGCTCAACATCATATTTGCTGTTGCATAGTCTGTTCTGCAGTCTGCTTGTATATAGAGATCAAGCCTGTTCACTAGCGTCAGTGCACAGCTTTCTATATTTTGCACATAAACTAAACCTGCACTAATTAATTTCGTGGGCACTTGGGAGCAGCGAAAACAAGCTGCACCCAACACTGAGTTATATTATCACCTTAATAATCTGATATGTCAAATGAGGTGCAATGGTACATGCTTAATTAGATATCCACCTAATGAATGTTCGTCCCGTATCCACTGTCTTTCAGCTCTGTTTTGGTCTTCGCAGTTAACATCAAGCTGCCATACATGCCCCCCAACTAGTCACTAACTGTGTCTGTTAGCTGTTTGTTGTTGGACAGGTTGGGTACAGTGGGTTTATCAGAGTTGAAAACAGCTGCCTGCTGCAGCTGGAAATAATGAGAGCAGTGAGAGTGCAATGAAACAGTAAGGCTGTGGGCCTGAAAACCAAAATAATGAGCTGAAAGACACTGAAAAGCTCCACAGAGGTGAGAGAAGCTCAAGAGTCAGTGGATGGTCTCTGTTGCTTCATCACTGCGAATGATCCCTCTCACGTAGTCCTGTCAGCCACTGCCGATATGAAAATCATTCTAGCTGCTTTAAGTTTAAAGGTCAGTTTACCCAGATTACATATTCTCACTTACATAGTTTTCTTTTCATTTGTCCAGGTTTTTTTTTGACATGCCTGCAAGATTTCTGCCTCTACCCAAACACAGTAGTGGTGAATAGAATTTTGTTTTTGGTGCTCACAGCATTGAAAAATAACAATTTAAAAAATTCAGCAGCAACACCGGGAAGAGGTTTCATTGGAGCACCTTTCTACCAGAGAAATACACCCTAGTATGAAAAACTGTTCACAGCCTGTTCTGTGGATTATGCAGAGTAAGACACTGGGATGTGTGGAAAATTCACTTTTCAATGCTGTGCGCACCACAATTGAAATTTCATTCAACTCCATTTTATATAGGTGGACACAGGAATGTCAAATATCAAAACCTGGACAGAAAGCAAGAATGATCTGCATGGCTAAAACATGTATTTTTGGAATTTGGGTGAACCGACCCTTTAAGGGGGAGAGTCTGTTAGTTTGTGCCAAATTCAGTGTGTAACACAACCTGTTACTGCTTCCCAGTCCGACATGCTTGTTGCTCCCCTTGCAGCAGCTGACATGCAAATCTACCCTGATTATCTAATAATGAACTGAGGAAATGTGAATTATGAGGAAATGTGCATCACTGCTGTCTTGGGAAAAACCACTTAAACTGACTGCATCTTATTTTTTCCTTAATGAATGCGTAGAGTCAGTTCCGTGACCCCTTGGGCCTGAAAAACTTATTAAAACTCAATTGTATGATTTCGAAAAATACTGTACACAGGAGTCTGTGAGTAAACAAACATTTTCATTTTTTCATTCCCAGGTCTGGTTTTGGAGATCCATGGTCTTTAATAAAGGCTATATACTGTCTGAGTTGTGTGTGCAGAGAGAGAGGAAGAGAGAGCCAGATAGAGGATAGTGAGAGGGAGGCAGACAGTGACGGAAGGACTCCTCTGAGTGGCGTAGGATTATTGAAATGCACCTGGAAAGTAAACTAATTTTCTCTGCGGGTCAGAGGACTGGTTATGGTAATAAAAAGAGAGATGTCATTAGATTCAGTGGTATTTGAAGAGTTCTCTGGAGAGGGAGAGGGAGGGGGGTGGGGGGAGGGGTGTGTGATATCTGTGTGTTCGAGAGAGAGAAGAGTGAGACAGAGGAAAAAAGTGTGTGTTTTCCAATCTCTCTCCCTTGCCACTATCTCTGCCTCCTCTGTGTATATGTTATTCATAAGCTTGACCTACATGTGCCCATGCTTGTGTGTGCCCATGCCTGTGTGTGCGTGCATGTGTGTGTGTGCGTCATTCCATGCAAGAGAAAGTGATAAGGTTCTGGTCCACTTTCCAAGATTCACCAACCACTTTCACGGTCTGACCACCCAGTTTTGTATTTTTTCTTACAATAGAGCGCGATCTCCGGATGACAGTCTCCACTGTGTTTATGCTTTCATACCTCTTCTAACTCGGCTGCTGCTGCTGCTGCAGAGACCCACTTGCACCTGCCCAGTTCTTCTTCTTTTTTCTTTTTTATCCCGCACAGACTGCTGTTGCTGTTGCCAGAAAAGTAACGTCAAGGATAGAAAGGGAAACAACATCAGGTGGAAACATCTCTACGTGAAAATCTGTGCATACAATTTCTTAAAACTTGCATTATAAAAACAGACACGCTTTATCACACTAAAAAACAAAGTATGGCTGCAACAGATTGCAGTTAAGATGCTGTAGATTCTCTTTATTTGCCAAAATAAAAGTCTGTTCCTGGGTACAGTTGCCTCTTCAGAGATGGAAATGCAAGCCGTCTCCTAAGCAACAGCGAGCAAGTGAGTCCAAAGAAAGCCGGACTTAGCAACATTAGATCTTTGGCCTCTCGCGTCCCTTTGGTGTCCTTCAGCATTAAACATCACAGACTGACCTGGTTAGTAAACATGAGCGCGCTGTGTGTGGTTTACTGATGTTGCATTACAGGAGTCCTGGGTACTGAGGGGAAGTGAATTTCTTCAGTTAACTCTCTGCCATTTGGAGCTGCCAACATGCAACATTGACTTTTGCAGCTTTGAGGATGCCATGAAGTAGCTGAGAGATTTACATTTTCGTGACATGATTCCTCATGAACGAGGATGCTGTGGCTGGATGTATGACTGAAGGGATTTGAAAAATGTACGTTCCCAGACAAAGCTGTTCTCACACAGTCTGCAGTTGTTATATATACCCTTTTAGAAGTGCATAAATTTAAATCAATTTGACCACGATCACAGCACTTTGGAGAATGGGAAAAATTTAGAGCTGCAGTTAACGGTTATCTTCATCAGTGATTCATCGCAAGATTAGGTTTTTGAGAATGGATTAATAGGGTAGGCTATGAGATATCAGAAAAAGAGAAAAATTGGCCACCATAATTTTCCAGAGCCCGAGATGATGTCTTGAAATTACTTCTTTTTTTTTTCTGACCAGCAGTTCAAAAGATATTCAACGTATGATATAACACAATGAAATGCAGCAGATGCTCACATGTCAGAGGCTGGGACCAACGTAATGTTTGGCAGATTAGCTTGATTAATAACTTAAAATGGAAACAGACAAGTTTTCAACTCCATAATTCACCCACCTCCCACTTCCTAGTGTTTCGAAGGGGTATTATTGTTGGTGCTGCTGTCACAAAGAAAACCGGATCATTTTATTTTTTCCTCAAATCCTAGCCTCTGCCACAGTTCCCACAGTCACTGTCCGCCATTTACACCACAGGGGAGAGTAACTGCAGAGAATCTACACTGATACTCTCGGTGATTGGGAATAGCTACCGAAGCTCTTCCAGTTTTTGTTGTGCAGTGGTTGGCTCACTTCCTTTGTGCCATAAATCGAGCCTTCATTTTCCTGGGAGATCGGATCCAGTAGAAGAAGCAATAGCATATTGAAAGTAAGGCTTATGCTAAACCAATCTAAATGCTGATGGTGTCATTATACTATAGCCATTACATTGTGCAATCAGCATTTACTTCGAAATGATAAGTCAAAGCAAAAAAAACTTGTTCCACTCTAAAAGATTGATCATTTCTAAAAAAAAAAAAAATTAATATTGATTCATTTTCTGTTGATCCACGAACCGACAAACTGCTTCAACACTAAAGTGTTACCTTGAAAGCAGAGATAGACCTGCAGGTGTTATATGATGGCAAGTTTTAGGGTCATACCTCAAATCTGTGAATGAATTTGAGTGGATTAAACAATTGTGTACATTATTGAATGAGTCAGCAGGAAAAACAGATTCTATTAGTGAGAGAAAAGGTGCTCTAGAAATGTTAGGAAGTGCATTGTTAGACATACAGTATATGTGGCACATAATGATAGATAGCAGAACAAAACACCCAGGGGCACAAGGTAACTGCACAGCAAAGGCATTTTTCATTTAATGGGAACAAATGGGGGTCATTGCAGTTCTGTACAGTTCTATAACATGAAACCACCGCATCCTAATTACAGTAAAAAAAAACAAAAAACCTTTTTCGGTGCCTTAGTGTGCGTGAGATGTGTGTTTTTGTATCTGTTGTACTGGCATTGTACTCATCCCTGGTTAAGATGCAGACACCCTCCTCCTGACTGTCCCCTCCCCTTCTCGTCCCTCTTCACCTCAGGACGTCCAGACGTGGTGGAGTCCGTTCCAGACAATCCCACATACAACGTGAGCAGCGAGCTCACCCTGGATGTGAGCCGCGATGACGACAACGCCCTCATCACCTGCGCTGTCGACCATCCCTCTCTCGCCCCGGGGGACAAGAGGAACGTGTACACTCTGCGGGTGTTGTGTGAGTCAACTGGGAAATGGGGTGGAGTGGGGAGGAGAGGAGACACGGAGGATGCTGGGGGAAGAGGGAGAGTAGAGGACACACGGATGTGAGAGGGAAATGCAAAGTAAAACCTCAGACTGCTGTCTTTTTTTTATTTCTGCCTTGCTCTTCTCTTTTTATTAGGCAGCAGAGGCACCTTTTCCCTCTTTGCAGTTTGATCTCTGCTCCAATAATTTCTCATTAGCTACCTGTAATAATGGCCACACAGGAATGTAACCTTCCTCTGCTGGTGCACTTGCCCACACTTGAGTCGCTGTGGATAAGAAGAGCAGGTCATCATCTGAAATGAAACTATAAATGGAGCCACGTCGGAGTCTGTGTCGGTGCTGCCACCCTGTGGGCGAGACGCCGGCACTGCATCGCCGAGGGAAAGTGATGTAGTTGTGTAAGGGGTTATGTCATTGTGGGAGGCAGAGAGATGGTGACGCCTACAGGATGCAGATGGGAGTAGATTTGAGACGGGGATGAATGAGACTGTCGGTGCCGTGTGCATGTCTGTACGCTTATGAGTCCTGTGTTATGTAACTACACTCTGTGTCTGTGTTTGTGTGTCTGTGTTTGTCTTCCTCTTCCACTCACAGATTCTCCTAATGTAGAGATCGTGCCTGAGAGCGATCTGCCTAGAGAGGGGGAGAAGTTTTATCTTCAGTGTAAGGGCAACGGCAACCCTGAGTAAGACACACTCATGCACATTTCATTCACACTTTACCTGCCCATATGCATGCATGCATACACACACACACACACACACTCTCTCTCTCTCTCTCTCTCTCTCTGACTGATTTAATCTGATGTAGACACCATATGCAGCCTTTAACACAAACAAAGTCACCAAACGGTCACAGTTATTATTATTATACTTCAATATAACAGGACAATAATATCAAATACAACTTTAAAGGAGTTCTATACAACAGTCAAAGCAGAGTTCATCTATGATGCGGTGACTGGGGTGGGGTTGCCTGCTCACAGCTCTCAACATGAAGGTGGCTGAGCCAGCTGCTAGCAGCTATCGGTGCTACCAGTACAAACAGTGCCAACAGCAACGGTGCTGATAGAGCTAAATGTTAACTTTGGGGGTAACCAGAGGGTTACGGTGTCACGCTTCAGTTAAGTTAATGTTGCGTTTGGGCGATCATGGTATGAGCACAGTGCAGAGTGGCGACGATTAGCTTGCTGGTGGGGTACACACACGGGGACACACATGCACTATCATGCACGCACAACCAAACCAGCTATCACAATGAAGAATAGAAAAGCTCAGATTACAACACACACACACAGAGGTAGTGTGACTTCATTCTCTACAAGGGCTTGGTATTGGTACTCAATATCTTTAAGGTATCAACCTAAATAAGTCAGAACCAAGTAGTATTGCAACTTCTCCAGTCAAAAGATACCTGTATTTCATCCTTTTTGGACCCAGAGCGAGAAAACAACTACTATATGTAGGGTATTGCTCACAGCCAATCACCGCAACCATTCCTCAGTTTCATGTGATGTGTGTTTGGCCTACTACCACAGCAGTTGCAACGCATACAGTCTGTGGTGTGGTGAAGTCAAGTCAACACGATGACAGAGTTGGCAGTTTAATGTGCTGAGATGCCACCAAAACTTTTAAAAGTATATCAGCATTTTATGCAACAGATCGCTTCCATTCACAAAATGGGTGTCGAACGAAGCAGGAAAAAATATCAAATGAAGTACTCTATAAGTATTGCTATCACTTTAAGGGTACTGGTATTGTATATCTGTTAGGCCCAGCCTTAATCTTTACATAGCAAATACTATATAACGTTCTGAATGTCATATAACACTCATTTCAGTCCTAAAATAAAAACAGAACTTCAAATCATTTAAAATAACCATAACATGGTCTTGGTCCAATATTTGCAGGCAGTTTGCAACATAACTAAGGGTTTCCTCACTTTGCCAATAAATCGTGGATTAAGATAACTTGAGTTATGCCCACATTTTACAAGAGTAGGAGGACTACTTTAGTACATGTGGTACATTCTGTATGCCAGAGCCACACCAGCACAAGAGTGGTTCATGTGGCATATCTGTATGATTAACCTTGCAAATGTAATTCTCAAATGCGCTTCAGTGAAGTGACCAACATATCCTAATACGTCAAATACAGAAAGTTTCTGTCTGTGCCTTCTATAACTACTTATATAACTAGTTTTTCCTGACTGCTTCCGTGCTCACGGTCTGGTTAAGTGGGCAAGATAGTGGTCGTTGTTGGAAGAAACTAACATTGATTGCTAGCAGTGGGCGCCACTGTGTCTGATGTCAAGGTCAGGCACTTTTCTGACATGTTATGACATCACTCCACTTCCAGCTTTGCTTATTGTCAGGACCACGCATGGTTAGTATTTTTGAGTATTTGAACATATGACCGACGCTGCCATTTTTCTGGTGACAACAGTTCCGGATGGACAGTTAATTCGAGGTTTATGTACTGTCTCTCTTTTATAGTGCTACTAGCCTTTTTATTGTCTCTTCTCGGCCAGTGCTTGTCATCTCTCACCTCCATGACTTGGACCAGGTGTGAGTTCCTAGTGTTATTCTGATGTCTAGGATTGTCATTTATATCAAGCTGATACTTTCTCTAACATAGGAATTTGGCCTGTTTACCTCCTGCTAAAGCATGCACTGATGGAGGCCCCTTACTCTAATTACAGAGCAGATTGGGTGCTGCTGTCTTTGTCCCAGTCAAAGCTTTCACCTGGGTCATGTAGATGGCCTCAATAGATCTGAGAAGCACTTCAGAACAACATATGAATAAGCAGTTACACATGTAAAAACACCCACATTCAGTCAATGAAAATATGTCAATTACAGTACACTACAGGTCTGTGAAGACTAAACACCAAAAGAAAATCAATAAACATGCACGCACACACATCTATAGGATACATGCGCAAGTAGCAGCACTGACAGCTGCACACACTTATAAGCAATCACACACTAGAATGTTTAATTTCTGACATCTTCTCATGCAAGTAGTCAGTTGTTCAAACACGTACATAAACACACATGGGTGCAGTTAGCGAAAAACATCCGCTTGTACCAGCTCTCGTGTGTTCACTGATACAGTGTGTACACAATATTTCTGATACTCACAGAAACATACACGGAAACAAACTGCAACCCCCGTCTTAAATCCTGCCCACACAAATACATTCTTTCCCCTGGCCTTTCTGCATTATAGATGAACCTTCAGCCAACCAGCCCTATCGATCCATTCTCCTCCCCTCCTCCTCCCCCTGTCCTCCCCTCCCTGCCTCCCTCCATCATCGGGTATCTCTCCGCCGCCGTGTCACTCACAGCTCGTTCGCTCCTCTCTGTCTTGTCACGATGCCTCTTTACCCTCCTCCTCGCCCCGTCCTTTCCTATAACTCTCCTCTATCTCTCCTCACACCTTTTCCCTCTAAACTCCCCCATCCCTCCTCCTCTTTCTCTCGCTCTGCTCCCCTGTCATCCCCCCCTCTCTCCCCCCTGTCAGCCCATCACAGGAGTGGCTAGGAATAAGACTAGCCGGTTAGTTTGATTGGCAGGTGGAACAGATAGGGGGCGGGGCAGGAGGAGGTGACTGTCATCGCATGAGCATGCTTTAAAAGGCAGGAAGGGAGTCGATAAATTATAGACAGGAGAAAAGCAAGGCTAGAACAGTGTGCCCGCGGTCTGTTCCCACGGGGACCACCTATGCTGGAAATCTGATTATTTGTGATACAATTAGACACTCTGGATGAAAGCATCCATTAAATTATGTATGTTCTTTAAAAGACAAAGTCATGCTCTGTGGTAATAAATGGTTCTCTGTAGTTCAAAATGGCCCTGACAGTGCAAGGGTTCAAAGTTCAACTCCCACTGGGATCACCCATTCTATAAATGTACTTAACTCATAGCACACAGAGAGGCTGAAGATAAAAGTGTACGCTGAGTGGCAGAGGCTGTATGTAAAAAAAACAAGGGTATAGAGAAGAGAGAAGCTGTGAGATCGCTACAAAAAAAATGACAAGGGAAGGAGAGGTAGAGAGGGAAAGAAAACAAACCGACAGGAGAGGGAGAGGTAGAGGGAAGCGATGAAGAGCGTGGGCGGAGAGGAGACAGAAAGATTTGGTGACAAGCAGCGAATGACTAAGACAGAGAGAAGGAGAGCAAACAAGAGAAAGCCAGTGTGTGTGTGCGTGTTCGTGCACGAGACGGGGGGGAGCGTGCTCGGTTATGTGCACCGCCGCTTGTGGATGAGCTAGTGTCCAATCAAATCAGATACAGGTTGCCCCCGCAGCTGTCAGTCAAAACCCAATCACCGCGGCGACACCTTTCCTCCGACACACCCAGCCACTCAGATCCCTCTCCTCCCCTCGAGCTGCCCTCCCCAATCAAACTCAATGAACGTCACACTCTATTCCACAATACACACTTTTCTCTCCTCGGTCACATCCTGTCAGGTTCAAAAGAATAACTTACCGTATCAAATTCTATACTGTGTTTCCCTGACGCCCGACAGCAAGAGCTTTCTAACACAAGAGAAAAAGAATTCGTGCTCTACATTCTTTTATATTTCCCATCAATTCAATCAGTATAGCCCAGGAGTGCTTGCATCACATATCTGAGCTTGAAGACATTTAACCAAGACTCTTCACTTCGCACATTTACAGCTAAAAAGCCTTGCATAAATTTGACCTAATGCGTGCCAGCGTCCTTATGTGTGCAAGGTCATGGTCACAGTTAGAAAACAGGAGGTGACAGCAGGTAACAGGATTACAGTAATCTGTAACATCTAAAAGGATAAGGCCGGCCATATATATATCTATATCTCTCTCACTGTTAACAATTCCCTTGAAAAGTCCAACGCCAATAATGAATTGATTTCTAACAAGTATTGCGTGTGTGGCCAAAGTCTGATTTATACTGCTGTAGTGCTGTCCAAGAACTACTGAGAGCTCATCAGTGAGCTACATCATTGCACTCAGTGACCTGTTCCTGGTTACCATGAGTTCACCAGATCTACATGCGCTCTCCTGCTGCCTTATATACTCACTAGTTCACTGAATGTGTGTTAATCCGCAGCTCAAAATAGTCCCCGAGAAGTGCACTTCTTACTCCTGTTTGAAATACCTTAGCTAGTTCCCTGCTTCTTACTTTTTGGTAAATTAAACTGTACTATATTTGGGACCCATCTTTAAATAAACAATAAATAATGTAAATGGCCAATTACATGTAGGGATTGTCAGTATGCTGTGAACAACTATTATCACCTTATAAAGTTGTCACAATACTACTACTACTACCACTACTATTACTGCTAATAATAATAATGATATTAATAAACCTAATTTGTATAGCATTTCTCAAACAGTTACAAAGTGTTTTACAAAATAAGATAAGATAGTCAACACAGTCATGATAAAAGCAATAAAACCATTAAAGAAAACGTACAAGACGAGATAAAACAGAGTGTGTCATTAAAACTGTAAATCTTGAGTTTACCGAATACTAAAATGCTAACCTAATGTCCTAAGGTAGGGAGTTCTGACCATTCAGGTTATGGCTAGTGACACATGTTACACGTCTAGGAGACACGGTGCTACATTAGTGTTCATTTGGACTCCTCTCTGTGTAAGACCAATATAAACTCTCTTTTTAGCTTCGTTTTGTTCTCCACTAACTAATGAACATGTCTGACTCTTTAGCAGCTAAATGCTCCTCTTTCTTCACCAGCTCGCCACTGATTACATCTTTCTTCTGTTTGGCGTTGGGCGGGGAGTGACAGTGGTTTGATCAGAGCCTTTTTTCGCCTGATGTGTCTTGAAACTATGCTAATGAGAGCTGTATTTAAAACTGTAAAGCTGAAGACTGTAAAAATCCAAAGCTGGAAAAGGCTTCAAACTCAAAGCAAATGAGGGGAACTCCAGAATCAAGTGATGAGTCATTTCATCTACTGTTTTTTGTAGAAAAATAAGTGATAAGAGCAGCTTTAAATATGTCCATCTTCTGTAGGACGTCAGACAGTAATGAGCGTTGGGCTGAACTGAACGTAAGAACAATCTAAAATAACACCAGGCTTATCTTTAAATAATCTGTAACTGTAAAAGTACTGATCAGTGAACAGATACTTTTAAATAAGTGTTGGATTAAAAAGATTGTAGACATTAACATAATATAGCAAATCTTGCGTTAATAATTTAGCAAAAACACCCAATAGCGCATTCTTTACCGTGATAATGATCACAGCTGGGAGGGGAGGAATTTGCAGCACCAAAGTACTCATAATTGCAATAAAGAATGTCTTCAAGCGTATCATGACTTTTGTGCAGTGTTTATTAATGCATGCGTGCTAATTGAAAAGTTTCCACCTAAGCAGAGCTCATAGCCAGGAATAAAACACAGATTTTCAGACATGCATGGTAGGGGATTATCCCCGAGGTCTGACCAATCAGCCTCCTGCACTTAAACTACCTGCTATATAACAGAGATTGACTTTCAAGCATTATGTTTAATAACACTACACCAGTTACAGCCTGTAAATGGGAAGTTAATTGTTCAGTTAATTGCATATTATCCAGCATTTGGAGGCGGTGTAATACAACAGCTGATTCTGTTTTATTGCAGGTAGCCAGACGATGTAGCCAAACATGGTCAGGACACGCTTGTTTTAAATACTTCATGGTTGAATGTTCATTTGCCTCAGGACAGCTGAACACTAGATTCATTGTTAGGATTTATACTCCTAAAATGACACATATTTGAAACTTTGAGCTTCCCAGGAAGTCCTCAGTCTCCCAAGTGTTTGCTCAGCAGCAGGTGTCGAGGGAGCTGACAATGTTTCTCATTAGCTTTCACTGAGTTTGAGATTTTTGCCCGGCAGCAACAACAGATAGAATTATTATAGGTTTTGCCTTTTTGAAGCAACTAGATCTTAAAATATTGGTGTGAAGGAGCTCGGGCTAAGAGATACATTGCCCCTGCCTTTAACAGTTACTGTACAACCTCAAACAGCCACCTGGCCTCCATCGTGAATTTACGGATTGGACCTTTAGGTGTCACTGAGGGTTTTTTCACATTTCCAAGAGCGATTAATCAGTCCAACTCCATTCAGGTCTGTCCCCATTTCAGTCTCCCCATCATTGTAATTACTGTACAGCGCTTAAGGACTCGTACATTTACATAATTGATTCTTTTATCAAGACACATCTCACTATCTCTCTCATACACAATCTGTTATGCAGAATGGATTTTTTAACGCAGGATGATTTGAAATGCTGATCTTTGTTCTGTTGTCTTCCTCTCCCCCCATCTTTTTTAATCTCCTCTCTTCTTCAAGTCGCGGCACTCCTCCCAACCCCGACCTTCTTTCCCATCATTTTCTTCATCATTCCATATTTTTTAGCGCCTCTGCCGTCTGCCGCAACAACTCTCAATTTTCCCACTGTAACATCCATCTCTTTCTCTTATTCGCTCTCACTTGCTCTCCTCCCCTGCTTTTATCTTTCCTTTTTTTCCATCTTCGTTCCTCCCAGCCTCCCCTCTCCTCCGACCATTTCTTCTCTTTCCATCTCTACTTCACCCTTGATCATTTCATCTTTTTTTTTCTTTGTCCTGCAGCACTTGTCACAGCTCCCTTCTCCTCTCATCACTTCACCCCTCTTTTGATTTTTACTTTCAGTTACTTTTTTTTTTCTTTTTTGAAAAATGTGCTGAGCATCTACAGTTCAACTCAGGACTCTCATTCTTTGTGTGTCTCCTTCTCTCTCCTGTCTCACCAGGCCCACCTCCTACAGGTGGGAGAAGAAGGATGGAGAGCTCCCCCCTCTGGCCAAAGCCGACGATGCTTTCTTGCGTTTCGAGATGCTCAACAAATCAGATAATGGCGTCTACCTCTGCCATGCCGACAACGGCATAGGAAACAGCCAGGGGGAGTACAAACTCCTGGTGCAAGGTAATGATGAAAGGAGAAAAAAGGGAAGGATACACAAACAGAAATGAGTTGCGTGGTAGGGAAAAGGGGGACTGCTGTAGAAAGAGTTGGGAATGTCTTCTTCTTTTACTTTTCTTCATCACGTTTCTTTATTTCTGTCGTTTGTTGTGGCTTTTGCTTGTGATTCTTCCATCTTTTTCTCTTCTGATTTTCTTTCGTTTCTTTCCTCCTATTTTTGTTTGTGGTTTTGTTTTTTTTTTTCTCATCCAACCGCGCAACCATACCAACGCTTGCCATCCAACCGCTTTGGCTCGTTCTTGCGCTTCTTTCCCTTTCACATTTATGTGTCCCGTTCATGCAATCCATGGCCATTATTGCGCTTTGCTTGCTCATTCCCACTCCTCCCCTGAAGATCCCACGGACCCAGACTCCCCAGACACTACCTTATCCTTCCTTGGCTCCCCAACCTCTCCATCTTTCTCCTCCTCTCCTTTTGACATCTTCTCTGGCTCCGGCCCTGATCCCACTACCTTCTCCGCCCCCTCTGACCTCACCTCCCCTTACTCCTCCCCTAGTCCCACCCCCACCACGGCTGACGAGTCGGACAGACTCTCCACCACCACCCTCTCCAACGTCCTCTTCCCCGACCTGCCACTCTCTCCCTCCTCCTCCCTGACTTCTCCCGCCCCCTCCTCTGCAAGCATCGCTCCGTCCACTGCCGATCCCTCCCACTCCTCCCCCGCCTCCTCCCTTACTCCCTCAGTTTCCGTCCGGCTGAATGGAGTTTACACTTTCACAGGTAAAACCATCTGAGTTACACACTTGCACACACACTTGCAAACAAGAGAGATGCGAGAAGCTTAGTAATGGAGTGGAAAAACAAACACCATTCAAGTTACTACTTTGCTATTTTCTTTCCTCAATACACAAACTGTAGTCGCATTGTGGAGCAGTCAAGGATACCGGGAGTTTGTTTTACATCCACACACATGCAAACACAAACAGATACTCAAAGCTGACAGCAAGAGAAGAATTGAAGAAAGACAATGAAGGAAAAAAATGGCATTCGTGTGGCCTTCTCACAGCTGTTTCATGTTTTTTTTTCTTGTTTTCCTCTTTCCTCCTGTTGATAATCCCTAAACCCACCCTGAACCCACAACACACACTCCTCCACTCATCCACTCATCCATCCATCCATCCATCCATCATCCTTCCACCCACCCATCCATCCATCCATGCATCCATTCATCCAACCAACCATCCATCCAGACATCCAACAATCCATCTACCCATTCACTTCAGAAGATGCTGCAGGCAACATTACAGGTATAACTTTTCCACCAGTCATCTGTCGTTCTGACTCTGTCGTTCTAACTTTTCGTCCATCTGCCTGTCTGTCTGTCCATCTGTAGGTCTGACTGTCTGTAACTCTGTCTGTTTTCGTCTGTCTGTCACTCTGGGGGAAAAAAAACAACCTAGGGGACACTTTGAACTTCAGAGCGGAGGGATGAATATTTCATACTCCTGCCCACGTAATGCTTTGTTGCTGCCAATACATGCACAGACACAGGCTCAAAACACATTCACACCAGCACTGCACACACCAGGCACTCACATCTATCTCACAAAACACACACACACACAAGCATGACCTCTTAAGTGGTACAAGTCATTTACACAGTGTTCCACTTCCTCTGTGTGATTCTCTATGTGTGTGAGTGTGTGTGTTTTTCTGTGTGTGTGTTGGGAGGGGGGGGGGGGGGGGGGGGGGGGTCAGGCTTCGAGGTGTTCTTGGGTCTTGTCTGCTTTCCTTTGATGCTGACAGCAGGATTTATGGGCTCATTCTCAGTCTCGCCTCGTCAGCATGCCCCTCTCACCTCCACGCCGGCCAGCCAGAGTGTGTCCGACTTTCTGTGTGTGTGTGTGTGTGTGTGTGTCATTCTGACTGGAGCTCAGAATACCCCCCTTCCCATCACTCCTCCTTCCCCCTCTTCTCCCTGTTCTCTGTCTGCGGCTAGCCTCTGGTTGGCTGTTGTCATGCCCCTTCACTTCTCTAACTGGCTGGAATGTGAAGTTTTTCTCCAAAACTGGCCGTTCACCCCATCATTTGGTGTCCCAGCTGGTTGTAATGTGTTTCTTCCTTCTTCAGTTTCAGTTTTGTCTAGTTTTCTGGTTGTCAGTGCCTGTTGCTGTGTCTCTATCTCTCGTTCCTATTCTCCGACTGGGCGTATAAGCTCGCTGTTTCTTCCTCTGACTGGTTGAATACCTGCCCTCCACTTTGGTTTGATCCCTCAAACATTCACCAAGTGCAAGTCAGTCTCTCTTTCCAACTCCTTTCTCCTTATATTCCTTTTGAGTCTTTTTACGCTTTTTGGTATGAGAAGTGCTGCTTTCGAGTTGTGCCTATCTGAGTGACTTTCAAAGTGACACCCAGCTTCTGATCCGGTCTGAAAAGTCAGGCGAAATAAATGATGTATCAAATTATTTCGGCGTAGATTGCTTTCTTCTCTGAGGGGCAAGTTGCTAAAGTGGCTGAAGCGAGGCAAACCGGGGGGAAAAGAAATATCAAATCTCTGCTGTTGGGTGAAACACTTGCATTTTGAAAAATGCCATCTTTTCAGGGATCAAGAAAAGAGATCTTGCTTTCAGCTTGGCAGCCGTGAATTGTAAACTTTATCCACAGGCTTTCACAAGTAAAAAATGTGAATATTTTTCTATGATATTGGCATACTAGTTTATTTCTACCAGTATTAAAGTATTTTGACGTTACATGTCTAGGTACATCTTCTTCTAAGTAAATAATAATTAAAATAGTTTCTAAAATAAATATTATCAAAGTATATTTTTGCTCTAATCACACTTTTAATGCATGTTACAGTAGTAATAGTACACACTTTAGTGTGCTGTTTTAAAACACATCTTAATCATCTTATCTTAATATCAAGTAAAACCTCAATAGATTCATTGTAACACAAACTAAGTGTTGTTATCTTCAGCACACCAAAGTAAACAAAGAGTAAACTAAGCTAGAGTACAGTATACTTGTTCCTCATTTTGCATATAAAGTAAGGCCTTGTCCACACAAACACAAATATATTTAAAAATGTAGCTTTTCCATGTATTTTGTCCTTTTGTGCACACCCAAACTGCAGTTTAGGTTGCAAAAAAACCCTAACCTTTTGTAAAATTCAGTCCAGGCTGAAGATTTTCAGAAACTCTGTTTTTAGTGTTGACATGTTGACAGGGAAAATGCCAAGTTTGATCAAAATAATGTCTCTAACCTTGCTAACAGGACTTGTTACATAGTTAGACATAAATGTAAAGTTAGTCTTCCTCTTTGTTGAGGAACAGAGGTGTCAGAATGTGGTAAGGAGATCACAGCTCCATGGATGTATAAAGAGAACTGGATATAGTGTTTGGGGCGGGGCCCCGTTCATTCCTATAAAAGGGTGACATGACACTGTCATGAACTTGTCATAAACATTATGGACATGTCATAAATGTTTATGACTGCTGTCATGAAATGTCATTCGGTTTTTGTAATGACAAGCTGATATTGTTTGGGTTGTCTTGATTATGACAACTTGACATTAATGAAAGTGACATTAACGGAAGTTGTCTTTCTCATGACAACAAAGCCATCTTCTGGTAATGTCACTTTGATTAATGTCAAGTTGTCAAAATCCAAGACAACCCGAACAATGTCAACTTGTCAATACAAAAACCGAATGACACTTAATGACAGCAGTCATAAACATGTACATAATTTTCATGACAGGTTCATAACTGTGTCATGTCATAGTTATGACAGTGTCATGTCACTCTTATGTACAGTAGATACCTTCAAGTAAAGTGTTACCAAAGTTTTTCAGTGGCGCATGAAGCCAAAATAGTTCAACTTCCCGGGTATAATATAACCCAGATCTGCTTCATCGGGCCCATAAAGCAAGTGCACTAGAGACACTGGCCTAGCAGCTAGTTTAGCCTTTGACTAACTTGAATGGGGATAAAATGATTTTTGTGCTGCTATTCTAGACTTTCAAAATGTTATTGGAACAAATGGATCAAATTCTGATCGTAAAACGAGTCATTTCAAGAGGATTGTGACGCTCAAAAAATGCATCCACTGATTTACAGATGTCTCTTTCACAATGTAAATCTATGGGAAAAAGTTTTTTTGGACACGATGATGTCACAGATCTGGAAGTTATAATTCCATGATTTGGCCGCTTTGTCAAATTGGCTTCAAAGCCCGGCACACTTTGTATTGGCTTGCACTGCTCCAGGTAGCCGTCCACTAATAACTTGGCTTCTGAATACCCAACTTCTTCTTCTTCTTTGTCAGTGTGTGCCTTTAGGGTTACAGTTATATCACCACCTGTTTGTTTGGCAGGCTCTTGACAGAAATTAAATTGCATTTTCTTTGGAGGAAGTGCTTGTGTGGACAGGAGGAAAATCTCCTTTTTCAACCAAACCCATGTTCATGTGGACTAGTCCTCGGCGCATTTTAAATACTAAAATACATAATGTAAGTGTGAAAGTACCAAAGACATCCCTCTCTGTCGATGACTCGAGAGTTCAAGTGATCAATGGTGGGGTTTTTTATGATTTTGCATACACTAAAAGTAAATTAATAAAATTAATTATACTTTTTGTACAGGTATGTAGCTGCTATTTTGGTTCAGACAAACTTAAACGCAACCTCTTTTGGTATGCTAATTTGGGGTCTGGTGTGCTCGAACAATTGCCCATATTCCCTGGTTTGTAATCCAGCCTTGGATTCCTTAAACCTGAGCGTTGTCAGAGCTATGAAGAGAATAATATCCTTCAGTTAAAGTGAAAAGATGGAAATTACCAATGCTGAAAGGGCGAGGATTTCACCCGACATCTACAGAAAGTGTTCCCACAAGGTTCTTTAAAGTGATTGGGACTTGGTCGGTAAACTGCACAATCCTGTTGCATGTTAGTCACGACCAATTTTTAATAGAGGGTGACGCGGTGGCCCCTTTTCTTTCGCCTGGCTTTTTTCATATCCTTGTCTTTGTCTTCTGAAGGTTTGCCGCTGTGCCTGGGTATTATATATTGACAAGTCTTCTCCGCTCCCCTGTTCTTTTCTTTTCTTTCTGCCTTCTCTCTGTCACTCTCCCCATTATTCTCTCTCTCTTTCTCTATTTCTGCTGCCTTTCATCATCTGTCTCCTGTTTCCACCAATATTCATACACCACCCCCTCCTCCCTCCTCCCTCCCCGCTCTCAATCTCTGTCTCTCTGTCCCTCTCTCCCCTTATTTCTCACTGTCTCTGCCTCATTTTCTTTCACTCTTTGTCTCTCTTTCCCATCTTATCTTTACTACATGACTTCCTTTCCTCCTCTCCTCTCCTCTCCTCTCCTCTCCTCCACCCTCTTCCTAAGACCCCACAGCCATGTCGACCTCCTCAGGGGTGGACCACGCCGTGATCGGAGGGGTGGTGGCTGTTATCGTCTTCATCCTGCTCTGCCTCCTCATCGTCCTCGGCAGATACCTCATCAGACACAAAGGTCACCTGCTAATGCACACACACACACGGACACACACGGACCCACTCATGCATGCATGCATGAGCGTACACCGAGATACACTTGCATAAATATGGATACATGCGTACCAAGACTGGATCTCACACATACAAACATGCATATGCATACAAATGCAGGGACACACAGAAATGCAAATGCACTCGTACCTAAATATGGATTCTAAGCATAAAGCTCACTTACTTCACTCTCAAAGCAGAAAATGAATGAATGACAATAAGTGAATGTTTATTCATTGCCTTTTAATACATTTTGGTTCACACAACTTCCTGTGAGATTAGATTTTCCGGCATCAGCGATATTTCAGCAGCATATTTTATATAGTCAAAGCAGGAACATAATTGCTTCCTGACCATGATGTTAGTTATCTGTTGCTCATGTGCTCTGTGGGTGGGAGACAACCAAACTGTGTTTCTTTTTCTCTCTTTACACTGGTTCAGGTCTCCAAAACACATTTTTAGCACATAAACAAACAAGAACAAAGCAAATTCAAATGTCTCAGCTCCAGCGGGGAACAAATTTAAATGGTACTAAACATGTTTCGGCACCCAGGTGGCGCAGTTGATAAACACTTGCCCACCTCCACCACCACAGTGCGCCACATTCAATTCTCGGCTCCGGTGCCTCCAGCTGGTCCAGAATATTGAACACAATTGCTTGGTGGCCAGTGCTCACAGATGCCAGGTCTGTGAGGGATCATGTCCGTGTCGTTGCACTAGTGACTCCCTCTGGCTGGTTAAGGCACCTGTGCATAAAAGGGTGGAATCTGGGGGGTGATAGTTCCTCACTGTCTGGTGGCTGCATGTGTACGGGTTTGCGGGCCAGCGGAGGAGTGAGCAATTACACGGACTATAGTACATGAAAATTGGTCATTGCCTGTCATTTCACTGTCATTATGTGAGAGTAAATGCAGATACTTCTCACTAATGAAGCATAAAAGCAACCGATGAAACGGCTGACAACATGTGCACTTACAGGATAATGAACAGATAGCTGTACGTCCTAATGATTAGCATCTTATTACACTCTATTTAGACTATGAACAATTAGCATTTAAATTACTTTATTTATTAATTTAAAAGTAGGTTGACAAAATAATCTTCAAGTTCCACTCATTATCTTTTTCCAGAGCTTTCAATGACCTCTCATGGTCGTAACTCCAACTCTGGTCAAAGATGGTCTCTGGTGTCAGATATTAATGTCCTCCTTGATCTTTCTTTGGCCGTCCACTAATATTCGGTCAATGCCAATCCCACTGAAACACAGGATAGGTTTTATGTGGAGGATAAAGGCTTGATGTGGCCTTAAAGTATTGCATTGATAATATGGAGGTCAAAAGACGTTGAGACATCGTGGTTAAAACAAGGCTAAATTTAGTTAAAAGAAAAATCTTTTTAGATTCCAAGGTTACATATTTACTCAGTTTAAACTGCTTTTAATTATATTATAGCATATATTTCACTAGTAACCCTATATAAACGTTGAAATGGAGTCATTGAAATGCTGTTAAGACAATGGTTATACCGTATGTCGCTTAGATGTCTAAAAACGTTCACTTTTTAGCACAGTTTTTAACGTAGATGTTTTGATGTCCTTGGACCTGCAGATTAAATTAATGCTCACCAGGAAATCCAACTTTTGCCAAAATGAAGCTCAACACAAAAACTCTCCAAAGAAAAATCCTGTGTGGTATCCAGATAAACACATTTTTATTAGTTGTTCTCTGGACTTTGTGTCTCCTACCATGCCCTCAAACTAAAAGAAAACTTTACTGTGTAGTAATTCACCCACATTAAAAGCAAAAGTTTTTCAAAAGCACCTGAAGTGACAATTTAGACATCATATTGGAACATCTCGCCACTCCGCTGTTTATAACAGTCTCTGGACTTTTGTCATTTTACCGTTCCAATGTTTGACTTTTATGGCCCCAGCAATATTATCTCTCCTCCTCATTTTCTTTCTCTGTCTCTCACCATCTGTGCCTCTTTTCCTCTGTTTCCTTCCACAGGAACGTACCTGACTCACGAGGCCAAGGGCTCAGACGACGCCCCCGATGCAGACACGGCCATCATCAACGCAGAGGGAGGCCACTCCGGAGCAGAGGACAAGAAGGAGTACTTCATCTAGATAGAGAACAGGAGCATTGGAGGAAAGGAGCGGGAGGAAGGGGGGGAGGAGGAAAAGCTGGAAGACGTGGATTAGAAGAGTGGGGAGGAGTGAAGGGGAAAAAAAACCTCCATTTGTTTTCACGACGCTTCAGTTCTTCACTCGGTTGGAGGGATGATGGGAGGGGACGGGAGGGAAAGAACTGTGGGCAGGATAAAGCGATGAGTCGAGCTTCAACTGGTACTACCCTCTTTGCATTGATACAGGGAAGTGAGATTTTGCACTGACACACGGACGAACTGAAGTTACACACTCAAACACACACACACACACACACACACACAAACATACATACATGAGTCGGTTTTGGGGGAAACTCCTCACACACAGACTTGAATGCTCGTAGATGCTCAGATTAACAAACACGAGCCTCCTACTCTACTAACACGTCTGAAATATTTCTGAATGACACATTAACACATTTTTACACAGGCATCGTATCCTACTTCTAACTGTCAGCGCCTCGAAAAAGCAAAATTGTAACTCACATTCCGGCATCCCGAGCTGATACTTCACTTCTCACACCTCGCCAACCTCGTCTACTCGACATTTAAACCAAACCAGCTCTGTCTTTTCACGTTTTTGTCCTCATTCTTTTCATCTAACAAGGCGGTATCCCTCTGTAAACATTCTAGTGGCAGAGAAATCCATCCAAAGCAAATTACTACTGACAAACATAATCTCCCTCTCTCGCAGTTTAATCTTTTTATGCCATCAAACCTCTTCCTGCATCCTCTCAAACCCCTGGTACAGGCCGTCAAATTTCCCACATCGCAGCACCATACGACATGCAACACTCATGCAAAAATAGCATTCCCGCCTTGCGCTACCAAGCCGAGGGGCTCCAGTATACATATATAAATATATATATATAGAATTATATAGCATTCTTTTTACTTGACAGAAAATGTTTGGTGTGCTGTAAATACACTCTCTCTCTCTCTCTCTCTCTCTATCTCCGTCTATCCTTCTTCTCTTTCTCTCTACATTTCCCTCTCTCCTGTATCTCATACAGTCTGTTACTGCATTACAGTGACTTATATACTCTAAAAAAAAAAAGCCTGCCTGTTTTTATTACATGCGTGGAAATGCAGAGTCAAAACTATCAATATCTGGGAAAAAAATATAAAAATAACGACGATGATGTTGCGATGAAAACTAACCTTAACTGCAAATATTTGTAAGAGGAACGTTTTCCTTCTTTTCTTTCTTTTTTTTTTCCTTTTGGTTTTTTGGGGGACTTGCGAGAGATTTGCTCTCGTCAGTGTCTCAGTGTGTTACTGTCAGTGTTAACAGTTTACAGTGTCTGTCGGTTTGTCAGTCCAGGAGTCCATACATCTAATTTTCCGACTTGTATTTCGATGTTGAGTTTTAAAGCTTCTGATGCTATTTCTTTACTCTTCTTTTGAGCGCCACGTTCAATGTGGCTGTTTTCTCCCTGCTCTGTCGGCTCTTTACTCCCAAACACTAAACTGTAGCAAAACCTCGGTCGAACGCAGCTTCGAAAAGGTGTCAAAGTGTTTGGTGGAGTTTTCCTGGAGTATCACTGCCCGGCCGGCGCATGTGGACCATCGTGGTCTTCCTTCCAATTGGCCCCCGCTGAACGTAAAGCTTGACTCCGCCATCTTTCTCCCCGTAGCAGACTGCTTGTCTTGGCTCAGCCACCTGGCATTAAATTCATCGAGTAGTGACATCATGACTTCCTCTAAGAAGCTGGCACGGTCGCTGCTTCGGGGAGGTGAAAATGCTTGCTAGCTTTTCACTACAGGGCCAAACAGGACTGCCTACATGCATTATGACAAACTCCCTGGCCAAAAAAACCCCTTTCTCTTATTGTTTCTCTTTCTGTGTGTGTGTGTGTTATTGCAAGCAGGAGTCATTCGCCAGCTTAGCAAAAGGTTCCCATAAATGAACGGTGTTTTATTAAGGTTGGGAGTTCGCCTTGGCGTTGGCAAGCTCCACTTGGCCCGGTCGTGGAAATTGATTGCAATCTAACTAAGAGGCTCTGGGCTCCAGACTGTATGCATGCCAAGGTTTGGCTTGGTGGGCAGGGTGCCCGAGCCGGAGTCTGGGCTGCACTAACACTGAAGAAAGTCATTTAGGAACGTAAATGTCCTCTTCTCTTTTTTTACCCCCTCCGCTCCACTCGTCCATTTCTTTTCATTCTTTAATCAATCATCTTGTCTGCGTCCTGATCCACCTTCACCCGGTCTCCCCTCTTCTCATCACTCCATCCCCCATGTCCCCCCCCCCCCCTCCTCCTTCCCATTTCCCATCTCAGATCGATGTCCGATTCTCCTTGCTGGTCTCTCTCTCATTCAGGAGTCCATAGACGTACAGTAGAAGTAGCGTCTCTGGGTTTGCTGGCGTGTGCTGGTGGCTCTCTGCGGCACTTTTTGGGGGGTGTTTTAGGAGAGGAATCCATTTGCTGTCGTCAGTCTACCCCGTAGACAGTTAAGTCTGTGATAGTTTTTGTACACCCCTTTTTGGGAACGTTCAGGGATTGTGCTTTTCGTACCTTTCCCCGCATTGTCATTAACTGCAACCTAGCTAGCTGCTTTGAAAGCAAGTGGCCCGGCTAGTGTGTCTATAAGCTAGCTATACTACAAAGGGTAACGTGACCTGAAGCAGGGCCAGCTGTTGTACTTTTTTTTGTTTGTTTGTTTGTTTGCTAGGGCTCTCGATAAGATTTTGGGTTGATGCTGTGGTAAACTCTGCTTAAACAGTGTTCTATTTGGAGACGTGCAGCAGGAAACTTCAAACAAACCTCTGTTTATCCCATGTTTGCTGTGCAACACTCCTCAGCTTTTCACAGCATCCGTGTCTGCAGACCAGAGGACGGGCTTTGTCTCAAAGAGCTTATTGTCCACTTTGAAGAGTAACCCTTGATTTGTATTTAAACCCGGTCGAATTCTGCTCTGTGAATGGAGAAAGGAATACCTGCCTCATACTCAACAAAGTGTTGTGTCTCTTAAAAACTAATGGACCTGTATTTGCCTGTAATTTATCGTCCTGTCCTTCGTCTTAGTTAATGTGCTAGCATGTAGCTTGCATGAGAAAAGGTTGGAAATGTAGATAGTGTAGGAGAGAAGAAGTGCCGACAAGCACCTCTCCTGAGACAAGAGCGGCGGTCTGCCCGACTGACCCCCCTGCTGTTCTCTGATCTGCAAACATACACTGTGTCCCAGTTAAACCCGTCTGCACCTCCTCCACACAGCAGTCCTCGGGATAACACTGAGAAAACCGATGATGTAGGACTCATTCTGCTTTTCCCCTCTACTGCTGCATTAAACTGATGTAGGGGTACAACGGCGTTGAATTGGGACGTGCAGTCAGTCTAATTCATATTTCATTGCATCAGTGCAGTAATGACTAGCTGTCACCAGATGCCAGCAAACAGCAGCTTTTCTTTGCCCTCTTCAGTCACACCGAGCTGTCCTGCCCCACCACTTGACTCTCACCAACTCCTCTTGAGGCAGTCGCACACTAGCTGCCGGTCATCTCGTTATTTTTGTAGTATAAACAAATTGATTTTTAAATTATGTTTTGTAAAAGGTGTGCATAATCTTCAGTGTGTTACTTTTTAGTTCAATTGATCATTTTCTCTTTTTTAAATTAGATTTTTCCCAAACTTGGAGGTTAGAAACATTTTTGTTTGGCATTTTATTCTTTCAACAACCATTTTTCTATAATTTCATGTATATAGTGTTGCCTTTACTGGATACTCTTACAAGCGCACCCATACACACTTTGCACACACACTTTGGGTACATACACATCCACACACATATCTGGATATGCACGGCAGGCATGACGTCTGTGACTATGGTGTATTTATATATGTGTGTGTGTATGTGTGTTTGTGTATGAGTGTGAGGTGTGTATTAATTGACCCAAACAGACTCCGGAGACACTCTTATTACATGTGTTGCATTCACGAAAATGTTATGATTTCGATGACTAAAACAACGTCTTTGTTTCTCAGACTTATTATTTTGGATGACAAGTCTTCCTTTTGAATAAATATCCATATCACATGAGAATAGTGCTGTCATGTATGTTAATTTGTACTATGGCTGATGATGTCATCAAGGCGAGACCCAACCGCATGCTGTGGAGGGTTTGTGTCTGTTGGATGTTCATACTGTATTTGTTTTATTTCATTTGGGTTCTTTTTTTTTTTTTTTTTTTAAATACCAGTTCAGTTGTTGACTTCAATAAACATGCATTTGGGTTAATTTCACCCGTGTTGTCGTTGGTTCTTCCTGTTCAGCAACTTTCAGGTGCAATCCAGAACAGTAAAATTTTCACTCAAATCTGTTTAATAATCTGTTCCTGCCTGGGTTGGTCTTTTTTTCTTATTGCAGGTACATAACAGTTAACTTCACCGCCTCAGGAAAATGACCAATCCAGGGCATTTCTACACAACTAAACAGCCCTGTTACAAAATCAATTTTTAAGGCAAATGAACAAAAAAAAGCTCACTTGAAATATGCACATCAACATCTCCCAAATCTTTGTATTTAGAATTCTAATCTAGTATTAATGATTTAATATTGTATAAACAAGGACTTACTTGATAGGGACTTTTTTGGTAACACTTCATCTGGGTAGTCCCCCTACAAATATCATGTATAGACTGTTTGTAACATTTCAACAGTTATAAGCTGAGATTCAGCTGTTTCCTTTATACTGTAGATGTTTAACAGATTATCCATAGAGTAATAACATACCTTATTTTCAGAATAATGTATTTGAATTGAGCTGTTCACTCAACCTATGCGTAGGTTAAGTGAACAGTTCAATTTAAGATGCATTATTCTGTGAATATGTAGTGAATTGTCACATTATACTTTACAGATTAACAGCTACAGACAGAGCGAAACAGCTGAATTGCTGAATCTCAACTAAACTGTTGAAATGTTACAAATACTCTTTAAACTGTATCGGTAGGTTGACTGTCCAGATAAAGATTTAAATATATTTTACACTTTCTTTAAGTATATTTTTTGTAACAAACCCATATTATTCCAAGAGTGGGTATCTTCCATTTCATTAAGCAGTGTTAAAGACTATTAAAATTGTCAACAGGTCCTGACAAAGCCATATGCAGTTAAAGGAAATGCCCAACAGAGGGCAGTGCAGTGCAATAATTCGATGTCCCTTGCTTTGCTTTGCACAAGAAGATTGGCTGGGTCTAAAATTTGGAAAATCACTCACTGACTTTCTCTTTTAATTCAGTTAAAGTACATTCCATATTGGCAGAAGTCTTTATCTAATTATTTCTGAAATTGAACATCAAATAATGCTCTCTTTGTCTCTGCGGCAAAGAATATGAGTCTCTTGATCTTCTTTCTTTCTTTCTTTCTTTCTTTCTTTCTCTTTGGGTTCCTTTTATTCCTCTTATCTGTTCCTGGCTCCATCCCTTCAGCACAGACTGTAGTTTGGGGAATATTGTTACCACATGTTGATACTGGTATAGAGGTTAATAATCTGACATACATTGTACACATGCTACCAGCTAATTACACACTAAGTAGTCACAGCCCTCACACAGATGGATATCCACCACACTGCCCAGCTGTTTGAGGACAAAGGACTTGTTTTTGCTTAACTTGTTCTGAGAAAGCACTGTGTGTAACTCTGGAGAAAGGTAGGTGACTGTTGAATCTCATTCCCAGGTTGACAAATACTGGTGGTTTGAGTTGGTGGTTCGGTTCAACTACCAACCCAAAACGTCTGCATTTGGGGACCTGGGAATAGAGAGATATGCTGCTGTTAAGACCAATGTGATCAACTTAAAATTGAACAAAATATGGAAGTGTAGGAGTGTGAAACCAAAGCTCATCTCATTTGAGTGAACAGCACAGTTCTGATTAGAACACAGATTTCTCCAAATGTATATTCCGCAACATTCTGCTATATTTGCAGATTGTTAAGTCATATATACGTAAGAATATAAGGTTAGCTTTTGGTACACCTGACCTTAAGCTTTCTGGGAAAAAAAGGTCACTTTAAACACTATTGGATGCCGGGGACAAGCTTCAATTTCCTACTGAAAAATGATATATGTGTAATACATAACTAAAAATCATACTGGCACTGTGATGAGGTCACTATAGTTACCAATTTAGCTCAGACAGTATGACACACCGCCTGTGTAACAGGAATAAACTGTAATGGAAATGACGGCAATACCATGAGGTCACTGTGGATACTCCAGTAATCCCTACAGCAATAATATGAACTGAGTAGCACTAACAATAAAGAGAATACCTTTTTATAATGAGCTGAAATGTGCTGTTTCAAATGTTTACAAAATGGTAGTATTGAAGAAAGCACTGCAATAATTTAAAAACAAAAGACTGTCTTTTATATTGACTAACAGGTCTTTATATAGGCAGTGATAGTGGGCGCCAAGTAGCTACAGGCCCTGAAGACTTGGTTGTTCCTCAATGAAATCGAATACTCATAACTTCAGTAACAAGTGTGAAAAATAAAGTTTGCAAGGAACAGTTTATGTTTTGTTCAGAGTCAACTCAAAAACTCATCTGTGTTTTCAAGACTGTGTAGGTGTAGTTAGACTGATTGACAGTGTTCTTGCAAACTGCTGCCCACATTAGACTCAAATGTATCAGAAGTGTGATTGGGCCTTTAAATACACTGACATGACTTTGTCCAGCCTTGTCCTGGCCACTTTAAACCAGTGAGCAAAGACAGATACACAAATCTGTCATGTGGAATAAATACAGTCTCTCTAGTCCTAACTTTGGATGAAAATCGTGCGCTCACGTAACTCGTGGGACATTTGGGGGCCTTTAAAATATGAGATAACGTCAATATTGTTCGTAAGCACAGATTGAAACTACCTATATTCCTTCTGTTGGCCTGTATCTTTAATCTGATTGGTCCTGTAATTGCTTCCATGACGCACATCACGTTGCAAATTTTGTAGGACTAATATCCAAATATATTTCAAAGATTAACAACCATAACCTGCTACAGAATAGCGATTAAAGGTGCACACAAGTTTGTATTGTTTAAAGCGCAATTCTCGTTGCAGCCGCTGGAGCGCCCTCCTCCTCCTCCTCCACCTCCTCTCCGTGGAGTCCAAAACGGAGATTTGGAGCGGGGAGGCGTGGAGGAGGAGGTGGAGGTGGTGGGGGAGGAGGTGGGAGGGAGGGAGGGGGTGTGTGCTACTGATTGTATGAGAGGAGGGGGGAGAGAGAGAGAGAGAGAGCGAGAGAGAGAGAGAGAGAGAAAAAAGAGGAAGAGAGGAATTCAGTCCTGTTTAAATGGGAATCTAAAGCGCAGAGAGGAAAAGGGACGCAGACACAGAAACCAAGAGAGAGAGAGAGAGAAAAGTGGAGACAGATTTATTTTACGCACGGGAGAAACAGGGAAACGAGTAGGAGAAAAGGAAAGGAGGAGAGAGGAAAAGAGGCATCGGGTTTTTTCCTCTAAATTTGGCTCCTTTCACTCTCATGACTCAAAGAGGATTCCAGTTAAATTCACCCGGTCGGGAGGAATTGATGGTGTCTTTTCGGGGAAGCAGAGCCGAGGGGAGGAATCTGAATGCGCTCGGCTGAACCATGCCAGCCCTGTGGATCATAACTTTGGCGATCACTTTGAACCAAGGTGAGAGATGTTTAAACACAGTCTGAACTGGCTGAGGCGCGAGCAACAGCGGAAAGTTTCTTTTTAATGCTCGAATTGTTTTTCTCCTTTTACCCTTCCTCTGTATCCTGCCGTGCGCGGGCGTCTGTGCGCTTTGTGGGTGTCTTTCTGTCTGTGCTGGCAGTGCGTGTGTTTGTGCATCTACATGTCTGGCAGCGTGCGCGCGCGTGGCTGTGTGCGCGCGTGCGTGTGCGTAAATGTGTTATGTTGTTACAGATTTGCGCTGCCCTGGACATCATCATTACAGCCCACAGGCGCTGGCGGGGAAAGAGTCGTGGGGTGTTCAGGGTCTTCGCTCTGCTGGGGGGAAAAGAATGAGATTTTAAGAGTGTAGACACAAACGGCCCAGACGTGCTGCGTTCATTTTTCTTCAATTACACGTTCATGAGAGAGATTTGGAGCATCTGCACACGACATTGCTTTGACGTGACCTTTGAAACGCATGAATAGATAGATTTGGTTGACACAAACAAGCGCAGTGTGGGTCAACAGAGGATGTGTTCAAAGCACGCGCACCTTTACGCACGCACGCGCTCACACAAACTCACACACTCATTCACACACACACACACACACACACACACACACACACACACACACACACACACACACACACACACACACACACACACACTGCGCATAGCCTGCCAGCCGGGGATGATTGATGAGGCGAGGATCCAATGCACAGTCTGGTCACCGGGCTTTAACATGAGTCACACTCTATCAATTTCCAACACACACTCACGCGCGCGCACATACGGCACGCACGCACCAGACACGTGCATTCCTTTGATGTCAGTGTGTGTGTGTGTGTGTGTGTAAGAGAAAGAGCGGAGTTAAGAGCAGCGCAAGTGTCCCTCGAGAGAGAAAGTCTGCGCGCGCGCGCGCGTGTGTGACAGAGAGTGTGTCTGTGTGTGTGAGCGAGAGAGAGAATAGAGACCAGTGCATCAACCTCTTAGCATGCAGGTAGAGTCTGGCGTGCTCGTGCACATGCGCGCGGCCCCGCTGCAAACGTGCAGGTGCCAAGAAAAATTCATATTTTACCGTAAAGACGGAGACATATTCACTAGACTGGAGGAGAGCCCCATTACTAATATTAATGTCCCTATTTATCGATCACCTTGATAGATTGGCCTCTTTCTCTCTCCCTCTACACAGACACACACACACACACACACACCTCAGTGAGAGCGAGGATGAGTGTGCGCTTGTGTTTGAGGGCAGTCAGGGCTCCAAAGACAGAGGTGATTAATTGAGGTGGCCTGATGTGAACAGTTCAACCGTGTATGTGTGTGTGTGTGTGTGTGTGTGTGTGTGTGTGTGTGTGTGTGTGTGTGTGTGTGCCTGCCTCGTGTACCTGCTTTAGCACCTGGGTCCCCGGTGCCGCAGGCCGCTGGTGTGATAAACCACAGACGGTGATCTGCCCAGACAGACAGTCAGAGGAGCTCCCAGGCTGGAGCAGAGCTGACCACCTGAGTAGAATAGAATAGATTATTATTAATGCTAGCAAGAGCAATTAAAAGAGCAGTCTGAGCGTCTTGGATTGAAGAATGGATGCTTTTAGAATATCACGTATCAGAGCAGGTCATCTAAGATATGCCTCTGTCAATCAACCAATGTTATAAGGCGCTCAGATTTATCAGGGCTAAGGCTACTGAGTGTATTGGTTGTAGCCGCGTGAAGGAGTACTGTAGAGAAGAGAGAGTAAAGCAGATTAGGAAAGTTTGGTTATTCTAGCTGTAGTGAATCAAACAGAAAAAAGCAAAGAAGAGCAGACAGAGCAAAGAACAAGACCAAAAAGCAGGCGAGAACAGAACAAAGGAGAACAAAGCAGAACAGAAGAAACAGAAATCAGAACAAAGCAAGGCAATACAGACCGGACCAGAACAGAGGAGAACAGTACAGGGGCAAAAGAGAAGCAGAACAGTAAAGGAACAAAAGAGACTAGACAGACAGAACAGAAAAGAACCAGATCTGAACACAAGAAAGGAGGAAAGGAAAGGAAACTCAGAAGAAACAGATCAGAATGAGAACGAAGAAAACCGAAAAGAACCGAACCAAACAGGTCAGAAACAGAGCAGAACCCAGACAGAGCAGAGACTAAACACCACAGGGACAGAATAATGCAACAGAAAACAAGAAAAACAGAACAAAACAACACAACAGAACCAACAGGGAAGATCAGAAACAGAACACAGCAGAGAACAGAAACAGCAGAGAACGGAGCAGAGCAGCAGATCAGTGTCTCCAGCTGAGCCGGTGTAAGCCTGTAAATGTGATCAGAGTGAATCCGTCCCCTACATGCAGCAGCTGCAGCCTAATGTGTGTTTAGCCTGTTTGGAGTCTTCCAGGTGTCTTCTGCTTGCTCTCCTCTGCTGACAGCTCTGACTGTCTCTCTCTGAGCAGCCTGATTTACCGCTCAGTCCAGTGGTGTGCCTGGCTTCCCAACACAGGCTGACTACATCTCTGTGTGGTTGACCGCGCGTCTGCGGGCCTCAGTAATTACCATTCTGCCCTGTATTTGTATATGTGCGTGTGGGTCCGATGCAGCGTGTTGCCGCTGTGATCCGACACTGTGCCGCCAGCCACAAGCGAGGAAGCCTGTTTCTCAGAGTCGATTTCTTGAACAGCACTTTTGCTTGAGCTGAACATTTTGCAGCCTGATCATGCAAGCAAAGCAAGCAAAGCAATTCTTGCACTGCAAGCACCTGTCCCATCTCTTTGCTCTCTCTTTTTCACACACACACATACACACACGCAGACTTTCTTTTTCTCCCCCCCCCTCCTCCTCCCACTCTTTTCTCCCGTCACAAGAATAGAGTAGAGGCGCAGATGTAAAGAGACAGGCCAAAAGACAGAGAGATGGAGGCAGAGAGAGACGAAGAAAGGAAGAGACAGCGGGGTTCAGTCCTAATCTGTTGACAAGAGGGGATGTTTGAGGATAAACAGAGGCAGAGCAGGAGCACTCAGGAAGCAAGACAGAGAAAGACGAGGCCCCATTGGCTTGAGTCTCTTCTTCAACAGCAGTCCAGCTGGACCATCAATGTTTGATGGTTTACATCAGCACAGGTTTACACCAAAATGGGCTCCAGGGGCACCGAGGGATCCTCAGAAAGGTCTCTTAAGATGTATCTAGAAATGTTCGTCAAAGGCAACCGGACTTGCTTTTAAACTCTTGAACACATCTTCAAGATCTCAAGCAAGTTGCCCTTGACTTTCAACTTTTAGAAATACCATGACCTGGATGGCCAAGAGTCTCCACAGATCCCAAAATAGTTCATTCCACTTGCTGTAACTTAGTACAGCGACAGATTGCATGAGATTGTCTTTGATCATTAGTTTCAAGCTCTCCACTGTTACGCCCTCAAACAGTTGTGTAATTCCTTTCTGAATCATCTAACAACAAAAATACTCTCAGACGGGGGTTTGTGGGTTAAGTCAGAACAGTTTTGGCATTTACAGCATGTAAAGATTTGAAAAAATGCACTACAACTCACAAGCATATTTTTCTCTGTAATATGCCACTACTTAGTGTCTGCGGTGCATGGTGGAAGATAGGAGTGATTATATATTTTCCAGCTATTAGGCAGGGGACACCCACTGTTGCATGGGTGAATTATCCAGGTTTTCAGTCCTGAGACAAAAATTCAGCCCCTTGTTTGCCCCCGATAACACCTCCCCCCACCACTAACACCGCCTGTCTGTGCATTGTGAATGCACCCTGGGCTGTTAAGTAGACAAATTAAACTGATATGAGCCATTGGAGCGGAATGTACCACAAGTATTTGAAATAATGCTCTTCTTTAAGGTCACATTCAGACCAACATTAGCCCTGTCATGAAAAATCTCTTTCCCTTCATTTATTTGAGGCCATAAGTTGACACAGGAGGGTGAGTAGGTTGGCAGAAAAATGCAGTGTCTTCTGCAAAGAAATTAACCTGGGAATGCAACATCATTCAGCAAAGCGCTGTGCTTGCTGATCAAATAAGCGCAATCCACATTCCAGGTAGATTGTTTTGTAGCGTGAATGCCATACTGCTTACTTCACAATCGTTGTGACTGAAGATAAAGTGATTGACACCATGTTAGCAGTACATTAACTGGTCTTTGTGGATCATATTTTATTCAAGTCAATGCAAGAGCAGCAAGCAAAAAGTTGCCCCAGGCTACCTAAAAGCTCTCAGTCTGATCGGGGCCTAGTCGAGATAAACAAAAATCCGGGACCCGCAGTATGTTAGTTGATTTGGCCATTTAGTGGTGGATTTTTAAAAAAACAAATTTGCAATTAATCAAATTACTGCCAACAAAACACCAAGTGAACGTAGGAAGACACATTTCAATCAAGGCCCATAAGTCTGATTTTGTACTTTCACTGTTGTTTAATATACAAAGCAACTGAACGCATTCTCCTTCTTGGTGGCTTTTATTATCTGAAGCACCACTGATGAGCATTTCTTGCATGAGCGGCCTCAGGATGAATCAAACCTCCAACCTTGGCCATTAGTGCCATACTGTACTGATCGTGCCATAAAAGCAAATATAAAGGTTGACTGACTCTGTTGCTCTAATTGGGTGGAAGAAAAAAATCCACTTCAATAAAAAAATGCTGTACTCTCAAATGAAGATAATTAAAAATGGCATGGCAAGCCTTGTTTAAGAGCAGAGCAGAGGTTCAAACAACACAAAGGCGGTGGAGTTAAGTGTGTATGTGTGTGTGTGTGTGTGTGTTTGTGTGTGTGTGTGTGTGTGGGCCTCATCCCAAAGCCCTCCAGTACCTGACAGATCTGATATCCTTATGGTAAGGGAAGCGTAATCTGAGGTGACAAGGAACAGCAATTAAAATAAATAAATAAAATAACTGCCACAATTAGCCGCTGCTTAATTCACCACGATGCCCTGATAATCTAGTAATCTGCTAAAGCGACATCGGCAAATTCCCCCTTCTCTCCTCTGCGCCGGCTGATGTGTGTGTGGGAGTGAAAGACCGAGGAGTACGAAGATCCTAACGGAGAGCGTCGACTGGTATTAGGACTGACACCCGTCAATCTGGCTGATATGTCAGCCTGAATGAGGGAGGAGGAGTGGCAAACAGAAAGGGAAAGCAGGAGGTGGAAGAGAAGACATGCAGAGCACTAGAATAGAAAGACAGTAAAGGAATAGAGAAGGGGAGAGAGGAAGAAGATAAGAGGGGAGAAACTCAGAGAGAAGGGAGATGGGGTAAATTGGATGAGGGTAGGAGTGAAAGGCAGAGGAGGAGAGGGAGCTAACTGGAATAAAGGAGGGGTAGAACAAGGTTGGGGAGCAAGGGAGTAGAAAAATGTAAGATGAGAAGGAGGGCAGAGGAAAGGGGGCGGCCAGAGGAGGAGTGGAGATGGGGAGAGAGGAAACATCAATGAATAGAGAGCAGAGGAAGAAAGGAGGAAGATGCAAAAGCAGAGAGGAGGGCAACGGGGTGAGGGAGGCAGAGAAAAGGTGGTCAAAGGAGCAGTGGAGATGAGAGAGCAAGAGGATGAAAGCAGAAGGGAAATAAAGAGGAAGAGTGCAGAGGAGTGGGAGCAGAGAAGCACAAAAATAGGGAGCAGATGAGGAGAGAGGAGGAGAGGTGGAGGGCTGGGGAGAATCTCGGCAAGGTAAAGGGTAGAGGAGAGAAGAAGTGAAGAACAGGAGTGGGGAGCAGAGATTTAGATGTGGAGAGAGCTGAATAAGGGAACAAGAAAAAGACGAGTAGATGAAGGGAGAGAGGGAAAAAAGACATGGTCAAGGGGGAAATTTGGGTAGCAGGAAGAGAGCAGAAGAGCAAAGTGTGGGCGCAGAGATGGAGGGAGGAAAATGCTGAAGGAGAAAAAAGAAGGAAGTGTAAAAGAGGGTTGGGGAGCTCGGATTTATGTTTGACAAGAGTTGGAGCAAAGGTGCAGAAGGAGAGAGGGTGGGAAAAGGGGGGAATTTGGAGGAGGAAGAGGGCAAAGGAGTAAAGGACAGCTGTGGAGGAAATGGAGGAAGGAACACTATGGGCCGATTGCCGAAGAGCGATGCAGTAGTGTGGATGAGGGCAGAAGGGAAATGCAGAGGAGGAGTGGGAGCTAACAGGAGTGAAGGAGGAGGAGAGCAGGGTCCGGGAGCAGAGATTTATGTGTGGAGAGGGTTGCAGCGAGGGAGCAGAGGGAACCAGCCAGGCCTATTATAGATGGGGCTCTCCTGGGAGAGCAGGGCCCGGAGTTTTCCAGGCATTTCCAGCATATTTCACCGCTGTTTTGAGCAGCAAGCTGCAATGCACAAAGCTCCGCCCCCGACCGAGTCCTCAGCTCTCCAAGGATAAATAAAGTGGGTCTCCTTTCTCTGCATGAGTATTCAATAAAAGTGATAAAAGGCTAGAAGTAACCCTTCTTAGCTTTTTTGGAGGGGAAAGTGAGAAACCAACTGGCCACCCTCTCCAAGGAGAAGCTTTCAAAGAAATGCACACATCAAGCATAAAAGCACCAAGAACATAAAAGTGCCTCCCTTTTTATATGAGGAAAAATGTCAACAAAAAGGGCCGTGAGATCAAATAAGCTGAGTGTGGAGGTAGTTTGTGTTTCTGCTTCTCCCTCTCTCTGTTTCTTTGTCTGCCTCTGTTTTCTCTCACTCGCTCGCTGTCTGAGAGTCTCATGTGTGGAGGTGAGAGAGAACAATTGAATGGGCCTCCCACATAAAATCCATTCAGAGACATCTTGAGGATTAAGAATGAGAAATTGTCCGGCGCAGTGAATTAAATCAATCTGATCCATTACAAGATCGCTATCACAAGGTTTCTCCTTTTGTCTTTGCCCTGGATTATGCATGCTGCTCCATCTCCATCTCTCTCTATCCATGTGTGTGTGTGTGTGTGTGTGTATTTGCACTTAGTCCATACATTATGTAACACTGTAATGCACCGTCCCATGTCAGCAGTGAAACACTTACTTGACTGACAGAATATTCAAATGCAATTTTGACAAGTGATCAGGGCTGTGTACCTGACTCAGTGCTTTTAATGAAATGTATATTCGCAGGGTCGCAAACACTCTGCAGCTGTAACATCACTAGTTCGATCTGACCAGTGAGCTTTGTTGAATGTCATCATATACTGTAAGAAAAGATACACACACACACAAACACACACAAAGTCTTAACGAAAGTGGAAATGAAGAAGTACCAGACGTTGTCAGGTGCTGAAAGCTGGCAGGAAGTATCTAGTCAGATTAGTGTTCTTGTTTACTTACCCTTGAATCAGATATTTCCTGATTTGAATCTAAATTTGTGCCAATTTTTGATTTTCCTAGACTTAGCTCATTTCTTGTGTTCAATTTAAAAAAGGTTTTGCCAAAAAAAAAGAAGAAAGAAAGAAAGAAAAGACTCAATGCCGTACTTTGACATTGAACTACTGGTACCAAACTTAGGAATCATTGCACACTTGTAAAAAGAATACATGGGGCACAGATGCGACGTGACACATCTCCTGCAGCATGCCCACAGCAAGGCCCAACCATTACAATCAACTAAAGCCCCCCACCCTGACCACGGAGGCTGCACGCATCACGGTGCTCACCTCTATTTTTGCTAAATGGCCCTCCGACAGGTAAAAACAAGTTGAATCTCTTTAAAAATTATTCCATTGTATCACAGGCTGTGAGATACAGCGGAGCAACCTTGTGGGTCTTTTAATATTTCACATTAAAATACATTATTCAAGTAAAAACATCCTGTAGTTAAAACTATCTAGTTAATTAATTCAATACCAGTTAATACAGCCTACGCTTCCAATCCCTGATAACCAACTGCATTATGGCTTGACAAAACTCAATATGCACACAGAGAAGCTGGCATTCAACCACACAAAGACAGGTTAAAAGGCCCGCTCTGCACCACCTAAGTGACGTGTCTGTGCCTCATGTATTTCGGCTTTTGGCTATTTTTTATATGTATAACTGAAAGTGTTTTTATGCCTACGTAAGTAAGCAACTACAACTACATACTCTTAATACAAAAATTAATTACCTTAATTGCCTATTTGTGATAAAATGGGTGCCCCAGTTCAATATTGCAATAATAAGCTGTGGTTATCACAAAATTCCACAGTACACCTGGATTGGCATCACGGCACACCAGTGTGTTGCAGCTCACTATATGATCACACCACATTCATACAGTACCACACCACAGTGGTTCCCAACCACCAGGCTGCAGATTGGTATGAGTCGCTGAAGCTATAGGATTAGGACACAGATCTGAGTTATAATTATAAATCTTTATTAGCCATCTGTGCAGTAAAGTCCTTGAATCTGGCATGGTCCGTCTGTGCTGCAAATATCGTCATCACTTCCTGTCACAACAACAACAACAATACAATACTAATTTTGAACTCACTTTATACCGTAGTCATCAGTTCTTCATCACTTTCCCTTAGCTTCTCTATTTGCATGCTGTGGCCCAATTACTGTCGCAAGTATCTGGTGAACATGTGTAAAACACAAAAAAATCGAGTTCCTTCAAAGGAAAGAGAGGAGATAACATGTTATATACACTCACTGGCCACTTTATTAGGGAACACCTTGCTAGTTCTGGGTTGGACCCCCTTTTGCCTTCAGAACTGCCTTAATTCTTTCTAGCATAGATTCAACAAGGTGCTGGAAACATTCCTCAGAGATTTTGCTGCAGATTTTTCAGCTGCACATCCATGATGTGAATCTCCCATTCCTCCACATCCCAAAGGTGCTCTACTGGATTGAGATCTGGTGACTGTGGAGTACAGTGAACTCATTGTCATGTTCAAGAAACCAGTTTGAGATGATCTGAGCTTTGTGACATGGTGTGTTATCCTGCTGGAAGTAGCCATCAGAAGATGGGTACACTGTGGTCATAAAGGGATGGACACGGTCAGCAACAATACTCAGGTAGATTGTGGTGTTTAAACCATGCTCAGATGGTACTAAGGGGCCCAAAGTGTGCCCAGAAAATATCCCCCACACCATTACACCACCACCAGCAGCCTGAACCGTTGATACAAGGCAGGATGGATCAATGCTTTAATGTTGTTTACGCCAAATTCTGACCCTACCATCTGATCGTCACAGCAGAAGTCAAGACTCATCAGACCAGGCAACGTTTTTCCAATCTTCTATTGTCCAATTTTGGTGAGCCTGTGTGAATCGTAGCCTCAGTTTGCTGTTGTTAGCTGACAGGAATGACACCAGGTGTGGTCGTCTGCTGCTGCTTTAAGGTTCGACGTGTTGTTGTTTCAGAGATGGTCTTCTTCGTACCTTGGTTGTAACGAGTGGTTATTTGAGTTATTGTTGCCTTTCTATCATCTTGAACCAGCCTGGCCATTCTCCTCTGACCTCTGGCATCAGCCAGAGAACTACCGCTCGCTGGATAGTTTCTCTTTTTTGGACCATCCTCTGTAAACCCTGGAGACAGTTGTGCAGTAGATCGGCAGCTTCTGAAATACTCAGACCAGCCCGTCTGGCACCAACAACCATGCCATGTTCAAAGTAACTTAGATCAACTTTCATTCCCATTCTGATGCTAAGTTTGAACTTCAGCAGGTCGTCTTAACCATGTCTACATGCCTAAATGCTTTAAGTTGCTGCCACGTGATTTGCTGTTGCTAGTTATTTGCGTTGAAATATTTGAACAGGTGTACCTAATAAAGAGGCGGGTGAGTGTTGATATGAAAGACCTTTATTTTACTTGGCTGGTCTGCAAGAACATTTTCAAAAAATAAAAACGGTCTGTGGTGACAAAACGGTTGTGGACTGCTACCAAATTAAATCAAATTAAACCAGATATACTATTTGTACAAAAACATATCATTATATTTCAAGTCCTTCCTTTCATGGTCGTCTAAGCAGGCAGTTACTAATTCTATTAAGACAGCATATCTTACTGAAACTAAAGCTTCTGTTAAAGGAAAAGTTTGTAGCATTTAATACTTTCTCTTTAAAAAATCCAATGTGTGACGATCATAATCCTAATTTTATGCACCCTACAGACCCACTATCCACTGGCTCCACTTTCACTTAATTTAACATTTAGCGCCTTCCAGTCTTTCCCATGGAGGCTTTTCCAAACTTATTTCCCTTATCAGAAACTGAACTTGTGTAACCAAATGATTTTATTGCATAGGCGCCACGACCACGTTTTTTCATCCTTTTTTGAAGTCTCAATATATCCCTCTATCCCTTTTATTTCTTTTCCTTTGGTGGATTTTAAACAGTGATAAAAGAAGCAGCAGCGATTTAAAGATGGAGATGGACAACATGATTACAGATGATGAAAGCCAGTATCCATCACCACCCACTCTGTTTGTGTTTCCATCCTCCTTCTGTCTGTCTATCTGCCTGTTCCTCCTCTCTCCCCTCTTATGTTTTAATGTAAGTCGATAACTATCAGGAACTGATAACACCCCGGGCTCCGCTCGGCTTGGCGAGGCTCGATGAGGCGAGGAGAGGAGAAGGCGAGAGCAGGGTTTGGGTGAGGCGGTGTTGGTGGGGGTGACACTATCTCCCCTCAGTGAAGCCTGATATGCCCGGGTGCAGGGGAGATAAGCGAGCAGCTCTCAGCGGTGGCAATGGCGGTGAAGGGGGGGGGACAGTGACGTCATGCTGTTTGTCTCTTGTCCCTGTGGCGGTAAATGAAGTTATGACGTCACAGGTGGGGATTATGTCAGAGTGAGATTTGTCATTGTTCTGGAAAGGAGATTAGACTGCGAGTGTGTCTTTCATGGAGTGTGACTCCACATTTTTGGCATAGCACCTTGCAGTGTGTGTATAACTCATGGTTGTTGGTAAGAGGCCTTTTTCACAGCAGATATTTGTTGTCATAGGAAAAGCACAGGTGTAAACAATAACATAAACAATGGCTCTGTTCTATTCAAGAGTCCCTGTAAACCATGACAGTGAGCCAGCATGGGAAGGACCTTGAAACTGAAGCAGCTAATTATTAGTTACACCTGTGCTTTTACTCCTGTGACATGTCAATATGTTCCTGAAAAAGGCCCATTCAGTTTGAAGCTGTAAGGACATAAATGCGCTCACACTTTGGGGACTGAAGTATCCAATTAGGGCACAGAAATCAAGTACCCAGAAGGAAAACCAAATGAGAAGGTATGTGTGTGTGAGAGAAAGAAAGAGTTGTCACGGGAAGAAAGTGTGTATCTATTTTGTGTGTTCCCCAAAAAAGGCACTGTGTTGCGCTTGAGTGTGTGCGTTTTTGTGCGTTTCTCTGTGTATGTGTGTGTGTGTGTGTGTGTGTCTTTGGGGGGGTCGTCTAGTCTCAGCTAAGAGAATCTAAGAAAGAGAGATTGTAGGTTTGTGTGTTTGGGTGTGTGTGTGTGTGTGTGTGTGTGTGTGTGTTCTAATCCACAATGTACGGCGAGGGCCAGAGGAAAATAAAAGAGAAGGCCTGCTCGCTTGTGATTGAGGCAAAGCGAGAAAGAGAGAGAAGTGGGGAAGAAGAGGGGGGGGGGGGGGCGAGTGAGATGAAGCAAGTGAAAGAGAGAGGAAGCGAGGGAGCAAAAGCGAGCGTGTTGGGGAGAGTGGGAGAAAAAGATAATTTCTTAGCTCTTCTTTTAAATAAGTCTGTTTCTATAGCAACCATCCAACCAGCCGCTGGAGAGAGAGAGATAGAGAGAGAGAGAGAGAGGGGAAAGTGGGGGTGCACCAGAGAGACAGAGGGAGAGGGAGAGAAAGAGAGAGAGAGATAGAGAGTTACCATAGCAACGGAGGAAGAGGGAGAAAAAGGACTTGGAGAAACTTTAAAAAAAAAACATATAGGGAGAAAATGTAAAAGGCAAGATAAGCAAAGAGTGGATTTACAGCACTGCAACTAAGGGTAATTGGGCAAGTTAATTAAAAGATTTTTTTTTTTTTTTTTTTTTTTACTCATTGAAAAAGTGATTACGCTACAAGAGATGGGATGTGATGCTTTGCGTGTCCAGGATTCATGTTGTAAAAGTCCTGTTTATTTTCTACATAAACAATGTGAGCTGACTGTCAGTTGGAGCTCTTCCAAGACTTGGATGGGCATAAAACTGTCCCGGTTTAGTACAAAAGATGAGACACTGTGTTAGGAAACATGTGCTTCTTTAATAAAAAGTAAAGAGACTGAAAGGAGCAGTTAAAATTCTAATTTTTAACAATGATCGGAGAAACATGTCGATTTTAAGAGTTATTATTTGAATTATGTGTTTTTTGTGTCGCTAGTTTTCATGGTCGACGCAAGGTAGCCAGCTTCCTATAAAGAAATGATCTTTCCATTCTTAATCACTAAACAAATCTGAGATGTGGGCAATGATACAGAGGTCTGGAACCAGGTAACAACCTCAGCAAATGCAACAACAAATCATTATGAGCTTTGATTCATGCCCCTGATTGGCTTTCTCTCAGTGACAATGACAGTTGCGGTGTATGAGAAGTCATTCCCCACACGTTAATGATTTCAAAGAAATCATTAAAGGAGCAATAAGCGAAATTCATCATTTCTAGATTGAAGGAATTAAAAAATTGCTATGTGAAGAAGTAGAGGTGTAATTTCATCTGGAGTATAGCATGACCTCACACACCCTCTCTCTGTGTTGATCTCCAGCCCATTGTTTACAAGCCGGTCCGGCTGCGCGTTCATGTACGTTCATGTGACTCACGGAGAAGAGTAGGGACGTTAGCGTGGCAGCCGACTAGTGCTAACGCTAACAGGAAAGCAGGGAAAGACATCGCTAACTGCTAAACTAAGCCAAACTAAGTTGGCTGTTTAGGTTTTATTTCCTCGCCCCTGTGGCGAGTGAATCTGCCTGTAGTGAAACCGGGGCTAACCGGTGCTTCCTCCTCAGGCTCCACTTCACTCAGCTGCCAGCACAGCCAGTTAGCCTCCACAAGCTTCCCAGCTAATGTTAGCCCCGGCTCTCCGTTTGGATCCAACCCGAGCACCGAGCCCTGGTTTGTTATTCAGGTTAATGTGGGAAGAAGCAGCGGGTATATCGGGCAGCTGAGTGAAGTGGAGCCTGCGGAAGAAACACTGGGACCGTCTGGATGTAATAGTCCGTGGAGATGTTGCGGTGCTCGGCTGCACAGACGAGGCGAGTGGGGGGTGGGGGGTGGAGAGCAGAGGTGGAGGGAGGAGTGGCTCGTGACACACTTTGTTTTGGTGTACAGGCAGCGCACAACAGCAAACCTAGCGGTGAAACGATTTCGCTTTTTGCCCCTTTAAAACTGATAGCAATAACAGGAACCTTCAGTATTTTTGAATAATCCTGTTGACTATTTTGTTGAGAATTAAAAGAAACCTTTGAGATGGGATTTTATCAATGAAATCTATACAATAGAATCAACCCCATTCCCCCCTCGGAAATAGGTTGTAAACGACAGTTATTACTGTCTAAATGGATGATCGACAGTTTACTCGGACTTTATGGGAGCTATCTGAGAAATTGACAAATATAACATAATTAAAACATTAATGTTAGTTGAATAAGCCAAATGAGCCGAGTTCTTCTTGTAAAACTAGAATCGGTATTATAAAAATAATGGCACTTTGCGAAGTTTATTTCTAATCATGATTTCATTTACTAATAATTATTGATCATTTCAGACAGTGATGAGTGGTTCCCTGGTGGGGGCAGGACATTATAGTATGTTTGTATACTGGGGGGTATGTGTCACCCTAGTATATACGTATTATTACAATGTGAAAAATGTTAAAAGAATCAGCGGCTCCTTCCTTTACTGACAATCAAAAGCTAGCTTAGCCCCGGTGACTACACACAGAACTCCATAAGTGCCGTCCAATGCTGAAGAAAACCAGGTGACTCTTAAATAAGGGTTTTACCAATTTTCATGGTTTTGTTTGGAAGGGACAGAGACAGACCTAATACAATCCCTCCCATCCATCACCTTGAAGGACAGCTAACAGGCTGGCCTTCCATACTATCTAAGTAGTCGAGTTTTACCGGGATTAGTTATTGTCATGTAATTGTAATCCCTTACACTACGCATTAGTAAAAAAAAAAAAAAAAGTTATCACATTGCTCAGCTCTGTAAATGGGAGATAAAGACAGAGCGAGCAGGGTAATATGGCTGTACTGTATAGAGCCAGCAGAGAGAGGGGGAGATATGAGCTGCAGTGATAATAGTGGGTACGGCTGCTGCCTGATTGTCCATTCTCAGCTCTTGACCACACCTGACCTCCATCACTGTGTGGAGAGGGCGAGTGAGCAATGAGAAACACAGACGGGAGACAGAGAGAAAGGGAGAGGATTGATTGGGAGTCCCTGAGTTCAGACAGCTCTGACCACAGAGGCCTCGATCTGTTTCCCCGAAAGTACTGAAGCTACATGGTGATCCAAAATAAGAGTCGACATAGATCATGTGGAGGGAGAGTGTCCAAATTCTTCATCCTCTGATAGGATAGAAAGTGTGTGCATGTTTAGTGTGTAATAAACAGACAAAGCTCTTTCTGTTGAGCATGGATATTTATTCTTTAGCGTGGGGAACATTATATGGCAAAGATGAGTTTAGACATAGAAGTCCACTTAAGGGAAATATAAACCGACCCTGTCAGGCAGTATAGTGTCATTTAATGCCCGTAGTGCACACGAGACATGCCACACAGACAGAAGAGGTAATCATGGTACAGTAGCCTGCATGGGCTCCTGGGAGTGAACATAAACTTGCTGGTTTTCTGGACTGTTGACGTGCCTCTGTGCTCAGAGTAGTACCAGCTTATCCTGACATGGCAACACGAATCAATCCATGGTGATGCGGCTGTTGACATAGAAAGCAAAAAGATGGATGCAGGTGTTGTGATGTGCATTATATGCCTTCTGAATGATTGAAAGCTCCAAAGACTTTGTGCTTTTGCTAGCTTATCTTTGCGTCTTCTGAGACTTTATTGAATAGCGTGCTTGAATAACACTAACGCTGCAAAGTATATATCATCGTCTTATCCATTCATGCATTCATTTTCTATGTGCTTCTCCTGGTGAGAGTTGCAAGGGTAGAATAGATGATAGATTATGAGTAGAAGGGGTTAAAGGTCCGGCACCTCAGCAACTTCCTCTAGTTCTTCTTATTCAGCTCTGTGTGCTTAAACCACATTTACTGGACTCTACTGATACAAAAGCAGCTTTATATGTTCCTGGATTCTGAATCACTGAAGGCCTTAACGTACTCTGCTTACCAGTGTTGCTTTATACCAACAATTGATCTAAAAGATAAAGATGAACAAAATCTGCAGGGCATGTGCTTGTGAACTTCAGTAGGGCAAAAAAATTTAGAAATAGTCAGTGAAATTTTTCTTTTATTTTTTGTTTTGTTTTCTGAGCTGTACCAAGAGCAATGTGCTGCCATTTTTTCACCTTTTCACCCATAAGCACCTCTTTTATTTTTATCATGCACTTCGTTGCTGAACAAAAATGTTTATCAACACCACAGGCATTCATTTTCATATGCATATTGGAATTTTTATCTAAACCTACTTAAGTCTCTTTTACTAAGCAAATGGGTTTGCTGGTGTATTAAAGGAACAGATTTAAAGGGATTTAGTGACATCTGGTGGTGAGGATTGCAGATTGCAACTAGCTGAACCTTCTTCCTGTTAGAATTCCTTCAGTGTTCTTTGTTCAGGAAGTTTTTTACCGGGAGCTGAATCATCTACAGAGGTCTCTCCCTCCCTATAACAAATGGACCAAGTGGTTAACACCAGTGAAACACTGACTACAGCAGTTTCATGTCAGCGATTCTTGGACGCTGTTTGGCTTGTCACAGATGGGCTGCTAGCCCAACACCTACTAATGTGTGCTCACCTTTATTTTCCCCTCTGATAACGTAGAATCTGAATTAGGAGGTTTATACTGGGACCCAAATTTTCACAGAGGTCTCTCCTTCTCCAAAGCTAACAAATAATTTAAACCAGTAAAACCACAGAATGAAGCAGTTTCACTTGAAAAACTGGTGTTTTTCTGACATTGCTCGTTGTACATTGCAGACGGACTGCTGACTATGGTGGCCAACCCCAAAATGCGAAAACATGAATGGCCCTCTCTAGAGCCGGTGTTTGGTTTGTCCATTTTAGGCTTCTTTAGAAACATGGTAGTGCAACATGGCGGACTCCATGGACAAAGACCTGCTCCCTATGTAGATAAAAACGTCTCATTCTAAGGCAACGGAAACACAACGATTCTCATTTTCAGGTGATTATACACTAAATAAAACATACTCGTTGCATTCCATTTTGCCAATACATACCTCTAAATCCTATGCACTGGACCTTTAATACTATCCATGTATACTAGCAAAAGCTTGCCATTGGGCCAGTGTGTTCCTCCTCATACTTTCTTTCTACACCTTGAAACAAGTGAAACTGAAAAAAACTGTCATTAACAAGTGATACCAACTCACACGTCTCATACTTTTTATACATACTTTTTAAAGGAGTTTTTGTAAAGCACACCAGCAACCTAAGAATGATTTTTGTTTTAAATTATTAAAAAGGTAGTGTACTTTCATCAAACTTTTTCCAACATAAAATATTTCCTCTGTAAAGTTCCTCTGTAAGTTGCTTCCTCTGAGTGTGGGTGCGTGACTTTTTCAGCCTCGATTGAATCTGAGTCTTTCACGCTGAAGCTTTCTGTGCCTCTGCCTTCATGAGCCTCTGTGTTCTTAACAGCACAGAAAATATCTTGTAGATTTGTCCTTTGAAACAGCTCGCATAAAGCAAAGCCGTTATACACTAGACGGAGCAGGGTGAAATTAATGGGGTTTGGAACAAATGGTTTTGAGAAAGATTTCCTGACTATTCCCCATGCAATTACTTAATCCCTTGTAATTAGTCTCCTTGTTTGAAAAGGAATATACATTCTCTGTCTCTCCTTCTTTTCCCTCTTGAGTTGGAAGATAAAATTGCAGACAAAAACAGCATGAATGTCTTTTGTGGAGCATGCTGCGCATAAACATCCACACAGTCTCGCTTTGAACAGCAGTTATGCCATATACAATCATTAACGATTTATATTTGTTATACTCAACTTCACAAGGATAATTATTTTTCCAAGAGGAATGGCCATTATAATTAGTCATAAACATGGTCCAGTTTTTCTGCATAGATTAACCTTTTTGGATTTAGCTTCAGTGCACTCAGACATCTGACAGGAAAAAAATGTTTATCACTTTCTTCTTTTGCTTTTATGGACGATCAGTGTGTGGTGAATTCACCGCAGCAGATAATGAGGAGCACACAGTCATTTCAAATCTGGCGGAGCCCACACAGGACAGCTGTCTATTTTAAGCTATAGCTGCTGGCCAGCGAACCATTAGCCTGTTTTACACCGATAGCAAATAGCCATTAGGCGTAACTGCAAGCCAGTTAGCCAACAGCCATCTGCCGCACACTGCAATTATGCTGCCTTAAAGTGCTGTTGGAAATATAGTAATTATGAGTTGAGCATGCATTAATGACCCAACACAATGGTAAATACGTCTGGGAAAGGGGGAATTTTCAATGATACCTGCGGTAACAATCTGTGTTCTGAAGAGCATGCGAGCTATGTGAATACTGATGGAGTTTGTAAGGATGGATTATTTTGTAAATAAAACAAAGAGCAAAACTACTTATGCGACCATTAAACTTTTAATAGTACTCTCCAAAAGCATTTTAATGCTCCACAAAGTTATATTTCCATCTGAGCTCAGCTGTAGCAGCTCTTGATGGGCTTTGAAAGCAGTAGGCGCCAACTGGAGTAGCTGGTTACCCATTAGCTACTCGCTCTCTGTGCCGTCTCCCATGATGTGCTCTGTTCTGTTCAATGACAGTGGGCTCATTGAGACCATGCTGCCACTACTAGCTCTCAGTGTAAATCCACAGGCTGTGTTTGGTGATTCCTGGCAATGACAGTCGCTGTAGTCAGCAGGCACATTCAGGTCAAGCAACTTGACTCATTTCGTCACATTCTGCCACAAGCCTTTTTGCTTTCACAATGCTCTGATTAAGTGGTACAATAGTTGCAAATCTGCTGGCGTGTTTGCTGAAGAGTAATTACTAGCGTCTGATAAGCGTTCTGGGGAAGTTTCCCAGCTACATGATTTCCACCGAGGCTTTATCTCAATTGAATGTGATTGTCTTTGCCGAATTGGCTCAGCCATGATCCTGGAAACTGGCCTTGTCTCACACACATGATAAGACAACAGATTGCCTTGTACGCCATCCAACCAAGAATAATGCTGCAAGCTGTAATAATTTACACCATCCGTCAGGGTTTTTCCACAACTACATGCCTTCTTCATCACAGAGATAAAACTGCTGCTCGCTGGCAAAGTCTGAGAATCGTAAATGGCATGGTGGAGGCACTAATTGGCCACATAGAAGCGGGCTCAGGCTTCTCATAAACACATCATACAACGTAAACACGGGCATGCAAATCAGGCTGTAGCGCCACACGGAGACGGGAGATGGAGGGAGGGATGCTGGGATATGAAGAGTGAGGCTTCCCACTTTCTTAATGTGCCTTTTGTGTTGTTTTTTGTGTGCCGGCCTCGCTTCTCCTCTCCCAGGATCCCTCCGTTTGTGTTACCATGGGGACGGCATGCTTCCTATATCTCTCCTGCTTAACCCCCCCACCACCACCACCACCTCTCCTTTTCCCTCTCTCCTTTACTCACTGGTTTCAGTGTTACCATGGCGACACATGTCTGTCTCCTCTCTGCCTGCTACCTGTTTCACATGCTGCCCTGTCTCATTGGGTCAGTCTTCTCCTTCTGTCTGTCTGTTTTTCTGTTTGTCTGTCGGCCGCTGGTCGTTTGTGTGCCCTTGGCTTGCCTTTCTTTGTTTACTCTTTGTTTGTTTGTTTATTTGTTTTGTGTTTTTTGCATCTGCATGATTGTCTGTCTGCTCGTTCTCCTGTGTCCGTCCCTGTCTGTGTTTGCTTTCTGTCCCACTCTTCTTTTTTCCCTCCGTTTCTCTCCGGCTGACTGGCTGCCTGTCTGGCCACCAGGCTTTTCCACCTCAAATCCCTCCTCTCCTCTTTCTGCTCTGCTGCTCTGCTCTGTTGTTCCCCTAACATCAACCTCTCTCCCCCCTTTTTTTTTTCTTTTTTACCCCCTGACTCAATTGTTTGTTCCCACATCAAAACACTATCCATTGAATGTCACTGAGAACACACAGTTTAAAAAAAGGGAAAAAAAGGGAGGGATTTAGGTAATTTTCGCAGACGGCAGCTGTTGCTATGGTGACACAACTTTTGGATTTGCTGGGTAGAGCGAGGGATGAATAGACGGATAGAAGGAGGGAGTGAAAATGTGTGAGGATAGAAAAAAAGAAGGGGGGGGATAAGAAAGAAAGAAAGCCATGTCTTTGGTTCTGGTGGTACATGCTGGCCCTGGTCTGTCCTTTCAGCAGTGTGAGCTTTAATACAAAATACAGACATTTTGGGAAGATAGACAATCATTCAAAATCCCTGAAGTATCAAATTGCTAGAACCTGTATGATTATTTTTATTCAGACAAACAACACCAGCTCTCCTAGCTTCTCTTGAAAACTGACATGACTGGTTTAAATTTGATGCTGTCAATCACTTTGTAAGAGTGCCTGTCAGTTTTTCCAAATCTCGCCTTTGAGATGAAAACCCATCTCTGCTTACTATTGCATGTAGAAAGCCACTTCATTAAGCTCTCAGTGGTACACTCTGGCCTTGCTTTGTTCTGCCTCTTCTGCAGTTTTAACCGGAAAACTAGATCACCATGTTGAAAAAACACAAAATCATCTTCAGTCCATCTGTCCGTAAAATCAAGAGAATCCAAACTAACCTATCATCCCTTAAAAGCATCTTCTTCTTTGTTTCTGTGAATCATGTTTCGCATGTGTTTGTCACTTCCCTCAAAATGGTGAAAATTTCATTTTGGATTGAGGACCCCTCCCACCCGCGTGCTAATGCATTTAGAAAAACCACTTCATTATAATATGTATTTGAATATTCATAGTAGGCAGGCAGGGGGGTGATGGAGGAGACTGGAGCCTTTGGGTATTGATGTAGAGCTGTGGAATTAGCTGCGAAACTGCTATTGATTCAAGCTGTGAGGACTGGAATATGAAACACGAGGGGGGAGGAAAAGGGCAAAAGACCTTATCAATGAACTTGGAGAATGAAAGAGGGAGTGAAAGAGAATGAGGGAGCTCAGTGGAAGAAAAAAGGAAAAGAAAAACCAGATTATCAGTCAGCAGAGAATTGAATTAAAGGGAGACAGAAGGAGAGAGTGGTTGAAGAAAGAAAAGGAGATTATCAAGCGACACAGAAGGGGAACGAAAGACACAAAGTACAACAAAAGTAAAGGAAAGAAAGAAGGATCACAAAGAAAGCATGAAAGAAAGAAAGAGGAGAAACATGATGAAGGAACCAATGGAAACACAGACGAATGAAAGAAAGATCAAATAAACTAAAGAGGCAGAGAACAGGGCGAAGGGTCAGGGCTCGCCGCAAGTGGCACTGTAGCCTGGAGACACCACGCTACAGTAAACCCTCCACCCCCGAACGCTGCAAATTGTTGATGGGAGGACTAAGTTGACAAATGTCAAAGTTTACATTTCATTATGGAAGGCGGGGGCCGCAGAAAGGATGGAGAGAGAGATGGGGAGATGAGGAGAGAAGGAGAAGAAGAACAGGGGGGAGGGAGTGAGGGAGGAAATGCCATGCATTCCATTAAGTGGCCAGAGAAAACCACAGAGAGAGGGGAGGGGAGGAAACGACAGAAATGAGAGAGAAATACAGGAAACGGAGGAGGAGAGGTGGTGGTGGGGGGGTTACCATTAGACCACCATACATAAAGACAGATAGAGATAGAAAGGGGGGTTTATAAGCGAAGGAATGAAGTGCTCGATTCATCACCGCCTTGACTGTGGTCCTGACCTTTGAAAATGGAGTTAATGTTAGACAAGGCAGCACTTAACATTCTGACGGCCTCCATGTTTGTTCTTTAGACGTCAAGGCGGAGCTTCACATTACGCCCGCCCTTTGCTGATCTCGAAATTGCAGGGCTTCAAAACTCCCTCGCTAAAGTTGACATAACTGTGTTTAACATTCTGATCTGAATAGATAGGGCGGGTGATACCATATAAATGTATATGATTGTAATTGTTAAGAAATCACAAAATAAAGAATGAATTGATTCAACTGAAAATTGCCTGTTTAGTTTAAGCCTGATATATGTTATGCCTTAGACCTCCACTGCTACCCAAAAACACATCACTGAGCATCATCATTGAACTATATGACATGCTCCTTTATTACCATGAATGTTTTCCTTTAAATTGATCCTGTGCACTGTCCTGTTTCCTGCCGGAAAAACCCACTAGAGCACCAAATGTGTATTGATCCACAGCTGAAATAGTCCCCTCCAAATTTACTATTTACTCCTCTTCAAGTAATGTTTGTTTTAGACCACAGTGCCCTGCTGGTCCAGGAAATGACTGAGCCTTTTTAGAAGAGGAAAATATACATTTGTGACACGTTTTTAAAGATTTACATCATAATTAGACGTGAGGCTGAGTGCCACAAGTGCCACACAGAGTAGGGAAGTCAGAAAGTATGAACAGACACATTGTAACACAAAACATACACTATAATCGGCCCTAGTAAGGTTTGACTGTGATACCCTTTCTGCAAAGTATAAGATCAGGACAGTGTGGCTTTACTGTTACTTTCGGTGCCTAGATACCTTGAAGTTTGCTGATTTTTTGAGGTATCAGGTACCTTAAAGGTATCAAGTAAGGTATTGAATACTGAAACAAACCAGTACCCAGTAGTATTGAAACTTCTCCAGTCAAACGATACCTACATTTGATCATTTTTTTATAGGAGGTCTGATTTCGGACAGTCCCAACTCCCCGCTGGATCAGCAAACTTTCTGTTGCTGCTGTCTCCAGAGCCGCTCCCCTCCCAGTGAATGGTCAGTTCAATGATTGCCATGTTAGCATGAGCTAACATAGCAGCAGAAGCTAGTGTCCAGCACCAAGCAGTTAAGTAGTCCCAGCAAACTTACATGTACATCAACTCTGAGAAAGCCCACTCTGTCATTAAACCCGTTTATATTCATTAGGTACGTTAGCTGAGTGATGCTAATAGTTGTCCTGTCACTGTGCACGTGCGGGCGGACTCTCAACAACTGTCTCCAGCATGGAGCTCACACTCCCACTGCAGCAGTAAGAAGGCTATGGTTTTGGAAGATGGCTATGGAAGATAATGGTTTTTATCTCATTTTAAACAACTTTTGGATACTATGATTATAGTTTTATTCTACTGTTTTTAGGAAGTACCAAAAGTTCCAAAAAACACTTGACCAGGCTTACTTAACTTTCCTGTTTCAGTCATCACAATGTGGAAAATACAGTCAGAGGATGGCCAGAGGGACAAAATGACTGTGCATGTCTTCCTTTTTTTTTATTGCATTTACAATGAGTGCAGGCCATTTTCTCTGGTCCCTGACCCCTTTTGAACTGAGAAAATTGCATAATAACTTTTGAGTTTATTAAATCTTTGGAAAATCAAGTACATAACCTCAGAAATGCCTTGTCATTGGACTCAGAACAAGGTTTTATTAAGAGATCGAGGCTGTCTTTCACATGGCTGTATGATGTAACAGTGCTAAAAAAGAGCACAAATGTGCCTCAGACTAGAAATTAAACATTCTTAGCCTCATGTTAAGGAGTGTACTTTTAAAGGGGAACTTAACGCATTTGCAAAATTCATACATTACTGAAACCTAAACCTCTCTGTGAGAAACTAATTAAACTTTATACAAGTGGTTGTAGCTATGTTTCTTAACCTTGAGTGGAGTTTCACTCACCAGCATGCCTTTTAGGCTTGGGAAAAATGTATGTGTAGTGTTTGGATGGTTTCTAACTGTGTCACTGCAGTCAATCAACCTCAAAACAGCAGACATGTAACACACACAGTTCGTGCTGCAGGATTACTGGTGTTGTGAACAGATGCAGACCTTCCAAACAGCACTGAGCTGCTGTGATAAACAAAGATAAGAGCTGATGCTGCATTCACTGTCCTCTGTGTGTCCACATGGAAAAGGCTTCCCTCTTTTTAATTACATGCTACGTCTTTTCAAACCACGAAGCTCGTGAAGCAAGTTGCTAAAAAACAAAATTGTTAATAAGATGTGAAGTCAGTTGTTGTTTCCTGGGCCTTTATAAAGTTTCATTAAACATGTAATAAAATTGAATTCAATCAGACAAAGTTCCAAAACATAACCCATTCAACTGAATAAATGTTGGCATTGTGTCTCTGAATGCCACTGCTATGTTAAATTTGTATGTTTTGTTTAAATTTGCACATGTTATATGTAGACACTATGTTTCTTTACAGATGTTACAGTGCTGTAGTTCTAGTTTGGTACAGGTTTAGGCACAAAAACACTTGGTTAGGGTCAGGAAAACATTATGTTTTTCCTTAAAAACCCAGTTTGGTCACTAGAAACACAGCTGGAAATGTCCTCGGTCTCAGACAGTGGTCTGCTGCCTGGGCACCTGCGTGGAAGCCATCTTGCTAAGATCTTACACCATCCACCATCTCCTCCTTCTTGTGGTGACAAACTCAGCTGGTATACATCTAATGTGATCTATGCCACTTCAGAGATGTTGATATCATATGAAACATACATATGTAACATATCCATGGTTTGCAGAAATGTATAATCTCAACATTATATTCTGGCGACTGGGCTGCAAAGCAACCTCCCACAGGGCAGCACATGTTGAAAAAAATTCTGAAAAGAGAAGCATTAACTACTCCAACTAAAGTCACTTTTAACACCTCTGGTTTCACAGAGTACTCTCATTAAAATGCATTCATTGTGAAGCACATGCAAGAAGTGGCACAGTATCGATGGTAGCTTTAGACACGGTAGCCAAAACTATATTGGATACAGATCAATGACATTTGGCCAATACCCAGTCCTCTTAAAAAGGTCAGTATCTGCAGAAAGAAATCTACTAAAAAGAAATGGGACTCATTCTTATTGCACGAGATGACCTTTGTTTGACAAAGTGAGGCAACACAGTGGATCATGCATGAAACTTTTTAAATTACTTCCTCCCAAATTAATTGCCCTCAGTCTGAGGTATTTTCACAGTTTTCTTATGTGGTGATTGTACTATGGTTACTTCTCAATTAACTAATTGATTATTATACATCTTACAAGAGCTCATTTGTTCATTTCTCTTACGCTGTTTCAAACTGAGAACATTTTGCCCTCCGGTATATTTACCTGCATCAGCCTGTGTTTTAACCTTGAATCAAAATGCAGTTTTTCAGCAAACCCATTTCATTGCCTTGTAGATGCACTGATACTATAGCTGGTCTTGCTCAGGAGGAAATCAGAAAGTGGATGTTTTTTCATTGCCGTAGCCCAGTAACAATTTCCTAGTAGGAGTCAGGCCAAGATGAGTCAGTATGAGACTTGGGCAAGCCTTGAACGAATGCCATGGACGCACTGTGATCCTGGTTGTAACAGTTTCTTTGCATTCAGAGATATCTGCTGGAAGCTGAGTCTGAGAGGAAGGCATTTGTTATACCCAAAGAAGTGAAGTGTTTTAATATTTTCTCATGTTGTATTATGAGCCTCACCCTACTGTATGTAATGTAGCCATCCACTTACAGTTACATTTCCTATTGTACATCGTCACGTTTAACTCATACACGGTCTAGTTTCAGAATATTCATCAGCTCTAATAGTTTTTTTGCCAGTTTCTTTTTAAAGTTGGACTTCTTAAACTTGTTGGATTCACAAGTGGATCCGTGTTTACACATGTAAATGGACTCATAATTATTTCAAATTCTAATATCTATCCCAACGTTTCCAAGGATACCAAATATGTCAGCTTAGATTTTGTGGCAATGTGCATAAATGATGCAGCATGCAGCAGCAGTGTCTGACAGACACAGTGCAGCCATGAAAACATCTTGGGTTTGAATATTTCACTCAATACGTGCAACACAGAGCCTCAGTACAGTGTCGGAACAGGCACATACAGAATATATGCACAGTGCAGGGAAGATTTTTAATAATTTAAAGAATGTTGTGGCTGATGTCAGGAGTTAAAGAGGTTAAGTGTTCTTAAATGCACCACCAGGCAGAAAAGTAAAACAAAACTTGCAGCTAACCTGGTTTGTCAGTACTAAGCACCAGGTGGTACACATGGCAGTGTGTCAGAACTTATACTGAAAGGCACTATAACACTGTAAATGATGATGTCTCCCCAGAGGATGCCAACAGTTCATTTTGTGTGTGTTTTGTCGGAAAGAGAAAAAGAACAAAACTTACTTTTATTCTGATGTTACTGAGCGTGACGCTCATTCAGGCCGTGAGAGGAAGTGAGCTATTTGTGATTCATATCTCTGAGCGTTTGATATCTAGGAGTGTGTATAGAGAGTGTATTTGAGTGTGTGCTGTATGTGAAAGGGTTCGTGGATAAACACTGGAACAGGTTTGTTTGAGCGTTGGAGGAAAAAAAAGGTTTTTGTGAAATGAGATGAGGAGATGAAGTACATGTGAGCACACATACTGTCAATATGCAGTGATCAGGGCAACACAGAAGTGGCTTGAACATGGAGGTTACTGCTTTGTGCTGAATAGTGTAACCTAACATTTTACTTTTTCAGGTCTTATAGTCTTTTATTGATTACTTTTTAAAGTGAGATTTTTTTTTTCTCAGCTTACTTCCACAGAGTTTTTATTTGTACAAAGAAAGAAGTCAGTGATATGTAATGCAGAGGCAGTGCTCTCTCATACCGAAACAACATAATATCTGTCAATTTCAACTGACTTCCAAAGCGACTTACATGACTGCCCCCAAAATGACATATGTTACTTTTCTACTGGTCATACTTTCACGACTCATCACCTTCAAGTTCGTCAGGTCGCTACATTAGATTAGCTAACTAACTACACAATAGAACATTACTCACACACTGAAGGCACCATGTGAAATTTTCATACTGTTTCCTTTGAAGGCACCTTTTCACATCCAAATATCAGTATGAATCACTGCCCTTGATGGCCCTCAGCCCTGTACTCATGGTACAGAAGTTCAAATAATATACCTCCAAATGCCTCCTTATCAAAATCAACATTCTCATGTAAAATTATGACGCGCTAGGTACCCTCCTGCATCAGCTTCAGATGCCCAGGAACAGTGTCAATTTACGCTTTTTACATGCATCGTTTCTACTTCTTAAATGCATAGTCTCTGCTAAAAATGTTGGTTAAAAACTTTCAGTTTACTTCCATAGGTTTAGGCAACAAAAGTATGTGGTTAAGTTTGGAGATAAACATCATAGTTTGGCTTAAAATAAGGACGTTTGTCAATAATCTAATACATAATTTGCATAATATGCTAAACATAGTAACACACTATGTCCTTATTAAAACCGCTCGATTGAGTTTTGGTTTCACAATGGACGCTGTGATCTCCCATAGGAAAGTTTGGAGAGTTTGAATGCATATTTTTACTCGTCACTGAGTATTTCTTCTTTCTGCCAATTTTTACTGTAAAGGATCTGAATACTTTTTTCCAACAATGAAAATGAGATCAACTGTGTCATGCTGCTTTTCAGACACTAATGATAACTCTCAAGGCAGCGCCAAACAATGAGTTATTTTTAATTCAAATTAACATTTGTACATACAGCAGCTAGCTAAAGTAAACTACACTCTCAAACAAAAGACTCAGTGTATATTATGGAACATTTTACTTGTTTGTTTTTTTTCTTCTTTGTCTCGTGGACACACACACACTGCTGCAGAGCTCCTCTTTAAGCACTGCTGTCTTGTGTATAGTGTGTGTATATAGTGTATGTGTGTGTATTGTATGACTATGTGTATGTGTGCGGAAGGTCTTAGGTGCTGCTTCCCTGCTGATAGTCCTGTGACTGGGATCTTCTGCCTACAGCCTCCCTCGCATCTTCCTCCACCTCCTTCATACTTTATCTAATGAAAAACCTTCTGCCCTGTCTCTCTCTCCTTCACACAAACACACACACACTTACAAACACATTTGAACACACAGAAACACACACTGACAGACAGAGGCACATTAACTGAAATGCAGAGGGGTGGCGTGGGTACAAAAACAAAAAAAGCTCATGCATACACACAGATAGAGAAGCAGACACACTCAGAATACCGTCTGACAAAAACATATACATGTATAAAGTGCACATGCCCGCACTGGTCCCATGGCTCCACATGCGGGAGCAAAGAGCTGCCTTTAAAAAGCGAGTCCCCCAGTCCAACTCCACAGAGATCGCTCTCATTTCCCTCCTCCCTGCAGCAGTCGGTCACAAAAACATGATTTTTCTCACTGATGATTTTTAGAGTAAAAAACCCAAATGAAAAATTCATCAAATTGGAAGAGAAGTCCAGGATTTTTTATTTATTTTTTTGTTGAAGATGTGGCGGTGGTATCGGGTGTGTGTGTGTGTGTGTGTGTGTGTGTGTGTGTGTGTGTGTGTACGCAACAAGAAATGGGACTGATGCATCTTTTCTGTGTCACTGCTAATGTTGTATGTCGCGAGAACCTCCAGGGGGTTGCAGTCTACACACACATGCATGCACACACACATCATACAGGACTGCAAACACTCACACATCATTATACATATGATGCTGTGTGAGTGTTTGCAGTCCTGATCATATTATAATACACACATTCCTGCACCACACACACACATACACACACACACACACACACACACACACACACACACACACACACACACACACACACACACACACACATCCTCAAATGTATTTTCACCTATATACAGAAACACAGCTCACACACACAACCTTTACAGATACTCAAATGAATCTTAATGCACACACACTTCATGTCATGTTCCTGCTCGGCACATTGGGGGTTCAAACTCATCTACTTTGACCATCAAAGGAGGAATCAGTACATGTATCTGCTGTTGGAATAGAGTGAAGGAAATCAGTTATGCTTGTTGTAACACACACACACACACACACACACACACACACACAAAGTGTACGTATACGTGTGTGCAAGTGTGAGTGTGTATTTGTGTGTGCTAATGCGGAGGAGCAGAGGTTGACCTCAGGCTACCAGCTAATTAAAACTGAGAAATAAGGGAAGGAGGGAAAGAGAGAGGGAGGGAAGGAAAACATAGAAAAAGAGGAGTAGTAAGGAGAGAGATTGAGAAGAGAGAGACAGAGGGAAGGAGCAGGAAACCAGAGAAAAAGACTAAAAGGCAAATGTGTGAGAGAGCATTTTCGCTTTTTGTTGTTGTTTTGTTTTTTAGTTTTTCCTTATGTTAATTTAAGGTCTAATGACAGAGTCTGTTGTGTGCTGTACAGACTGAAAGGTCCTCTGTGGCAGACTTGTGATTTTGTGCACAAATGACCAATTCATGCTCCCAAATGACCCATTTTGGAGCATTTGAGAAACTAAAAAACAAAACAACAACAACAAAAAACTGAAAATGCTCTCTTACACATTTGCCTTTTAGCCTGTTTCTCAAATGACCCATTTGGGAGCATGAATTGACAGAACATAGCATTAAAGGAGCTGGTTATGATAATAATATTAGTGGAATGATGGTGCTGAGGTCCTGAGCAGAGAATGAAGCCACGCTACCTGTTTGTGTGTTGTAATCTAAGCCTCTCTGTTTTTTGTTGTGGTAAGTCAGTGCATGTAAGTCCTCATGTGTATCTCAGTGATTAGCTAATTGCAGCTGCTCTGGGCTCATACTGTAGTTACTGCTAATAAGGGCGTACTAACCCACACTGGTGGACGGCATCTTGCAGAAGCATAACCCCCACCTTCTGGTTTTCCCCACCTTAACACTGTTAGCTCTGTCAGCAACGTTGCTGCTGTTAACACTGTTAGCACTGTTAGCTGCTAGACACTAGCTCAGGCACTTTCATATTGAGAACCATATGCAACCAATCATGGCCCAGATTCCGTGAACATCTCCTGAAACACTGTTTCTCAAATTTCAGCAGCAAGTTAAACAACAAAGTATGTCTCTTGTCCATGTCCTCGAGAACAATCTGTGATCTGACGCCTCTATTGACATAATTTCTCTGTGCATTTCAAACTTTTACAAATTACTATTAAAAAATAAATTAGTTTTACAATTTGACAATACTTTGTTTAAGGTTTAAGTTTATGCCAAAACCCCCCGACTTGGTTAGATAAAAGAAAACGATCATGGTGTGGATTAAAATACAAACACCTGCATTTCTACTATGACATCCCTTCACTTTATTTATTTATATATTTATTTTGGTGAAGGCCTTTCCCCAAGACTTTGATACCTGGCTGCTCTCTTTGAGCCACAAGAGCATTAGTGAGGTCAGGCACTGATGTTGGGTGACTTAAATGTTTATCCCAAAGGTGTTGGGTGAGGTTGAGGCCAGTCAGGTTCTTCAACACCAGACTGAGAAACACCATTTCTTTATGGACCTGGCTTTGTGCATGGAAGCATTATCATGCTGAAACAGGAAAAGGTCAAACTGTTGCCACATAGTTGGAAGAGCACTCTTGTCTAAAACTGTTGTTGCAGCCCTCACTAGCTTCGACGTCACAGTAGTGTGTGTGGCCCTAAAGATATTATGTAATGCAAAAAATGAATTCAGAACTCATAGTAAACCTTAATACCAAAGCTTTTGAGCATGGATTATTGATTTGAGAACAACAACAACAAAAAACCCTCCTGACACCTGTGGATAAAGTGAAAGAGAGGTGAAGAGGGTGTGTTGAAAGCAAGCGAGAGAGAGAGCAAGAGAGAGAGAGAGGGAGAGAGAGAGAGAGCGAGCGCTGGAGTGATTGAGGTCTCAAAATGTGTGAAAGTGTGAACAGACGGAGACACAGTGACCTGGATGGGTGGTGGAATTATGGGAGCTGAGAGAGAGAAACCAGTTGTTTCATTCTATGCACTGCATATCATTAACCTTTAAAATGTATTTGTTGTTTTTATTATTCACTCTAGTATATGTATATAGTTATTTGATCACACATCATGCCAGTAAAGCTTTATTGAAGTGAACTGAATCTGATTGCGAGACAGGCAGTGGGGGTAAGAGCACGCAAGAGACAGAAGAAACACAGGACGTTCATGTTTTATTCACACAGCAAATATACAATCGATGTCTCTTTATATAATTCATGCTTCATTTTTAATATTTCACTGTCAACAAGCCAATTAGCAATTTAAGTAGGCAGTGTGTTGCAATTTTTATCACGTGTTTCTATCTGTGTGTGCGCTTGCTCGTGTATGTTTTCAGATTTTTGTATATTAACCCCCCCCCCTATGTTTGTGTGTGTGTGTGCACATGTTTACCAGTGGTTGTATGTGTATGTGTGTGTTTGAAACAAGCCGACCCTGCCAAACAGGCTGCTGGGCCTGGGCAAAGGAGAGAGTGTATCGAGGAAGAGGGGTAGGGTAGGAAGGAGGGGAAGAGAAAAATGAGGAAGAGAGTGTGTGTGTGTGTGTCAGTGTTTGTATGTGTGTGTATGGGTTCGGGGGAGACGGGGGAAAGGAGGGGGGGGGGTCGTAGAAGGAGGAGGAAAGAGTGAAAAGCCTAGATTGAAGTTTGATCTGTTTGTTCTCTCCCCCTTGTCCCACTTACATGTCCCCGCAGAGCCCAGAGTAGGAAGGCAGGCTGGTGTGTGTGTTTGTGTGTTCATGTGTCTGTGTGTGTGCACGTGAAACGACATCGACACAACCTCGAAGAGAAAAAAAAAACTGAGCCAAAACAGATCGAGATAAACAGATAAATAGACGGATTGAAATAGACAGACTGACAGCGAGACGGGGAAAGATAAGAGAGAGGAGACATGAGCTGGAGAGGGCACACAGATAGAGAGATGAAGACAGTGGGAGATGAGTTTTTAAAAAAAAATCATACACATACACACAGCAGCAGCAGCAGCAGCAGCAGCAGGGAGTGATTGACAGAGACCGACAGACACGCCTACAGACTGAAAAAACGATGAGCGGAAAGAGAGTGACGGTGGGAGAGGGAAAGACAGAGAGAGACGCAGTGATCCACAGCCGGTTACAAATCGAAACAGACAGCAGAGAGACAAACAAAAAGACAGACAGACGGACCGAGTGACAGTCACTTGCTGTATTTGTCTGTTTGTGTCCTCGGCTGCTCCGTTAAACACCTTGCAACCAACTGGTTTGGTCGCAAACATTGGTTTTGCCTCGACAGCAGTGATTCATGAGAGAAACCCACCTCGTAAGGAACTGTTAAATTTGCTTTTCTAAGCTCTTAGTGTTTGGTAATGTCGGTCTTTTGCAGGGAAATCATGTGCAGCACAGGAAATGATGCATTTTCTGTTTGTTTTGAAGAACTCAAGTAGCAGCCATCTCAGCTTAATGTTGCAGCCAATGTGGAAATACTTTAACATGAAAATGTTGAAATATCTAATGGATGCTGGCACTCGGGCACAAGGAAATCATGCTGCATCCCAATTCAGGGAACACACCATCCCTGAAAAAAAACGTTCAAAGTCTGCATTTCTAGTCTGCTAATGCCCTGACAAGTTGACAAGGGTCATCCCATGTCAAAGGCTCCTCAAAAAAATTTAGTAACCCGTTTTTACTCCTACATATTTGGAATATGCAACCATCCTTTGTGATCCTCACAAAGCGTTGAAGGCCACTTAATTGTTTAACGCACAATTTAGGTGATCCTCGTTAGACGTGTGTGGGCAGATTCTTTTCACAGTATCGGTTCCATTTTGAGTCTCGCTTTTCTCATGTACTCTTCATATGTATACTCGACAAAAGTTATGCAACACAATTTGTATATATCCCTCATAATCTAAGCCACTAATTCATGTATAATGTGATCACGTGACCAAGGCACTGGTGGAAGCAAAGAAGGAAGTAGTCAGACTAAGGAGGCAGGCTGGGGTGGTGGATGGGTCACAACAGACAGGACTTTCTGACATAGGACTTTCACCCAGGAGACCCCAGAGTGTTCTGAACCCTGTAAAACCAAATGAACTTTGGTTAGGTTTAGGAGAAGAAATATGGTAAAGAGCAGGATCAGTCAGTAACACTACTATACAACCAGAAACAATGATTATCAGCTGAAAAGAATGGTTTGAGGGTTTGGTTACTCTTTAATGAAATTTATGGTAATGTAATTGCTATCTGGATTTGGTTCAGAGACAACATTTATTTCAGGTAGCAAAACACTACATTTATCTTCCAAGCAGGCCTTGATGGAGGTGGTTGGGGAGGATTGTGGCCATACGAGATGCAAGACCTTGGCACCATAATTTTAGGTTTGCGTGCAAACTTCTGTCTTAAGTTTAGGTACCAAAGCAGTTTGATAAAAGTTAGGGAAATATTGTGATTTCAGATACATTTTAACAAAAACATAATAAAAAAAGACTTTTAGGCAACAAATGCACTTTGGTTAAGTGTATAGAAATGTCCCAATTTTAGTTAAATGCTAATAAATAAAAAGTTTATAAAAAAAAATAAAATAATGCCATAGTCACTACAAGTGGGGACTGTATTGCAAGATTGCCTATTTTGGCAGGAAAAAACTGAAATCCATTGTTAGTTAACATTTTGCTGATACATTCAGAAGCTATTACCATTTTTGCAACTTGCCAGGTATGTTAATGAGCAACATTTCCTCATAATGTAGCCTAATTTCCTCAACATTATGTTTTCCTCAAATTAGCGGTATATAAATGTCATTTCTAGGGGACAGAGCTGGTAAACATCGCATATACTACAGTATATCAGCATTTTTCTTTGGCTCTTTGGTCAGCACTAACAGTGATAGCCAGACATGGTGCAACCAACTCAAGAAAATAAAACTTCATGTGAAGGAAATCTACACTCTGAGCTCTGCCATTCTGTCAGACTATCTTTGCTTTGAGAGTCTGCAGCTGTGCGTTTCCTCGCTACTGCTGCTGTGATGGAGCGAGAGAGTAAGAGAAAGACAGTTCCCATTTAGAGCAGTGATCCAACCTATTACCTTAATTCTGCCCTTGCAGCAAATTTCACTAAGATCACTTTTAAAAATGTATTTTCCCAAAGACAAACTTAATTCAGCCTAATTATCAGGGCAAAGAGAGTACAGTTCCCCTTAAGACAAATACTTGGAAATCAGGTGTCCCCTGATGGAATCGCGATGCCTCGTCACTGAAACGCGACACTGATTGATTGACATATGATCTCTGGGAGATGCAGCACAGTAATGGCACAGGATGTCACTAGATGAGCAGAAAACACACAAAACTTGAGTTTTTTTGCATAAAAACTAGCCTAATGTTCTAATGTCTCTCTCAATAAGTCGTTTGACAAGCGAGATTATTATTTCAACTCTGTATAACATTGAAAACGAATAAGATCTCAAATATTGCCTCAACACATTGCTCTTAAATTAAGCATTAGGCAGGGACTACAGGGATTCCCTAAACTCAACATGCCAGATCTAAAACATACAGTGTGTGACAGAGTCCAAATTAGTGCATACGGACCTGAAAGGCCTTTTTTCATATTTTACATTCTTTGCAATAGCAAGATCAGATCTTTTAAGTCTAGAGCAGCTGAGGTATCTTGCACTTACATCAGAGAAAAAAGATGATGAATGTTGAATGCTGCAAGGCTGTGAAGTTCTGACAAAAAAGGGGGCCTCCAACGCACGGCTTTGGCAAGCTTTCACACCCTCTCCATGCAGCTCTGTTATAGCTATGCATTAAGATGTGTAGGAACTGCAAGAAAGATGTCAGGCAGTCGCTGTGGGAAGGGAAGGGAATTTTTTGAAATGCAGGGGAAAAAATAAAATGCAAATTAGGTGTGTTTCCATCAGCCGCATTGAAGGAAATAAATTGAATTTCCACACAGACTTTCAAGAACTGATTTCTATTTGGCAAGTTGTTATCGTGCTTTCGTGTCGGATAGTGTAAGTGATATTTCATGCTTTCATTTTCAAGATGGAAATCCAGGAATGCACTTTGCATACTGTAAGACACTGACTACAGCCACGCCGGAGCATTATACTTGGGAGAGACAGCATGTACGTTTCTTTTTCACTGGGAGGTCATGGTTTACACAGAACATCTCACAAAGAATTTCTTAACCTGCAGACCTTTCTTTTTTACCTCGAGTGAGCATAAAACTTGACATTTACATTCGGCTTTTCTACTTCTTGGAAGGAAGCCCAGCTCTTGTTCATGCTGCATTACTGCAGTAACTCCATGAAAATTCACTCATTACCACTGTAACTTATTAACAATTAGATTAAACCATATGAGCATTTCATCCATGTGGCAGCAGCGGCTCGGATTTTTCCTCCAACTCTTTTTTTTTTCATCATCATTAAGATTAAAGTGTCCTCATCCCTGTTTGCAGCTGAGGTTTTTTTTTTGTCCTCTTGTTCACAAGGCTTCAGCGAGGTTATTTCTCTCTTCACCGTTTCACTTCACAGCAGAATCTCATCTCCTCTGCCTCAGTGGAGTTCACATCACCAATTCTTATTGAAGGGGAAATCGCACAGCCATTGCTGAGCGAGGTCGTTATTTGGATAATGACTAATCTGCTCCCGACTTAATTCCATTCCTCTGATCCGACGGCCAGGTTGGAGTCAGAGGATGTGGCTAATGATGTGGCTGCAGCGTTGTCTGGGAATGCAGAGAACACACACACACACATGCACACACACAGAAGATACTTGCAGACATTCACTTGTAAGTCACTCACTTGCTCACATACTGTAAGCACTTATATGTATGAGTCCTCTTTAATGTCACGCATTGACACACACATTTGGCTCTAACCCCATTTTTTGCTCTTCAATCTGCCCTTAAAGAAACTTAGTGAAAACATTTTTCCACATTATTCAGCTGTCATGTAAATATTCTATATCTACTCACTCCTGCTCTTCATTGCTCACTTTTAGTCAAATATTTAAGCACGACACCATTTCTAAGGACTTCCTCTGTACATCAAACTGAGAAAATTTTCTAAAGATGACATAGTTACTGTCTTTTGAAACTTTTGGATTTGGGACAGATCATAAAATAAAAATAATGTGAGATTTGAATGCTTGGTGATAAACATCAATTTCAGTTGACTTTTAAGCTCTCCCAATCAATATATTTTATACTATTTAATCAATTAATACATGTCATGTGAAAATGCTCACTTTTTTCTCTCTTGTAGCTCATAGTTTTGATTTTAGGACACTGTTTGGTTGAGTCTCAGCACCCTTGTTTCCAGAAGCTCTGCAAAACCCACCGTGTACTAGCTGCTCAGCACAAATACTTGAAAGACAAAGTTAGTGACTAGCTGGTGGTTATATAGTCACATAGGTGAGACAGCTGCCAAGATGCAGACCACCTTTCCAGACCAACAAACAACAAAACCAGTTGTGTTTAGTGAGTAATTGCTGCATTTCCATTGGCATTTTAGGCTCCAAATAGCAACCCGTCCACGAGGATAGTACTTCAGAAAACTATTCTTTTCTACCAAGACATCATGTTTTTCCTGCCAGGATTGTGCCACCAAAACTTTGTATTTTAAGCTAAAACATGATCTTTTTGTAACCATGACTGAGTGGTTTTTGTGCCTCAATGTAAGCACATGTTAACCACAGCAGTGTTTAAACGCAAAGTCTCAACAAATTAGCCACATAATGACATGCAAATATAACATATCTGTTGTTTGCAGAAATGTACCATGCCAACAAGCATGTTGACACAGTTTTTCTTTATTACACACTTAAAAAGGTCTAAATCTACTTTAGATTGATTTTTGTTTGGTTTTCATTCCAATGCATTCCTGCATACTGCATGCACACTTTGTACTTACACATTTGTGGGGACGCTGACTGGTAAAATCATGACCCGTACTTTAATCATCACATCAACATGCCAACCCAACACATAAACCTTAATATTAATCCAGTTCTCATCTCAATCCTACAACCAAGTCTAAACACCAAAACACCACCTTAAAGAGGTGAGGACTGGTCAAACTGTCCTTACTTTCCAAAAATGCCCTCACCCACGAGTGGGTCCTCACAAAGATAGAAGTACAAGAGCACACACACACACACACACACACATTCATCCATGCACTTGGTCTAATTTTTATCGAATGCAACATTCACAGCATTGACCTGCTCACTCATACGCACTCGTTCACATGCACCAAAAAAACACACATACACACAAACAAAACCCCCTCCCCTCCTCAAACACACACACACACACACACACACACACACACACACACACACATATACACAATTGCCCTCTTCTTCTCACATGCTTTTTCACTCCATGCTCATTTGGTGATGTTAATGCTAGCAGACATGTACAGTGTGCTCTAACAGCGGAGGGAGGGGAGGGCGTGTGTGTCTGTTTGAGCGTGTGTGTGTGCAAGTGGGTATGTGCAAATGCGAGTGTGCGTACATGTGTGTGTACTTACCGCTCTTAAAAACCAATTAACAGCGCACAGCAGCAGCCACCCCCCTCCTCCAAATGAAGAGGTGAATTAAACATCACCAAGACCAGATGGAAAGAAATCAGAGAAAGAAAGAGAGAGGGATGAATAATTGAAGACAGAGGGGGATCATAAAAAAAGGGGGAAATAAAACTGAAATAAGAGATGAAATGAAATGTAAGAAAGCAGAAGTCAATTAGAGAGACTGAGAGAGAGCTGCAGGGAAAAGCAGATAGGAAGAGAGGGGAGGGATTGCTGCAAGTGTGTGTGTGTTTGTTTTTGCGTGTGTTTGTGAGCATGTGCACACAGTGTTTGTGTGCGTGTCTCTCCTGCCTGTTTTCCGGAGTCAAACTTACACAACCCAGTTGTTTGAAGTCGACAGCAGCGTAGTGAGGATGGTTGCAACACAGTGATGATTAGGCCACGTTTTCTTTCACGAAGCTGAACTTCAGTAGGACTTCAACGCCGCTCTGTACAAGTGTGTGTTTCTGTATATGTGTGTGGGTGTGTTTGTGTGACAGTAAATAAGCTGTGAAGCAGGGGCCCATTTTCAAAAAGCGATTTGTGAGCACTGCTTACACGCAGATCACAAACAGCGGCAGCAGCACGTTTCACAAATGATTGACGCTTGCAAATTATGAATAAATTTGTGAGTCATACAGGTCTCTGGGATGCTCATATATGGCTCGCAAAGTATGGCATATATTTTGATCAGTGAATCCTGTCAACAGTAAGCGGTGAGGAAATAATCTTGTGTCAAATCAAAGCTTTTAATGCCATAAAATATATGTAAAAAAACAAAAAAAAACAAACCTCAGATACATACAGTACATATCTAAAATCAGACTAGAACTAAATGCTAACAGTTGTTCAACTTTCACCATAGTACTTACAGGTTTTATTTTTGTAGTGTTGTAGTGGCATGTAGTGTCAGATCTGTGTTGTTGCTGATAGTGGCCTGGGATATCGACCATGAAGTGACCGATCCACGTCAAAACATTTTGTGTTTCAGCTTTCATTGACATTTATTCAGTCATCGTGGGCCACAGACCCAGTTTTTAGTGCCACAACAATCCCTTGTTACTTTACATAAAAAGATTTCAATTCCACACAGACTGTTTTGAGAAAAAGAGAAAAGATTTTACCAGAAAATACTCTGACTTAAGGTATTAGGAGAGAAAAATTTGGACTGGTGTGTCCCTTAAAGAATAAAACTGGGCCGTCTATGCAGGAGAAACATGTAAATACTTTTGCACATAACCAGAGAAAACAGGAAAGAGGACTGCGGTGTTTGCATTTGCTCAAAAGGTAGAAAAACTATAACTACCACAATGCACTTCTTCACACCAGACCAATAAATGTTCCCTTTGGTGGGTGACATAATGCAAGCTTGTCCGTTTTGGCACGACAAACGACATGGCAGCCAGCTGGTAGCAAACAATCTCAAATTACAGTTAAATGTTAAGATAAAATATGCTTCTAAAAACACTTACGGTGAGAAATAGGCAACACAGTAACAGAGTCTTGGTTTCGATTTTATCAGTACTGCCTAGTTTTACTGTTTCAGCTTAGTATTTTCAGCCTCTGTTTTTACAATATAGTGTAGGACATAGTATGCCGCCCACCTCCTGTTCACAAACTCTCAAATTACAGCCAAACAGTACACTGAACCATATTTCTGAAGACATTTTAGTCAAGAAAATAGTAAAAAAAAAAGTTGTTTGATCAGCACTGCCTAGTTTTACAATGGGACTGGTCTGTCTCTCGATCCGCTTCTATACACTTTGTACCCCTGGTGGTGGGCATACAAAAATGTGGAAGTATAATCTATAGTTCAAGCAACAGCCCTAGAGCCAGCAAAAATCCCCCAGATGGCAACCAGCAAATTTGAGATAGAACATGAGCAGAGAGATCTGGGTGCTTGTAAGATGGAGGGAAGTTTACCATAGTTTATTTACACATACTACCCTCACTGTAATGAAACAAAGCTGGTTGCAAATTGGCAAAGTATCCCTTTAAACTCTGTTAACATCCATCACAGATGTAGTCAACTAGCACACTTATTATAGTTGTGTGTGCACAGTATTCCTGTGCAATGAGGGATTATTTTGTACTCCCATCCCAAAACCTCTTTTATCATCTGATCACTTATGTTCCTCCCTCCATGACTTTGTTGAAGAAATGTTCCCAGATCTAAGCAGACACTTTGGAAATGATAGACAACACTACGAGAAAATGGCCCAAGCAGTAAAAAAAAAACAAAAAAACAAGAATAATCCATCAATACTTAAATGACATCCTTGGATTATACGGTTATTAAACATGTTCCTTTTTGTCCACCCATTCATTTTCTGATCTATATGTTTTGGCAACACAAATGTATTTTATATGTTGTACCATGAAGCAAACTGTGACTGAAAGAATCAAACTGAGAGAAAAAGACAGACAGCATAGCACTAGGATCAGATACAGATAGATTACATTTTTGTGCACTAGCAATGTCTTAAATGTAAGTTATGTCTTTGTGTGTTTGCTGCACAATATGTCTGTGTGTGTGTGTGTGTGTGTGTGTGTGTGTGTGTGTGTGTGTGTGTGTGTGTGTGTGTGTGTGTGTGTGTGTGTGTGTGTGTGTGTGTGTGTGTGTGTGTGTGTGTGTTTTGGCGAATGAAAATGTCTGCGTTTGTATCCAGCCATGCTGTCCTGGAGTGATTTTTGGGAGTGTAATTGAGTATATTTGTGTGTAAGTGCATTTAGATTTGAGTGTGCGTTCAACTCTGCGGGCATTTGTGTAATTTGGCAATGAATGTGTATATATGTGTGTGTGTGTGTGTGTGTGTGTGTGTGTGTGTGTGTGTGTGGTTTGGCAATTGTCCCTGCTTTAGTTTTTGTATGTGTGTGATTGTGTGCTTGTGAATCATGCAGTTGTCTTCGTAACTTTAAGCTGCGTGTGTGTATGAGAGTGTGTGTTTCTGCATCTACACATTAGTAATTGCCCATGGTGTGTGTGTGTGTGTGTGTGTGTGTGTGTGTGTGTGTGTGTGTGTGTGTGTGTGTGTGTGTGCCTGTGTGTGATTTCCAATAACTGCTCAGTTTGCTCAGCATCTCCTCTGCGGTCGGCGTCACGCTGCTACTCTGTTCTGCTGGAAGTGTTTGTGAGGGGAAATAAAAGCAGCGTTTGGTGGAGAGGGGGACACTGGGAAATCACTGAGCCACTGTTTACAGCAAACAGTGAGCGAACTGGGACGCACAGTGACAAAGTTATGATCTCGGTGTCTGTCCCTCTGTGTCTGTCTCGCTCAGTCCTCCTCTGTCTCTCTGTCTCCTTTCGTGTTCGTCTCTGTCAGTTTAATGCTGTGTGCTTCAGGGGCATAAATGTTACATGAATGATATGCCCCAAAAACATCAAAATAAACAAGGCAGCAGTAAATCCCTCATCTCACAGGAATGATGCAGTCATCCCTCACGGCCAATCAGAAACAAACAGGTCGCTGTCTTCTGACCTTTGTTTGTAAATGACTGCAGGGACACGTGGCTTTGTAATGTGACACAGAACTCAGATTACTGTTCTGTGGTAACTTTGTGTGTGTGTGTGCTGTGTGCTGTGTCTCATGTCCCTGTGCCCCACTACAGACTATACGGGATCATAAATGTCTTTCTATATAGAAGACAGATACAGCAGAAACATTCCAATAGCAAACACTAATTAATAAGCAAATCTAATAAGATGCAGTGATGCATTAAACATTGTTTGCATGCACACGCCATGTCTGACTCTGTTATCTATAATTCATCTATCCTTTCTTGGCTGTCATATGACGACATTCTTTCATGCAACACTTTTTCCTGCTTGCGGTTTCTCTCATCTATAAGAGATATGTTTCTGATCGGGAGGCACAAAAAGGATTTGCAAGCACTGCTTAGATCCCAAATTGTGGCAGTCACTCACAAGTTGCACATAAATGTGTGAATCCTAAAAGAAACTTGCATGCTCATACCTAGGTCACAGGTATGGCAGTTTTTTTTTTGTTGAAAAAGGCCACAGGAAGTCTGGTTTGATAGTTTATAGATCCATGAGTTTGAAGACTCAGAAGACACCAAAACATTTTATGGCAATGAATGACAATCATTTCATCTTTCTTGAAGTAATCTCCCAGGAAAGTGCACTTGAGGGTATTTCTTTGACATTAGTCTGTCTCACAGGATGTAGACTGTGGGTATAAGCCTGCCAGTAGCCACCTATTTCCCTTCGCAATCTGCGTGGTAAATGGTAAATGGACTGCATTTGTAGAGCGCCTTTCTAGTCTTCCAACCACTTAAAGCGCTTTTACACTACCTCACATTCACCCATTCACACACACATTCACACACTGGTGGCCAGGGCTACCAGACACAGTGCCACCTGCTACTCAGTACGCTCTCACACACTGATGGATCAGCCATCGGGAGCAAAAGGGTTCAGTGTCCTGCCCAGGGATATTTCAATATGACTGGAAGAGCTGGGGATCCGTACCCTGATCTTCTGATTGGTGGACGACCCTGCTCTACCTCTAAGCCACAGTCACTTCTGTTACAGTGTTACCATTTTCAAAATCCGCTACATGAAACTAGTCTCGTATAGCCAGACCTATCTCCACACTTCATTTTAGCACTGTCCATACAACAAAAACAATAACCATTGAGTTAGCAACCAACACACCAAAACCCTTAGTGCAGAATTATGATGGGTTGAGCCAGACTTCTCTCCAGTACTGACACAGCGCTAAAACAAAGCCTGGAGAACAATGCACCTTGCACCATACGCAGGGCCGTCGTAACCGGACAGGCAAACTAGGCAATTGCCTAGGGCCCCAAGCTGGAAGGGGGCCCCCAGAGACGGCTGACATTGGTCCATATCAATGACAATATGATGGAACCCCTATAGACACTGCAACAACGACAACACGTTGGAATCTCCCCTAATGGAGTCCCCTTTGTAGTGTGGTTGTGGGTTGAACGGGGGTCACAGACACAGACAGGAATGTATTCCTGTCAAATACGGCGCAAGATAATGGCTTACCGGCAACAGAGAAGTCCGGCTCCAGGTCCAATAATTTCCTCTTTGTTGATTTCATGACTGCCCAGAAATACCTGAACAGCCGAGGCGTGGCGGCACATAGGTATGTGGCGTGTCAGAGGAGAAACGAGCCGGGCCTCCAAGGTGCCTCTTGCCTGGGGCCCCCAGAGTGTCTTGAAACAGCCCTGACCATACGCACCATAATGCACCATACGCTGTGTTGCAGCAAAAGTTAAGCCAGGTTCAACATTTTTTTCCCAGGCAACCTTTTTTTTGTCTGGAGCCTTTTGGGTCAGCACCCCTGCTGCATCAAAGCAGTTGTCCTGATCAAATGAAAGAGAGTAGAGACACAATACTGTTTTCTACTTGAAAGTGGCCCAAATCTGTGTCTACCCAGCTGCAAGTTCATTTTGAACTTTGTCTTACAGTGCACCCCAATGTAATGTACCAACAGACAGCTGAAACATGTTTGATAGTTCGTGATCATGGTTGATAATGTTATCAGGTTCAAAAAGCCTAAAGACCATGTGTGCAATGAGACAGAATGAGACAGTCAAAAATGTTTTATCCAAAAAAAAAGTAAAAAAGTGTCCAAACTTTTTTGCAGTGCTGAGGATTTGTGTTAGGATGATTTTAATGAACCTCCCCATTCAACTTTCTGAGTACAATAGTGAGCAGGAAATGTCACAAAAATGCTTGAAGCGAAACCCAGTGACAGAGCAGGCTTTATTTTTCGCTCCTAATACTGCTCTTTTTGTGTCTCTCCATCCTTGCCTTTTCTTCCCTTTCTCTTCTCTCCTCTATTTTTCTGTGGTTTACTCTTTCTCTCCCTCCCTCCTTCCCTCCCTCCCTCCCACACAGACACACTCACTTTCACTCTCTTTTCGCTCTCTCTCATGCAAACACCTTTTTTTTACTCTCCTGTCCACACTTTGCCCTTTGCTGCCTTTTCAGAAATGGCAAATATATGCACACAGCATACACAACACAACAACGATGCAGATATGCATGCAGGCATGCGTGTAAACACGGACAATACTCGCACATGCACACACACACACACAGACACAGTGTGCTCTCTCCTGCCTGAGAGTGGTGTGCAGTAGTTGAAATGGGAGCGAGCTGTAGCCCGGAGGCAGAGCTGGGACATGAATACACGGAGAGGGTCAGCGTGGCAGTTTTTCGGGGGCGGGGGTTAGGTAGGATGAAGGCTTCAGGGTGTGGAGGAGTGCAGTTTAGGGTTACAAACCTCACAAACTGTCCTTTCATTTCTACATAGGAATGGTTTGCTTGCAGAAGATTGTGTTTGGCCTCTGGTGGCCATATTGGAAGTCTGAAGCTCTTAGGCAATAGTGGGTGCATTCCTCAATGAACAATGGGACCATGTCTGATAAGATGACAAGATATCCCACTTTAAAGCCCAGAAATTTAAAATATCTACTGAAATTTTTTATGTTTTACAAAGACATTTTTTGGTTTGAGTGAGCAGTTTCATCATTCATACTGTTGCCTGGAATACCAGTTTACAAAACATTCCTTTCTTTCTCATCGAGCCAATTGAAAGCCTCTGAACTCCTTGGAAAATGTGAAGCTAACCGATAAAATTCACTCCTGTCAATCACAGCAAAGACAAGTCAGCTAATGAAATACAATCAGACACTAAAGGGCAACAGTGTTGTCAGTTAATGTGCCGCCCCAAGTCAGAATACACCGTTGTCCTATTTTATTGACAGGTGTCCACACTCTGGAAATTTTATCAAGTCGAGATTGGCACATCACTGCTGTCTCTTGTTGACTTGGTTTTTCTGTCATTATTCTCTTCCCCGAGAATAGTGACAGCAAAAACAGATATCTCATCAACTATCAGACTGCAATGGCATTTTGGCTTTAATAGAAAATATCAAAGTCAAAAAGTGACAAAGCAGCATGAGGCTAGTTATCAGGCTCATAATTTACAGAAAAATTGAAGGCAATAGTCCACCTTCCATTTGATCCTCCCCTCTCTCTCCCTCTCAAACTCACAAACACAGCGTGGAAAGCACCGCAGCACCGCTCGTCTCTGTCCTCAACACGTGTCTTGCACTCCCATTGGTTGTAGCTTGCCGACAAAGTCCCCAGCAGGTCCAGATGTTTAGAATGCTAGATAACCAGGGACCGTCTGTGATGAATCGGTGAGCCTCTCTGCTTGCATCTTTGAGCAGCTCACACAAAGTGCTTGAACGCCAATTTGCGAGCACCGAGCAACTGCAGAATTGGCTCTGATCTGGGGCTTTTGTTGGGGAAGCTCCAAAAACTGTTCACAAGCATGCTCAAGTTTAGACATTACCTGAATTAAATCAAACAGCACCAGATAATCCAACCAACACTCAAAACAAGTCAGAATCATTTTTAAATCTAAATATAAGATTATCTCAGTAAGAAATACAGGTTTTTGCAGTGCATCAAATTAGAGGAGTATTTTGGAGGCAGTCACAAATGACATGTTTTGTCATTTGCTTTTGTCTGTATGGTGAGTCCAGTGCGCTGTACTGGTATCAGATGATGCAACCCAGTGAAATGTGGCTGGTCTGTGTCGTCCATAGGCATTTCTAGGGCAGGCTCAAAACTGGAAGTTACTTACTGTCCTGATTGCCTGCATGAACGTAGAACCGGATCCATGTCAAGATAGACTTTAGACATATGACTTCACTGTCAGTCAAAATCATGCTCACTGATGTTAACCTACACCTGTGTGGGTTTCTAGCACAGCTCATTTATTCTGGGAGAGTCATACCTTAGCTCATATATAATGGAATGTGTGAATATATATTTAAAAGCCATGTACATATACTTAAATATTAAGAGTTTAAATTGATAAAGGGCCAGCTGGATGGTACTTGTATAGATGTTTAATAAAGCTCTGTCTGATGGAAAATAGAGGACAGCGTGAATAAAAGATATTAAAGACATTAAGGATAATATGTTTGGACACCGAGGCTGTTATTGTGAAGCTCTGTCTATTGTACCACTGGGTCATTATGCAATGAGAGGGAGCGAGAGGAAGATAAGATATACCTAACATCATCCCTCAGGGTAATGATGCAGGGCGGTAAGGATGAAGAGAAGGAAAGAAAGGAGGAGGAGGAGGAGGAAGGAAGGAAGGAGGCTGGGAAGAGAGACGGACAGAAGCAAGTGCAGAGACAGGGAAGGACGGGCAGAGGAAGAGAGTGGGAAGAAGTGAGAAGATAGAAACACAAGAGGAAGGAAATGCTCAAAGATGTGGACAGAGAGAGGAAGGGAGACGCCAGAGAAATAGAAGAAAAGAAAGCAAGAGATAGTGAAAGATAGAAAACTTGCTATGTTGGAATAAAGACAAATAGAAAGAGAGGAAAAGAGAAAATTGGGAGGATAGATGAAGTTAGACAAGAAGAGAAAAATTAAAGGAGGCAGAGACAGACAGACAGACAGACAGACAGATTGGTTGGTAAACCTGGAAAGAGACAGAAAGACAGAATGAAGGAAGAAGAGGTGAACACATGGGAGAGGAGGTAGACAGGGAATTTGAAAGTGGAGGGGGCAGAAGAGATAGAGGAGGAGTGTGTGTGTGTGTGTGTGTGTGTGTGTGTGTGTGTGTGTGTGTGTGTGTGTGTGTGTGTGTGTGTTTGTGTGTGTGTGTGTGTGTGTGTGTGTGTCGGGGTAGGAGGAGAGGAGGAGGAGGAGGGTGGGTATCCCGTAGGGTTAATTACATCTCTGTTCTCTGTCAGTGCGGCTCTCTCCTCCACGATCTGAGTCCCTGCTGCAGGCTGACAGGCCACACACACACACACACACACACACACACACACACACACACACACACACAGACACACGCACATAAACACAGATAAATACACAGACTTCCATGCACACTCAAATATCACGACACACAAAAAGAAATGTTCTATGTCTCCTCCTTTTTGTCTTTCTGTCACTATTTCTCTCTCTCTCTCTCTCTCTCTCTCTCTCTCTCTCACACACACACACACACACACACACACACACACACACACACACACACACACACACACACACAATAACACACCGCAGCCTGTCCCAGGGGGTCTTGCGTTGTTCTGTACAGAGTTATACACGAAGAAGAGGGCCCTTGCTCGTAATAGCTGTTAATTTTGCATAAATCATGCATAACATGACCCACATGTAAATCACTCATGTCAGCAGGATATCACATCCCAACAGCTCCGTCTTCTCCTTCTCCATAGGAAACAGCAGCAACTTCCATTTTCATTGTTTTGTCTCAGCTCCTGTGTTTGTCTTTGACTCCTGAAGATGAAAGATGGACGTAGTTCCAGTGTGGGGAAAATCATGATCACTTTTCCTGTCAGGGTTTACGAAGAAAAAAACATTAATATTTTGGCACCTTCATCAGGGTTGTATAACTCATTATAAATAGATAAAATACATCATAGCAGTCACTGATCTCATCTTTGTGCCAGTAGGAGAAGTGTGAGCTCATGTTAAACTGTGGGTTATACGTGTATGTGTGATGACTGTTAGATCATTCACTGGAGATGTCCGACTGTGTATGCATTCTGGTCTATTGAGGCTTTTTCAAGTTGCAACATTTGAATCATTGTGTCATCTTTTTGCCTTGCCCTTGAGGAACACATTTCCTGTGATTAGTAATTGGGAGCGTTTTTGCATTTATTTAAAAGCAGTGTGCAGTAAGAAAAGAACAGAAAACATGTGGAGGCATGCAACAAAGGTCCCCGACCAGATTCAGTCCAAACTTCAGAGAAAAACAGCCCTGTCTTTAGAAATTACATTTATACACAACTAATGAGATTACAGCTAAGAAACTAAGAAAAAGCAGTTACGAGGATGAGGAATTGTTGCAAATTGATGTATCTGGCAAGTTGCAAAAATGTTGCTAATGTCTCGGTCAACACAAAACTTGATCAGTGCAAAAGTTGAGCCAGCTGAAAAACTGTTCTTTGTAAACTCAGACATGATATTTCAAAAATCACAGTGTCTGCTTTATGTTTGGCCAGAAAAAAACACACAACCAAACAACAGCCATAGTTCAGTGTTTCAAGGCGGATTTTCTTTTACACTTCAAAAGGATAGAACAACTATCAGCGCACCGTCACAGCAGTTGTCTTCTTGATTCAGTATTCAAAAGGAAAGTTGATGAAACATCAAAGTGCGTCTTGTGAAGTCTGAAGATCCCCGTCTTCAATAAAGGAGCCTTCTGCACAAATAACATGACAGGTCGTGTAATCCTCCTGACAAATCAGTAAATCTCCCTGTTGTTTGCACCTTTGTGGCTCAATCCCTCTGAGACGTGTCCCTCAGAGCCACGGCCTGCTTTATTAACCAGTTTTTCCTTAATTAGCTAATAGGATTGTTTTAACCATGATCCAAGAACAGAATAGCCCACGGGAAGACAAACACCAACTCTGCGGAAGTGTATGTGTGTGTGCACAAATGTGAGATTGGATATGTGTGCCTGCATGTATCCTCAGCTGTGTGACTCAATGTGCAATTGCATGTGTGTGAATGACTCAGTGAGGTGTGTGTGTGCGTACGAGTGCATGCTGGGTGTGATTCAGTGCTGCATGCGTGCAGGAGCTTCTGTTTGTGTGAGATTGAGCCTATTTGTGTGTGAGCTCATGCACGTGCGTGTGCATGTGTCATCTAAGGCACCACAGTCTCCTTCTCTGCCTTAATTAACGCGCCTTCTTGCAAGACTTTCTCTGGAATATGAAACAATTTTACCTGATGATGCAAACGGCTGAAAACAGCGGCGGGTTGGTGCCTCGCCTCCTCACCTGACACTTTCTCTTTATGCGAGAGCGTTAATGTATGCCAGCGCTACACTTGTAGTTTTTATACCCGTGTATTTTAGCGGCACTGCAATAGCCAAAAGGCTTATTTTGCTGGAGGAAATGTGTGTGTGTAAGCAAAATCCTTTGTACTGTGTGATGAAAAAGAGCAGGCTGTATCACAGCTTGGCAATGATGTTCTCGCTACACGAGCGCACTTACACATCCGTGCAGGCACACGCACACACACACACTTTCACTCACACATACCCACGCAGAGACACACATAAGCCTCAGTAAAGTCCAGGGAAAACTTGAAAAGGGGGCAAGAAAGAGACAAAACAGAAGCAGAAGGCACAGAGGAATGACAAATATGCAAATTCCAGCAATCGAGCTCAGGGCCCAGTTAAAAAGAGAAATGATTAAAATGATTTTATGAAGTATAATATGTGAACTCTCCTGTGTCCCTCCATTCAGCCAGTGCATATGTGCATAAATGCAGGCAATTCAATTCAAAACCTTACCGTCCCGTAAGAGGAATTTCACTCACAGACAGGGTTTATATTAAAACACACTCACAATAAAAAAAACATAATAAAAAAAGGACAATAAAAACACCATATACACAATAAAGACACATAACAAATCACCCCAACAGCCTCCATATGGACAAGCACAAGTCGATAAGACCGTTGAGGGACTGTGTAGCTCGATACAGTGCAATAAAGGATGGCAGCTCACGGCCAGGTCACAATGAAAGGAACTTAAAATTGATTTCCCTCTCTGTCCCTCTGTTGCAGTGTGGTGCATTCGCTTCTCGCAAGAGCCCGCGGACCAGTCGGTGGTACTGGGAGAACGGGTGGTGTTGTCCTGCGTGGTCTTCAACTACAGCGGCATCGTCCAGTGGACCAAAGATGGCCTGGCTCTCGGCATCGGAGAGGGTCTACGAGGTGAGGCAGGGGAAAGAAATCCTGTAGTGGGAGAGAAAAAAAAACCTTGCAGCTTCACCAAGCTGCAGGGATCAAAGTGAAGTGAAGAAGGGGAATAACTCAGCCACGGTTTCGGTTCAGTTTTGACTGTAAGAACCCTGACAAAAGCTATTATGGCTGAAAAGTGTAGGGGTTTTTAACATTAAGGGAATGAACACTGAACAGAGAGAGAGAGAGAGTTAAGAGCCAAGAGGCGTGTGAGTGACAATCGGGGCAAAAATGAGTCCTGTATATCATGCTGAATTAGAGAAAATCCCTCACACTGCTGACAAAAGCAGACGCACATTCGCATTTACATTTTAAGCCGACACACACATCCAGCATGACTTACTGTGAGTGCAACAGAAGAATACACTTCATTTCAGAGATAGGGAAGCATCACATGCAACAAAAAGTGAGCAGAGTCAAAGGGTCATAGCCACAACAGACAAAGGAGAGTCTTTTCTGCATTAAGGAGATGGATCTGAGGAAACTCAGAAGTGCAAGAATAAGAAGTGCAGAGAAGAAGAAAAGTAAAAGTGTCCTTCTCCACTGACCTTCAGCCTCGTTTGACAAAAATATTCAAACAAGCTTTTGACTATTGTGGCTTACTGTTTGCTGGTATTGACATTTAATGACTGCAGCTGCTGATAGCTCTTACTCTTTGCCCAGACACATTTTGGCAAATATTTCTGTATAAAAAGTGTCTCTCAGACTTTTATCTGTTGAAAGGTGAAAGCAACATCTCAGAAACAGAACTGTCAAACTCTGCTGAAGGATGGTTATTAGGGGCTCTCTTGAACAGCTCAAAAACTTCTGTAATATTGTTTTATCACCTTGACACTTGACTTATAAGACTTCCTTATAAATTTGATTCTGAGCAAATGAGTAGTGGTTAAAAGCAGTGGTGGAAAAAGCACTCAGATCTTTTAGTTAAATAGAAGCAGCAGTACAACTGTGCCAAAAATACTCTATTAAGTAAGTGTCATGCATGTTTTTAAATGTAAAATTAGACAAATATTAACTTCTAAATGTACTCAAAGTACCAAAGTTACAAGTACTCAAAGAGTTAATTTGTGAAAAACAAACAAAAAAAGATAAAAGCCATTCTTTGAATGAATAAACAACACTAGTTTGACTGATATTCCCTTGAGTACAAAACAAAATCATGATTTGTGAAAACTATGAAAAGAAATTTGAAAAAATATATCTCTTGTCAAAGCAAAAATTTGCAAAAATGTGATTGATATTCCCTGGATTAGCATTTCACCTCCAAGCCAACTGGTATAAGCTCTCTTTGCCTTTTTTTAGTCTAATAAATAAACAAACGCTTACTTTCAGCAGAAAAATACGACTGACTTCCATCTTCCATCTTTCTGAATTCAGGTTTCTCTCGTTCATCGAACTGAGTCAAGCTTAATTGGCTTGTGAACCCATCGCAAAACACATTTAATTTAAACTCGACAGAAACAAAATAAAACTTACCAAAACCATCTTGGTTAGCCTTTCCATTGTTCCAGCAGTCACTAACTCTGATTTGGTTGAAATTAACCTGTATTTCTCAGAGTTAGATCATTTTTGTGGGGTTTTTTTTTCTTGTGCGCTGTGAGGGTCCAAGGATAGAGGTTGTCACGTGTAAAGCCCTCTGACGCAAATTGTGATTTGTGATATTGGATTTATAAATAAAACTGATTTGAATTGAATTTAATTGAAAATATGTCGGCTGTATATGCTCTCCTTCCCCACTGCCCCCTGAACAGCAGTTCTTACTTGTTCTGTAATGTTCAAAATAAAATGACAAACAATCCCCCCAAAAAACAATCAACAGTGTACTAAGTTCATCCGCATGGCAAACCCTATTAATGAGCCCTCGGAGCAGCTCTACTTCTTTGTCAGGTCATGTTGGACAGAGGGCAGACTGGAAACTTAAGAGACTTAGTATCACCTCTCAACGAACAAGTGGTGTTATGGGATAGGATGGGCCATGACTAGCTGGTTAGAATATTCAAAGCTAAATTTCTGGCCATATCTTACACATTGCACCTTTAATGTTGCAGCAGTGTAGTATCGGCTAGAGCCATCGCCGGATCCCGTGAGTGAGAGCGATGTTTTAGCCTGGCTACATTTTACAATGCTAATTGCAAAAGTTAGCTGGGCTGCCGGGCTACTCACCTAACACAACCGTAACGCCTGACCCATTGCTGGGACTGAGCCGAACCCATGCTACGATTGTAACATTAAATGTAATTGAATAGGCATAGCAACATGTGCCTAACGTTACTGTAACACTAATTAAAACGGACATTTGACTTTATGTTGTTACTTAGCCTACCTGTCCAAGAGAAGAAGAGCTAGCTCCGAGTCAAACTGTAGCCCCTTTAGCTCTCGCAGTGCTCTCCACCTTGGAAATGCAAGGCCAATGTTAATCCAGGTTCTGTCCCTTTCTTCTACTTCTTCGCCAACGACCGTTGTTTCTTTAGAGGTAATGTCGGATCCTGGTCGTCTTCAGGTGAACGTTCCATTCCGCTCTCCGCCATTTCGCTTTGAAAATACGCGCTGCCATTGCTCACTGGCTGTAGCCTTTTATAGGGAGGGAGGGCCAAGGGCTCCGAGAGGAGGAAGGAGGCAATTCACATGAACGTACATGAACGCACAGCCAGACCAGCTTGTAAACAATGGGCTGGAGATCAACACAGAGAGAGGGTGTGTGAGGTCATGCTATACTCCAGATGAAAATACACCTCTAGTTATAATTCCTTCAATCTAGAAATGATGAATTTCCGCTTATTGCCCCTTTAATCAAAAACAAACTGCATATGGCAAGTAAAGAAGACTGGCAAGTAGCAAAAATGGGAATTTTGGTTAATAATCTGTGAAATCCCCCTTTTTATTTTTTAATTGTTTGGTTTCATTGTTTTAAATCTATCTGTCAGTGGATGAAGACTATCAATGGCATCTGATATCTTTGATGCTAAGCGCATTGCTTTTGTGTTTCTGCTCTGCCTGTCAGTCAAACTGTGACAAGGACTGTGCCATCATGCGGATCTTAGATGTAGTGTTGGTGCAGTTAAGTTTCAGCCAGTGACACAACAAGGACTCAAACACAAATGCCATCAGAATACTACTAAACTGTTCAATTTTTTTCAGAAGAAAAACTCATTAGACAAATTTTTCATTACCCACATGAAACCCTATCTGAAAATCATTCTGCGATAAAGGGTAAAACACATTTATTTATATATGAAAATGTCACAGATATTTACTTTAATGAAAAAATCTAACAATATACTCAACAAAATGTAACATTATAAACGATAAGCACATTAGCGCTCACATACTTTGTGCCCTTTAAGCTCTGCACCGCACATCACATTTCTCATCACACTGTAAATGAATCCACAAAGAACAGCACACATTGCACAAACACATCACACACACACACACACTCTCACACAAGTGATAATCTGACATGTGATGTGAATCTTGTGTTCAACTCAATTTAATTCACAGGTTCAGTAAAGGTCAGCACGTCTCTCTGTCTCTCCCTCTCCCCCACCCTTCTTTTATTTCCTGTTCCCGTTTTTCAGAGTACAGCTCCATCATCACTTGCTTTATGTATTTCCCAGATCCCCTCCATTGCTTTTCATTTCTCTCCCTCTCCTCTCCTCCCTTCCTCCTCCCTTTCTCTTTATGTCGGTAATGCTCTCTTTGTCCTTGCAGCCTACTGCGAGCATGGTTCTGATGATAAACACACCGGCGTTTGATAAACATGTTGTCCTCTCTGTCTCTTTTCCTCTGCTTTTCAACCATCTATCATCACCTTCTGTCCATTATTTATCCTTAAGTTGTCTGTGCTGCTATTCTTCCCGTCATCCTTGACACACTGTCTCTCAATCTTCTGCTTTTCATGTTTGAAATATAATCAAGAGGTTGTGTCATGTATGGAGCAAAGTCTGTAAGTTGTCAGTACGTGCACCAACAAATCATATTAATTTATTCTGATGTAACGGCGTGTCGTTGGTGCATGAAATGTGATGTATAAGAGGTTGTTGTTATGCGCCCTGTATGATTTTGTACAGCTGTTGATGACAGTGTGGGAGTGCAGATTGTGCATTAAATTCATACCTGCAGTTTGCACACCCACACATGCACACACACACACACACACGCAGGAGATCTGCGTTCATTCACCGACAAAAACAGTTTTTCCGACATCACGTAGTTTGGCATTCGTAAATAAAATACATGAAAGTATGATCAATGTATAGTAACATGTGCATGTGCATCATGTTAACATGTGTCAATATGGATACATAAAACATACATCTACTCACTACCTGCAGGCATTAGTGGTAGTTTATTGTTCGTCCTCAACCTCCTCCTCCTCCTTCTTCTCCTTCTCCCCGGGGTGCTTTCACCTCTGTGGTTGCTATGCTGCGAGGTGCTGGAGTGGATGATGTAATCTCCACTAATACTTTTGTCCCCCCAACCCAACCCCCCCCCCCCCCCCACCACCACCACCACCACCACCACCACCAACCTCACCCTCCTTCCTCCTCTCCGCACCCCAACTGCTTGCCTGCCTTTGCCATCTGAATCCATGATGTCATGTTAGGATTGGGCACGGAGGATCAATGAGTGCCCCCTAGTGGGACGTCACGCTCAATTATGTCTTTGTCTGAGAGGCAAGGGTTCAAACAGAGAGAAAAGGGGGGGGGGGGGGTTGTAATTGGAACGCCGCTGCCTGTAGTTCTGCAGTTTGTGTATCATACAGGAACTGATGTGGCGTCATTGTATATGTGGCGATGTTTGATCAGTGTTTGTGTAAAAACCCTTCAGCTGTTTATCTCTGACTGTGTTGTCTCTGACTGTATTGCTGTGTGCTTGTTTATGTGTGTGTGAATGTGTGTGAGTGTTCCTGCGTTCAGTACCTTCCCCTGTGTTGTTTATGTAAAGGACGTACTTCCATGATCTCCAGAGGATCTGCTTAATGCAAAAAGGTCTTCAGAACCTCTGAAATAAATGCTAATAATGCTAATAATGCTATTTGTGTGTTATGATAAAAAGCTTTGACATTTTCACTAAATACACATCCCATTTGCTGCTCTCTGTCTCTGATTGATGTAATGCAATTGCAATTCAGCTTTTATCCATTTCATGAGAGCTTTTACATCTGATTTATATTGTAAACAAGTCAGGTGTCAGCAGAGCACAGAAATACAGTCCCTGACACTGAATAAAAGATGATGAGTAGATGTATGAATGTTTTCAATGATTTTCTTTTCCTTTTCTTATATGCTTTTTATGTTCCTTATACTGAAAAACAACGTGAGGTGCTGCTTGAAAAATTCCGCTTTATACTGAGACATTAAAATAATGATTATGAACAGATGCATATCGTACCATATCGTATCGTATCATATCGTATCGTACCATATCGTATCGTACCATATCGTATAGCATTTTATCGTATTGCATTGGATCACATGATCAAATAGAGACTTGACATTAGGCAACAGCAACATACATGTTACCCACCAATCATCATTGCATATCTGTACGTGACAAAAAAATAAGCAATTATTTATTTAATTTATCTTTTTTTTTTAATACATATAGCCCATTCATGGTTTTTCTAGTTCATGTAGAATTAGCATATAATTTTGTTATAGATTGCCACTGACTATTTTTGCAAAAAAGGAATGAGCGAAAAGAAAAAAGAAAATCATGGCAGAGAGGGGTTTGCATTTTCGAGGGCATATAGCCTTTAGCAAATGGCAACATTTGAAATGTAATGTGAGTTCCTCTTTGAAGAAAGGTGTAGTTCAAAGTGGCAGTCTGACTCATTTGCAAGCCCCTCCCCCCCCACACACACCCTCCCCCATCCCAGGGGCCTCAGTGCAACAGCACTGCCTGTGCTGTCTATATTTACACCCCTGAGAGTTACCTTATCATGTGTATTTTCAAACATATTTTAATTTTTGGAGGAAAAAAAAAAGATCAAACAATTATTTGATGGCCCTCCTGCAGTATCTCTGTGGACACCCGAGGGGTCACATGATTTAGATGAAGTACCCCTTTAAATTAACTACAAGTCTTTGCATATTTGATCATCTATACTTTCCCCTCTAAACTTTCTTGGCAGGAAGTGAAAATTTGGAACAGTTAAAAATTACAGTCAATAAAACTTTGTTCCCACAGCTTTTAAGACATTCTTCATAACAAGAAATACCATAATAAGTGAAAAAATGCCAGCTATAAAGTGTGAACCTGGGTCTTTTTCCCCTGCGAATTTACATTTCCCCTGTGAATCTACATTTTGGTCTTGTTTACTAGACGAGCAGACGGAAATAAAAAGTTTTGCTCCAAAACCTGAAATAAACTTATTTTTTTCAGTGTTACTACCTGAGCTTCATCACTCAGTGTTTCTAAAATAAAGATGATATTATCCTCAGACGGATCATTTGTGAAGGCAGTGCTATTATGATGACTCATGAGTGTAATGGCAGCGTGAAGTGTGCCTCTTTCTTCATGCCAGCAATCATTTTTAAAACAGTGGGTCATGTTTTTCCAGGTGGTACCACTATTTTTAAATTACATCCCAGAAGTTAATTTTGTAAACTTGTCAAGCTTTTCTGACCTGCAAAAAACACGCATGAATCACAGTGGAACTAAAACAGAAACTCCAACAAGTGAGTTTTCTACTGGGTGTCTCTCCGTCTATTTAACTGTAAACCTGGTGTGTGTGTGTGTGTGTGTGTGTGTGTGTCTCCTGCAGCCTGGCCTAGGTATCGTGTGCTGCGGGCTCTGGACATCGGCCAGTACAACCTGGAGATCTCCAATGCCGAGCTGTCTGATGACTCTCTGTACGAGTGTCAGGCCACAGAGGCCGCCCTGCGCTCCAGGAGGGCCAAACTCAATGTACTCAGTAAGTGAACTGGCTGCAGATAGAGGGGCCATTTTCCTTTTCAGCCACCACTGTTTGAGGAAAGGACCTTTTCATTCCCGAGTAACTGGAGATGACTTTCAAATCAAAGAAAGAGGCAAAATGAGCTTCACACTCGCCGAATTTACAGATGTGCAGTGCGGTTAAAGTGCATGATCAATTTAGATGCACACATGTTAAGATCTGGTCCAAGTCTATGCTGATGACTATATTTGATGTGTCAGTCTTGCAGTAAAGCTTTGGGGTTTTTTCTGTTTCCATCAGCTTCCAGAATCCATGAGCTTCTTTGGTGCGGGAAACAGGTTTAGCTCTCAGATTTGGTTGAAACTTATGAGACTTAAGAGTTATGTAACTCTTAAGCAAGGCATTCACTGTATCTCCTCAATCTTGTGGAGCTGTCCATCTGATGAGTTACCATGGGTATCTTAACATCAGCCATAACACTTAGCGTAAAGTTGTTTTTGACTGTGCAGTACTGATGGTTAGGAGGAATGAAATATAGAAGAGAAACAAGATGTTGGAGAGGAATTTTGAAATCGTAAACTAGCAGCAAAGAGGTTCAAGGTCAAGCAGTTAAAACCTCCTGAGGAAAATGCTTGAGAGCAGATTTGGATATCACAACAACATGGTGTTAACTTCATCCTGATTCCCTCAAGAGCAGAACGGCTTAGCATTACATTTTGCTGTTGTGTAGTGAAAACCATGTTCTATATTTCCAAGATGTGATCTCTTAAGGAACACAGCCTTGTTTTAAGTCTGATAGTAGTGCTACCTGAGGAATTCAATGTGTTTTAGTGATTATAAGAGGTAGAGAAAGACACTTTTGTTGGCTTTTCTATTTGAACATCACCCAATCTGGACATATTTTGTTCATGTACTGTATATGTACACATGTAGGTCCATATGCATGAGTGCACACTTGCATAAATGCATCCTTTTTAAAGCTTATATTTGTGTGTGTCTCTCCTCCAGTCCCTCCTGAGGACCCAGTGGTCGAGGGAGCCCCGGAGCTCCTGCTGATGGCCGGGACTCCATACAACCTGACCTGTGTGACCCGTGGGGCCAAGCCTGCGGCACACATCCAGTGGACCAAAGATGGAGTCCCTGTGGAGGGAGCCCACCAGTCCACGGTGACTCATACACACCCATGCATGCGTGCAGATAACAGCAAGCACACATGCGCAAGTCATGCAACATAAAACCCACATAAAACCATGCAGAGATTATCACACTAAAATGAGATCTGCATAATCTCGAAAGCCTACTGGTGGCTTCAAAGGTGTTTTCTAGTACCTACAGTCTGCTCCTCAACAGCAGCCATCCTCAGTGTGTTTGTTTGTTTGTTTATATGCTTTTTGCTGCGGGCACTGCAAAGGGGAATTACAGTATGTATACCTCAGGCCACACATCACCCCTGGAGTCCTGCATTAGGGAAATACAGCATCCAGTGCAAAGTCAGCACAAGACTTTCTTGGTTCTTGGTTGACAAAATAATATCTTGGCAGCCGGGACAGTATTTATTATATAATGCTCTTGAATGCTTACAAATAGCAGATTCTGACCTGCTAACCAGTTGGCAGCATCATTTTGCGCCTTAAAACCTGGTAGGAGATGATTAACACAGTACATATTTTCAATAGTGGCAATGGTAAGGCCCAAATATCTCTGAAATGCATCACTGGTATCTATTTACCATATCATACTAATTAACACACTTCAAAGGAAGTATTCTAATTCCTCACTAAAAGAAAGCTGTTACTGCTCTGTCCTTGGATGAAAGGCACAACAGCCACACAAAATGAAATCGACAACAACACAATTGCACATTTAGTGAAACAAAACCGCAGTTTTGGACCAAGACGAGACACATTAAACTGCAATTTGACAAAACTTTGCAACCCTAAATATCCCTTGCCTGGCTCGGCTAAAGAAGGATGCCACAGTCAACAATGCTAACACAGCATATCATGCATGTTTCATCTGGTGGACATACATGTGCATATGTGAAAGGAAAAGTGCAACACTTCTTTTAAAGCCAAAAAATAATTACTTGAAAAACAACAGCATGACATGAGAATGTCACATCATGCCTTTATTGTATCATTCATTATCATGTCAGTTCAGTTTTGGGGGTGCAATGTGTTAGTTCAGCCATCCACAGTCAGGAAAACTGTTACTCACTCAATATTTATAAGCTGTTTAACATTCCAGCTGTTTTGTGAATCAAGAGAATCACAGTAAGGTTTCTCTACATTTAAGAGGTTTTAAAAATGGGGGGAAAGGCATTAAGGTTTAGAGTGAAACTTGATAGCACCTGCATGGTTACTCGTGTTTTTATTAGGTTGAGGGGTCATTTCACTTCCTGGAATAAAATAAATGTACTTCCAGTATTTAATTCTTTATTCACACAAGTGCTGCCTAAATACTGATTTTAAAACAAAAATGTGTTTCAATAGATCCAAATCACATTTTCATGAGATCATATGGTGGCCATTTAACATACCCAAGTTCCTAGTCAACTGAGTCTGCACGGTATCCCAGTTTTGACTTTTGCTCCAGTACTCACATGAGGCTAAAAGAGATGACATGAGATTTATTTAAGATTACAAAAATTGCAGGTAGGTCCATCAACATTACATTATGTCAGGTCCACTACCGACTTGACACCCTCTTCCTATATATTCTCACATATTACAGATTCTGCCTTACTATAACACTGCATACCATGGTCAAAAACGTATATGATATACACCTATGAAGACCTCACATCATCTTTCATGCACAATGTTGTACCAATCTGTTTTTGTCATGCGCAGTATATGGCCTTACAGCACCATACCTGTCGTCAATAACTTATACCTGTATTCTAACACAGAAAGACCTCAGCAAAGTCCACTACTTGAAACTATTCAAAATAAACAGAAGCTGTAAACCTACGTAATATCAGAACCTACATGTGACATACCTACACAGACATTATTACCAAGTATAAATATATGCATAAGTGACTCTTTCAAATTATGACCTGACCCAACTGATCCAGTGTTTTCCAATAGCTGTGTCTTGCCTATGATGAGTGTATAATTACACACCCACTTCAATAAACTTTGTCTTACCAACATTGACCACACAGGAAGAGAAGCACATGTGCCTACAGAACACACACATCCCAGACATCAGCCACTTTACACACTTTATGGTTGTGACACAACTTGAAACATGCACAGATCCAAGAAATGTTTAATTAACCCATGTGCACCACCACAGACTCCCTCACACACACGCATACAGGCAGGAACTGTACTAAGTGACACTTAGGATCACAGTGTTACATTCTGCACTCTTTTTCTCCACATTCATACTCGTCACGCTCATGTATACTCTCCTACACACATGAAATTATGCCTGCAAGCACACACACACTCACATATGCACACTCATGCTTTCATATGCACAGAGACGGAGCCGCAAACACTGACTCACACACACTCAAACACAGATGTTTTTACATCTCTTGCAGCCAGTTCTCTGCCCCCCACACATGCTCATACATATTACATGCCGCTCTTATATTATCGTGTTACTGACCACGCATTTACACAGCAGTGAAGGCTGTACACACTTTCTTGACAGTTTGAAGCGGCATTGCAAAGCACCCCACCTCCAGAATCCAACCAGACTAGATTCTATGTTCTTATTGTGCAGAAAAAGATTTAAAGCTTATGGGAATTTCTTTGGCTGCAACACAGAGTTATATTTTATTACTAATTCATCTATCAATTATTATCTTCCAATTAATAAATTAAATAAATTGCTTCTTCTAATGTCTGATCAATTAACCAAACCCTGAATATTTATTTCATCTACAACGATACAAAAGTAAGAAAAGTAGCAAAATAGTTGTTTTAACTGATTAAACAATGAAATGTTTTAGCACTGCTGTGTTTCTTTTCTTATAGAAGTATTCAGCTCTTATTTTGAATGCAAAGTCCAGTATAAATATAAAACTGAATTGCTTTCAATAACTGAAAGAACATTTGCAGACAGTTATTTTCCTGCACCAACATTAAACGTCTGAACTGTGATGATAAAGTACAAGAACACGGATTTCTATAAAATTTCTTCTTTGTACTTTTTTTCAGTTCCAGACATTTTCCTCCCCTGCACCATGTCTAAAAATGTTGTTGATTTCTACCTCCAGACTGCTGTTTCTATTTCCACATTATGCTATTTCTTTACCTCTCTTGGCTCCATTAGTAACCCTCCTATGTCTCTCTCCTTTCTCCTCCCCTTCTTCTCTCCTGTTTCTCCCGTGATATTTCCCAATCCCTCCTTTTTTCGTCCTTTTCGTCCTTCCCCATCCATCGCGCTCCTCCTCCTCTTCTTTGATCTTCCTCCATCTGCTCCCCTCCCTAAATTCTACCCACAACCATCCTCTCCTCTCCTTTCTTTTTTCTTTGCCGAACAGGAAGTGCTACCAGACAGAAAGAGGGTGACGACCAGGAGCTACCTGCCCATCACACCTATCGACACTGACAGCAGCCGCAACTTCACCTGTGTGGCCAGCAACCCGGCGGTGCCAATGGGAAAACGAGCCACTGTTATGCTCAATGTCCACCGTATGTTGCCCCTTTTTTTTCCTCTGTTGGAGTGTAAAGGTGTGATAAGCTGTTTTTGTGTGGGCATGTAGGAAAATCATGCAACAATTTTTAAATAACTGTCCTGGGAATGGTCAACCAGATGCAATTACTATCAAAAACAGCACATAAGTTGTGTTTATGACTTTACAGCTATGATTTTTTCACCATTCTCAGTCTTGGGCTGGTTCCAGGTTTGACTTAGCTGTTTGCATTGCTTTGGCACCGTCTCTGGAGCCAGTAATTTTCTCCCAAAGCAGGTTGATTTTCTTCAACATCTGGAAAACCTGATATTTGTTGTGTTTTAAGGGATTTCAATTGTTTCCCTGAAGAAAGAAGGAATGGTTTCTCATAGGGAAACTTTAGTTTGAATTTTCAATCAAGGAGATTGATGTGTTTTTGCAACCTAGTGTTGTTACTAATTACTGGGAGAATAACTGCAGCAACAGTAAGTGTAGAACCAGTGCTGTGTTAGTACAGAGGGCTGTTTTGTATACTAGATTTAATGTGAAATTTATAGTTTGTGTGACTTATTTGTGTGGGAAATCAATCCCCGTGCTGCTTGGCACAGCGTAAAACACAACAGTCATTCAGTTTATCTTCAGCTGTACATTGAATGTGCATCTCTCCCTGTGTAGACCCTCCTATGGTGACCCTGTCCATCGAGCCGCGCTCCGTCCTGGAGGGCGAGAGAGTCACCTTCACCTGCCAGGCCACTGCCAACCCTCCCATCATTGGCTACAGGTCTGAATGAAATTAACCTTAAATAGAAAATCGGAGTTCACTTCAGTACCTAAAAACTCTGCGCTGTTTATCAAACAAACGGTTTGTAACTTCTCACTTCGACAGCATTGCTGCAACTTTAGTTCAGGATGTGATGGACGTTTTGATGGTGGTTAAGGCTTTTTTTTTGAGACAGTGTTCCATCTTATACCTGCAGTCCAACACCAGGAGCCAGATTGCAATTCAGTTTAATGCCAATAGATTTTCTTTCATTTATTCCAATCTGCTTGTTACTACCATCTGGAGGCAATCCTGAATTGTAATTTCTGCTTGCAGAACAGAATTGGTGAAAGTATTGAACGTTTAAACAATTAAACACTGACTTTAATCTTAAGTGACAGCGCTGAAGCACTGGAATCGCTAAATGCTGGACTTAAACACGGTGGTTTTAATCTGAGGTTTGAGACTCCACCAGAGGGTCCCAGTGTGGGAGCACTGCCAGGCACTTAGGCACTAAGCCTATTGAGTGTATATTAAAATGTCATCTAATGGCAGATGTGCAGTATGGTTATATGATTTTGAGCTGAACAGGAATTAAGAGGAATGTATTTCTTTACCTTGCAATCATTCCCTCAGGTTTTGACATCAAGGCTTTTTAAATTTTAGTTTAATAGCTTTAATTGATAATATAAAAACACTCATTGTCTAGTAGTGAAAATCTACATTTGGATCACCACCAGAAAATTATAAAAACCCATTATACTTTTGAGATCTCCTGCTGGCAAACTGACATAACAATGATTTGTAATGCCTGAAAACTTGTTAAATGGTGATATGTTTCTACGTCAGGTGGGCAAAAGGTGGCGTGCTGCTGGAGGGGGCCAGGGAAAGTGTGTTCGTCACCACAGCAGATCACTCCTTCTTCACTGAGCCTGTGTCCTGTCAAGTTTTTAACGTTGTAGGAAGCACCAACGTCAGCATCCTGGTGGACGTGCACTGTGAGTAGAGTGCAAACACTACTGAGCTGAGTGGGACTCTGATGATATTTATGTGCTCTAGTAACTATATTTGTCAGTAGTTGTTTGAAGAGCCATGCTGCATTTATTTTGTTACTACACAGTATTCATGCACTGTGCAGAATACATTTGCAATAGATGGTTAATGTGTAATCTTCTCTCAGGTCAGTCTGGTTCAATTCACAAAGCCTTATGGCATTTATTGTCAGAGCCTATATACAGTATGAACAGAGAGTAGTACCAATAGTATATGGAATTAGGGGTGCACGATAACTATGGGCCGATAACAGGAAAGTATTACGTCATTCCGATAAGTCCGATATCATGACGAATAGCCCCGATAACATATATAATTTTGTCTGCATGGCAGAGCCCCGCTCCCACTATGAGACCTGAATGGCCTGCAGTGAATGCTGCGTTCAAGTGACGTCGGCATAATCAGAAAAACTCTTTCTGACTGGGAAAATTCAAGAATAGCCCCTCATGTTGGAAAACAACTCGTTAACTCTATCATAATTTTACACAGATGTGCACACTCTCTCACACTACTGGTGCATGGTATACTGGTACCAACGGTAGACCGCGGCACTAAAACTCCACATTACATATGATACCATAATGTTGGAGTACCGTAGTACTACAGTACCTCAAGTACCACTACTGCGGGATAAATTCAAAGTCCAGTTGCAAGAGGGTGATTGTCCATGCGCCGTCCAATAATGGCACACGCTGTCCAATAATGGCGAATCCTGCCGGTTATGGGTTGAACAGGGGTCACAGACACAGACAGGAATATGTATTCCTGTCAAATACGACGGCCATAGTGCTCAATAATGTCCTCTTGTTGGCGTCATGACTGCCCAGAAGTTGACGTGTCAGAGGAGAAACGAGCCGTTCACATTTCTCTCTTTGTGGCAGGTAATGGTCCACAAACCTCACCGCACTTTAGGGACTGCTCTTTACTTGTCAGGGGAGGAGGGTGGCTGGTTGATTTTTATTTTATTTTTTTATTTTATTTTGATCCCCCCTATGTTAATCACTTATTCATGCTGTTTTTGAAGTATGAATAAGTCAATAAGTAATTTATTCCATTGAAATATCATTGATGTATTATAGAAAAGTGATTCATCTTTTTATGAATGACAAAAGGCACATCTGCCTCATTTACCTTCGTGAAAAGATATTCATTTGAATGGAACCATAAGCCAAAATTCTATAAACTTATTTTTTTGTTACTATGAAATGTACTTTTTCAGTTTGTTTACATAGATAGTAGTTTTTTTGTTTGATATCTTTTCGAAAATGTTTGTGTATACATATATATATATATGTATATATATATATATACATATATGTATCGGGTATCGGCCTTTAGGAGCTGAAAGTTATCGGAATCGGTTTAAAAGAAAAGTTATCGTGCATCCCTACATGGAATAGAATGATAACTACTGAAAATATTTAGATACAACAAATAAATGAATTGAAAAATTCAGAAGAAATTGAATTGAATTGAAATGAAAAAATCAGAAGAGGAAAGTCAAAAATCATGTCCATTACGGTATATAGAATTAAAGGAGAAAAAGGAAAATGTACCACACAAAAACATATCTTTTTTAAGATACTGGATAATATATATTATATTTTGCTCCTAGATACATTATAAGTTTGAAGTTCTTTAAAGGTGTGTTCAGACCAAAGACAAAGCAAATTTACACCTTTCAAATACAGCCACTGAAGTGCAGGCGGTTGTATTTGTGAGGCTAACAGTTGTGCTAACTAACGGTAAATGGACTTTGCCTTGTATAGTGCTTTTCTAGTCTTCTGACCACTCAAAGCACTTATTACACACACTGGTGGCTGAGGCTGTCATACAAGGTGCCACCTGCGACTCACAGTCATTGGGAGCAGTATCTTGCACAAGAATACTTGAGCAACAACATGCGGACTGGAGGAGCAAATCCTCCGACTGGTGGACGACCCACTCTATCCTCTGAGCCACAGCTGCCCAACCATTCGCTGAAATCAATAACAAATACATACTTTTTGATCTTACCATGTAGGTCTACTGCTTCTGTCACTTTTCTCCAAGCCCTCCCCTTTTTGTTTTGTCTTTGTACAGTACTGACATTGAATTGTAGCGCCGGGTGGCCACAGACGGCTACAATAAGTTTGTCCTTCATTTCTGATTCTCTGTAAAGTCAGGTGAATTTTACCACTGATAGGTTCACAAGGCACAGTGTTACATTCTTTTTTTGCTTAAGTTGAAGAATTTCAACAAGTTTTTACACATATTTACATCTATTTTTGTTTCCTGGTGCGAATGTGTCTATTCATCTTTGCATTGACTTTGTATGTAATTGCAGTATGTCAAAACATTGATCACATTTGGTCTGAACACACTTTATTAAGTTCTACATGAAATTTGGTCCAAATTTGAAGTAAAACACATACATTTTTTTGATATTGCTGATATTCTATGAAAAAAGACAGTGTTGCAGCCACTTGGTAATTAAGTCTGTATTTCATTAATGGTCCAGTGTGTAGGCTTTAGGGGCATCTATTGGCAGAAATGTTATATAATATTAAAACTGTGTTTTCATTAGTTTATAATCACCTGAAAATACGTATTGTTTTTTCATTGCCTTAGAATGAGCCATTTATCTACATACATTAAGGGGCCTCTTCCACAGAGTCAGCCACGTACCACAGTAGCCCAGAATGGATAAACCAAAACACTGACTCTACATAGGGTCATTCATAGTTGTCCCATACACTTGGCACATGTGAGAAATTTCAGTTTCAGTCTGCAACCTCACTGCTAAATGTCACCATATCCTACACACTGGACCTTAAAAATGTGTCTGTGCACAGGGGTTTTAATTTGCATATGCTCTTTCAGTTGGCCCAATACTGGTAGTGGAGCCCAGGCCAGTTACGGTAGATGTGGACTCGGACGTCACTCTAAACTGCAAGTGGTCTGGAAACCCCCCTCTCACCCTCACCTGGACGAAGAAGGGCTCCAGCATGGTGAGAACAAACCATCAAGCCTTCCCCTGACCTTTGAGCTTGAAGCCTAACTTTTATATTCACGATTGATTTAAGTTTTAATTTCACTAAAATGTCACTTTTTTTGTACTTTGAATGCAAATTATGCGCCTGAGTGCATGAGAAAGCATCGAAATAAAGCTCGTCTTTTATTTTTAAGTGCTAGAGGAGGATCCTGAATTGCCTAAAATCCTAAATACAAACTCTGCGTCTACCTGACCTCTGCGGTGCTGCTGCAACTGGATTTGCATTGTTTATTCATTTTATCAGATAAATATTACTAATATATGTTTATTAGCTGGCCCTTGCCTCCTCTCATTTTGTAAAAGTGGCCCCAGGCAAAGCAAGATGAGTATTCCTGGTATACAGGAAGACAGAAAAAGTCACCACATTCTCGGGGTAAATCATATTCCTAGCACCTCAGCCAAATCCTCCAGAAAACCCAATCCCAGCCTATATTAATGTTGAAGATCTAGACTTCATAAATGTTTGCTCAGTTATAAAGCACACGATAAGAAGTGAGACTCAGTCTTCATATCTTAAATCTTTAATTCATGCCTAACAAGTTAAGAAAAGCTCCAGGAAAAAACTAATGGAGCCTGCTGAGTAAATCAACATGTTTTATGAATTAAATATAGATCTCCCTCCCTCTTTTTAACATCTCTCCCCATCTGTCTATCTCCACCTCACACAGCTACCTTCCTGCTTCTTATGCATACTTATACTTGTGTATGTGTGTCCAGGTGCTCAGCAACAACAACCAGCTGTATTTGAAGTCGGTGAGCCAGGCCGATGCAGGGCAGTATGTCTGCAAGGCCATCGTGCCCCGGATTGGAGTTGGAGAGACTGAAGTTACGCTCACTGTCAACGGTCAGTTACTGTCTAATTACGCTGCTATTAATAACTGTGCTGATAGTTGCAAAAACATTAAAAACATGTAGAACAGATCTTCCTACTCACAGAAAAACTCTGCTTCGGGGATATGAATAATGAACCCACACAGTCCTCGATGATGTGTTTTGTTCATCTAAAATCATTCTTTACATTATGCATGCATGTATGTATCTGCACAGTATCTCCCCAAAAGCTGAAGCCACTGACTGCACAGAGTAGAGTACTGCCTGGGCTTGTCGACTCAGCCTGATTCATTCAAGTCTAAGCCTGACCCAAACCCAACAGCTAATTTTTCAGCTCTGAACAGGCCTAAAGCCAACATTTCAATGTCAAAACTCTCTCCCCAAGAGACCAGCAGTTACTTAATAAATCAAAACTAAATCGCCAAAGACACAATGACAGAAGAGAGAGTTCACAAACGCTCCTTAAATCTTCGCCAACTGATTAGGTGGGACATTCAGCGGCACGTCCTTGCGAAATACGTGGTGCTGAAAGCTCTTGTTCACCAACTGGATGATATGTTCACACAGATAATACAAACATGAGGATTTGCATCATCCACTCCTTTCTCACAATTGGCTACAAACCATGATGCATCTCTTTTGTGGAGCTGTTCATACTGCGACAGAGCAAAGTTATTGGAACACAGCTAATATGGTCACTGTATTGTTTTGGGTCCTCAAGCTGGCTCTATACATAACTTGACACATTAGGTTAACTGTGGTGCTGCTGGAGATACTGATGGCATTGGTTATGATTCATATTTCAGCATCAGAATTCACCCATTCACCACTAAAGGCATCATACTTGATCATGCCGTATTAATTATAGTTCCCACAGCAACTGTGTTTACATTCTGTCACTTAGCCGTGGTGGTCTCTGCACATATATAAAGAGTTACATCAAGTTAACCTTTGTTTCGCCTTGACTCACAACTGAAAAGGAGTCTATTGCTGTGCAGTCGCTGGGTCTAAGTTATTTCATTCATTGTGCAATATGAGCAACAATTATGTGTCCTTGCTAGTTATGTTGTGGGAAATCAGCCGATGAGTCTTTCTGCAGCTCCTTCATGGTATTTCTGCTGCCGCCATACCACCACCGTTTGGTTTTCACATCAGCTACAGCATAAAACAAGGTGTAACTCCAGTATAAATCCATTTTCATTGTCAGTTTTGCAATTTGCAATTGGGGCAGTATGATGGTACTGTTGTCTCACAGCAAGAGGGTTCTGGGTTTGAACCCACCGGACAGCTTGGGCCCTTCTGTGTGGAGTTTGTATGCTCTCCCTGCATTAGCGTGGGTTTTTTCAGGATTCTCCGGTTTCTTCCCACAGTCCAAAGACATGCAGAATAGGTGAACTGTTGACTCCAAATAGCCTGTTGGTGTGAATGTGAGCATGAATGGTTGTCTGTCTCTATGTGTCAGCCCTGTGATAGTCTGGCGAGCTGTCCAGGGTGTACCCCCCTCCCTTACTACAACCTGTGTGACTATTTTCATCTCATCCACAGTTATCAGCCTTAATGGATTCTAGCACTTGGTCATTTTTCTTAATCTCATGTATAAACTTCTGATTGGCTTGGTTGTATTTCCATTTCAGAAAGAGACATGACGTGATAAGCACAACACCCAACTGCTTTAAATTTCTTTAAAAATCATGGAGCATACCTATGGTATAGTTCAAAGTCTCCTCACTGGTGGTCTCTGGTTCTTATCCTAAGGGTTGATATGATAATGACTTGTTGATTTGTTGTTACTTCTCAAACCTTATGATCTGTTGAAGTAAATCTTCTATCTCTCTCTGTCTTTTCCATCTCTCCCTCTCTCATCCTGCCTCACTCACTCAGGCCCTCCCATCATCTCCAGTGATCCAGTCCAGTACGCTGTCAGGGGGGAGCGAGGAGAGATCAAGTGTTACATTGCCAGCACCCCCCCACCTGATAAGATTGTAAGTCTATCCTTGGAAGTTGTAATCTGCCGCAGAGGTGCTCGACCTTTTCAGATTGCATCTGCCTCAAACAGAATCCTGATCACAACGCCTCCTTGTCCGCCCTGAAAACAAAATTGTTTTCTATTTTCTCTCTTCGGCTTGGGTTAAACGATTGGCGAAAGTGGCATTATTCTCCAACTGTGTCACGAGCACGCTAGAACGATCTGTTCCTCCTCTGTGGTGTGACTCATCAAAAACAGCTGCTGAAGTGTTTGGTTGAAATGAAAAAGGAGACACTGTACACATGTTCCACTGAAATGTTGGAGTGCTGCAGATAAGGTTCAAGAATTCATGAGAAAATGAGAACACGGCTTCGAGTGGTGCTTATAGTAATAGTTATCTACACTATGAAAGGGTCAGTGCGACATCCATACCATCTTGTTTTTAGTATGAATTGAACCAACCTGCTAAAAATGTTCCAACCCAGTGATCCCTTTCAAAGTGGTAACCATCTTTTCTCTATAAGCAAGCGTTCACACAGATTGCCTCACCAGCAAACTGTAATGGAATATCCTCCTGAATGTGCCGTAACTGCAGAACTGTACGCTGTTTTTTTCATTCCTGCCTTTTCTTAAAGCTGCTGAGTGCAATACTTGATCAAACTGCAGTTTAAAATAAAGTGTCTGTGCATTATATAAGTTACAAAATGAGTGGTCTGGTATGTGCTATAAAGCTTTTAAAAAAGGGAATTACCAGGATGCTCACAAATCACACAAAAAAAGCAAGAAAATGGAGATAAATCCAGTAACGACATTTGAGTTTGAAGGCTAGAATGAGTGTTAGAGGGTGAGAGGGTAAAACAGATTGAAATGAGAGGGGGAGAGATGGAGGCAGAGTAAAATTCTGTACCTTTCAGCGTCAATTATCCAATTGTGCAGTGCCGACATGACAGAAATCAGAGCTTTTAGGAAGCTTCAGCCCCCTGCTGCACTGGCAGAGAGCTCAGAGCGTATAATGTGATACGACATTATAGTCTCGGCTTAATGCAGAGACACAAGGACTTATAAAAAATGGAGTATGATGCTGTGTATGTGTGTGTACAGTGTGTGTGCAAGAGAGGCAATGAGAGACTGAAAGAGGGAGACAGAAATACAGACAGAGGTGGTGCAACTAAATCATTGTGAGAAAAAAGAAAGTGAGGGATTTTGAGAGGCAGACTGTGGAGACAGAAAAGACGCATTATGTAAGATTGTCAGAGAGAAAAAAAGATTTTTTTTTTATTTCTCCCTCATCCACTCATGATCACATTCGTCTTGTTCATTTATTTTTTTCAAAAACCAGGTTAAAAGGTACATTAGCCCAACATATGGCTCTATGTATATTTGATATCGCCATGTTCCATATTTAATACCCTCAAATTTCTACCTCAGCAGATTTTAAGTAGAAAAACCTGCTTGAGTTTTTATCGCTCATGTACACTCGCTGCACTGTGTGTGTATGTGTGTGAGTGTGTGTCTGTTCTGATTTATTTGTGAGGAAATTCTTTCTTTCCTGGCCTGAAAAGTTGCTGCACAAACTTTAATTAGGCACATACTGCACCAGGAGAAAAAATAGATAGTTACCAAGGTGTGAGAATATAATTTGTTTTGCTTAGAATGTATTTCCTGCCCAGACTCGCTTTAGTCTCTCTTAACCTTTCTTAACACCAGCCCATCTGTTTGCTGAATGTTTACTTGTGATTATGTGCGTGTGTGTGTGTGTGTGTGTGTGTGTGTTTTGCGTCTGGATCTGAGTCTATTGTGGTTAATACTACATAAGATAAGATAAAGTGAAATTAGCATTATTGATCCCTGAGGGGAAATCGGGTGATTGCAGCAGTAAGGAGTGGAGTTTAGATAAAAATCAAACAAACGAAACATATTGGAAATTGCGTGCTAGCTATCCTATCAGCTTGAAGGACTTTTCCTGCTGTGTTGATTAGGAACAGATTTATAGATTTGCAAATGTTTTAGTGTACAGATGTACCAAGCCTTTGATCTTATCTGAATCCTAAATTGATGTACACCTGCTTTACCATTTAATGCAATCCTTTTAAGTGGCAGATCACACAAAGTGAGGTTGAGGGCAGGTTTTGCCTACAAAGTACTCTCTAGTGGTCTGTAACCACGGATCACATACTAAGTGTGTTATGTATAAACTTATATTTCACTTTTTAAATACATTTACACAATAGGTAGTGCTGCACCGGGTCAAGAAACTGTGTCGGTCATAGTAAAAAACGGAGTTTTAAACTGAACACCTGTCCACAGTGCAAGTCTAAACGTATTGGTCATCCATTAAAGGTTCAGTTTGTAGGGTGTGTGGGGATTTATTGGCTGAAATGGAATACAATATAAGTATGTTTTACTTTATTTATTTATCACCTGAAAATAAGAATTATCATGTTTTCCTAACTTTAGAATGAGCCGTTTGTATCTATTTAAAGAGCAAGTCTTCGTCCACAGAGTCCGCCATTTTGCACCACCATGTTTCTACAGTAGCCTCGAACCAACAAACCAAACACTAGCTCTAGAGAGGGCCATTTATGTTTCATGTTGGCCACCATAGTTAGCCGCCTGTCTGCGACAAGCCCCTGATTTTTTATATTTTTTGTGTGTTTTTACTGGTTTAAATCACTGGGTCCATTTGTTTTTGAGAGGAAGAGCTAGATGGGCTAGAGGCCCATCTGTGACAAGCCGAACAGAGTTGAAAAAAATGTATATTTTTAAGGTGATTTGTAATCTGCGGGTAATTTGGCTTTCGGTAAAAACCTGCTGAACAATGTCCACTGAAGGAATCGGCATGTGGGAGAAGTTTCAGCTGGTTGCAATGTGTAGTCCTCACCACTAGATGCCAATAAATCCTACAAACTGCTCCTTTAACACCTTTACCCAATGCACTTTGTAACCTGATGAAGACTGTTAAGATTAAATGTATAGGTAGATAAAGAAAAGTAAATAAAAGACAGGGAGAAAAACTATAAAAACACTTTCATGAATAAGTTTTGCTAAGAGACTTTAAAGTTGATACCAACTTGGTTAAACTTAGATATTCGGCAGGCAGTCCTAGTCACTCTTGGTAATCAGGTAAGTTGTTGAAAAAATCAGGAGAGCCATGTGTAAGGATCTCAGTCTACACTTTGGCTCAAAAGGGATTGACGTATCTATATACATTATGCAGCAGCTCATCTTGATACAAATTTATAGTTCCATCCTCCTCTCTATTTTTTCGTCAAGTTCAGGACCAACATGTCAGTCATCTGAAAAAAATCTAGAGGTTAAATAATCCTTCTAAATTTTGTGTTAAAGGTTTGGGCGTGGAAGGAGAACGTGTGGGAGAAGGAGAAGGGCACCCTGATGGAGAGGTACACCGTGGAGCAGAGTAAACCACCATCCCAGGGCGGGGCCGTCCTCTCCACCCTCACCATCAACAACGTCATGGAGTCTGACTTCCACTCGCCTTACAACTGCACAGCCTGGAACTCCTTCGGACCCGGCACCATGATCATCACACTGGAGGAGACGGGTATGGAAAAACCCAAAAGGGGGGCAATAACTGCGATTGTGGGTGTCAGTTGAATATGACAGTGTACCATGTCATGGTTTGTTACACAGTCCCCTTTATAGCGTTTATCACTGTAATAGAGTAGATCGAGCTGGGCACTAGCGTCTGATGTATCATTAACATCATGTCATCAGTGGTCAGTGGTTGCTCCACTTTGAAATGCAAATAGACAATTTTTTTTGGTTGAATCTATCATTATAAAGTAAATGTTGATGGCAAAATGTAATGGTTTTAGATTGGTTCTTGATTTAGATTTAGATGAGTAGATTGATAGATTTAGATTGGCTCCCTATAAACCTTGCTTTCATTATACAATTCTGTCTGCCCTTGGGTACAATCTCCTGGGAATATTAAGCTTTGGTTTATGACATAAAGGAGAACGACAGTGCTTTTGTTTAGTAGCTATTGGTGGCTATCCCCAGTTACCAAAGAGATAAGTTCTTTGCAGTCGTTGTCCCCAGTAGCGGAAATGGCGGACAGTGGAGCAACCAAATTAATTGTCTCTTTCCACTTTAAATGACAAATAAGTTGAAAGCAAACAACAAAGTGATTATGGCAAATAATATTTGTCACAAGCACAAATCAAAATCTACCTACAGTAAGGGTTTTGTATATTAAAGTAGCATCAGGAGCACAGCTGAGCATGTTTTGAAAAGTGGGTCCTTGTATTGTTTGTGTCCCATGTTCATGGATATTTTATGAGTGATGGCACCCATTCATTCTAATAAAAATTGGTTTGCTTCATTGTGCTTTGTTGTCATGTACATTAAAAAAGAGAAAGATTACAATCATGAATTTACATGGTCCAAAGATTCATAAAAGAAGGACTGATATTTTAGTTGTGCTTTCCACACTTTTACAGGTATCACTTTTATAATGGCAGTCCATGAAGAAAATGTTTTTTAGCACACAGGGAATATTTTTATTGCAGTACTGCAGTTACGCCACTGGACCCTTAGAGACCATTTAAAGACCTTAAAAAAGTAGCATTATGTTTAAGAAAAAGGAGCAGAAGAAGACTGCTAATGTAAACAATTAATGTTTTTAAAATCTTAAAGGTCTATTGTTTAGGATTTGGTCACATCTAGTGGTGTGGTTGCAGATCTGGAACTTTGTTGACACGAAAACGTGAAAATGCAAAAGGCCTACTCAGAGACAGTGTTTGGTTTGTCCATTCTGGGCTTCTGTAGAACAAGGTGGCAGACTCCATGACAGAGGACCCACTCTGTATGTAGATATAATGTGCTCTTTTTAAGATAATGAAAATACAGTGATTCTTATTTTCAGGTGATGATAAACAAATGAGAACATATGAATATCATATACAATTTTTGCCAATAGATACGCCTAAATCCTACAAACAAACACGTTCAACATCTTTTTTAGACCTTTAAGTAAAAGTACAAGCACACAGGTAGCATAATACACAGTTTTCTACGGCAGTACACCAGGGAAGAACTTCTACATGAAGCTGGCAGGCGTGGACATAATCAGTGCATGTTTCCTAATGTTATATGAGGAAAGAATTTTTTTTCATGTTTGTAACACATGCTATGGAGAAATGTGGAGTGCAAGCTAAACAGTGTTTGTTTACAATGAAAATTGCACACAGTATCTTAAATGTCCCTGAGTATGTTGCTCTTCTCCTTCTCACAAATTGCAGTGCCCTTGAGCAAGATTATTACACAGTGGCCTCAGCTGGAGGACAGAAGATAGATAGAGTGTTATAAGTCCATTCTGTATGGTTACGCATTTTATTGTGAGGACTTGGTATGTCACATTACATTGAGAAAATGATTTCTTCATGCTCTGTCAGTCTTATCTGGCTCTTATTCTTTCAGCTGTCAGATTTCGCAAGCTTCAGAAAATCTACCAAAATATCTTCGAGAGAGAAAGAGAGCGAGAGAGAGAGGGGGCTTTTTTATCCCTTGTCTGACTTGCATGCCTTATCAACATTTAAGCAGCCTTCGGAGATTTAATATTAAGCCAGGACACACGATTTATACTTAAACGACACAAGATCCATGCAAGTTTCTGTAACAATGAGGCAGCAGCTGTCCCTCAACCCTGACACTTTTATGCTTGTGTTTGTTTCAGATATCGTTCCGGTGGGAATTATCGCTGGTGGTACGGTGGGCTCCTCCATTCTGCTGCTTATGTTTCTACTGGCTCTTGCCTTCTTCCTGTACCGCCAACGCAAAGGCAGTAAGTGCACACAGTGGTTCTCTATGTGTGTGTGTGTGTGTGTGTGTGTGTGTGTGTGCGTGTAGGGCACACACACACACACACACACACATACTGTATGTGTCTATCAGTCTTTCTTTCATCCACTCACCCTATCTGTCATTCTGCTTCTCCACGTTTGAAGAAAGGAACATATGCCAGCTGTATAGCATTTTATTCAAATGAGATTAATGAATATTCATATAATATGGCAAACTGCCTTAAAACGCCTACTGTACCCTTTTCATTCTGCGGACATGGAATTGTATGATTATTTTTTAAATAAATTGTATTTATGTGCCACTTGTACGCCCGATAAAGTACGTAAATAACAGGGCAGAAAACAAGAGCATTTAAAGGCAAATAGTATTTAAATGATGAATTCCTATATGTTATTTCTACAGCCAAAGGCAAATCCAATTAGCATTTATGAGCACAAACCACACTTCTGCAAACCAGGAGCTAAGAACATGTGGTGTCTTTAAGTTGTTTCATTCTGAGCTGCTCCACAGCAAATAAAGAATTGGGAAAGACAATGAAGGTGACTGGCAGAGTCCCCAGAGGGATTTTCTGGGGATAAGAGTATATTTTCTGGTTCAGAGCTGATAACACCACTACAGAAAAGATACCATTTGGAAATAGAAACTCAAACAAACATCGTTGCGGCTCCAGATAAGCTGTCTCTCATTTGTTGTGCGATGCTGCAGCTCCAGACTTCACAGATTTAAATCTTCACTTTTAAGGTCTCAGCTTTTGGAAGAGAGTTGTTCATGTTGACAAATATTGACTGCTCGGCGCGAGGGATGGATTAAAATGAGTAGTATTATCATTTCGGGTTACACAAGGCAATTTTACTAAGTAAATATACCTGTTTTACTGGCCTAAAGTCCCAGTTTCTGCTGCATAACTAGCCTAACTAAAAGCCTCTTAATGAAATGACATCAAATATGTTTAATCCCTACCTGTGCATATTTAACCTTGCGCTGCTGTTGCTATTATGTTAATATGACAGCACTCAGTTCAGACTTGAACCACGTTACAGAAATATTACTAGGTCCTAATAAGATTGCCGTCATCACTTTAAAGTGATGCTGGTGCACATCAGATATGAGACAAACATGTAAATTTGCCAGCAAATGTAAGCACAGTAACAAGGTGAATGTCTGAAAAGGGCTTAAACTACTGAAGATTCATCTTTTGCTCAGAATATTGTGTCTTTTTTTTCTGTTGCATAGTTGACCATGACTGAAACAAGAAAGTTAAAGGTATACTATGCAGGATTTTCCTTAAAAAAAGTCAACACTGTCAGTCACCGCTTATGACAAACTGGAAGTGTGCAGTGGTGAATTTATCTGCAGAGACTCTGCCCTGTGCCTCTATTTTGTTATTTTCTTACTCTTTTGCTGTGTTCAGGACATTTCTGGTCACAGCGCGTAGGTAAGGTCAGAGCTTTCTAAAAAGCAGCCAGGTGGCACACATTTAAGGAGAAGCTACGAAGATCGCTGCCAAAATATATATATATATATATATATATATATATATATATATATATATATATATATATATATATATATGAGATACTGTTTACAAACAGTAGCCGACAATTCCTGCAAAGTATACCCTTAAGAGAAATCCGGGATGAATGTCTTAGTCTTAACCTTCAAGTCTCAAGCAAGTCCCAAGTTACTGTTGTGAGAATCAACCAAGTGAAGTCCCTACTATAAGTTAAGCAAGACAAGTCAAGCCATTGCTCGGGTCAGGCAAGTCACAAGTCAAGTCATGTGAAATTGCAATGATTCAATACACTAATAAGAAAGCAAAAAAGACACAATCACGTACCTTTCTTTGTGGGTTTTGTAATAAAAAATAAAGTTTGATGTTGTGGTGGTCCGCCACTGATTTCTGAGCTGCAGATGTACCACTTCTTACTACCTTTAGACTAGTCCTCTTCATGGTAGCTGCCACATGTTGGTCTGCCACATCCTAGTAGGTTGCCAGGTCTGCGCATATTGCACTAAAAATGTTTCCAAAACAAAACTTAACCTCTTAATGTAAAAAAAAATGCAAATATCTAATAACAAAGTCAAGTCCTTTTGAGTCATCTGTCTCAAGTTTAAGTCAAGTCTCCAGTCATGAACACTGAGTCAAAGTCAAGAACTTTAATCAGTGTTAGTTGAGCAAGTCTCCAGTCTTTAAATTTACAACTAAAGTCTGACTTGAGTCTAGTCATGTGACTCAAGTCCCCCACCTCTGCCACCTTCTGCTCCACCAAAACACTCAAGAGAAAATATGTAATTGTTGAGCAGTCTACAGCTCATTGACATTACATTATTATGTATGATTTCTGAGTGATAAAGTTCTTAGATACCTTTTCCTGCCATTTGAGACTAAATGACTCAATGCAGTATTAAAGCCCCTATATGCAGAGTTTTTTATATGGTGATAACATCTTTAAGTTTCAGAAGTTTTTGCTTCCCACAGTGTCTGCCACTAGGAGTCACCAATGCCATTTAGTTGCTTTAAGCTTAGTAAAATAGCATAAAAATAATATTGGCTTTCAGTGTTGAATGTGTGGATTAAAAGAAATGATCAACAATCAAAAGACTGGGGCGCATGGTGGTACACTGTTAGCATGGTTAGCACTGTTGCCTCACAGCAAGAGGGTTCAGGACGTTTCTGTGTGGAGTTTGCATGGTCTCCCCATGTCAGTGTGGGGCTTCTGCAGGCTCTCTGGCTTCCTCCCACAGTCACGCAGATTAGATTAGTCGGTGACTCTAAATTGCCCATGTGTGTGAATGTGAGTGTGAATGTTTCTCTGTATGTGTCAGCCTTGTCTGGCAACCTGTCCAGGGTGTACCCCAACTCTTGTCCAGTGTCAGCTGGGAAAGGCTCCAGCCCCCCATGACCCTGTATGGGCAATGAATGAATGAGCCAAAAGACCTTCTGATAGAAAGATCTGCTACAAAATGCTAATCTTCATTTTCAGCTCTTGCAACCTCTAAGAAGATATTTATGCAGTTTCCTGACATTTTGTTACCTCATGGTAAATACTGAAGAAAATAAAGGAAACAAGGCCAGTGGACAAGACAAGTCAGATGAAAACAGCATTAAACAGAATAAAGCGTTGTTTTTGTTTCTTTTCTAAAAATAAATCAATAATTTATCTTGACCCAGAGTATGACCGGAGGTTGTGTTTTTCTTCCAGGTCGCCGAGGTGTCACCCTCGGTAAACCAGACATCAAGGTAGAGACAGTCAACAAAGAGACCCACAGCCTGGAGGAGGAGGCAGCCGACGTCTCCACAGCAACCCGGATGGTCAAGGCCATGTACTCCGTGAGTAAACACCCATCTGAGTCACCGGGGGCCGTGGAGAGGAGGCGTATGGGTCAATGGGCTTAAATGTACAGATACACCGACACAAAGGGCGACGTGGCAGGAGAGGCAGAGACACACACTCGCACTTGAAAGTACACACACACACATACACACAGAGTAAAACAGATGCCCAAGGCTTGTCTGCAAATAAACACAAGAAAAACATCAAAAACACACACACACTCAACCCAAAATCAAGAAAGCTCACACTGCGCTGCTCATATATAAGGATGAAGAAGATGGACGGACAAGAAAGCACCTATACATGCGATAGATGCACACACACACACACACACACACACACACTCTTTAACATTGTGTTCCTTTTAGAAAAGCGTTCACCCCGGGAAGGCCTGGAGAATCAAATCGGCGTGGCTCATTTGGAGCGGTTATAAAGTTCGGTCCGAAACCTTTTTTCCAATAAATAACCGTTTCTCGTCTTCCACTCTCTTGGGATGAAAAACCTGAAACTCTGTTTTCCTCTCCCCTCCCTCTCTTCCTCCTCCTTTCCTTTCTCACCCTCCCTCTTTCCGTGTGTGTGTTTCGTTGTTTGATGGTTTAGTTTCTGCCCTCTGTTTCCCTCTCTCCCTCCACTCAGCCATTCAAAGACGACATGGACCTGAAGCAGGACATCAGGAGCGAGAGCGACACCAGGGAGGAGTACGAGCTCAAGGTGAGATGGCAGCTCATGTTATCATTTTGACTTTGGATTTTTTTTTTTCTCTGCACCATCTTGAACATTTTATCCTGCATGGTGCACAGACATATCATATGTCATGAACTTTGTGGTCATATTCATCGTTAAGTATCAGTTACAAGTTCCTACTTTTTCCTCAGGTCCAGCATTTGTACTGCAGTTAAAAGTTTGATTTTTATAATAATACCATTTTTTTCCACAATCTGTGCCACTGAATTCACAAGTACAGATGTTGGTGATTTTGCATCATTTGCAGGATTCTGCTCAGACCGTGATCAATCCTTTATTTTGGTTTCTTTAATCTGGAGTGGTGCGAAAATCTCCTTATAACCTCAAACCTTGTGTTTTGAGGTTATAAGGAGTAGTCGTGAGTAGTTCTCACTACCACAAACTATGCAAACTAAAGGAGGAAACAAACTGCTTCAAACATTTATGGTGTGACACCAGCCTAGTAGAACTTTTATTCCAGAATTAGCTGTTCCCCAGGTAAGCTTCCTTTCACCTTGTATTGGAAACCATGTTTATTCTGGTAAAATGAAATTGTATCATTATGTCTCGTGTTCATACACATACTGTGGGCTGCGTCACTCACACACCATTACATTTTGGACATAGCATGAGCAACAGCACATCACCAACTGCACCGACATCACCATCCATACCAGTCTGCACTACGGCTGACGATATACTGCACATACAATGAAAGAAGTATGTAGTAATACAAGCCAAGCTCGGCCTTAGCTGGGCCTAGGTGTTTTTACCATTTAGCAAAATGTTGTTGCTTCGTGTAATATTAAACTAATATTCTCCCCTCTGATCACAGGATCCAACAAATGGTTACTACAATGTCCGAGCCACCACCCATGATGAGGCGCGCCCCCAGTCCCGTGCCATACACTACCAGGGCGAATTCCGCTCCCCGAATCCAAACAGCGGACCAGCCGGTGCCACCTCCAGCGGACCCCCAGCTGGCGCCAGCGGTGCTGTTCCCCCCAGCGCAGTGCCAGGCTCAAGGGCAGGCTGCTATGACCCTCGCCCACCTTCCAGGATGTCCCATGCCACCTACGCCCAGTTCAACACCTTCACCAGGGTGGCGCAGAGCCAGCAAGCACCTCCCAATCCAGCTCTTCAGTCACCTGGAGAATACCCCGGAGACTGCGGCCTGCTGGACAGCACAACACAGCTGGCCTACGACAACTACGGATACCCTTCCCAGTATCCCAGCTACCGAATGGGCTTTGCTCCGCCCATAGAAGAGGGACCAGCCTATGAGATGTATCCAACAGGACAAGGGACCGGGCCAGGGCCAGGGCCGGGTCCTGGGCCTGGACAGCAAAGTCCTGAAACAGGGCTGGGGCAGTATGGAACCGCCACTCGCTTCTCATATTCATCTCCGCCCTCTGACTATTCCCAAAGACACACACAGCGGATGCAGACTCATGTTTGAGAAACACACACTCTTTGACTTGCTTTTTGCAGCTGCAGTACTTATTACACATAAAACAAAAACACAAAAAAAATAGAAAATACATAAACATTTGAGATTCAGTTTTAAGTTTCCATTGCATCCAGTGCATGGAATTTGGTTCATTTTCTGAACCAATAAAACATCACAACAATGCACAGCAGTTAGCAGCATCGCATATAATACAGTTAGCAGCAATACATACAACACATGCAAAGCAACATTCTCACACATTTGCGCAAACCCTCTGTTGTGTGCAGTGTTTATGCTCCATTGAAAGCAACAGCGAGAGCCACAATCAAGAGAAAAGAGACAAAAAGAGAAGAAGAGCACTTTGAAGACAGGAAGAAGAAGAGCGCCAGGAGCTTAAGGAGGAACAGAGGAATCTTATTCTTCCTGCAATTCTCGTCTTGCTCTTGGATCATCTCCCTGCATCACATTTCCCTCTCACCCCATCTCTGTAAATAAGTGCAAATGGAGATTTGGGTCATTTTGAAGTTATTTCCTTGTACAAACCCATACAGTGTGATGCAGTACAGTGACCTACAGCAAACCTCCCTGTAATCCACACATTTTGCATTTTCTGACTTTCACATATTGCAAAAAACACACACATAAACAAATCTTTGAAGACTTATTTGTTTTGATGTATTGCAGCAATGGGGCAGCTTGGACTATAAATATATTTGGCACTTTTTGATCCCTTTTTCTCACTTAAAACGTGCCCAGTGGCCATTGCTTTCAAGATCTACCTTGATTTAAGTGGGGCAGAGCTTCTTAAAGTGGTACAGTTAGTGACCAGAGTGCCAATGCTTATGTGCCAATACACACAAACTGTTATGGTGTGTCTTCTTTTGTAAAAAGTGGACAATAAGGTGGTCTGGATGAAGAGGTTTTGTACATGCCACATCTGAGAGGAAAGGAAAGGAGTGGTAGCAAGCGTCTCTGTATGCTCATTTTTCTCCTCATCTGTCATTTTTAATCATCATGATACATTTCTAAACTTAACATTTCACACGAGGTCAATGCTGTATACAGTATTTGTTAAACGAGGTGAGGCGGGAGCGCTTTTTCATTCAATGAATTTCTGCAATTTGTACAAAAAGATACCTCCCCTACCCTCAAGTGTCAAACAGTATTTGTTTCTCTCACTTGCACAGTAGTATAGATTTTTTTTCCATATTTATACCGAAACGTATGAAAAAAAAATGGCATTCAGAAACATTTTATAGTATTTTTATAAGGAGTTGTGGACCAAAGGTTCAGCGTTTTGGGTGAAACTCACTTTTTAATGTGTATGTGGCGACATGATCGTTATTGGAAACGTTTTGAGTTTCTTTGAAAAGCGATGGATGGTGTTTTTCAAGTGGATGTTATAGACTTAAATTAGAAAATTTGAAGAGCTTCATTCCAAAATGATAAATATCCAGCAAGGGCAAATCTGTTTGGTGGATATCTCTGTTTGGTGTGAAACTCTTTCTTTGACTTCCAGTCTTCTGACTGGACTGCCTTTTTCGCACGTCGACGACATTCAAAATGATGGATGGAGAACAAACAGCTGCTCACTCTGAGCTGTGCTGTGAACTTTGTAAGCGATGAGAAGGTTCAAGTGTAGTCTAACATATCAAAATGAAGGTACAGAGGGTTCTATCTAGCTCATATGGTACTTTGTACATTTATATGTAAGTATACTGGTTTGTTCACTGCAACAGAATATTTGGTGGTATTTTATGTCTGAGATTTTTTCATTATATTGTGTCAGCTGTGGTACGTGTGGTTGGCCTTTAACCTCACAGGTTCATAATGATCAGCATTTAAAATGTTGCTACTAACCTCTAACCTCTACTGATGCAGCTACTATACATGTTTTAATGAATCTCTACCACCCCACTATCAAATTATTTTCCACCAAGAGAGAAGATTAAATTTGTATGGCCGACAGGATCTCGCAGCGCCTGCAGTCGTAATTTTGTTTAATTACTCAACACCAACCAAGACCAAATTCACACTACGGTCAGCTTGCAAAAAGCAGTGTGAATGTACCTGTCTGCAGTTTGAACCATTAAATGATTTACTCTTTTCTTTCTTGATATCAATATCTTGATGGCTTAATTAATTAATTTCTCCTGACGTTCACCTCTACACGAAACAATTTGACCTCCAGCCCCTTCCACCAGTTGTAGAAATGGTTCATGTTTGCACACTGAACTTTGGGAGAGGGATTGGCTTGCACTCTTCAATGAACCCTCACACAACTTCACCTTTTATGGTGACAATCATGTGCTGATTAGCCTCCACAGCAGCAGATCAATCTTTATTTTATACCGAGGTTGGATTTATAAGGTTCCATCACTAATGTAACCATTTGTCGGCTTTAATTCTTTAAAGGAACAGTATGTAGGATTTAGGGTGATTTAGTGGCATCTAGTGGTGAGGATTGCAGATTGCAACCAGCTGGAACTTCTCCCGGTTAGATTTCCTGCAGTGTTCATTGTTCAAGAGGTTTTAAGTGGGAGCTGAATTATCTGCAGCGGTCTCTCCCTCTCCGAATCAGACAGACCAGGTGATTAAAACTGATAGAAACAATGAATAAAGCTGTAACAGGTTTCATTTTTTTGCACTGTTAAACTCATCAGAGATGGGCCTCTAGTCTAATACCTGCCAATTAGTGCTCACAATTTTTCCTCTGATAATGCAAGATCCAGATGTTCAGGAGTTTTTGCCTAATTATCAGCAGAGGTCTCTTCCTCTACAAAACAAATGGCCCTGGTGGTGGTGACATGATGTTCTTCATAGACAAAGACCTGCTCCCTGTGTCGATATAAACAGGTAATTCTTAGGCAAAAAGCACACTTCTAATTTTCAGTCAATTATACGCTAAAGAAAATATAGTTATTGTATTATATTCCATTTCTGCCAATATATCCCCCTAAATCCTACACACTGAACCTTTAAGGGATTCTGAATAATACATGCCTCTTTTAAACTTGTTTCAGCAACCACCAGGAATTGCTTCGACATTTTATTTTTCATCTTGTCTTAAGGGCACATATGCTTTATTGGATAGTCAAAGTAAAGAGGTTCTGTGTGAAATAAAGAGTCGCCCTCTTGTATCTCTGCCTTACATTTTTGAGCAGTTAAAAAAATGACAGCCGATGAGACGAGGCTTTACAGAAGACCAGAGGCTGTAGAGTGAAGCCAGATATCTCAGCACCTCCAGAGGTAATCATTGAGTCTTTATACTTATCAGCCACCCTATCAACCCCTCACAGTTACAGTATATTAGGGTAATTCTGCGCAAAGGGGCAGTAAAAGTTGTATTTATTGCCCCTATTTTGAATAAACACTTTCAGAAAACAAACCGCAGCCACGCCATTTCTGATTAGAATATCAGATGGAACCTTGTAGCTCCAAGGTCACCATATAAACCATTTCAGTAGTTATAGAGAGAAGAACGGCAGATGGAGCACCCTTTTAAATTTATATGGTTATCACAGCCTTGGTACTGCATACTATTACCTCTTTACAACCTTTTACAGAGTTGTAGCTGCGCAGTATTTTGCATCTGACTTGAAATGTCGTTATGACCTTGTGTAGAATAAGTAAATTTGACACGGAGGAGACCAACAAACACCGGCAGGCCGTCCAGGTACTTAGTCATTACCTCTTAACTGTTTACAGTCTGTTGACAGTGGGGATGTATAAATATGTAAAAGACAGAAAGCCAAAAATGCAAAATACGTTTAGATTTGGTTTAGCAATGAAAATGATATGCAGTTTAGACGGTAATCTGGAAGTGTTTACTCCGCTAAGTTGTCATTTCATGTCTTTTTCCTCCTTCTCCATACATTATACCTGTCACGCTGTACTCTCTCCCCTGTGTCATATTAACAGTCACCTACCAGCTGCCGAATTAAGAGGCTGAACCTGTCTTCATGGAAAAAAAAACCTCATTACAACATAGCAATCCTTTCTCTCATCAGTTTCTTCCAAATTTTCTTCGAGCTGATAAAATATGGAGTAGATATAACAATCTTAGCTTGCATTAATGTGTGTATGTTGGGGGGGTTGGGAGTCTGTAGAGAATATATAGTGTCATGAGCTCATGGCATCATCCTCATTTATTTCTCTTTCTTTCTATGAAAATCAGTATTTGAAATCTTATTTTCTTGGTATTACTTTGTGGTGTTACCTCGCCAGTGGAGAAAATGGCTGTGGTCAAAAGTGTGTTTGAACTTTTATATACAGTATGTCATTTTATTTTGTATGCATCAGATGGGGGGGAGGGGTCTGATTAATCAACCCAGCGGAAAAAAAAGAGAGGCCATGTGTGTGTCTGTGGCCAAACTGACTGCTCAGCCAGGCCACAAATAGCCAAAACTCTGTCTCAACTAGGCCAACCCAGGCTAGAACCAGGCCAGGCCCACAGCTAACTGCTCTGTTCCATGCTGTGCTGTGCTGCGCCATCCCTGGCCAAGACTGACTCGAGTGGCTCAGTGTCCGTATTTACCTTGTGGAGTTTTCAGTGAGTGCCAAAAGACTGTGCAAAAAATGAACTGAGCAGACAAACAAATGCAGCAGCCATTTGTGTTTATCGTGTTTATGTGAATGTTGCTTGTGTGTGTGTGTGTGTGTGTGTGTGTGTGTGTGTGTGTGTGTGTGTGTGTGTGTGTGTGTGTGTGTGTGTGTGAGTGCGCTACCCATCTGTATCATCATACATGCACATTTACTGTATTTGTCCATTTGTGAACATGCATGTGTGTGTGTGTGTGTGTGTGTGTGTGTGTATTTGTGTGTTTGCAGCCTGTAACACCAGTGTGTTTTCATACCATTATAAGTTTGTTAGGACCACTGGACTGTGAAAATTAGGGTTTGAGTGATTTGACTGTTTTGGGTAAATATCAGACAATAGCAACATTTTTTCTCAATTTCTGTGTAAAATGTTGATTGCTCCTGTTTGTAGCAATAGTTACTGCAGCCTTCATTTCAACTATAAATTATGTAGGAGAGACAGGATACAGCACTTGCAACTAATGGTTAAGGAGAAACAAAATAACCTTGACTCCTAAACAACATCGGCCAAGATTTTCATGATGTCAGACTGAATAATGAAGTGAAATGAAATGCCAGTTGAGTCTGACTGGCAGACTAGTGATCAGAAACAAAAGGTGCTCTCCATTTGCTGCTATCCTGGCCTCTTTGCTGCCCCTAGTGGTAAGCAAATGTGTTATTTTCAACAAAGCACCGGGACCTGTGTTATCAAAATGCACTTGCAGCTACCAACATTGATCACAAATAAAACAGGACTAAAATGTTAAGGTCTTAAGCTGCATTAAAAAGCTGCAAAACGTAACAGAACTTAATCTACATTACATACGGGCATAAAGTGCTGCAGGTATGTTTATTTGTAGTCCAACAAAGAAGTTAGCATCACCACGGTTCCCTCGACAAAAACCAAATGGGATTTCTTCATTGGATTTTGGATTAGTGCAGAAAATAAGCTCTGTGGCAAACAAAAGTTTGTGAGACTTACCAGTTTGTTCACCTTAATCATCTTCACAAATGAACACCACTTGCGTAAATGCAATCGCCAGAAGTGCAAAGCTAACATTAGGCTATAAAGGGACTACACCACAGTTGCACGACTTCACTGTTGTCTTACAATAAGGCTGTAAAGCCGTGTTCGGCATGATGACTGTCTGTACTCTCATTCAGCCATTTGTTAGCAACCGTCTTTTTAAGACATGCAAACTTCAATATTCACAAGTGGGGTATTTTTTCTTATGTATTCCATGTTGTAGAAGAAAACTCAAAATCTCTTAGCTTGTGTTAACCATAGGGGTGTAAATCACCAGTTTCATCATGATATGATTTTAAAATGATTATTTTGGCAGTGAAGCGATATTTTCCGATATTACAAAGTCTGCCACGATACGATTTTGATTCGATAAGATTCAGGGGCCTGTGATCGATATGAGACAATATTATATGCCTATTTACCACAGTCTGTGACAGAAGAAGCTGCTACACCCTTTTTTTATACTTTTGGCCATAAAAGGTAAAAACAATACATAAATAGTAAGTGCAGTAAAGTTTCCTTTAAACTGACTTTCTGCCAGAAATTCTTCTATGGAAGAAATCTTTTCATTTTAACCCAAACCATCGTCTTTTACCTAAAACTTCAGGGCTATCTGGCTTAAAGCTCTGAGGACAAACTTCTCCAAACAGCCAGTAAACATGGATTAACAACAAGGTCAAATAACAAAAACAAATTCAGCTCAGTAATAACTGTCAAGGTACATAGATAAAGCAATTGTTTTAAGCAAGTAGCCTACCCACCATTAGCTTAAGCATGTTTACATTGCATAAATTAGCCTAGCGGCTAGCAGACTTTTCTTCTCCACTCATAGCTTAACAAATTACATGTAAAGTTGTTATTTTTCTTACTCACCCTTGGTTTAAGTCACTGCACCTCCCGACAGGAGAGTAAGGTTGAATTTCAGCCTGCAGTCAAGGGTTTTTTTTAGCCAGAAATTGTTGAAACAAAGAAGCTAATGTTGCTGTGTGAGAGCCAGGCAGGCAGGTAACGTTACGTCGGGTTATATCTCTCAACTGCATTGACCCCCGTTGATCCCTATTTTCTTCATGAACCGAAATATTTCCACACTGATGTTTTTTTTTCCAATTAGATACCGTTATCCTCATTGTCTTTGTCTTGGCTAGCTGACTTCTGCCTGCTGCTGTTCGACAGTGATGCAGACTTTCAAAATAAAAGTGTATAACATAAAGATGACGATATGGATAGCTGTTTTCACTTTGCGTCGATGACCAAAAACCCATTCACTTCGAGACGAAGGAACCAGGAGTGCTAAAATGCTATCTCATTTCCTGGTTTTAGGACTCTTTCCTACAGCACTTTATTTCCACCTGGTCAGGGAGATTCAGTTTGAAACTATGTATATTTGGAATACAAATTGTACACTGTGAAGGTGTTAAATTAAAGAAGTCATATCAGTCAAACCCTAGTATAAAGCAGGACAGCTGGTAAGACAGAGTGAAGGAGACATTGTGTGGCCTTAGGACACAAGGAAGGAGCCGAGCTCATCCCTCATCCAGCTGCTGAGCCTGTCTGCTCTCTAAAACAGCTGCACGAGTGAACAGGATTAATTAATGTTCAGCTTGATATCGTTAAGCATATGAAGACGATGATCAGTACAGTGAGAAGGATTCCATATTGCACTTAAAAATGTTTGAAGTGGAGGTGTGGATGGGGGTGAGAGACGGTCAGTGTGGGTGTTCATATAAGCATATATTCTCCGTACTCCAGTTCTTTATTTTTATCCTTATATATTGTTCACGTGTGTATTATGTTTATGTTGGGTTTGAGTACTTGTTTATCCCTTTTATTCGAGAAAAAAAAAACTGTACAAAACATACAAAATATTATTGAAATTTTCTTTTATTTTCATGTTTGAGTTCTGTTTTTTTTTTCTTTTCAAATTGTATGTAATTATTTTTCCACAGTATTACAGAAAATAAAAGAAGACACGGCTTTTCATAAGAACAGCAGCGAAGGCTCCTTTATTTTTCATTTTTTAATCATGCCTGGGTTTACAAAGAGTTCATTTTATGAAAGGTTATTTTGCATTTTTAGACACGAGGCTCTGGGATGTGGCATAAAAATGGTTTCAGCTCCTTACTTTGAATGAAGTTTGTGCATCAAACATGCTGCTGTTTATTTAGGCCAATCTATGAATGACTGCGCCCAAACAGTTGTTATGACAGTTTCACAGCTAAAGTAAGTGTGTGTCTATGTATAGCACACAGGCATGAGGGCATGTTGAGTGTTTACCTGAATGTGAGTGTGACAGTGGAGCTCGGAGCACGACGCCAAGACTAACATCTGCAACGTCTGCAGTCCCCTCTCTTTTAAAACTCCTTTCTGCGCTGTCCTCTTCCTCTCCCCTCTAATCGTTCTCACTTCTCCTCTTTCTCTAATCTCTTTACCATTCCCCTAATGTTTCAATCTCCACTCTTATATTTCTCGCCTCATTCCTCATCCTGTCACTCCTTTTCACATATAAAATTGTCCGAATGTCCTCCGAACATCTTTCCTTTCACTCACCCTTTGTCCTCCTCTCCTCTCCTTCAGTCTCATCATCTCTTTAACCTTTTCCTTTCCTTTCGGCTTCTCTCCTCCCCTTTCACTCCTCCGTCTTGTCTCTTCTTTTTCTTTTGCCTTGCCATGTCTGTCCTCTCCTCTCACGTCTTCCCTTCAGTCCTCCAATCACATCATATCGTGTCTCCTCTGCTCCTCTGCTCCCTTCTCATTTCTCTTCCTCAGTCAAGTCTCTCACTCTCTTCTTCTCGGTCCCTCTCTCACACCTCCAACCTTCTCCCTTCCCCTCTTCTCCACCTCTTTTTTCCTCTCCTGTGTCATCCTTTCACAATTTCTCCTCTCCTCCACTCCTTTCATCTCTTCTGCAGCCTGCTCTTGCGCCTTTCTTTGCCTCATCTTGTTAGTCCCCCTCTCCTCTTTCTTCTCCATTCCCTCCCTCAGTCTCTTCAGTTCTCCCTTCGCCTGTTCTCTCTCCTATTCTTTTGCTTCATCTTCTCATCCCTTTTTACATTATCGTATCCACCTCCCATCTTTTTCTTTCATTGTCTTCAATCCTCCTTTTACCCTTCTCTCTTCTTTTCATGCCTCTTTTCTCTTCTCCTCATACATCTCAAACCTTCTCCCTCACCCTCTTCTCCTCCTCTCCGCCCCCCTCTCTTCTTTGTTGTCCTTTCACCATTTTTCATTTTCGGTCTCTTTTACGTAAAACTCTCCTTCCTTCATTCAACTCCCCTACCCTTCCTTCTTCTCTCTTCCTCTCCTTACTTGTCATATCACCTTTTCTCTGTTCACCTCTTCAACCTTCTGCTGCTCTCATCTCCCTCCTATTCTTTTTTTTCCTCTTCTCAGCCCTACTTTCACACATTCTGTCTTGTTTCTATCCCTCTCTTGCCTCATCATTTCAGCACTCATTTCCTCTCCTCCCTCACTTCAAGTTGTCAGTCCTTCTCACATCACTGCAACTTTTTTTTCTTCCTTTCCTCTACATCTTTCCTTACTCTTTCTCCTCCTTTTTTTCTCCTCAGTCATCCTCTTTTTTGCAGTAACTACTCAATTCTCTCCAAGCTTTTCCTCCTCTCCCCATTTCTCTGATTGGCCTCTTCTCACTGTCCTTCTTTTTTCAATCTTCTCATTCATTTCCTCACCTCTTCTCTCTCAGTTTGTCTCCCCTGCCACTCTTTCACCTCTTACATGTTTTCAGACTTTCTTTTTCTCAGTCCTTCTCTCCCCTCTGCAACGTCTTTTCTTACCTACCTTTGCTTAATTTCTTCTCCTTACTCCTCTGCACTGAATGAGAGGAAAAAGTGATAGGCAAGAAAGAAATAACAGATACAGCAGGAAGAAGCAAGACAAGGACAGCAGACAGACAGGAAGCTTTAGAGCCTCCCTTTCTCATCTTTGCTTAGTGTGTAATAGTGATTATCCTCTCCGCTCTCCTCCTGCTCTCATTGAGGAGTAATGTCTGGAATAACCTTCAGCACTGCACTCCCGACTCCACTGGACCCCCCTCCTTCTCCACCACCACCACCACTTCCATTTTATCCCCTTGTTCACATTTGAAGCAGCCGTTGTATGGATTATGGCCCCTCTCATGCTTGGCACCGCACTCAGAGCCTGAGATATATTATCATATTAGTGGAGAATGATGTAATGCATTTCAAGACATTTGTCCTTCGCACACCCTCTGTCCCTCCGCAGATGATGTCACTGGCTTTGTGTCTCCGAGGCAGAGAAGTAGTCAAGTGGGTTGTGGGTTGTTGTTTTTTTTGTTTGATGCTGTCACCATCTAGTGGTAGGAGAGCGGTATTGAGCAGTGAGTGGAGAGAAAGGGAAGGGTGTAAATTAGGATGGAGGCAATTATTTATGACTGAACCAGAGGATAATGTGACTCATAATAGATGTCCTTGGTGTAACTGTATGGACGTGGTCTGTTGGGTCAGGGACAAAAGAATAGAGACAGACACTTTGAATATGACTTGATTACAAATCAGGGTTTGACCGATATGTATTCTTGGAGCTTGGTGCCAATGACAGGATTGTTGGAGAAAAGTTGTTGATAGCGGTTTCCTGTCAGTCATCAAGATCTTTGATTCTGACCATTTTCACAATTTCTTTTTTTAATTTAGAATTTAAAGAAAAATATTATTAAAAAGTCAGTGAGATTTTTGGCAGCACAGAAAACCCCTAAAAGTGAATTTAAAACATGGGGGGAAAATGCTATAAAGCAAATCTGATGACAAGAAGAAGAAAAGGGATGAATATGAGAAAAATGAAAAACATTATAGTAAAATCCGATTTCATGGTTGTTTATGATGTCATTACATCTACTTGACTCGAAATATACATTCCTGCAGACTGAGTGTCGCATGAACAATGTTTTGTTCCCTAAATCTGTCTTTCCATTGCACATGACAGCTTACGTTTGGGAAATGATTCTGACTTTCCCCTCAATGAAAGGTAAATGACAATACTCACAACAATCATCATGATAATATGGTAATGCCTTTGTCACCTCTCAGAGCAGTTTAGGTACTTTTACAACTGTTTTACGACATACTATACTATGACATATTTTTCAGCATTTTTACGACATACTGTACTGTGACAGATTTAATAACATTTTTATGACATTTTGTACTATGAAACATTTTAATGACATGCTATACCATGACACAATTTACAACATTTTTACGACATACTATACTATGACATATTTTACATAATTTTTATAACATACTATACTATGACAAATTTAACAACTTTTTTATGACATACTATACCATGACACAATTTACAACATTTTTACGACTTACTATACTATGACATGTTTTACATAATTTTTATGACATACAATACTATGACAAATTCAACAACTTTTTATGACATACTATACCATGACACAATTTACAACATTTTTACGACATACTATACTATGACATATTTTTTATCATTTTTATGACATACTATATTATGACACAATTTACAACATTTTTACGACATACTATACTATGAAGTATTTTATATCATTTTTATGACATACTATATTATGACAAATTCAACAACTTTCTTATGACATGCAATACTATGACAAATTCAACTTTTTTATGACATACTATACCATGACACAATTTACAACATTTTTACGACATACTATACTATGACGTATTTTATATCATTTTTATGACATACTATATTATGACAAATTCAACAACTTTCTTATGACATGCTATACTATGACAAATTCAACTTTTTTATGACATAATATACCATGACACAATTTACAACATTTTTACGACATACTATACTATGACATATTTTACATAATTTTTATGACACACTATACTATGACAAATTCAACAACTTTTTTATGACATACTATACCATGACACAATTTACAACGTTTTTACGACATACTATACTATGAAGTATTTTATATCATTTTTATGACATACTATATTATGACAAATTCAACAACTTTCTTATGACATGCAATACTATGACAAATTCAACTTTTTTATGACATACTATACCATGACACAATTTACAACATTTTTACGACATACTATACTATGACGTATTTTATATCATTTTTATGACATACTATATTATGACAAATTCAACAACTTTCTTATGACATGCTATACTATGACAAATTCAACTTTTTTATGACATAATATACCATGACACAATTTACAACATTTTTACGACATACTATACTATGACATATTTTACATAATTTTTATGACACACTATACTATGACAAATTCAACAACTTTTTTATGACATACTATACCATGACACAATTTACAACATTTTTACGACATACTATACTATGACATATTTTATATCATTTTTATGACATTCTATATTATGACACAATTTACAACATTTTTACGACATACTATACTATGACATATTTTATATCATTTTTATGACATACTATACTATGACAAATTCAACAACTTTTTTATGACATGCTATACTATGACAAATTCAACTTTTTTTATGTCATACTATACCATGTCACAATTTACAACATTTTTACGACATACTATACTATGACATATTTTACATAATTTTTATGACAAACTATACTATGACATATTCAACAACTTTTTATGACATACTATACCATGACACAATTTACAACATTTTTACGACATACTATACTATGACATATTTTATATCATTTTTATGACATACTATACGATGACAAATTCAACTTTTTATGACATACTATACCATGACACAATTTACAACATTTTAATGACATACGATATTATGACATATTCAACATTTTTACGACATACTATACTATGACATATTTTATATGATTTTTATGACATACTATACTATGACATATTTTACATACTTTTTATGACACACTATACTATGACAAATTCAACAACTTTTTTGTGACATACTATACTATGACAAATTCAATAACTTTTTTATGACATACTATACTATGACAAATTAAACAACATTTTTACGACATACTATGCTATAACAAATTCAACTTTTTTATGACATACTATCCTATGACACAATTTACAACATTTTTACGACATACTATACTATGACATATTCAACATTTTTACGACATACTATACTATGACATATTCAACAACTTTTTCTGACATACTATATTATGACACAATTTACAACATTTTAATCACATACTATATTATGACATATTCAACATTTTTACGACATACTATACTATGGCATATTTTATATCATTTTATGACATACTATGCCATGACAAATTCAACTTTTTATGACATACTATACCATGACACAATTTTCAACATTTTTACGACATACTATACTATGACATATTTTATATCATTTTTATGACATACTATGCCATGACAAATTCAACTTTTTATGACATACTATACCATGACACAATTTACAACATTTTTACGACATACTATACTATGACATATTTTACATACTTTTTATGACACACTATACTATGACAAATTCAACAACTTTTTTATGACATACTATACTATGACATATTTTACATACTTTTTATGACACACTATACTATGACAAATTCAACAACTTTTTTATGACATACTGTACCATGACACAATTTACAACATTTTTACGACATACTATACTATCACATATTTTACATAATTTTTATGACATACTATACTATGACAAATTCAACAACTCTTTTATGACATACTATGCCATGACACAATTTACAACATTTTTACGACATACTATACTATGACATATTTTACATAATTTTTATGACATACTATACTATGACAAGTTAAACAACATTTTTACGACTTACTATACTATGACATATTTTACATAATTTTTATGACATACTATACTATGACAAGTTAAACAACATTTTTACAACATACTATACTATGACATATTTTACATAATTTTTATGACATACTATACTATGACAAGTTAAACAACATTTTTACGACATACTATGCTATGACATATTTTATATCATTTTTATGACATACTATACTATGACAAATTCAACACTTTTATGACATACTATACTATGACACAATTTACAACATTTTAATGACATACTATATTATGACATATTCAACATTTTACGACATACTATACTATGACATATTTTATATCATTTTTATGACGTACTATACTATGACAAATTCAACTTTTTTATGACATACTATCCTATGACACAATTTACAACATTTTTACGACATACTATACTATGACATATTTTACATATTTTTTGTGACATACTGTACTATGACAAATTCAATAACTTTTTCATGACATACTATACCATGACACAATTTACAACATTTTAATGACATACTATATTATGACATATTCAACATTTTTACGACATACTATGCTATGACATATTTTATATGATTTTTATGACATACTATACTATGACATATTTTACATACTTTTTATGACACACTATACTATGACAAATTCAACAACTTCTTTATGACATACTATACTATGACATATTTTACATACTTTTTATGACACACCATACTATGACAAATTCAACAACTTTTTTATGACATACTATACTATGACATATTTTACATAATTTTTATGACATACTATACTATGACATATTTTACATACTTTTTATGACACACTATACTATGACAAATTCAACAACTTTTTTATGACATACTATACCATGACAAATTTACAACATTTTTACGACATATTATACTATGACATATTTTATATCATTTTTATGACATACTATACCATGACAAATTCAACACTTTTATGACATACTATACCATGACAAATTTACAACATTTTTACGACATATTATACTATGACATATTTTATATCATTTTTATGACATACTATACCATGACAAATTCAACACTTTTATGACATACTATACTGTGACACAATTTACAACATTTTAATGACATACTATATTATGACATATTCAACATTTTTACGACATACTATACTATGACATATTTTATATCATTTTTATGACGTACTATACTATGACAAATTCAACTTTTTTATGACATACTATCCTATGACACAATTTACAACATTTTTACGACATACTATACTATGACATATTTTACATATTTTTTGTGACATACTGTACTATGACAAATTCAATAACTTTTTCATGACATACTATACCATGACACAATATACAACATTTTAATGACATACTATATTATGACATATTCAACATTTTTACGACATACTATACTATGACATATTTTACATACTTTTTACGACACACCATACTATGACAAATTCAACAACTTTTTTATGACATACTATACTATGACATATTTTACATAATTTTTATGACACACTATACTATGACAAATTCAACAACTTTTTTATGACATACTATACCATGACACAATTTACAACATTTTTACGACATATTATACTATGACATATTTTATATCATTTTTATGACATACTATACCATGACACAATTTACAACATTTTTACGACATACTATACTATGACATATTTTATATCATTTTTATGACATTCTATATTATGACACAATTTACAACATTTTTACGACATACTATACTATGACATATTTTATATCATTTTATGACATACTATACTATGACAAATTCAACAACTTTTTTATTACATGCTATACCATGACAAATTCAACACTTTTATGACATACTATACTGTGACACAATTTACAACATTTTAATGACATACTATATTATGACATATTCAACATTTTTACGACATACTATGCTATGACATATTTTATATGATTTTTATGACATACTATACTATGACATATTTTACATACTTTTTATGACACACTATACTATGACAAATTCAACAACTTCTTTATGACATACTATACTATGACATATTTTACATACTTTTTATGACACACTATACTATGACAAATTCAACAACTTTTTTATGACATACTATACCATGACACAATTTACAACATTTTTACGACATACTATACTATGACATATTTTATATCATTTTTATGACATACTATGCCATGACAAATTCAACTTTTTATGACATACTATACCATGACACAATTTACAACATTTTTACAACATACTATACTATGACATATTTTACATAATTTTTATGACATACTATACTATGACAAATTCAACAACTTTTTTATTACATGCTATACTATGACAAATTCAACTTTTTTTATGTCATACTATACCATGACACAATTTACAACATTTTTACGACATACTATACTATGACATATTTTACATAATTTTTATGACATACTATACTATGACATATTCAACAACTTTTTTGTGACATACTATACCATGACACAATTTACAACATTTTTACGACATACTATACTATGACATATTTTATATCATTTTTATGACATACTATGCCATGACAAATTCAACTTTTTATGACATACTATACCATGACACAATTTACAACATTTTAATGACATGCGATATTATGACATATTCAACATTTTTACGACATACTATACTATGACATATTTTATATGATTTTTATGACATACTATACTATGACATATTTTACATACTTTTTATGACACACTATTCTATGACAAATTCAACAACTTTTTTATGACATACTATACTATGACAAATTCAACAACTTTTTTATGACATACTATACTATGACAAATTAAACAACATTTTTACGACATACTATACTATGACATATTTTATATCATTTTTATGACATACTATGCCATGACAAATTCAACTTTTTATGATATACTATACCATGACACAATTTACAGCATTTTAATGACAAACGATATTATGACATATTCAACATTTTTACGACATACTATACTATGACATATTTTATATGATTTTTATGACATACTATACTATGACATATTCAACAACTTTTTATGACATACTATACCATGACACAATTTACAACATTTTTACGACATACTATACTATGACATATTTTTTATCATTTTTATGACATACTATACTGACATATTCAACAACTTTTTCTGACATACTATATTATGACACAATTTACAACATTTTAATCACATACTATATTATGACATATTCAACATTTTTACGACATACTATACTATGACATATTTTATATGATTTTTATGACATACTATACTATGACATATTTTACATACTTTTTATGACACACTATACTATGACAAATTCAACAACTTTTTTATGACATACTATACTATGACATATTTTATATGATTTTTATGACATACTATGCTATGACATATTTTACATACTTTTTATGACACACTATACTATGACAAATTCAACAACTTTTTTATGACATACTGTACCATGACACAATTTACAACATTTTTACGACATACTATACTATGACATATTTTATATCATTTTTATGACATACTATACTATAACACAATTTACAACATTTTTACGACATACTATACTATGACATATTTTATATCACCTTTATGACATACTATACTATGACAAATTCAGCAACTCTTTTATGACATACTATACCATGACACAATTTACAACATTTTTACGACATACTATACTATGACATATTTTACATAATTTTCATGACATACTATACTATGACATATTCAACAACTTTTTATGACATACTATACCATGACACAATTTACAACATTTTTACGACATACTATACTATGACATATTTTTTATCATTTTTATGACATACTATACTATAACATATTTTATATCATTTTTATGACATACTATGCCATGACAAATTCAACTTTTTATGACATAATATACTATGACACAATTTACAACATTTTAATGACATACTATGACATATTCAACATTTTTACGACATACTATACTATGACATATTTTATATGATTTTTACGACATACTATACTATGACATATTTTATATCATTTTTATGACATACTATGCCATGACAAATTCAACTTTTTATGACATACTATACCATGACACAATTTACAACATTTTTACAACATACTATACTATGACATATTTTACATAATTTTTATGACATACTATACTATGACAAATTCAACAACTTTTTTATTACATGCTATACTATGACAAATTCAACTTTTTTTATGTCATACTATACCATGACACAATTTACAACATTTTTACGACATACTATACTATGACACAATTTACAACATTTTTACGACATACTATACTATGACATATTTTTTATCATTTTTATGACATACTATATTATGACACAATTTACAACATTTTTACGACATACTATACTATGAAGTATTTTATATCATTTTTATGACATACTATATTATGACAAATTCAACAACTTTCTTATGACATGCAATACTATGACAAATTCAACTTTTTTATGACATACTATACCATGACACAATTTACAACATTTTTACGACATACTATACTATGACGTATTTTATATCATTTTTATGACATACTATATTATGACAAATTCAACAACTTTCTTATGACATGCTATACTATGACAAATTCAACTTTTTTATGACATAATATACCATGACACAATTTACAACATTTTTACGACATACTATACTATGACATATTTTACATAATTTTTATGACACACTATACTATGACAAATTCAACAACTTTTTTATGACATACTATACCATGACACAATTTACAACGTTTTTACGACATACTATACTATGAAGTATTTTATATCATTTTTATGACATACTATATTATGACAAATTCAACAACTTTCTTATGACATGCAATACTATGACAAATTCAACTTTTTTATGACATACTATACCATGACACAATTTACAACATTTTTACGACATACTATACTATGACGTATTTTATATCATTTTTATGACATACTATATTATGACAAATTCAACAACTTTCTTATGACATGCTATACTATGACAAATTCAACTTTTTTATGACATAATATACCATGACACAATTTACAACATTTTTACGACATACTATACTATGACATATTTTACATAATTTTTATGACACACTATACTATGACAAATTCAACAACTTTTTTATGACATACTATACCATGACACAATTTACAACATTTTTACGACATACTATACTATGACATATTTTATATCATTTTTATGACATTCTATATTATGACACAATTTACAACATTTTTACGACATACTATACTATGACATATTTTATATCATTTTTATGACATACTATACTATGACAAATTCAACAACTTTTTTATGACATGCTATACTATGACAAATTCAACTTTTTTTATGTCATACTATACCATGTCACAATTTACAACATTTTTACGACATACTATACTATGACATATTTTACATAATTTTTATGACAAACTATACTATGACATATTCAACAACTTTTTATGACATACTATACCATGACACAATTTACAACATTTTTACGACATACTATACTATGACATATTTTATATCATTTTTATGACATACTATACGATGACAAATTCAACTTTTTATGACATACTATACCATGACACAATTTACAACATTTTAATGACATACGATATTATGACATATTCAACATTTTTACGACATACTATACTATGACATATTTTATATGATTTTTATGACATACTATACTATGACATATTTTACATACTTTTTATGACACACTATACTATGACAAATTCAACAACTTTTTTGTGACATACTATACTATGACAAATTCAATAACTTTTTTATGACATACTATACTATGACAAATTAAACAACATTTTTACGACATACTATGCTATAACAAATTCAACTTTTTTATGACATACTATCCTATGACACAATTTACAACATTTTTACGACATACTATACTATGACATATTCAACATTTTTACGACATACTATACTATGACATATTCAACAACTTTTTCTGACATACTATATTATGACACAATTTACAACATTTTAATCACATACTATATTATGACATATTCAACATTTTTACGACATACTATACTATGGCATATTTTATATCATTTTATGACATACTATGCCATGACAAATTCAACTTTTTATGACATACTATACCATGACACAATTTTCAACATTTTTACGACATACTATACTATGACATATTTTATATCATTTTTATGACATACTATGCCATGACAAATTCAACTTTTTATGACATACTATACCATGACACAATTTACAACATTTTTACGACATACTATACTATGACATATTTTACATACTTTTTATGACACACTATACTATGACAAATTCAACAACTTTTTTATGACATACTATACTATGACATATTTTACATACTTTTTATGACACACTATACTATGACAAATTCAACAACTTTTTTATGACATACTGTACCATGACACAATTTACAACATTTTTACGACATACTATACTATCACATATTTTACATAATTTTTATGACATACTATACTATGACAAATTCAACAACTCTTTTATGACATACTATGCCATGACACAATTTACAACATTTTTACGACATACTATACTATGACATATTTTACATAATTTTTATGACATACTATACTATGACAAGTTAAACAACATTTTTACGACTTACTATACTATGACATATTTTACATAATTTTTATGACATACTATACTATGACAAGTTAAACAACATTTTTACAACATACTATACTATGACATATTTTACATAATTTTTATGACATACTATACTATGACAAGTTAAACAACATTTTTACGACATACTATGCTATGACATATTTTATATCATTTTTATGACATACTATACTATGACAAATTCAACACTTTTATGACATACTATACTATGACACAATTTACAACATTTTAATGACATACTATATTATGACATATTCAACATTTTACGACATACTATACTATGACATATTTTATATCATTTTTATGACGTACTATACTATGACAAATTCAACTTTTTTATGACATACTATCCTATGACACAATTTACAACATTTTTACGACATACTATACTATGACATATTTTACATATTTTTTGTGACATACTGTACTATGACAAATTCAATAACTTTTTCATGACATACTATACCATGACACAATTTACAACATTTTAATGACATACTATATTATGACATATTCAACATTTTTACGACATACTATGCTATGACATATTTTATATGATTTTTATGACATACTATACTATGACATATTTTACATACTTTTTATGACACACTATACTATGACAAATTCAACAACTTCTTTATGACATACTATACTATGACATATTTTACATACTTTTTATGACACACCATACTATGACAAATTCAACAACTTTTTTATGACATACTATACTATGACATATTTTACATAATTTTTATGACATACTATACTATGACATATTTTACATACTTTTTATGACACACTATACTATGACAAATTCAACAACTTTTTTATGACATACTATACCATGACAAATTTACAACATTTTTACGACATATTATACTATGACATATTTTATATCATTTTTATGACATACTATACCATGACAAATTCAACACTTTTATGACATACTATACCATGACAAATTTACAACATTTTTACGACATATTATACTATGACATATTTTATATCATTTTTATGACATACTATACCATGACAAATTCAACACTTTTATGACATACTATACTGTGACACAATTTACAACATTTTAATGACATACTATATTATGACATATTCAACATTTTTACGACATACTATACTATGACATATTTTATATCATTTTTATGACGTACTATACTATGACAAATTCAACTTTTTTATGACATACTATCCTATGACACAATTTACAACATTTTTACGACATACTATACTATGACATATTTTACATATTTTTTGTGACATACTGTACTATGACAAATTCAATAACTTTTTCATGACATACTATACCATGACACAATATACAACATTTTAATGACATACTATATTATGACATATTCAACATTTTTACGACATACTATACTATGACATATTTTACATACTTTTTACGACACACCATACTATGACAAATTCAACAACTTTTTTATGACATACTATACTATGACATATTTTACATAATTTTTATGACATACTATACTATGACATATTTTACATACTTTTTATGACACACTATACTATGACAAATTCAACAACTTTTTTATGACATACTATACCATGACACAATTTACAACATTTTTACGACATATTATACTATGACATATTTTATATCATTTTTATGACATACTATACCATGACACAATTTACAACATTTTTACGACATACTATACTATGACATATTTTATATCATTTTTATGACATTCTATATTATGACACAATTTACAACATTTTTACGACATACTATACTATGACATATTTTATATCATTTTATGACATACTATACTATGACAAATTCAACAACTTTTTTATTACATGCTATACCATGACACAATTTACAACATTTTTACGACATACTATACTATGACATATTTTACATACTTTTTATGACACACTATACTATGACAAATTCAACAACTTTTTTATGACATACTATACCATGACACAATTTACAACATTTTTACGACATATTATACTATGACTTATTTTATATCATTTTTATGACATACTATACCATGACACAATTTACAACATTTTTACGACATACTATACTATGACATATTTTATATCATTTTTATGACATTCTATATTATGACACAATTTACAACATTTTTACGACATACTATACTATGACATATTTTATATCATTTTATGACATACTATACTATGACAAATTCAACACTTTTATGACATACTATACTGTGACACAATTTACAACATTTTAATGACATACTATATTATGACATATTCAACATTTTTACGACATACTATGCTATGACATATTTTATATGATTTTTATGACATACTATACTATGACATATTTTACATACTTTTTATGACACACTATACTATGACAAATTCAACAACTTCTTTATGACATACTATACTATGACATATTTTACATACTTTTTATGACACACTATACTATGACAAATTCAACAACTTTTTTATGACATACTATACCATGACACAATTTACAACATTTTTACGACATACTATACTATGACATATTTTATATCATTTTTATGACATACTATGCCATGACAAATTCAACTTTTTATGACATACTATACCATGACACAATTTACAACATTTTTACAACATACTATACTATGACATATTTTACATAATTTTTATGACATACTATACTATGACAAATTCAACAACTTTTTTATTACATGCTATACTATGACAAATTCAACTTTTTTTATGTCATACTATACCATGACACAATTTACAACATTTTTACGACATACTATACTATGACATATTTTACATAATTTTTATGACATACTATACTATGACATATTCAACAACTTTTTTGTGACATACTATACCATGACACAATTTACAACATTTTTACGACATACTATACTATGACATATTTTATATCATTTTTATGACATACTATGCCATGACAAATTCAACTTTTTATGACATACTATACCATGACACAATTTACAACATTTTAATGACATGCGATATTATGACATATTCAACATTTTTACGACATACTATACTATGACATATTTTATATGATTTTTATGACATACTATACTATGACATATTTTACATACTTTTTATGACACACTATTCTATGACAAATTCAACAACTTTTTTATGACATACTATACTATGACAAATTCAACAACTTTTTTATGACATACTATACTATGACAAATTAAACAACATTTTTACGACATACTATACTATGACATATTTTATATCATTTTTATGACATACTATGCCATGACAAATTCAACTTTTTATGATATACTATACCATGACACAATTTACAGCATTTTAATGACAAACGATATTATGACATATTCAACATTTTTACGACATACTATACTATGACATATTTTATATGATTTTTATGACATACTATACTATGACATATTCAACAACTTTTTATGACATACTATACCATGACACAATTTACAACATTTTTACGACATACTATACTATGACATATTTTTTATCATTTTTATGACATACTATACTGACATATTCAACAACTTTTTCTGACATACTATATTATGACACAATTTACAACATTTTAATCACATACTATATTATGACATATTCAACATTTTTACGACATACTATACTATGACATATTTTATATGATTTTTATGACATACTATACTATGACATATTTTACATACTTTTTATGACACACTATACTATGACAAATTCAACAACTTTTTTATGACATACTATACTATGACATATTTTATATGATTTTTATGACATACTATGCTATGACATATTTTACATACTTTTTATGACACACTATACTATGACAAATTCAACAACTTTTTTATGACATACTGTACCATGACACAATTTACAACATTTTTACGACATACTATACTATGACATATTTTATATCATTTTTATGACATACTATACTATAACACAATTTACAACATTTTTACGACATACTATACTATGACATATTTTATATCACCTTTATGACATACTATACTATGACAAATTCAGCAACTCTTTTATGACATACTATACCATGACACAATTTACAACATTTTTACGACATACTATACTATGACATATTTTACATAATTTTCATGACATACTATACTATGACATATTCAACAACTTTTTATGACATACTATACCATGACACAATTTACAACATTTTTACGACATACTATACTATGACATATTTTTTATCATTTTTATGACATACTATACTATAACATATTTTATATCATTTTTATGACATACTATGCCATGACAAATTCAACTTTTTATGACATAATATACTATGACACAATTTACAACATTTTAATGACATACTATGACATATTCAACATTTTTACGACATACTATACTATGACATATTTTATATGATTTTTACGACATACTATACTATGACATATTTTATATAATTTTTATGACGTACTATACAATGACAAATTCACGAACTTTTTTATGACATACTATACCATGACACAATTTACAACATTTTTACGACATACTATACTATGACATATTTAACATAATTTTTATGACATACTATACTATGACATATTCAACAGCTTTTTATGACATACTATACCATGACACAATTTACAACATTTTTACGACATACTATACTATGACATATTTTACATAATTTTTATGACATACTATACTATGACATATTCAACAACTTTTTCTGACATACTATACCTTGACACAATTTACAACATTTTTATGACATACTATACTATGACATATTTTACATAATTTTTTTTAATTTTTCTAGTGAAAATTACAAATGACCTTCTGATTGCTTCAGACAAAGAACTCGTCTCTGTACTTGTTTTATTAGATCTTAGTGCAGCGTTTGACACTGTTGACCATGAAATTCTGTTACAGAGACTGGAACACTTAATTGGCCTAAAAGGTTCTGCACTAAGCTGGTTTAAATCTTATTTATCTGATCGTTTTCAATTTGTTGACGTTCATAATGAATCATCCGTACGTACTAAAGTTTGTTTTGGAGTTCCGCAAGGTTCTGTGCTTGGACCAATCCTATTTATTCTACATATGCTTCCTTTAGGTAACATCATTAGAAATCACTCTATAAATTTCCATTGTTATGCGGATGATACACAGTTGTATTTAACGATGAAGCCAGAAGAAAGGGATCAATTAACTAAACTTCATAATTGTCTTAAAGACATAAAAACCTGGATGAGCACCAATTTCCTGATGTTAAATTCAAACAAAACTGAAGTTATTGTTCTTGGCCCCAAACAACTCAGAGACTCTTTATCTGATGACATAGTTTCTCTCGATGGCATTGCTCTGGCCTCTACCACTACCGTAAGAAACCTCGGAGTAACATTTGATCAAGATCTGTCTTTCAATTCTCATTTAAAACAAACCTCACGGACTGCATTTTTTCATCTGCGTAATATTGCAAAAATTAGGCCTATCTTGACCCAAAAAGATGCAGAAAAATTGGTCCACGCTTTTGTTACCTCGAGGCTGGATTACTGTAACTCTCTACTATCAGGTAGCTCTAGTAAATCATTAAAAACTCTTCAGCTAATTCAGAATGCAGCAGCACGTGTACTAACAGGAACTAAGAAACGAGATCATATTTCTCCTGTTTTAGCTTCTCTGCACTGGCTCCCTGTAAAATCCAGAATTGAATTTAAAATCCTACTGTTAACTTATAAAGCTCTAAATGGTCAAGCTCCATCATATCTTAGAGAGCTCATAGTGCCATATTATCCCACCAGAACTCTGCGCTCTGAGAACGCAGGGTTACTCGTGGTCCCTAAAGTCTCCAAAAGTAGATCAGGAGCCAGAGCCTTCAGCTATCAGGCTCCTCTCCTGTGGAATCATCTTCCCGTTACGGTCCGGGAGGCAGACACCGTCTCCACATTTAAGGCTAGACTTAAGACTTTCCTCTTTGACAAAGCTTATAGTTAGGGCTGGCTCGGGCTTGCCTTGTACCAGCCCCTAGTTAGGCTGACTTAGGCCTAGTCTACCGGAGGACCACCTTTAATGCACCGGGCACCTTCTCTCTCTCTCGCTCTCGCTCTCTCTCTCTCTCTCCCTCTCTCTCTCGTATCCTATTACTGTATCTATTTTACTCGGCCATTCTGGATGTCACTAACTCGGTTTCTTCTCCGGAGCCTTTGTGCTCCACTGTCTCTCAGGTTAACTCGTATTGCAGCGGTGCAGCGGTGCCTGGATAGTGTGACGTGTGTGGTTGTGCTGCTGCCGTGGTCCTGCCAGATGCCTGCTGCTGCTGCTGCTGCTGCTGCTGCTGCCATCATTAATCATTAGTCATACTTCTACTGCTATTATAGACATATGATATTATCATACATGTATACTGCCTGATACTAATATATACTTTCAACATATTGTACCACAGTAGCCAGAACTATAACGACAGTATTATTACTTTCATGAATGTTGTTGTAAGCTACTGTCATTACCGAGGATGTCATACAGATTACTGTATTGTGTCATACAGATTACTGTTAATTTGTTATGCTGATCTGTTCTGTACGACATCTACTGCACGTCTGTCCGTCCTGGAAGAGGGATCCCTCCTCAGTTGCTCTTCCTGAGGTTTCTACCATTTTTTTCCCCCGGTTAAGGGGTTTTTTTGGGGAGTTTTTCCTTATCCGCTGTGAGGGTCTAAAGGACAGAGGGATGTCGTATGCTGTAAAGCCCTGTGAGGCAAATTCTATTTGTGATATTGGGCTTTATAAATAAAATTGATTGATTGATTGATTGATGACATACAATACTATGACAAATTCAACAACTTTTTTATGACATACTATACCATGACACAATTTACAACATTTTTACGACATACTATACTATGACATATTTTACATAATTTTTATGACATACTATACTATCACATATTTTACATAATTTTTATGACACACTATACTATGACAAATTCAACAACTTTTTTATGACATACTATACTATGACATATTTTACATAATTTTTATGACATACTATACTATGACATATTTTACATATTTTTTGTGACATACTATACTATGACAAATTCAACAACTTTTTTATGACATACTATACCATGACACAATTTACAACATTTTTACGACATACTATACTATGACATATTTTACATATTTTTTGTGACATACTATACTATGACAAATTCAACAACTTTTTTATGACATACTATACCATGACACAATTTACAACATTTTTACGACATACTATACTATGACATATTTTTTATCATTTTTATGACATACTATACTATAACATATTTTATATCATTTTTATGACATACTATGCCATGACAAATTCAACTTTTTATGACATAATATACTATGACACAATTTACAACATTTTAATGACATACTATATTATGACATATTCAACATTTTTACGACATACTATACTATGACATATTTTATATGATTTTTATGACATACTATACTATGACATATTTTACATACTTTTTACGACATACTATACTATGACATATTTTATATAATTTTTATAACATACTATACTATGACAAATTCAACAACTTTTTTATGACATACTATACCATGACACAATTTACAACATTTTTACGACATACTATACTATGACATATTTTATATCATTTTTATGACATACTATACTATGACATATTTTACATACTTTTTATGACACACTATACTGTGACAAATTCAACAACTTTTTAATGACATACTATATTATGACACAATTTACAACATTTTTACGACATACTATACTATGACATATTTTACATATTTTTTGTGACATACTATACTATGACAAATTCAATAACTTTTTCATGACATACTATACCATGACACAATTTACAACATTTTTACGACATAGTATATTATGACATATTTTACATAATTTTTATGACATACTATACTATGACATATTCAACAACTTTTTATGACATACTATACCATGACACAATTTACAACATTTTTGCGACATACTATACTATGACATATTTTTTATCATTTTTATGACATACTATACTATGACATATTCAACAACTTTTTATGACATACTATACTATGACATATTTTATATCATTTTTATGACATACTATACTATGACAAATTCAACTTTTTTATGACATACTATACTGTGACATATTTTAAATAATTTTTATAACATACTATACTATGACAAATTCAACAACTTTTTTATGACATACTATGCCATGACACAATTTACAACATTTTTACGACATACTATACTATGACATATTTTACATAATTTTTATGACATACTATACTATGACAAGTTAAACAACATTTTTACGATTACTAAACTATGACATATTTTACATAATTGTTATGACATACTATACTATGACAAGTTAAACAACATTTTTACAACATACTATACTATGACATATTTTACATAATTTTTATGACATACTATACTATGACAAGTTAAACAACATTTTTACGACATACTATACTATGACATATTTTATATCATTTTTATGACATACTATACTATGACAAATTCAACACTTTTATGACATACTATACTATGACACAATTTACAACATTTTAATGACATACTATATTATGACATATTCAACATTTTTACGACATACTATGCTATGACATATTTTATATGATTTTTATGACATACTATACTATGACATATTTTACATACTTTTTATGACACACTATACTATGACAAATTCAACAACTTTTTTATGACATACTATACCATGACACAATTTACAACATTTTTACGACATATTATACTATGACATATTTTATATCATTTTTATGACATACTATACCATGACACAATTTACAACATTTTTACGACATACTATACTGTGACACAATTTACAACATTTTAATGACATAGTATATTATGACATATTCAACATTTTTACGACATACTATACTATGACATATTTTATATCATTTTTATGACGTACTATACTATGACAAATTCAACTTTTTTATGACATACTATCCTATGACACAATTTACAACATTTTTACGACATACTATACTATGACATATTTTACATATTTTTTGTGACATACTGTACTATGACAAATTCAATAACTTTTTCATGACATACTATACCATGACACAATTTACAACATTTTAATGACATACTATATTATGACATATTTTACATTTTTACGACATACTATGCTATGACATATTTTATATGATTTTTATGACATACTATACTATGACATATTTTACATACTTTTTATGACACACTATACTATGACAAATTCAACAACTTTTTTATGACATACTATACTATGACATATTTTACATACTTTTTATGACACACTATACTATGACAAATTCAACAACTTCTTTATGACATACTATACTATGACATATTTTACATACTTTTTATGACACACTATACTATGACAAATTCAACAACTTTTTTATGACATACTATACTATGACATATTTTATATGATTTTTATGACATACTATGCTATGACATATTTTACATACTTTTTATGACACACTATACTATGACAAATTCAACAACTTTTTTATGACATACTATACCATGACACAATTTACAACATTTTTACGACATACTATACTATGACATATTTTATATCATTTGATTGGCATACTATACCATAACACAATTTACAACATTTTTACGACATACTATACTATGACATATTTTATATCATCTTTATGACATACTATACTATGATAAATTCAACAACTTTTTTATGACATACTATACCATGACACAATTTATAACATTTTTACAACATACTATACTATCACATATTTTACATAATTTTTATGACATACTATACTATGACAAATTCAACAACTCTTTTATGACATACTATACCATGACACAATTTACAACATTTTTACGACATACTATACTATGACATATTTTTTATCATTTTTATAACATACTATACTATGACATATTTTATATAATTTTTATGACATAATATACTATGACACAATTTACAACATTTTAATGACATACTATACTATGACATATTTTATATGATTTTTATGACATACTATACTATGACATATTTTATATGATTTTTATGACATACTATACTATGACATATTTTACATACTTTTTATGACACACTATAGTATGACAAATTCAACAACTTTTTTATGACATACTATACCATGACACAATTTACAACATTTTTACGACATACTATACTATGACATATTTTTTATCATTTTTATGACATACTATACTATAACATATTTTATATCATTTTTATGACATACTATGCCATGACAAATTCAACTTTTTATGACGTAATATACTATGACACAATTTACAACATTTTAATGACATACTATATTATGACATATTCAACATTTTTACGACATACTATACTATGACATATTTTATATGATTTTTATGACATACTATACTATGACATATTTTACATACTTTTTATGACACACTATACTATGACAAATTCAACAACTTTTTTATGACATACTATACCATGACACAATTTACAACATTTTTACGACATACTATACTATGACATATTTTATATCATTTTTATGACATACTATACTGTGACAAATTCAACAACTTTTTAATGACATACTATATTATGACACAATTTACAACATTTTTACGACATACTATACTATGACATATTTTACATATTTTTTGTGACATACTATACTATGACAAATTCAATAACTTTTTCATGACATACTATACCATGACACAATTTACAACATTTTTACGACATAGTATACTATGACATATTTTACATAATTTTTATGACATACTATACTATGACATATTCAACAACTTTTTATGACATACTATACCATGACACAATTTACAACATTTTTGCGACATACTATACTATGACATATTTTTTATCATTTTTATGACATACTATACTATGACATATTCAACAACTTTTTATGACATACTATACTATGACATATTTTATATCATTTTTATGACATACTATACTATGTCAAATTCAACTTTTTTATGACATACCATACTGTGACATATTTTATATAATTTTTATAACATACTATACTATGACAAATTCAACAACTTTTTTATGACATACTATACCATGACACAATTTACAACATTTTTACGACATACTATACTATGACATATTTTACATAATTTTTATGACATACTATACTATGACAAGTTAAACAACATTTTTTTGACATACTATACTATGACATATTTTACATAATTTTTATGACATACTATACTATGACAAGTTAAACAACATTTTTACAACATACTATACTATGACATATTTTACATAATTTTTATGACATACTATACTATGACAAGTTAAACAACATTTTTACGACATACTATACTATGACATATTTTATATCATTTTTATGACATACTATACTATGACAAATTCAACACTTTTATGACATACTATACTATGACACAATTTACAACATTTTTACGACATACTATACTATGACATATTTTACATATTTTTTGTGACATACTATACTATGACATATTTTATATCATTTTTATGACATACTATACCATGACACAATTTACAACATTTTTACGACATACACACTATGACATATTTTATATCATTTTTATGACGTACTATACTATGACAAATTCAACTTTTTTATGACATACTATCCTATGACACAATTTACAACATTTTTACGACATACTATACTATGACATATTTTACATATTTTTTGTGACATACTATACTATGACAAATTCAACAACTTTTTCATGACATACTATACCATGACACAATTTACAACATTTTTACGACATACTATACTATGACATATTTTACATAATTTTTATGACATACTATACTATGACATATTCAACAACTTTTTATGACATACTATACCATGACACAATTTCCAACATTTATACGACATAGTATACTATGACATATTTTACATAATTTTTATGACATACTATACTATGACATATTCAACAACTTTTTATGACATACTATACTATGACATATTTTATATCATTTTTATGACATACTATACTATGACATATTTTACATACTTTTTATGACACACTATACTATGACAAATTCAACAACTTTTTTATGACAAGTTAAACAACATTTTTACGACATACTATACTATGACATATTTTATGTCATTTTTATGACATACTATACTATGACAAATTCAACACTTTTATGACATACTATACTATGACACAATTTACAACATTTTTACGACATACTATACTATGACATATTTTTTTTATCATTTTTATGACATACTTTACTATGACATATTCAACAACTTTTTATGACATACTATACTATGACAAGTTAAACAACATTTTTACGACATACTATACTATGACATATTTTATATCATTTTTATGACATACTATACTATGACAAATTCAACACTTTTATGACATACTATCCTATGACACAATTTACAACATTTTTACGACATACTATACTATGACATATTTTACATATTTTTTGTGACATACTATACTATGACATATTTTATATCATTTTTATGACATACTATACCATGACACAATTTACAACATTTTTACGACATACACACTATGACATATTTTATATCATTTTTATGACGTACTATACTATGACAAATTCAACTTTTTTATGACATACTATCCTATGACACAATTTACAACATTTTTACGACATACTATACTATGACATATTTTACATATTTTTTGTGACATACTGTACTATGACAAATTCAATAACTTTTTCATGACATACTATACCATGACACAATTTACAACATTTTAATGACATACTATATTATGACATATTCAATATTTTTACGACATACTATGCTATGACATATTTTATATGATTTTTATGACATACTATACTATGACATATTTTACATACTTTTTATGACACACTATACTATGACATATTTTATATCATTTTTATGACATACTATACTATGACAAATTCAACTTTTTTATGACATACTATACTATGACATATTTTATATCATTTTTATGACATACTATACTATGACAAATTCAACTTTTTTATGACATACTATACTGTGACATATTTTATATAATTTTTATGACATACTATACTATGACAAATTCAACTTTTTTATGACATACTATACTATGACATATTTTACATAATTTTTATGACATACTATACTATGACAAGTTAAACAACATTTTTACGACATACTATACTATGACATATTTTATATCATTTTTATGACATACTATACTATGACAAATTCAACATTTTTATGACATACTATACTATGACACAATTTACAACATTTTTACGACATACTATACTATGACATATTTTTTTATCATTTTTATGACATACTTTATTATGACATATTCAACAACTTTTTATGACATACTATATTATGACACAATTAACAACATTTTTACGACATACTATACTATTTCATATTTTATATCATTTTCATGACATACTATACCATGACAAATTCAACTTTTTATGACATAATATACCATGACACAATTTACAACATTTTTACGACATACACACTATGACATATTTTATATCATTTTTATGACGTACTATACTATGACAAATTCAACTTTTTTATGACATACTATCCTATGACACAATTTACAACATTTTTACGACATACTATACTATGACATATTTTACATATTTTTTGTGACATACTATACTATGACAAATTCAACAACTTTTTCATGACATACTATACCATGACACAATTTACAACATTTTTACGACATACTATACTATGACATATTTTACATAATTTTTATGACATACTATACTATGACATATTCAACAACTTTTTATGACATACTATACCATGACACAATTTCCAACATTTATACGACATAGTATACTATGACATATTTTACATAATTTTTATGACATACTATACTATGACATATTCAACAACTTTTTATGACATACTATACTATGACATATTTTATATCATTTTTATGACATACTATACTATGACATATTTTACATACTTTTTATGACACACTATACTATGACAAATTCAACAACTTTTTTATGACAAGTTAAACAACATTTTTACGACATACTATACTATGACATATTTTATGTCATTTTTATGACATACTATACTATGACAAATTCAACACTTTTATGACATACTATACTATGACACAATTTACAACATTTTTACGACATACTATACTATGACATATTTTTTTTATCATTTTTATGACATACTTTACTATGACATATTCAACAACTTTTTATGACATACTATACTATGACAAGTTAAACAACATTTTTACGACATACTATACTATGACATATTTTATATCATTTTTATGACATACTATACTATGACAAATTCAACACTTTTATGACATACTATCCTATGACACAATTTACAACATTTTTACGACATACTATACTATGACATATTTTACATATTTTTTGTGACATACTATACTATGACATATTTTATATCATTTTTATGACATACTATACCATGACACAATTTACAACATTTTTACGACATACACACTATGACATATTTTATATCATTTTTATGACGTACTATACTATGACAAATTCAACTTTTTTATGACATACTATCCTATGACACAATTTACAACATTTTTACGACATACTATACTATGACATATTTTACATATTTTTTGTGACATACTGTACTATGACAAATTCAATAACTTTTTCATGACATACTATACCATGACACAATTTACAACATTTTAATGACATACTATATTATGACATATTCAATATTTTTACGACATACTATGCTATGACATATTTTATATGATTTTTATGACATACTATACTATGACATATTTTACATACTTTTTATGACACACTATACTATGACATATTTTATATCATTTTTATGACATACTATACTATGACAAATTCAACTTTTTTATGACATACTATACTATGACATATTTTATATCATTTTTATGACATACTATACTATGACAAATTCAACTTTTTTATGACATACTATACTGTGACATATTTTATATAATTTTTATGACATACTATACTATGACAAATTCAACTTTTTTATGACATACTATACTATGACATATTTTACATAATTTTTATGACATACTATACTATGACAAGTTAAACAACATTTTTACGACATACTATACTATGACATATTTTATATCATTTTTATGACATACTATACTATGACAAATTCAACATTTTTATGACATACTATACTATGACACAATTTACAACATTTTTACGACATACTATACTATGACATATTTTTTTATCATTTTTATGACATACTTTATTATGACATATTCAACAACTTTTTATGACATACTATATTATGACACAATTAACAACATTTTTACGACATACTATACTATTTCATATTTTATATCATTTTCATGACATACTATACCATGACAAATTCAACTTTTTATGACATACTATACCATGACACAATTTACAACATTTTAATGACATACTATATTATGACATATTCAATATTTTTACGACATACTATGCTATGACATATTTTATATGATTTTTATGACATACTATACTATGACATATTTTACATACTTTTTATGACACACTATACTATGACATATTTTATATCATTTTTATGACATACTATACTATGACAAATTCAACTTTTTTATGACATACTATACTATGACATATTTTATATCATTTTTATGACATACTATACTATGACAAATTCAACTTTTTTATGACATACTATACTGTGACATATTTTATATAATTTTTATGACATACTATACTATGACAAATTCAACTTTTTTATGACATACTATACTATGACATATTTTACATAATTTTTATGACATACTATACTATGACAAGTTAAACAACATTTTTACGACATACTATACTATGACATATTTTATATCATTTTTATGACATACTATACTATGACAAATTCAACATTTTTATGACATACTATACTATGACACAATTTACAACATTTTTACGACATACTATACTATGACATATTTTTTTATCATTTTTATGACATACTTTATTATGACATATTCAACAACTTTTTATGACATACTATATTATGACACAATTAACAACATTTTTACGACATACTATACTATTTCATATTTTATATCATTTTCATGACATACTATACCATGACAAATTCAACTTTTTATGACATATTATACCATGACACAATTTACATTTTACAACATACTATACTATGACATATTTTGCAACATTTTTATGACATACTATACTATGACAAATTCATTAACTTTTTTTACGACATACTATACTATGACATATTTTGCAACATTTTTATGACATACTATACTTTGACACAATTTTCATTTTTACAACATACTATACTATGACAAATTCAACAACTTTTTATGACATACTATACTATGACATATTTTTCAGCATTTTTACAACATACTGTACTGTGACAGATTTAATAACATTTTTATGACATTTTATACTATGAAACATTTTAGTACATATTAATGACATACTATACTATGACACAATTTATAAAACTTTCATGACAAACTATGACATATTATACTGAATTTTTACGACAAACTATACAATAACATATTTTACAACATTTTAACGACATAGTATACTATGACATATTTTTCTACTTTTTTAAGACATACTATACAATGACATATTTTACAACATTTTTACAACATACTATACTATGACATAATTTACTACTTTTTTTACGACAAACTATACAATGACATATTTTATAACATTTTTACGACATTCTATACTATGACATATTTTACTACATTTTTACGACATACTATACTATGACATATTTTACTACATTTTTACAACATACTATACTATGACATATTTTACTACATTTTTACGACTTACTATACCATGATATATTTTTCAGCATTTTTACGACATTCTGAACTGTCACAGATTTAATAACATTTTCATGACATTTTATACTATGAAACATTTTACTACATATTAATGACATACTATACTATGACATTTTTTTTAACATTTTTATGACATTTGCAACATTTTAATGACACACTACACTATGACATATGTTGCAGCATTTTTACAATATACTATGCTATGACATATTTTGCAACATTTTTATGACATACTATACAATGAAATATTCAACAACTTTTTTATGACATACTTTACTATGACATATTTCACAACATTTTCATGACATACTATACTATACTTTGACACAATTTACAACATTTTTATGACATACTATACTATGACATACTATACTATGATATATACACATTTTATGACATATCATACTATGACATTTAAACATTTTAAATGACATGTTGACTTTTTTTACAACCATTTTATGGTCGTAAAATGGCTTATTTAGCTTTTTTCTTTTTTTTGACATACTAGTTTAACTGTAGTCACTTTTTTGCATATAGGTCAGTATCACAAATCCACATATATCTTAAGTGCTTTTACAATATGTGCAGCATACAAGTCCCTCGCTATGATCAAAAAACTCTCCCTTAAAAAACGCTGAAACTAAGAGAAATTATAGCTGCTGCACAGCAATTGTCGGGCCGGGCAATTTTAGGCAAAATTAGGCAATTCTGAGCAACACACACACACTAAAACAAAGCATATCACAACATAGAAGTTACATCATATAATTATGGCATGCCCTCCAAATTGTGGATGAGTGGCTGAAGTGATCAGACTCATAATATACAAAGGAAAGAAAAAACTCAAGAACAAGAAAGTAAGAACAACATTAACTGCTAGCAATTATGGACAAACTGGCCTGATCTAGCTTCAAGCTAAACATTATCCATGGTGACAAAGATGAAAACATTTTTTAAAATGTAAAAGTGGCTATTGGATAGACTCTGCATATTGACTGATAGCTAAGCCAAATAAACAGGGAAAAGAGACAAGGAATAACAGGGGAAAGTGTTGATAAAGAGTGTTTGTCTCTCTGCAAAACTGCCTGGATCATAATTATTTTGACCTTAGTAGTCTCTAATCAACGTAGTATGATGCCTGAACATAGGACTTTCACATTGGAATGTCCATTCTGCCTTAGCTGAGGCTTGAAGTCACACTTCTGAGACTGAGGTCCGTTTTCTATCTCACTGAGCTAACTGGCAAGTGGCAGTTCATGTGTGGCTTCACAAATTGACTAAGCCAAGCATCAGGGTGCCAGACAGTAGCCATCCATGCCATGGAAAAGCAAATTTCAAAGTGAAAGTTCCAAAGCTGTAGCACATATGGTTGATTTGTTAAGAATTTTCAAAGTTTTTAAATTTAGAGGCTTGCTGTAGCGCCACCATCAGAACTTTTGTCTTGTGTTTCCAGTTGAGGACATCTGGCATGGGACTGGACCTTTATCAAAAGTTTGGGTAGATTTCTCATATGGAAATGTTGCATGAGCTGAGGCTTGAATCACAATCTTCAACACCAAGAACAACCCTCTAGCTCACTGCGCTAATCGGCAAACAGAAATGTCACATGTAGCTTCACAAATTGACTAAGCCAGTCACCTGTGTGCAAGACAGCAGCTGTTAGTGTGTAAAGGCAGATTTCAAACGGCTGTCAAAAATTCAGTTATTAAGACAAAAATTCGAAAATACACAAATTGCATCTAGACAGCATGGAGATGTTGGTAATTTGTTTTTTAACAATGAATTATTGGCTCCATAAGTGAAAAACTGATGTTTAAAAATGCCATTTTTGCATTGACTCCAATTGTTGGCATGAGAGCGAAATTCAAAATGCTGTGAAAAATTCAGGTTTTGAGATCAAATTCTGATATTTTCCAAACATCATCTACCATGTCTCCAAAATTTTGTCATTTTTTAATGAACATTGAAAATGTATTTAGCAAGAATTTGCAAGTATATGTTTACAATACCGTTTACAGTCAAACATTTTGATGCACTCTAGGCTCAATTTTCAATAAATCAAAAATCTGTGTGGATCGTTTGTGTAGGACAGTTTAAAGAAGTTCTGTAGCAAGTGTCAATTGAGCAAAAATTGTGGGAGGAGATAGGTTTAATAAGTCTTACAGTTTTTGAAAAAAACAGAGTGATGGACTTCATAATTTGCAATAGGTTTAAATGTACAAAAGTTTCTTCAGTATTGGAGCTACATTTTGGTGAAAGGCTTGCTGTAGTGCCAGTTTGGTGATTTTTCGCGCATGGGAAGTATGATTTCCTCGGAAGAAGAAAAAGAAGAAGAAGAGCATGCAGCAAAACAAAAATGAATGAAACTTCATCAACTAAGGAGGTATTCCTCTTCATACACAGACAGACAATGTAAAGATGCTGTGTCCTGAAAATAATAAAATGACAGCGTAGACAATCCAAATGACAAAAAATTTCCACTGAATGTAAACATTCAGGAGGAGGGTGCGAAATTTCTGCCAAGAATGACAGCTGACAGGAGCAGAGAGGAGAACAGATTTAAAGTTAGGTGGTAACAACATGAATGGCTGAAGGAGACTGTGGCAAAGTCTGACTGGCTAACTAGGAGAGGGTAATCAGCTGATTAGAGAAAGCGGTGAAAGTGGGATACAGAGAGAGCATTGTGAATGAATACAGCATAAAGAAAGTCTGCTGATTGAACTTATGCTGAGCTTCATATATTAAGAAATGGATTTAGGAGGATGTGAAGCAGACTCCGAGTGTCCCCAAACATCTAGAGCATGAGCCACATGACCTCTCTGCCATGTAACCTGGAAAGAGGAAAGGCTACATAAACATACGAGAAGCAAAACAGAAGCACATCATTCACACAATCGGAGATAAAGCAAACATACAGAGGGAGAAAGAGACCTCCATCCAACATGTGGGATTGAGGCACTAACAGCCAAGAGAGAGAGAGACAAGGTCCCAGGACAGCCAATGGTCAAGCACAGAGAAGATGGAATTTATAAAGAGATGAAGGGAGGGACACAGAGAGACAGCCTTAAGATCAAGTCTTAAAGTAGGAACAAACCTTATGTCCTTTATCATTGTCAGATGATGTGCCTTCATGGTAAATATTCCCAAATGGAAACCTTCAGGTTTGCCTGATGAAGGTCTAGATGTTCTCAGCTTGCTCCAGTATTTTAACACAAGTGAACAAACATGAAAAGAGGATGCAAAGAGCAATGAGTTAAAACTCAATTTCATTTCATATTAATGACCTTGTTTGACTTTTATGTATAACTGTAATGCAGAGAGCCATCACAAATACATTTATTGTTGTGATATTGAAGGATCCATGTGCATGTTTTTAAAAATCGACATTAAAATCCTTAAAATCTCCATTACAATAACTTAACTTAAATTCCCTCCCCAAACTCCCCCTCATCACCCTCCCAAATACTTCCCCAAAATAGAACAGCAGATGAGTGTAAATAGCTCAGACAGAAGCTGCTACATTATACGTACAAAGCCACCGGACGTATTGAACACTGAGGATGCATTTTGGCCGCCTCATTTGGGTGCTGTAGCTAAAGGTCAAACTCAAACTTTGAAAAGGCTCAACCCCTATACAAGACCAATTATCACTGACCTTTCCACATGCATACAGAAAGTCTCATAAATCACACTTGTCAGCCTTTAATTGATGGTCCAAATATGAAACTCTGCGGTGATCTCAGACACAAGACTGAGGGATGATATATTTTATCATTGTCCTCTGGTTTGATTAAAAAAATTTGCTTGGTGATAAACAAGTAAATTGTAACTGTGTTTCTTCCTGTCACTGAAAACACGTTATAACATATTCGTTTTGAATTGCTGGACACCTTGAGTGAGAACAAGGTTTGCAAGCTGAAATAAAATATCAAACTATAAAGATATTGAGCAAATCTAGCATAGTTGACATGAATATATTAAGTGGATAACAATACAGATTCCAGGCTTTCTAATGATCTTACTCTTCTGGGTGTTGATGTACACATTTTCATCAGTAATTTATGATGCAAATGTATTCAGAAAATGATCCAAGTTACATCCTTTCTCTATTTGCAGACAGATTATTTGTATAGACTGATTTATTTGCCACAGTGTAAAAATCCCTGGCTGATCACTGAAAACTGTTGGCGGATCATTCTTCCTGAGTGTTAATGCTGCTAAAGCCTCTTCTTTCACAAAGAGTTTATAGAAGCAGAGATGCATCTGATGAGGCTAAAAACTGATCAGCATGTCTGTGCACTGCTCGGGTTTGAGTAGAGGCTTTGGCAAGCAGGAGCCTAGCCTCCAACAGTCGGCCTTTAAAATAAACAGGCAGCATTTGATCCTTTAAAGCACCTCCATAAACTCATACTGCATGTGTGACTAAGGAGAAACAGCAGATGGATTAACATGAGAGTGGCAAAACACTGCATATTGGCAAGATAAATGCAAACACGGGGTATTCTGTTTGAAGACATCGTGCTGGCATTCCTACCTGGAGTGAAGCAAAGAAAGCTTTGTTCTTCTGCTTCATGGGTTTGAGGTCTGGGGATTGTGGATTGGGAAAGATTATGAGTGACTTGTATGTCATCAAAATGCAGATGACACATCAAAACCAAATCTGTCATTGTTGGTTTGGCAGATTTGGCTTCTTCTCACTCACTTCTCACTGTGAGTCAATTCTTGTTGGGATTCTCAGAAGAAAACCTCTTCACGTTGTGAACACTGTCAGATGTTGTTATACACAAAATATAAGAAACTAAAGCTCCATTATCATACTGTCACCCAGAGCATGACAAAACTACTTCTATCTGTGCTTCACACACAATATGACAATTGTAAATTGAATTGAATTGAATGAATAAGACAAATATGAGGTGAATTTAACAAATACACTACACAATTTGGATTAAAAAAAAAACAATTTAAACTGCATTTTAATTGCCTACCTTGGTCTGTTAAAGGTTTTAGATATCTGCAATGCATTGAAGGTAAAAGAAAAATATGAAATATAAAAATGATATTTTTATGGCACAAAATCAAAACTTAAGCCTGAATCTAGAGGAGAGGAAACACTCAGATGTGCTTCGGTCTAGTAAGGGGGAAGAACAGACATGATGCCCAAAAAGATAAATGTTGTAGTCTGCAAGAACTAAAAAAAATCGACACTTCCTTAATCATTTTACCACATAACTTTAGCTTCTTGTTTATCTGAGGGATTTTATGAAGCATGCATGCTCCTGATTTGCCATGCTTCACATGCTGCATACGTATACACCAGACCTAATGCTAAATGCAGTGTACAACAGCACATAAAGCCTGGTGACTAATGTCTCAATGTTGTTGAGGTTGAGATCAGCGTGGAGCAAACTATATTCTTACATGTTCTGCATTATACCACTAGTGCAGTGCAAAGTCTCAAAAGATCAGGTCACATATGTCTGCATTAACAACAGAACACTGTTTTGAACTCTGATTTTTACTTTTGGTTGGTTTTCTTTAAACTGTGTTCCTGTTTCTTAGTGGAGAATAATTACTGTGTAGAAGAGCTTTTGCAGGTTCCTTTTTCTTTGACACACAGTGTCTGTTTTAAGTGGCAACATTTATAGTTACCACAGGTATCTTTGGTTTATGCATACTGAGTTCTGTGTCAATGCAAGAGGTGTTAAATATAGAGCTACATGAAAGGAAGTGGTAGAGCCACCAGTGATGAGTTCATTTACTCTGGAAAAGGGAACAAAGTATCTTGCACAAAACCATGTTGCATTCATACTGACCCTTACGCATCCTGTATTGAAGCATACTGATGCAACTGTAACATTTTTCTGTCCCTCTTTGTCTCCTCATGTTTTGTCCTGTTTAATTCCAATCAAATGACATGATGTTGAAAACTGTCTCGGAGCTAACTCTGGTGTAATATACAAAACTGGCTCCTCTAAGCAAATAAATCAAATATAAACAAAATACTATTCAAATTATTTCAAAGAGGCCTGTAGGATCAGTTAAACTATAATAGTACTCTTGTTTATCATCTTTTCTTTGTCTTTGCTTTCCTGACAAAGGTTTGAAATGCATCATGTCAGTCTTTCACAACAGATCTCAAGCAGTAAAACAGCTCAGAGAGAAACTCTGAAAAGAGAAATTAATTTGCTCACATCATGAGCGAGGTTATGTGGTTTTGAGTGAAAGAACGCAACTATGACAAGGCTTCAACCCTGTGGTGAGTGTGTCATAGCAAAACACACACATTATTGCACTGTGTAGTCAGACAGGGACACTGACAGAGACTCTGTGATGTCTGTGTTTGTGATACTGGGGCTGCTGGTCTGCATGGAGGCACAAGGTAGGATAAAACTACTGAAATATTGTCAACAGATATGTTAGGCTTCTTTATTGTGATCAGTTAACTGAACATTATGAAGTGACTTCAGATTTTATCTTATTATTGGCAACACATGTGTGCTATCTGACTGAATGTGCTATTTTATCAGAGCAGTTGGGAAGAGGGGATTAATGATCCTTCATAATGATCCTTGTATAACCATGCAAAACATTAAAAAGTGATAACATATCTATGGAGAGGGAGTGGTTTCTAAGTATTAGAAAGGAAGGAAACACAGCGTTGAGTGATTTCATGACAGTAAATATGCCCTGCTTCACTGTGCAGGTTTTAAAAACAGTCTTAATACATTTAGGTCTCAAACTACATCACTGAGGACCTGAAGGGGTTTTGTCAAGTAAGTTGATGTGGAGTAAAACTTTTCACTTCATACTGACAACAGGGATTCAGCTCGTTTACCTAAAAACAATCTTCTCAGAAAAAAAAAAAAGTAGTAAACAAGTTCCCTAATTTCAAATGCCGAGCATTAGAAGTCAAGGCGTCTGGATTAAAAATTAACATAGGCTTTATTCTTTATTTTAAACCACATAAAGTAAATGTTATTATGATGTGGAGCTTTCTGAGCATTCTTGATATATTACGTTAATTTGGCAGATGGATCTGCCCAAAATGTCTTACATTTTTCTCTCATATTCACTCACTGAGAATAATCTGAGGTTCTCGCTCTAGGCTACTTTGGCACATGGACAGAAGGAGCAAAGGATCAGGATGCTGAACAATAGTGTTGGGAAAGTTCCCTAATTTTCAGAGAAGACAAAGTGGAAAGACTCTGACTTTTGAAAAAGAAAATTAACAATAATATTTGTTGTATTACATGTCTGTTCAAGCAAATTCTTGAACATACCTAATAATAGGCATGGCAAGGTGGAGGTACTTCACCTCTTTATTGTCTATATGTGAAGGCCACAGGGTCAAATATGAAGCATTTTGTATTGTATTTTAATGATGATCCAATATGTCAGAAATGAAGTTCATGAATTACGTATCATTCTGTACTGACAAAAAAAAAAAATATTGTGTGAGATTTTTATTGTATGATGTGTCTACTGTTTTTACAGGGTCCAGTGCTGTGACTCCTGTGTTTGTGAAGAAGGGAGAGGATGTGCTTCTGGAGGTCATAAATGCTGATGATCTTAAGGATTTTTATTTTGTTGAGTGGAACTTTAAGAAAACAGACATTTTAGTGAGATTTGTACCTGGTAAAGATCCAGTAGTCTCTCCTGGTTACACTGTAAGACTTGAGTTTCCTGTGAAAAACTACTCTGTGAAACTGAAGAATCTGCAACACACAGACAGTGGAGTTTATACTGCACGAGTGTTCAGGATTGAAGGAGACCAAACACTGGATGAATACAGCGTCACAGTTCAAGGTTGGTTTGTGAACATTTTAGACACTGATAGAGTTTTTTATGTCATGTTTCTAAAACTCTTCACACCTGCTGTTTCCCTCCTCAGATCCAGTGTCTCCAGTTGACCTGACAGTGGACTCTGTGTCCAACAGCTCAAACTCCTGTAACGTCACTGTGACCTGCAGAACACAGGACTCTCACATCAACAGCACTTTTAGATGTGACACCCAGACCTGCAGTCAGGAGGGAGGAGAGCAATCAAAGGTCTCAACCTCTGGTGCCTCTCTCCAGGTCTACCTGGACCTGAATGGCTCAATCATCTGCAACCATAGCAACCAGGTCAGTCGGACTGAGGACATCAAGAATCTTGAAGATTTCTGCCGCCAACATGATGGTAGGACTGAAAGCCAAATTGAATTGCTGATATTAACCTACAGTTTGGAGTTCGATTAAACTTAGAGTATGTAGCCTACACTTTTTTCTTTCTTTTTTTTTTAAAGGAAAATGTGCAATAAATAAGTTCTGCACATGACAGGAAATATCATAGTATAAATGTCGTTTATCAGTAGGCCTACTGCTAATTCTCAAACAGTTTCAGTTGGACGCTGTATCTCTACTGCTCACATGTGCCACCTGCTGGTTGTTGTTGCGCACTGCAGCTACTCCTGGATCAATTGTTTCACCCCCTTCACTGTGGCTGCGGCATTGAAATGAGTAACATCTGTATGTGAAATGGTTAACAAAGGACGACACAGGCTATTTCCACATATGTATTCATTTGTTGGATCAAATGAAAAATCAAAATCAAATTTTAATCGTGGCCCATTTTTCGATTTGCTATTTTTGATGTGAGCATAAAATCAAAAATAAGAAAAACAAACCGTTTTTTTATCTTTGTCGACTCTGTAATAAAATTAAATTTGTCCAGTGTCTCATCCGCTTTTAAGGTCTGCAAAGACACTCTCAAATTAGCATGAAGGAAACTTTCCTTTCGATACACTGATTTCCTCACAGCAGCCATTATGCTTGAATTGTTTGTGTTCCGCGGTCGTCTTCTTCTGCTACTCTATTGGGTTTTCCGGTCAGTGACGTGTGCGCAAGTGGGAAATACCATTGTGGACCATGCAGGGTAACTTTATATAGCGGAGTATAAACCAAAACCTCTGAGTAAAATATGAATGGAAAACAAACAAAAAATCATACAAAACGTAACAAATTAAAGTTGCATGACCCCCCCTGAAGCCAAAATAAAAACCATATGCCCCCCCCCAGTGCTCAAAAAAAAGTTCGGGAACCCCTCCCTGTTTTGGACCAGCCCTATTTGCATATAAATATCGATCAGCCCCTTACAAATAAAAAACTAAGTACAAAAATGTTGTGTGAAGCAATAACAGAAAAAAATAATAATTTAATACTAAAATAAATAAATAAATAAGTGCTTGCTCTTAGTGAAAATTTGTTTAAATTGTTGGATCTCTATAAATGAAAGAGTATGATGACCTTGTCTATATGAAAAGTGTCCTGAGTAGGGCTGTCAAATGATTAATTTTTTAATTTGTAATTAATCACCAAATTTCAAAAGTTAATCACAATTAATCACACTTTTTATCACAGGTTAGAATGCCATAATTTTGCATTTCAAACTATTTCTTAAAGATCCATATTAACAACCATTCTTACCAGTGTATCTTCATTGGGAATCAAATGAATCACAATTTTACAATATTACAATACACTTTTTTTATACACAATTTGATTCTATTTCCTGATCTTTTCTTTTTAACAGTTTGGTATGAAAGGAAATTACGGCCTGTCCCATAGAGACACCTGCCCCAAATACAAAACTGTTGATTTCAGTGATTTAAGCAAATAGTAGGCCGGGCTGTCAACTGAAGTTTTACCATGTATCACCTGAAAACTGGACACGTGAAGATTATTTTGGGATGCAGCTCAGCACTGTGTGTCAAGTTTTTCTCATCATAAATCTGTAATATAAAAAAAATGCATACAAAAGAAAGTGCACAGTTTGCACCCAAAGCTGTATGTGACTAATATCAAATGGACATGCCTGTAAAGGGGAGACCTGTGTGTACCCATAGAAGCATTTTCATTTAGATATCTTGAGGTGAGAGGTCAGGGGACCTCTGTAAAAATGGCCATGCTGTTTGTTCCTCGCCAAAATGAAGCCAACCTTTGGAGCTTATCAAGCCCCCTTCCTGAGAAGCTAACATGATTATTACAACTGGATTTCTTATGTCTTGTAGTTTCATGTGATCCCAGTGTCATCAGCCTAAACTCAGTCATCCAAAGCCTTTGAAAGACAGTAGCACGTGATTAATGCATTGTTAACAGCCCTCGTCCTGAGATAGTTGTTACTGTATGATTTGGTGGTATGAAAATAACATTTAATTGAATTAAATATTGAATTCAATAAATGTGTAAAAACAATCTATGCCAATGGGGTTTTCTGTGTTTGGCACAGAATGTGATATTTGTCTCCTTTATTGTAAAACTGATTTGTTCCTTCCACTCCTGTTGTGCTGCAGTGTCACAGTCTGGATCTGTTGTGTCACCACCTGTTTTGTTGTTCTCCAGATTCAGAGAGTCTCTCTCCTGGTATGTCTGTGTGCCTGGTGAAGACAGTGGTGCTCTCTGTTGGTCTGATCATCATGGTGTCTGCCGTCATCACTGTTCACCTCATGGAGAAACTCAAGAAGAAAAAATGAACAAATCGTTTTCCACAAACCAATCTTACATATCTCTCACAGCTTTTAGTTAAAGGTAGCCTGGGGAGTTTTTGACCACTGTTTTCATGCTATTCTACTGACTGACACTTGGTGGCAGTAACACACCAAGAAATGAAGAAATAAACCAACAAAGGCGAGGAGTTAGAAGAGTCAGCAAACGTGGATGTAAACAGCATAGGATATAAAATATTTGTGAAAAAAAAAAAAAAGAAAGAAATTGGAAAAGCAATGGAATCAGTGTGTTTGTGAGGTTTCAAAAATATTCACAATGCATTTTTAGTGAGTAAAATCTAATGTAGAAATTGTTCTTCACAAAACTCCACAGGGCACCTTTACTACACATGCTGATTATTCTTGATGATCCATAATCACTATGTTCACTGTTAGTAAAATAATTGTACAGAGATGAGCATGTCTAAAAATGTTTTTGGAGGATGTTATCTTGGGGGAAAAAAGTTTCTATTTGTATATGACCAAGACCAACAACGACAATGGGCCCCTGGGCTCAAACATGCCTTTCCTACATAGAAGCAAGACACACAGACTTTATTGTTGTTTTGACTCTATAATTTTCGTTATTTTGTTTCTCTTTGCAGTTCTTTCACATCTCTTTGTGGTCATTTTAAGTTTTCTCCTGGTCGGTATGTGTTGATTTGAGTGACATTTTGCAGGTGAAGGCCCCTGACACTGTGGGCCCCTGGGTCTGTGCCCGCTCAGGAACCCATTCATGCATGTGGTCCTACTTGCAATATTCTAAAAAAGATAGCATGTATATGTGTGTGTTTATATGTACAGTATGTTTCAGAGTTTGTTGAAGCATGTGTAAATCTGGTACATGCACCATTACTGGACACTTATTAAAGCTATATAATCATCTTACATGTTTTGTGAATGTGTTCATAAATAAAAGCCTAAAGATCCCCTCTGGTATATTGTGAGTGTTTCAGCGAGGAATTGATCAGTGCTGATATTATAGCAAAGCTGAAACACAGTTTTGGTGTGTGTGTCCACTTAACTCAAAACATGTTATTTTTGATTCTAACAATGTATCAAAATGATGAAAAACTGTAATAAAACACAAGCAAATAACACAGTTTTTGATTTGGAAAACATTTCTTCATTTTGCCCATTTCCTCAAATCCAGACTTTATTATTTAATTGCTCACAATCTAAAACTCTGTTCCTGTGTCAGGCAAATCTGGGAGAGTAATGTTTTTAAAAAATCTTACCTGGGGAACTTCATATAGTGTATATTCCATGCTCTCTTTTTTATCTGCAAAATACATGTTGATTTGCTTTAGTTTACATTTCATTCTGACAGTTTGACCTTTTCTGCTACTGACTGCATTACATTTACATTACTTTAGCTGCAGTAACAACAAGTTAGATTTTGGGTGTGTCTAAATTACTGTATATTCTCACAGCAGCACACTTCAAAGCCTCTACTATGTGTAGGGTTGGATATTTTAGTGGTTGAATCAAAAAATGTGCTTTGGCAAACAGGATGCTGAGAATGAATGACATAAAGCATAAAGACTGCTCCAATCTTTAGACTGTCCCATTTGTCTATATATGCTCAGTTTGACTTACTTTTTCCGCTTTTTGGATGATGAAGAAATGGCAGAATAAGAATGATGAGGAGAATGAGAACTGGAACAAGGATCGCAACCACACCGACAGTAGCATTGTTGGAGTGTTGTTCAGGATCTGTTAAGAAACACAAAAGCCAGATAAGAAACGTACGTCTGGTTTAAGTCATGCAACACAACTGAGAGTGTGTCACTGTAGTGTCTCATCTTGCAAAGGTCCAAGGCTAAGTTTGTTGTGCAGATGGAAGATTCAGCATTTCAAAACAAGAGATCACAGCAACACAGGACAGTTCAAATAACCAGCCTTCCAAAAGTCACCAAATCAGCTAATTTATAGGCAGGGTGAAGGTATCTGCTCGACTTCACCCTCCAGGGAAATAAATCAAAGGTGTTGAAACTCCAGCAACACTTGTTGTATTTAGAACAATTTTACTGCAAGACCCTGATGACCCTGATGACCCTGATGAAGACCACAAGCCGAAACGCCTTGTTCTTGCAAAACGGAACAACACAGTCTTTTCAGTGTTAAGCATTGAAGAGAAGCCTGATGACCAATGTATCAATGTTGTTCTTTAGATCAGCGTGGAGCAAACTATATTCTTACGTGTTTTGCATTATACCACTGGTGCAGTGCAAAGTGCTCAAAAGATCAGGTCACATATGTCTGCATTAACAACAGAACATGGTCTGTGTTTTTACTTTTGGTTGAGGCTTTTTAAAACTGTGTTCCTGTTTCTTAGTGGAGAATAATTACTGTGTAGAAGAGCTTTTGCAGGTTCCTTTTTCTTTGACACACAGTGTCTGTTTTAAGTGGCAACATTTATAGTTACCACAGGTATCTTTGGTTTATGCATACTGAGTTCTGTGTCAATGCAAGAGGTGTTAAATATAGAGCTACATGAAAGGAAGTGGTAGAGCCACCAGTGATGAGTTCATTTATTCTGGAAAAGGGAACAAAGTATCTTGCACAAAACCATGTTGCATTCATACTGACCCTTACGCATCCTGTATTGAAGCATATTGATGCAACTGTAACATTTTTCTGTCCCTCTTTGTCTCCTCATGTTTTGTCCTGTTTAATTCCAATCCAATGACATGATGTTGAAAACTGTCTCGGAGCTAACTCTGGTGTAATATACAAAACTGGCTCCTCTAAGCAAATAAATCAAATATAAACAAAATACTATTCAAATTATTTCAAAGAGGCCTGTAGGATCAGTTAAACTATAATAGTACTCTTGTTTATCATCTTTTCTTTGTCTTTGCTTTCCTGACAAAGGTTTGAAATGCATCATTTCAGTCTTTCACAACAGATCTCAAGCAGTAAAACAGCTCAGAGAGAAACTCTGAAAGGATAAGTTAATTTGCTCACATCATGAGCGAGGTTATGTGGTTTTGAGTGGAAGAACGCAACTATGACAAGGCTTCAACCCTGTGGTGAGTGTGTCAGAGCAAAACACACACATTATTGCACTGTGTAGTCAGACAGTGACACTGACAGAGACTCTGTGATGTCTGTGTTTGTGATACTGGGGCTGCTGGTCTGCACAGAGGCACAAGGTAGGATAAAAACTACTGAAATACTGTCAACAGATATGTTAGGCTTCTTTATTGTGATCAGTTAACTGAACATTATGAAGTGACTTCAGATTTTATCTTATTATTGGCAACACATGTGTGCTATCTGACTGAATGTGCTATTTTATCAGAGCAGTTGGGAAGAGGGGATTAATGATCCTTCATTTGTTTGTATAAAAAGTTAAAAAGTGATAACATTTCTATGGCGAGGGAGTGGTTTCTAAGAATTTTAGAGGAAGGAAACACAGTGTTGAGTGATTTCATGACAGTGAATATGCCCTGCTTCACTGTGCAGGTTTTAAAAACAGTCTTAATATATTTAGGTCTCAAACTACATTAACAGATCAGGATGGTAGCAAGATAAACTTTTCACTTACTTGTCAAGAAAAATGTATTGTAAGTTCCTTATCTAAAAAATAGCCTTTCAATGCCGAACATTAGTAGACTCCTGAATTAAAAATTACATACGTAGAAGAAGTTTAAAGAAGAAATTATTGACAGACATCTTTATTTAAAAAATTACATATTACCAGTATGTTATTACACTGTGAAGTTCTTAGAGCTGCTTTGATGCATTGCATTAACGTGGCAGATGCTTTTGTTCAAAGTGACTTAAATTTTTCTCTCATTCACTCACTGAGAACAATCTGGGGTTCTCGCTCTAGGCCACTTTGGCACACGGACAGAGGGAGCAAAGGATCAGAGCTGGTGAACAGCAGTGTCAGATGAAAAAGAGGACAAGGTTGAAGGAAGTCCCATTTTTCAGACGAGACGCAGTGGGAAGACTGAAGGATTGAAAAAAAAAAAGGAACCTTTGAGTAACATCTAACTCTCATTAGGCTTAGTTTCACCTCTATGCTCAAGGGAAGGTGTGTCAAGAGTTACTGTTAGTAGCAGTACCGTAAGAGTGGTAAAGAATGGTTAAAAAAAAAATCTACATATATATCCTCCTGATACCCTGTGTTCTCATATGAGGACATCTCATTTTGGGTTTACTTGACCTAAAACTTCTTTCTACTTAACACAGACCTGTTGCTTTCGTTTGTAAACACATTTGTTCCATCTAGTGGTAGTGAGGTCACAATACACTAATCCATCTAAAAACAAGATGGCAACTGTCTCTGCCAAGTCAGTCTGCAGTCGATCCCGAAACAAAAGTGGACAAGATCCAAAACCTGATCACACTTTATGGTTGAAACTTGTTTATTTGTGAATGATGATGTTTAACGTTTGATATGCCAACAAATTTGACCATTTTTAGCAACAGTAACGAGCTAAGACGCTTTTCTTTATGAAGTACTCGTTTGAAGACATTGGGACTTTATTGTTGTTCCATTTGTGGGCATTGGGACTTAATTATGGTGGACAATATTTTGTTTTTTATACTTAGCAGGTCGCACTGATCCCAAATATATAGGAGAAATTAAAAATACATACCAAATAAAAGTACGAGTCTCAGGAGTGTATATATGGTGACTCTAAATTATCCTCAAGAGGATAAGCGGTTAGAAAATGGATGGAAATATATATATAATAACATTTTGAACATACTGAGTGATAGGCCAGCAGCAGCAGAAATGAAGCAACAAAAAAAAAGGAATAACTTAATAAACTATGATAAGCTGAATTTAAATAATGATGTGACATATAAATCAAGTTCAGTAAAATTCAGTATTGACCAAAACAGAAAACAAAAACATTTAGCCTATATTGTTTGTGATTTTTTTTTTATTGTATGCAGGGTCCAGCGCTGTGACTCCTGTGTTTGTACAGAGGGGAGAGGATGTGCTTTTGAACATCATGAAAGCTGATAGTCTTGACCAATTTATTCTTTTTTCATGGAAATTTAATGGAAAGGACTTTTTAGTAACAGCTGATCCTGACATCTATGAAAGGACCTGATGGTGTATGTTAAGGCAGAATTTTACCATTTTACCAAAAAGATGTACATACCCTGGCAGAGGTACACGCCTTTTGAGTCATTTCTAATTCTTATTTTGAAACTCCCTTTCATTTCTACTTTGAATTTCACTATGTATTTTAACCTTTACAGTAAATAACATCAGCAGCACTTTTAGAAATAGGGAATAGGACAAGGTGAAAGGAAGTCCCTGGTTTTCCAAAAGAGGGAGTGGAAAGAAAAATAAAAACTGTAACATCTCGCTCTCAGTGGGCTTAGTTTCAGTTAAACTCCTCTATCCTGAAGCATGCTGTGACACAATACAAGCACATACAAGGCATTTTAAAGACATTTTCCAACCCTTTGACAGTCATGATAAGCCCAAGGTATTAGATTATTCAATGAGTTAGAAATATAGTAGGATTGGAGTAACATTTAGTATTGACCAAATAACCACATATTCTGTGAGATTTTTATTGTATGATGTGTTTTTACAGGTTCCAGTGCTGTGACTCCTGTGTTTGTGAAGAAGGGAGAGGATGTGGTTTTGAACATCACGAGAGCTGATGGTCTTGAGGAAGTTATTGTTTTTTCATGGAAATTTAATGAAAAGGACGTTTTAGTAACATTTGTTCCTAATAACACTCCAAAAGTTTATCCTAATTACACTGGAAGGCTGGAGTTTTCTGTGGAAAATTACTCTGTGAAACTGAAGAATCTACAAAAGACAGACAGTGGAGTTTATACTGCACAAGTGTTAAAGATTTCACAAGAAGTAAAAGTAGCTGAATACAACGTCACAGTTCAAGGTTGGTTTGTTAGCATTTTAGACACTGATAGAGTTTCTTACGTCATGTTTCTAAAACTCTTCACACCTGCTGTTTCCCTCCTCAGATCCAGTGTCTCCAGTTGACCTGACAGTGGACTCTGTGTCCAACAGCTCAAACTCCTGTAACGTCACTGTGACCTGCAGAACACAGGACTCTCACATCAACAGCACTTTTAGATGTGACACCCAGACCTGCAGTCAGGAGGGAGGAGAGCAATCAAAGGTCTCAACCTCTGGTGCTTCTCTCCAGGTCTACCTGGACCTGAATGGCTCAATCATCTGTAACCATAGCAACCAGATCAGCTGGACCGAGAAGAAAGAAATAATTGAACAATCCTGCTCTCGACATGCCGGTAAGACTGAATTGTCTGACTGAATTTGTTGAAACACATTGTCTGAAGTTAGGCTAAACTTTGAGAAAATAATCGTTTTGTGTGTCTGTTTGTTTGTTTGTTTTTGAAGAAAATGTCTGATAAATAAGTTCTGCACATGACTCAACCACCCTGTCAGGCTGTAGAGGGAGAATACAAAACTAGAAAGTACAGAAATGTTAGAATGAAAGAACATCAAATGACAATAATAATTCAATAAACAAGTTGCATTTATTTTTGCTAATGCAGTTTTTCTGTATTTGGCACAGAATGTCACATTTGTCTCCTTCTTTGTAATTTATACTACAGAACATATAGGTCAGCCCCTGAAACTTGTTGCTGCAGTGTCACAGTCTTGATCTGTTGTGTCACCACCTGTTTTGTTGTTCTTCAGATTCAGAGAGTCTCTCTTCTGGTATCTCTGTGTGCCTGGTGAAGACAGTGGTGTTCTCTGTTGGTCTGATCATCATGGTGTCTGCCGTCATCACTGTTCACCTCATGGAGAAACTCAAGAAGAAAGAATGAATAAATAGACAAAACACATAGACCTCACAGTGTTGTCTAGAAAAAAGATTAAAGGTATCCTCTGGAGAGTTTGACCACTAGTAGCACTATGGCACAGTCTATTTTATTTTATTTTTCAGTGCTTGAGTCCTTGTGTACACATGAGCCTGCAAGGCAGCACATTTATACATTCCTGCCACTGACTTCATGCTATTCCACCGAATGACACTGGATGGCAGTAACACACCAAGAAATGTAGCAATGAGGCAACAAAGGCGAGGAGGTAGAGCACTTCAAACAAACAAACACGGGTGTAAACAATGTAGGATTTAAAATATGTGTGAAAACCTTTTATATAGCTACTGATTATTCTTTATTATCCATTGAATATACCCAATATTCACTGTGCTCACTTTGTAAATAGAAGGATTGTAAATAGATGACCATGCTAAAAATATTTTTGGAGGATGTTACCTGAAAAAAAAAAAAAAAATAATAATAATAATAAAAAGATGTATTTTTGTAAGATCACAGCCAACAGCATACAAGAAATACTGAGCAGTACATTATATGCAACACTGAATGTGGTCCTACTTACAACATTCTAAAAAAAATCACATGTTTGTTCATTTGTATGTCCATTATTCGTTCAAGCATGTCTTATTATTTTAGTGAAAGCAGTTTGTGGTAGATGCAGCATTATAGGACAATTATTATTAAAGCTATTGTAATAGCTATTGTTGTAGCTTGTAATTTTCTGAATTAATAAAGGTGGAAATCATGTGTCACTGACTTATTTTCCACTCTGGTATACTGAACTCTGTGGAATCGATCAGTGCTGCTGTGATAAGAAATACACTTGAAACACTGAATTCACAACAATATATTCGTATGGAAAAATAAAACATTTAATGACAGTTGTAAGCTTGTTCCAGCGTAAGCTCTGCTGTTGATGTTAAGACCAGCTACAAACTTTGCACAGCACACTTTCCAAGCCTACTGGGAGTATTCCTATAATATCTGTATAAATAACTAGCCTACATGTTAAAAAAGCATCTTTTTAAGAAACTGAAAAATCTGAATATACACATATATATATACAGTTTTACTAATTTGCCTCATGTTGAACAAAATACATGGTGCAAACACACAGAAATAAATTAATTCAAGTCTTCAGGGAAAAAAAAAAAGTAAAGAAAATTGGTATGAATTGTTCCAATGGCCCAATCTTTGGTTGTAACACTGTTAGCTGAAGGTTATGCCACATAGCACACATTTATTAAAGAATAACATTAAAAAAAATACAATAAAATAATACAAGAACGTATGTGAGCTGAGTTTCAAAGGTGGTCACAGCAGCGAGGTTCCTGTGTGTCTTAAAATGGTTACAGTACTTCTGCACTGCATTTTTACTGTAATACAGGCTAAGGTTAACGTCTGAACAGGTGAATAAGTGAGATAAAGGCTCAACTCCAGGTACTCAAGCTTGAACTTCCAGGGGTAACTAAAATCTGTTCAGTTTTTCTCACTTCTTCCAAATTGATCTTGATTGTATCGGAGAATTATTGACAACAGTGTTCCAAGATGGTGATTCAGTCATTCAAAGGAAATGTCCTCACCAGTGCACACCCCCAAAACTCCTTCAAATGTTTCCACATTTTGGTGCCTATTGAACATGAGAGTCTCTCTCTGGCTGAGCTAATACAGAGAGCAACTTCTGATTGTGTGTGATGCATTGTTTTACAGTCTATTCGTACGGTGCAGGTCAGGCAAACGTAAACATCGACAGCTTGGGCAACATTTAAATACAAACTAGAAATAGCGGCAAGTGCAGATTGTGAAATACAATTCCTGATTATTTTTTTAAGGGCTTGGATGGCTTTTCCACCTGAGCATACAGGCTCTCTGGCAGAGGTTTGTCTCTAGTCTCTGTGGATCTCACAGTTCCAGTGTGAGGCCCCACCAAGCAGTATGTGGAGGTTGGAGAAACCTCTGAAATGTCACGTGTTGTTCTCTGATCTGGTGTTGGGGCTGTAGACGCAATCTGGAAAATAAATCATACAACCTTTTTAGCATTGGTTACTTTGTTTTTACATTACTCCTTACTTATAATGATGCTATATTACTGTATTAATTTGAAGTAGTCTCACTACAATAAACAGCAACACTTATGATTTTCTCAAAAACTAAAGACTTTTGTGTCATTGGCTCCAAAAGTAATAAGCCTGTTTTTCATAACATTTCAGTTCATTTCTTTCTAAAAATGCATGCAATTGCTATAAAATACATATTTAGGTGTGATTAACAAGAGAAGAATAAATTGTCTCACTGTATCTGAAAATGATCCGTTGTTAAGTACAAATGAATCGCTTGGCCGCCACAGCCCAGAACACTGCAGTTTAAACAAAAGCACATGTAGAAAGCACTGACAGCACTTTGACATGACATAAAGAACACTGCATTTATAAAAAGACGCTGCAAACTACAGTCTCCTCCTTTGCTAGATTTGTTCTAAGAATGAAAAATATGTTTGCAAAAATATTAAACACTGAGTGCAGCTTTCACTTGAGACTCATCTGCTCTCAATATTTACTGTGTAAAAAATGCAGAAACACACTTTTGGTTCACTAGGAAGTCACAAAAAGCTTAAAATAACTGGTGTTTGCCAAAGAATGGAAGCAAATTGTACTTTTGATTCTAACAATGCATCAAAAGGCTAGAAAACTCTAATAAAACACAAGCAAACGACACATACGCAGCATAAAGAAACACAGGACTAATTGCCAGACGAGACTTCAGCAGCAGGTTTGGATAGATGGCTACTGGTGTATCAGGTTCATTGGGTCCAAACCACTACATCTGAGCACAAGCAAGAAGTACAACCAGTGATGTGTGCATGTAGCAGGTAGGAACAAGCAGCAGAACCAGGTATTATACAGTAAACAGACCACCTTGTCAGGAGAATGTACGTTGGTGTGCATAGGGATAGTTAACAGAAGTATCTGAGGCTCCAGTTTTTGATTTTGAAAACATTTCTTAATTCTGCCCATTTCCTCAAATCCAGACTTTATTATTTAATTGCTCACAATCTAAAACTGTTCCTGTGTCAGGAAAATTTGGGAGAGTGATGTTCTTAAAAAAGCTTACCTGAGGAATTTCATATACTGTATTTTCCATGCTCTCTTTTTTATCTGCAAAATACATGTTGATTTGCTTTAGTTTACATTTCATTCTGGCAGCTTGACCTTTTCGGCTACCAACTGCATTACATTTACATTACTTTAGCTGCAGTAACAACAAGTTAGATTTTGGGTGTGTCTAAATTACTGTATATTCTCACAGCAGCACACTTTAAAGCCTCTATGTGTAGGGTTGGATATTTTGTGATGTTGGTGACTCCTAGTGGTTGAATCAAAAAATGTGCTTTGGCAAACAGGATGCTGAGAATGAATGACATAAAGCATAAAGACTGCTCCAATTTTGAGTTTGTCTCATCTGTCTACAATAAACTCTGGTAGACAAATGGGATTTTGCAGATTTTACTTGTAATCACATGTTAAAATGCACAGTTTGACTTACGTTTTTGTCTCTTTTGATGCCAAAAACAAACCACAAGCACAAAAATGAGGAGAATGAGAACTGGAACAAGGATCGCAACCACATGGACAGTAGCATTGTTGGAGTGTTTTCCAGAATCTGTTAAGAAACACAAAAGCCAGATTAGAAATGTCTGGTTAAAGTCATGCAACATAACTGAGAGTGTGTCACTGTAGTGTCTCATCTTTGATCACAGCAACACAGTTCAGCTCAAATAACCAGCCTTCCAAAAGTCACAGAATCAGCCTTTTTAAATACCACCTGCTTTTTCAAGAAGGCAGGGTGAAGGTTTGTGGCACGACTTCACCTGCAAGGTACGTGGAGTAGGGAAATAAATCAAAGGTGTTGAAACTCCAGCAGCACTTGTTGTATTTTGAACAATTTTACTGCAAGACCCTGATGACCCTGATGAAGACCAAGCTAAAACGCCTTGGTCTTGCAATTAAGTTGTTTCAAATACTACAGATGTCTGTGGAGTTTCGACCTCTTCAACAAGGCCACCCTGGAAAAATTCTCACTGACCAATTTATGTTTTGGCTTTATGCCCTACAAACTATTAACAATTAATGTTTGCCAAAAAATAAGCCTAGTTATTTTTCCTGTTCAAGACAGTGCTGAACTGCAGTCTACTGTAGACTGTCTATGGTAAAAAGGTCATCTTGAGGTGAGGACAAAAATAGTTAATAGGGTTAATAGGGTAAATAGTGCTTTCTAAAAGTCAAACTCACACTGCTTTTATTTAATTCTACAACACTTAAATCCTATTACCTACACATCCTAAAAGACAATAAAAAAAACACAAACACATTTTAACCATGTTTGTATCAAACCCAATATATTTATAATAATAATTAATCATAACAATAATAAATTATATTTATTTCTCACTTTTAACTTGCTACAGTACAAACTGTACATTATTGTCAGTTGGCTGATTTGGCTTTCAGTCTTACCATCATGTTTGGGGCAGAAGTTTTCAATCATTTTAATGTCCTTTGTCTGGCTGACCTGGTTGCTATGGTAACAGATGATTGAGACATTCAGGTCCAGGTAGACCTGGAGAGAGGCACCAGAGGTTGAGACCTTTGATTGCTCTCCTCCCTCCTGACTGCAGGTCTGGGTGTCACATCTAAAAGTGCTGTTGATGTGAGAGCCCTGTGTTCTGCAGGTCACAGTGACGTTACAGGAGTTTAAGCTGTTGGACACAGAGTCCACTGTCAGGTCAACTGGAGACACTGGATCTAAGGAGGGAACGTTTGAGTGAAACATTTTAGAAACATGACAGCAGAAACTTTCTACGGAGTCTCAAAAACAAAAAGTGCTTTAACAAACCAACCTTGAACTGTGACGCTGTATTCAGCCAGTGTTTGGTCTCCTTCAAACCTTGTCACTCGTGCAGTATAAACTCCACTGTCCGTGTGTTGCAGATTCTTCAGATTCACAGAGTAGTTTTTCACAGGAAACTCAAGTCTTACAGTGTAATTAGGAAAGACATTTGGATCTTTACCAGGTGCAAATCTCACTAAAATGTCTGTTTTCTTAAAGTTCCACTCAACAAAATAAAAATCCTTAAGATCATCAGCATTTATGACCTCCAGAAGCACATCCCCTCCCTTCTTCACAAACACAGGAGTCACAGCACTGGACCCTGTAAAAACAGTAGACACATCATACAACAAAAATCACAAAAAATATGCAGTTATTTGGCCAGTACTGAATGTTACTCCATTCCCAGCACACTGAATTATGAATTCAAATTTAAGTAGCTTTTCGTGGTTTATCAAGGGTTGGAAATTGTCTTTAAAAAAAGTTGTATTGACTTTGTCTCTTGTGTCACAGTTTGTCTCAGGATAGAGGAGTTTAACTGAAATTAAGCCCACTGAGAGTAAGATGATACTCAGTCTTTATTTTTCTTTACACCCAGTCTCCTCTGAAAAATGGGACTTTCTTTTACCTTGTACTCTTTCTGTTCCTCCCTCCAACCCACACTATTGTTCACCAGTTTGGACAGGGGATCAGACTGTGAGACTGTTTTTGGTATTGTGCATACAATAATACTAAGCTATTCAGATAATACACAAGTTCATATATTCATGTTTTTATTTTAAACATGTGCAAGGTACAGTGAGAAGGGTGGCCTTGCCACTGCCATTTATAAACATATCTTGTCAGCTGATACCAATGCCAATATCAACACTGTCTGTCAACTGCATGATAATCAAGCATGCAAGCTATTGAAATTGACGTTTCTATTTTAAACATAAATGTGGAAACAAAACTAAAGGATGGCCTATTAGTGCTAGTGTTACAGGCATATACTGCTTTTTTAAAAATATAAAAGTCAGAACATCGCAAAAATAACAGCAACAACACAATCTTTAGGTTAGGACTATTCAATTACACTTTGAACTGGGCTGGATTTTAAAACCAGATAATGTCGATGGGCCACATTTTTGGCAGCAGGCAACTGATCCACTTTTTTTTTTTTTTTTAGCAGACAGACAGACAGACAGACAGACAGATATTCATGCATGGCCCCCCTTAACATAATGCAGAAACAGAATAAAAAAAGAGCTATCAATACACAGAAGCATAATAAGTGACATTAACAATATCTATCAACACTGTCTCTCTACCAGCATCTCCCTCTCCATTCATCCTGCTCTCTGTCCTGTCTTACTCTTGTTGGCAATAACTATGCTCGTTACTGTAAGTAAGTGCAATTAAACCTCTGCCAGTAAAAAGCCAATACTTTATCAATACATGTGATCAGCATGTAGAAAGCCATATTTCAGCCTGCTCTGTCCACAGTCTCTCATTCACCGATAGTATGATTTACAATTGTGGTAAACACAAGCACATCACGCTCGCAGGTTAACAGCAAATTGTTAAAGACGAACTGAAATGAAAGCTAACACTCATAGACTGCTTACACTGTAGTAGGAGTAAAGTTCACATATGCCTCGTGCCTCATGCATTTACAACAGTTTCAACTATAAGGGAGCGATGACACCGAGATGAAACACCAGAAACTCGACGCCAGTAAAACCATTGTTTTCCTATTATTCAGCGTGTCTGACTGGCATTCAAGCGTCTTTTTAGATGCTTCTTTTTAGACACACATTTTTAGACACGCTTAGACGCTGAAAAGTTAAAATATTTTCAACTTTTTGAGTGTCAGACGCCAGTAGCTAGCACGCATTGAATAAGCGCTTCAAGCGTTTCAAGTGTCTTTGAAGCACCCGCGTCTCTAGCGTCTCATTTCTGTGTGATCACCCCCTAATGCATCTCAAACCAGTTCCGGAGGTTTTTGAAAATTACACAGATGCTATCTACCGTAAAGGCTAAGAGATACATTAACCTCCCGAGACCCTGCGTCCTCATATGAGGACATCACATTCTGGGTTTGCTGCATCTTATACCTCATTCTGCTTCACTTAGACCTGTTGTCCTCATTTGTGGACACTTTTTGTGCCATAGTGAGACCACAATTATGGTCGAAACTTGTTTATTTGTGATTAATATTGTTTGTAGTTTGATATCACAACAAATTTACCAGTTTTACCAACATTAACAAGCTGTTATAATTGTCTCGTTTGAGAACACTGCCATACTGTTGACCATGAAATCCTTATTTCTCGCTTGGAGCAATGGGGGGCATTAAGGGCTAGCTCTGCAATGGTTCAGGTCCTATTTAGCAGACCGCACTTTCTGTGTTAGCCTTGATAACTTTGTGTCCTCCACCGCCCCTCTATCGTTTGGGGTCCCGCAGGGCTCAATTCTTGGCCCTCTTCTTTTCTCCCTTTATTTATTGCCACTGGGCACCATACTCAGGAAACATGGAATGTCATTTCATTGTTATGCTGATGACAGTCAGATCTATGTGCCTCTTAATAAGAATGATGCCTACTCTATTAATTCACTGCTCAGTTGTTTTGATGACATTAAAGCCTGGATAGCTTTGAATTTCTTAAATTTTAATGAAAAAAAGACAGATGTGATGGTTTTTGGCAGCACCTCTGTGACCCCTCCAGTAGATCTGGGTCCCCTGGCCCAGTACGTTAAGCCTACCATCAAAAACTTAGGGGTTACAGTTGATGCAGACCTTAAGCTCAACAGTCAGATCAAGGCTGTAGTAAAATTGAGCTTTTTTCAGTTGAGGCAGCTAGCCAAAATAAGGCCAATTCTTGATTTAAAAAAAAAAGCACTTTGAAACAGTAATCCATGCCTTTGTCACTACTCGGCTGGATTACGTCCTTTTGCTGTTGCAGCTCCAAATCTCCTTAAAACCCACCTCTTTTCTTTGGCTTTTAACACCGTGTAGGACGTTGATTTTATTTGTTCTTACATATGTTGCCTCGTGTGATTTGTGTATGTTATTGTTTTTTATATGCTATGTTTATATTTTGATTATGTTATTTATTTATCTTGCTGTACAGCACTTTGGGCCTCTGTGGTTATTTTAAAGCACTTTATAAATAAAGTTGGATTGGATTGGATTTTTTTTTTGAAAAATGATTACCCTCTCATCATGCAGTATTTAAGCCTTGTACAAGCATAAACAATGCAAACTAACTAAATGATCAGCTGTACTTTACTTCGTTAGACTGAAGATTAATCTCCAGATTAACAACAAAGAAACACAGTTTTGTGACCCTTGGCTAACGGGTGGGGTAATAACTTGCATAACTATAAATCTCAATATATCTCAACAAAAGTTTACTGAGAATTGTATATAATTCTCAATATCATATAATCCAAAAATTAGCTGCAGTCAAACATTAAGTTTCTGATCTTGTTTCTATTGCTGAAATAGTGCTACAGTAGCTACAACATCTTTGATTTAACAACAAACAAAAGTCAATTGACAATATAAACAAAATAAAGTTGTTACCTTCTGAACGCAGCAGAGTAACGGCAAAGAGAAGTACGATGAGCTCCATTCTGCAACATGTGTCAAATCAGGAAGTGGTCTAGCTATTTGTGAGCCTCTCAAGGCTTACAGGAACTAGAAGTGACTCTTCTCTCTCTCATTCTGGACAATCCAATGTTAAAAGCTTTTATTACAATTGTTACTACAGGAGGAAAGTCCAATTTCTTCTAAATTTATTTGAGCAACACAAATAAAAGTATGGATCATGGTAAGCATATACTTCACTGGGTGCATAGGGTGTATGCTCCTCTACTCTACTCTACAGTACCTCCCCGTGTAAGACATGAAACAAAATATGGCCTTGAATAACTCATAATCAGCTTTATTAAACCACTTTTTAGAGAGAGTGTCTCATATGATCTCTCCATTGGCATTTTAAACACTAGTAACATTGCAGAGCTTGATGTTGGTTAAGAAAATGTTACATAGACATGCAATTTCCAACATATTCATATCCATCATACCCATCCTTGCTTCATCATTGTCACACATTTCCAGCAGAAAAGAATCACTGTAAGTGATTTACAAGATTACTTTCACATTCTCAGCACTCACCTCTGGTGGTCCTCCTCATGTCCTTGTCATCTTTAGTGGAAAATAAAAAAGGGCTTCGACAAAATGTTTAGTGTTAATTTGACAATGTTAGTATCTCAAAAATCACATGGACATACAGACGGCTCCTACTTCACACAGAAAGCTCCTGATGTTAACAGTAACCTGATGGGTGTTTACATCCATGTACGTCCAGCAGCTGTATGTGATGATCTCAAAACATTATCACACTTGTATAAGTTAGTTAGATTAAAGCCTGTGAGACAGAGAAACTGGAATTCCAATTGTCTTTGTAGGAAGGATGCATCTTAGGTTTATCCTAACTGCTTAAAATCCAGTGATATTTATTGTATAAGTGCTATTAGTAGTATCAAAAACATATCTTCCTATGGTAAGGCTCCAAACATAAGCAGCTAATCCTCCTAAGGTGCAAATGTACATCATGTACTTACATAAAGTGCTAACTGTCTCTCTTGAAACAGCAGTAACAGTCACACATGAAATGCCCACACCATTAAGAGACACAGAGCACCTTGAACTCAATATATTCATCTGAAGTTTGTCTACATTCCAGTTGTAGTGCTACATTAGTTAAACAGAAAGTGCTTTACCTAACATTTTACAGTGCAACACATAGAGCTGTCATTCTGTTCATGTGTCTTTAGCACAAGTACTTCCGTCATTTTACAACAGGAAATGTAAAAATATCCGCATGAGAGTGTTGCAAATGAGTTGGGCGTGGGGATTGTATGAGCTCTATATGAACTGGTTTAACATTCGTGTTTTTACAGTAATAAAAGCAAACCGAGCTGAAACTCAAATATGACTTTTTCCAAATGTGTAAAACATACACTGTGTATTCATTAACCACATTGTTTTAGAGGAAGTATAGGAAGTTCTACTCCATCTGTGAGTGTTTCCTGCCCCTCGTTATCACACTAACCTTACTTCTACTCTTGACATACAAAAAACCACACTCATTTGACTGACACAAGTGGGGGAGGACACAAACCAGACGAGTGGGGTTTTTGTCTTCTCAACTGCTTGTTTAGTTTCTCTTTGTTTTTATGTTCTCTGCACAAATAAATAATCTGACCTGTTATTTTCTTAGTTATAAAAGTGTGTACAGTATATGTGAGGTCGCCACACTCAAATGTAAATAGTAGCTGCAGTTTGGAAGTGTGTTAAGCTGTCATATGAATTCAGTCAAACCAGTGTAGAACATGTATCTTCCCAGCAAACATATAACAAACTTGGAGTTGACCATACAGTACTCCAGTAGTCCATATTTGGTGCTACTGGGACCTAGATATCTTTCAGAAGTTCAGAACAGTCTAAAAAGAGTCACCCAAGCTGTTATGACACCGAAACATTCCCTTCTCAACCATGTCGTCTGGTCACACGTTGCTGATGCGAACACTGAGAGCAGTGTCTCTGACCCGGCCACGTTCGTCCCCTCTCTCCCTGTAGCTCTGCTCCAGACGAATCTTCTCTGGATCGGACGCCTCGGGCACAGTCCCACCCCCGTTGCTCTGGTACCCATGCTGAGGGCTGGATGGTTTAAAGATGGGCGTTGTCTTGGTCTTGGCCACTTTGTCGAAGAAGGCAAAGTCCGCTACATATTTGCCTGATGGGGAAAGGGAGACCACAGGGGGGAACTCATAGCCCCAGAGAATCTCATCCGGCAGGTAGGAGGTTCGGACCTGGCAGGTGGCGGAGGTCGGTTCAATTGTAGCACTCATGATCACCATTAGCTCAAAGTCTGCCAACTCTGGATCAGTCCAGCCCCCGCCTGGTGGAGGTTAATGAGAAGGAGGAGATGGGGCACATTACAGAGGGGTGTAGAAAAGAGGCAGAAAATGAATGTACAAAGTGGAGTTTTTATTCACTGCCAGTGCTATAGAGCAGTGGTTCCCAACTGGTCCAGCCATGGGGTCCAGATTTCTCCTTAGTCATTAGTTCAAGGTCCCACTGTTTGATATATTCAGCATCATACTTCCGTTTGGCCATGTCGTTGAGCTACTTTGCTGTTTCTGTCAAGTAGCTGTCAGTCAGTCACTCTACAGCAGAAAACAGCACTTCATAATAAAAGCTCAGTGCTGGAAATGTACTGTTCTTCATAATAAGGTTTTACAAACTTGACACATTTGCGAGTCAATTACAGTCCATTCAGAATGGGCCCATGACCCACTTTTGGATAACAGCCTGCCAGTTGGGAACCACTGCTATAGAGTAATGTTGTGAGTAGGTCCCTATGTTGTTTGTATCTCGTGAACGCTCACGAGGATGCACTTGATACAAATGCATGGCAATGACTCAATACTACTGCACTGACCAACTGTTTGTATGCACCAAGAAATATAGCAATGCATCATTATAAGGAACAAACAAGTGCTTCACACCATTTGAGCTCCCCAACCACTAAAAATAGGAACTATATTTCTGGTATGCAGTTTACCATTTTGTCATAATTTCTCAGTAATTAACTCCTTCTACGTCAGAATTCATTACTAAAACTCATTTCATACGTATGACATAGTTCAGATTACATGTGTACAAGCAAATTTTCTCATGAGCTTGACACCTATGCGAGGTGGCTGTCAAGCAGATGACAGAGCAGTGTTTGTCACAACAAAAGCAGGTGATTTTGATGCAAATATAAGCTGGGCATGTCCCACCAGGTCTGTAGGGGTCAAACTGGGTATTTTTAGCCCAAACGTAGTGTTTCACTAAGCCTAACCAATTGGGTTTTGTGCCTAAACCTAATCACACATTATCCAGAGCAATGTGACCACTTAAAAATGTTAAGTTTTGACATGTACACCACATATGAAACATATAAATGGAAACAAACTGGATGGTCTTTGGAGGCCCTACAGACACTCAACACACCACAAATCAGCCTTCATTACCAATGGGCAGTGAGAATCTATGTTGGCACTCTCTGTTAGCACTCTTTAGCTAACCTAATTATGCACAGAGGAGTAGGTAAGGGAGGGCCTCTAGCCAGAGGGCTGTTGTCAGGTCAAGAGTGGGAGACTGAATTTTGGAAAGCAGCACACGAACCAGATACATATTGAGCTTGAAAACCAACCGTCATAAATGATTCCGTTGGTGCTTTTTGCACTAACTTTCATCTTTGTTGCCAATCGAGAGCCACCGACCTTGCAATACTACCACCCACCAAATCTCCTGCCCTCACCATCAAACTTACCTTTGGCTGCCCAGGCTCGCAGGGGGCTGCTGTCATCAATGAGGTGGTAGAAGGTGAGGGGCAGGATGAGGAAGGGACTGTCACTGGATGTGTCCACTTGGAAGGGCACGTTCCTCTGGTCCAGACGAACTGTCTCACCTTCCTTGGTCAGAGACGTCTGGAGCAGTTTTCCAGTCACCTGGGGGGGGACAATGTGCATACACATGAAATCTATATCTGTATCGTGACCTGTTTAACGTCACTGTCAATGCATTTAGACAAAGTAGTATGGTGGACATAAGTGCTAATCTGTGTTCTTTATCTATACGCATAGTCACATACTTACCTGACAACCGAGCAGGAGACTCTTGCGCATGTTGGCTACCCTGATCATCAGACAGGGTCGACCTTCGTGAGTCGACACCACTGCATGCTGGCTAAACTTCACTGTCTCACCTCGCTTCTTTGGGCGAGCAACCTGAGCAGAGAAAGCTCAGTCAGTCCTGGTTTCAGTCTGATCATCTTTGATAAGGGTCGTGTAAGAGTCTTCACTCAACAAAGGAACAGATGAATGCACACCACAAAGGAACTGTGTGCACTCATGCTTTAAAGTAGAACAACACACACCTGCTTTTTCTTGACAATGCTTTAGAAAAATCAAGTCTGTTTTATATTTTCTGGGACAGTAGGCCTACTTGATTAAAAAAAACAGCATGGATCTATGTATAAAGCGGTTCTCTATTTTCACTAAGTCTCAATTTGCAGATGTACGTTTTATGCATTGGCTACCTTGGCTAGGAAGGTACCAGTGATGAAGATCTCCATCAGCATGGTGATGACAAGCTGGACAATGAGGAGGATGATAGCAGCTGGGCACTCCTCAGTGATGCAACGGAAACCATACCCAATGGTTGTCTGGGTTTCCAGGGAGAAGAGGAAAGCCCCCGTCAGAGTCTGCATCTGCATCACACAGGGTGTGTGGTTTGATGGGGGGTCGAACTCTGGAGGAATATGGTTGAAAAGGTGACAAAAGCTTATTCTTATGACTTATGTTAACAAAACAAATAGCAGTTTGTGTACTGTTGTTTGTTTGTTTTTCTTTTTACTTCTTTGCACTTTATTATGGGATGTTCATCATTGTAATATCTTGAAATCTAAATGTTTCCAGAGCAGAATATCTATAACATGTTACTGATATGCAACAATAGATATTACTTCTACTGTCAGCACTAATGTTTGATCTTATCACAGTTAGTTTCAGTTCAAGTTCTTGTTCAGGAAATATAATAAACACTGTTTGAAATAACATTCACTCTCTATCAAAGTATATACATGGATTTAAGTGTATTTTAATCTTACAGTGCATGGTTAGTATTAACGTATTGATACAGCACCTACAAAAATGAAGTTACAAAGTACTTCATATCCATAAATTTAATGAAACAGTAGATTTAAAAAAAAAGAAAAAAGATCAATCAAAAAGACACATTAAAGAGATGGCTGCTTTAAAACAGCAGCTCTTACTGTTTCCAGCAACCCTTGTAGTACCCGCTGCAGACACAGTATGCACCACCACGCCACCATATTAGTCATCTTATTCTCACGTATGGTTTGTCAACTGCGTTCACACTTTTTTTCCGTTTTCTTTGGTGTGAAGGACGCTGGAGATGTTTGCTTGACTTTGTTATTTCATCATGTCAAAAGTCACATAAAAAGAGGTTTGGCAACCTGAATTCTGTGTGACAGGCAAAATATTTTGACATGTAAAACCTGAGAATTTTGCTTTAACACATTAAATATTTATGACTAAAAAGCCAACAATCATGGTTTAAAAACTATCTTTGGTTATTATTGATTGACATTTTAAATCTTAAAAACTCTGCTTTATGAGGACTGTTTGGGCGTAGTATGATCAGATTTGACTGACTGTGATCAGACTACCTCTCAGAGTCTGATTCAAATATATTGCTAAATCCTGATGTTGAGCCACAGATTTTGTTTTTACTCACTCCTGTGCAGGTATTTTCAGTTTTATTGTTGAGATTTTGAGATATGAGATGAGAGTGAAGAGAAAATTTGATTTTCTGCTTTGACCCTCAGGGCCCTGACACACCAAGCCGACGGTTGGCTGTGGGTCAATGTCGGGCCGTCAGTCTGTCACCCAAGTTTTTTGCAGCGCATCCTGTACCTTGTCTGCCTTTTTTTCAGCCAATTCAGCATGTTGAATCGACGTTGGCTATGGCAGAGCAAGTTGGTGAGTAAAATCCCTCTGATTTGGAATTCAGCTCAGTGCACAAGAAGAGAAAACTAAGAAAACAGACAAACAACTCCAGTCAAGAGGGCCTGAGACTGAAACAAACTTGTGGTAAACATGAGGAAAAGTTTTGGGGTTTTTTTTACCATTGAGCTCTTTAGCCCAAACGGTGTGTAACTATGCTATGGTTCATTAGCACACGGTAAATTTGATTTGTTCTCTCATTACTGAGTTGCATTATTGATGTGCTAACAGGCTAATTAGCATCGTGGAGCCATGAGTGATGAATACAGACTAGGCTACTGCCTCCTGCTGGTTTCCAGAGTTATTTCCTCTCACACAAGCATTGAATGTATATGTTAGTTTGTTGACTTTAGAGCGAGGTCTGTGGCTCATCTGTGACCCCAACAAGTTTTTCTGGGAGGACACATTTAACTACCTGTAAACCTATGACACCCCCCAAGCCCTCACCAATCAAGTCTCCATGCACCAGTGCCACTAGATACCACAGCACCCCGAACAGGAACCAGGTCCCTGCAAACGTGGCTGTGAACAGGAAGAACTTGTAGCGCCATTGCATGTCCACAAATGTTGTCCAGAGGTCACGCATGTACAAAGCACTTCGCCCGCTGACGTGCTCGATACGCACGTTGCTACGTCCATCTTTGGAAAGGACACGCCTCCTCTTCCTCAGAGTCCCACCTCCACTGGATACACCACCACCCAGTAAGGGTTTTAAAACATCTGTCTGTGTCTGGGAGTGGCACACCTTCTGAGGAGAGGTGCTACGAGAGGACGGAGGTGTAGCAGATGTCATCTGGTGAATAAAAAAGATGGAGGAGTTAAATCATTTCTCTGATTAACTTGTTAACCAGACAGTGCTCTTAAGAGGTTCATTTGAGTTTAGTTTGGGGTGGACTGGGATATCCTACATTTAAGTTTACTGACAGAGGTTGAAAGGACTGATACATCTTACAGTAGTCACACCATCAGCAGCGCCTCATGATCTCGGTCACTTCCTGTAGCATGTGGGGAAAGCTAAAAACCTCTCATGATGACTGTTGGTTTCCGTTACTCACCCTGCAACCACCTGCTCTTATAGTCTCATGGGAAAATCATCTCAAGTGAACCTCATAATACTTAAAACTAAACCTGTGACTGATGCCACAAAATGAAATAAAAGTATTAGACTGTTAGTAGTGAACACCAAATTGTTCTGAATTGTAGGCTGGAGATTACAGTTTTAACAAAAGTCAAAACAACCCTGAAAGGCCACGCACACCCACGCAAGTGTTTTTGAATTCTTTCACATATATTTCAGATGAATTTTGAACTGTTCTGGGAGTTTCCCCACAAAATCAATAATGATATGCTAAAAATAACACTGGGCAATAGCAGGTACTTTTTCTGGGAATTTAGAGTAGATTTTGCCAAATATTTTCTGTAACCCTCCCAGCTGGCACATCAATATCTCATCAGAAAGACATTGGACTCTTACGATGGACAGACGTTAAATTCTGGTTGGAATGAAAATCAAGTTGCCGATATTTTTAATATCTAATTATGTTGGAATTTCACTTTGTGCGGATGCTAACATTTTGACATTTTACAGACATTGGGCTTTGTTCTCCATACCTTACAACTAAATGTCATAATTCTACATTAAGATGATGTTGGCATGAGACATTTAGAGGACGTTGGACTTTGGTAAATTGACAACACAACTTTATATCAACAAAATATCAATGTCACCTGTCATCAAATTGATGTTTGCATTAGAAATCCTAACACTGAACTTTGGTCACCTATGTCACAACTTAAATTCAACCAGTATCAGTGTCTAACGATGTTGGTGGCCAACTGGGATGTATTTAATCTAATCATCCAGATTACGTAAAAACACCTGTGTGGTTGCAATGTACAAGTGACTCTCAACCTTTTGGCCTGTGTTATGAAATTTTAGGGATTATAGGGATGCCAGTTCGTCAGTAATTTGGAACCAGAAAATCAAAAGTGGTGGGTCAAGTATGACCACCAGAGCTGATTCTTGCAGCCTGAGGGAACTGTCAGTCAAGGCTAACGACCCCAAAACATAGCTCTCTTCGAGCACTGAGGTCTGAGTGTGCTTAAAACAAACTCTGTACTACAACAGCCAAAGGCAGGACCAAAAAACCTGTCATATAGAGAGAATGAAAAAGAGAAGTTCAAATCCTGCCAGTTTCCCACCACTGTACACCTGGCCTATTACTACTTGTGTAACGGGTTTTGGAAATTTACGAAGATTGTCTCCCTATTACAACATGGGGAAATCTCAGGAGGGGATTTCAGATGCTGTTTGATTTGTTTTAGGATCTTGTGTGCCCTTAATAAGCCATTACTAAGGGCAAACGAGGATTAATAAAAGATACACTAGATGAGTAACATAAGCTACTAAAAGACAATCATGTAATGGGAAGAAAGCTGCACAACTAGATGTTCTTCAATTGATTTCAACAACAATTTTTTTTTGAGGAAGAAGACTGGTTTCAACATCTAAAGCTGTTTCCTTGCATAGCCACACAATGTGAAGCAATTGCCGCTTGTGTTAACCACTGTTTCTTAAGAATACACACCTAATGCTAGGAATTGTTCTTCTCTTTTTCAAGTATGTTGAAGTACTCAAATAATTAGTTTAAATAGGTTGGAGGCTAGAGAAATTTATTTATGTGAGGGTTGGATATGTGCTGGTTGGATCATTCTTTTTGAGAAGAAACAGCATGATGGTGACAGACAACTTTATTAAACATTATTAAACATCTTCCTCTTCATCAGCTTCACAACAACAACACTTCCTTGTTCCTGACTCACATGTGACTGAACTAACCAATCACAAACTAAGAGGACTTCCACTGAGGTATATTTGAGGAAAACTAGAGGTAGATTCAGCAGGCTATTATTACTGTTTTACTGTAAACAAAACTCACTATTGGCTCAAATATAAGAACTGACGTCAACTGTGAATCATACACAACCATGAAGATTAAGCGCCTAATAATACCTCTGCATGTCAGTGACTCATTTTCACACAATCTTGTTGTTGCCCCGTGAACCAGGCAGACCATGAAACCACACCACAGAACAGTTATAATGAAATACTGTGGTGAGACAAGAAAAGAAATAGTGTGTGTCAGACATGAACTTTACTGGTGGCCTACTGTCTATTCAAATATGTTGTTAAAAATGTTTTAAACAAGTGGAAAGGTTTTTAGCCACACTAGTGTTCGTTGCTCAGTCCACCATGTTGCTCCAGTGAAATATCTTACGAGATGAATTGCTATGAAATTTTGTACCGACATTTATGGTCCCAAGATCAATAACTTTGATCCCCTTACTTTTCCTCTAGCGCTACCTGCAGATTGAAATGTAAATGCCTCCAGTACTTTAGTTTATGACCAAGTACATGCAGCATAATGACATTCCCATCGGCCTCAGCTGTACTTTGTGTTCACTGCTATTCACATAGTGTTACAGGATGTTACCATTGTCACTGTGAGCCTGTTAACCACTTGCATCTTTGCATTAACTTGACTGTGAGTGCAAACAATTAGTTTTTTAGAGGGAGAATTAAAGCCTCACACATCTGCATGTCTGTAGATTCTTGTTCGGTCTCGATCACAGGATAAAGTGCTTAATAACAAGTGTGAACACCAACAAAAATCAGTTCCTGTTTAGCGTATAACTTTATGATCTTTACTGACATATACAGACAGAGATTATTTGATAAGCATTTGTGATATCTGCAGGGCTGATTTTGAGCTCAAACCACAAGACACACCCCACTGTTGTCTTAATGTAGGGGGAAATAACAATATTCTCACAGTAATATATGTGTTTTTTTGTGCTTTACACTGTGGGATGTTTGAGTGAATGTGTGTCCTTGTCAGCACATTCAGATGCAGTCCACCCTTGTCACACACACACACATACACAGACAGTTACTGTATCTCCACACATCTTACACGCTCACTTACGTCCAACAAATCATGTCGGCCAGCAGGGAGAGGAAAACCCACAAGAGAGGACGATAAGGAAGAGGAAAGAGAAAAGAAGGAATAGAATTAGAGTGAAGATGCACTGCATTAACTCCACAAACCCTCCACACAGAGTCTCATTTGTCAGCTGGATGAGAGAGAGGAAACTTGAATGAATCAATTAAGGTGAAAAAGTCTTTGTTTGAAACTCGGACGTTTATCTAGATAACTTTTTTTTTTTTTTAAGGCTTTACTGTTGATTCTAACCAGCGAGGCCTTTAGTGGACAAAGAGTGAACTTCTGACTGGTAACTGGAGACGGCGGTAAGAGTTTGGTGGGACATGTTCCAAAGTTTGACTTTCTAGATGCCCTGCTCGGAACGTTTTTTCAGTCTGACACAGGGGTCCTTTGCAAGCTTTCTCTCAGGCGTTTTTTTTTTTTTTTTGCTGCGGCTTTATACGCTGGATCCTCACAAGGTCTATCTGTTCCTTTTCTCACACACATTAAAGTAAAACATACAACACGAAGTTCGCAGTGCACTAAAGGACAAAAGGTATATGAGCACCCTACTGTTACACTCATATGTGATTGCTGAATATCTTAATCCAGCTTCCTCCCCTCTGGTGTCAGGCTTTACAAGATTTTGGAGCCTGGCTGCAGAGATTTGCTCCCATTCAGCCACATAAAAACATATTTTAGTGTGTTGATTTCCGCACACTTATATCTATGCAGTGTTTCACTTTATTCTTGACCTTTCGGTCTGTAAGATCTTCATCAGAGCATAAACCGAAAGCTCAAGATGAAAGTGAAAGGGTCAATAGATGCAAGTGTGCGGAAATCATTTCTACTAGTTTGGACTTATGATGTGAAAAAGAAACTTTTCTTGCCTTACTTTGTGCACAACTGTAAAAAAACGTTGATAAGACTCTCTGTATTTGGACTAAAATGACCTGATCAAAACTATGAAACACAGCCAAAAAGACCGGGGTGTCTATACACTTTTGACTATACAGTGTGAATCAAAATAGCTTCTACACAGTGCTGATTATGGATTACATAACCAATCAGCTTTAATTACATCACACTTCTGTGATTATGCAAGGGTGCGCCCCTCGAAAGCTTCATAATTACAATGACACCATTGAAAACTTCACGCTTTGTACTCTGCATCGCCCTCTCACCCAATCTTCTGACACACTCACATGCCCCAGAGGAGAAAACACAAATTCCACTACAGGCATGTATCAGATAACTAATAGAGCAAACGGGAGTAAATGAGAGTGAAAAGAGGGAAATATTTTGGACCAACCTCTCCAGCAGGATGTATTCCATCTCCATGGCAACGCAACTTTACTGTACTGCCCTGCCTCAGTGAGCCGGATCCAAAAACTGAATCAAAACTTTTTCTTCTTGCCAAACAAAGGGGCGCTGGATGTTTTCCTGATATCCCTCTCTCTCTTCCTCTCTCTTTTTTTTTTTTTTACTTTCCTCTTCCTCTCTCCTTCCCTCTCTCTCTCCTCTGTGTACACAGGAATGCTTTGTTAGGAGCTGAGATAAAAGAAACAAAAGACGCCATTGACAAAAACGACTCTGTGCCCATCCATGTATGTGTGTGTGTGTGTGTGTGTGTGTGTGTGTGTGTGTGTGTGTGTGTGTGTGTGTGTGTGTGTGTGTGTGTGTGTGTGTGTGTGTGTGTGTGTGTGTGTGATTATGTGAGAGTGGGATTGCAATTACATGCGTATTTCTGTGTATGCGTGTGTGACTGTGGGTGTTCATGTGTGATTTTGTATGCATGTATGTGTGCTTGTGTGCAATTACTTTAAAAAGGGTGTACAGTTTAACGTGTATTTGTGTGTGTGAGAGATGAGTGAAAGGAGGAACGAGAGATCAGGGGAGAGGAAGGGAGAGAGAAAGAGATCTGTGACAAAAGGCCCTCGTTAGTATTCTGGAGTGAAGAGTAATCCCCCTTCACCTCTCCCTCTCTGTCTCCCCCTCACACACACACACACTTTTTCTTTCTCTCCCCCCTCAGTTTGTTTCATTGTTTAGCTTCCTTTCTATCTTTTTTACCTTCTTTTAACTCAAATCATTTCATGACATCAGTATTTACAGTCACGCACCAATAGGGATTTTTTTCCGAAAAGGAATCACAAACAAAACTGTCCAATCGTTGTCACTTAATGTGTAAACACTTGTTTAACATAGAATAACTCCACTGTACCCTCTATCTCCTTGCTTCCTTCTCGTCTTTCAGTTCATGTATCAGATTTCTTCAATACTTATTCCTCCTGGTATCAGATCTGAAACTGTTAAAGACGGATACTCAACTGTATAACACTCTCCTCTGGTAGTGATTGGGATGTAGTGAAGGTAAACTTCCATAAAAGCATAAAATGAATTTGTTGAATTGCCAAAAAGTGCTCCAAATAGGAAACTGATATAAGTTAGGAGATAGGGTTTTTAATGATGCTTGAATTACTTCTTGATTGATTTACTGATTTGATTTCGAGACTGAAACGCACTGACTCTGCACACAATCGTTTGCGATAAAAGCATAATTGAGCCCAGTGATAAATGTCCATTTGCTCCTCCAACATCTCAGAAATTTTAAAAGAAGTTTTAATATTTGTGGTCATAGTTTACCACTCTTTTCATTACTATCAGTGGTGAAGCGGTAGCTGATGAGGTGGGATTACCAGGGAGATGGGTGGTAGGTTGAGTAGGTATACTCTCTTACATATTCCAATGGCTTTTTGGCTGATACTGTAAACAGACAGAAAAAGAGGTGAGTATATCCCCTATAACTGTGTATACCCTCCGCTACACCACTGACTACTACACTGCAGTGAACTGCACAAGAGCTCCAAACCAAGCTATTAATAAAATCATTTCCCCATCTCACTGACTAACTTTTTTTAATCAATAACTTAAAGAATTGTTCAGTTTTGTTTGCTGCATTGTGTATTTCACAACTACGGGATTTTGAAAATTGATGTGTCAAATCTGAGCTCTTAAATCAGGTGCTTATGTTTCATTCATCGCTGACATGTATCCTGTGAAACGTCTACAGATGTCTCTGCATCAATAACACGTGGGGTTTATTTAGAGGACAGTTGTAAACTTACCACAGTTCATTATGGGGCTGTACAGGTAACCATATGCTTTGAAGTGGGAGCAAATCAGTGGTCATCATGAGGAAAACAATCAAGATCTGTTTTTTTTTTCTTAAGTTTCATGTAGCTCATCATTTTGATGCTGTTTACTCACACTCTTACTCTCATTCGCCTAAGAAAATGAACATTATACCTCCACGGTTATGTGTTGAATGATTCAAGGTGATGTGGCTTCTGTGAGTTATAGATAATTCATCAGGAGGCTTTGCCATTTGCCAGGCCGCTATTGTAAATAAGACTTTTTTCTTAATGACTTGTCTGGTTAAATAAAGGTTAAATTAAAAGTAAAATACATAAGAATTTCACAGTAATTTAAAAACTTACTTAAAAAACTTAAAACTTGAAAAGATTTACAAGATATTTCTTTAAATAATTTGGTTAACTAGCTTTTTACAAGTGAAATATAACAATTACCAGTGGGAAAATGCAATATGAATACATATATTAGTTATTGATTTGTTAGTAAATGAAAATAAAAACAAAAGAAAAAATAAAACACAAATTAATAACAAATCAGAGCTATAAATCAGTACTACGATATGCACAAAACATAACATTACAAGAAAGATTTTTCTTTTCTTAAACATATTTTGTTGTCTTGCAAAATTCTTTATTCATTTCTTGAATTATTTTCATCGCATTTTGCTGAGAAGTTAATTTGCTTACCTTTACAGCTGGGATTGCAATCTAATTGACCCGTGCAGAGTTAGGAGCCCGGAGCCTCAGCCTTTGGTCCACATGTCTGCTTTGTTGTCATACGCATGCTCACACAACACACAACTGGGACTGTAATTCTTCAGGAAGAGTAACTTCAGCAGTCTGCGTCCTACGACACTGATACACCATTGAGGAGAATTATGGAGACAGTCATTGGCTCACTGGGCTCCTGCTTCTGACCCAAAGCCCTGGCGGTCTCACTGCTCGCAAATTCTTCCCAAACAGACAGGACTTGGCTTTATAAGAGGCATCTCTGCCTCTCTCTCTCACTTTTACTCTTTCCCTCCGTCTCTCTCCCCCTCACTCCTGAATTCTTGTTGTGTCCTCCTCACATCTCTGTAATTGCTGCAATAATTGATCGCCACTCCCCCTAGTCTCAATTTAGAATCAGAATAACACAAGAGACTAAAAATGCAGCATACTGTGGCCTTGAGATGTGGGCTGAAAGAATTAGGGTTCAAAATATTACTTTTTTGTCATCACGTTTTTGTTGCATTTGTTGTTGCATCATTCGCACACCTCCAAATGTACAAAGTGTGCACAGAAACTCACACATAAATAGATGCACATGTTTGGGGCCTCACATGCACATTCTCCCAAAATGCACTCTGGCACACAAGCACACGCCAACAAATGGCTCTAACAGACCACCCCCTGCAGCACACACACACAGAAACACACACACACAAACACTCTTTTAGGGGGCACCACAGAGCCCCCTATTCATAACTTCTGTGGTCGGCGTTTGCTGTGTCCAAGAGCGTCTGTACTGAGCGTCCTGTTAAGCTCAAACGCATAAAGAGGGGCGTCCGTGAGGTGAATACAGCCCCTTATTCTGCCTCAGAAGAGGGTGACAAAGCATTATTTAATTGAACGAGGGAGAGGTGCAGAGAGTTGATGAGGACCACTGGTCAAATGTGCTGAAGAGTCTGATGCAAAGTTCATAGAGGGACTTCTTTAAAAACATTTTGTGGAATATTTGTGTCGTTTAATAACCATGTACCTACAATGCACATTGAGGGATGTCAGAAAAGATGGAGGAGATTCTAGCATATAACACAGCAGCAATCTTGGAGAGCATCTCAGTAGATTTCACGTAAGCATGGGGAGCTGCTGCGACTCAACGCCTACTGTAGCTTTTTATACTGATACTAACTTCTTACTTCCTCCTTCTTCCTTGCACTGAAACATATTGCAAACGCTGCAGCTGACTGCATTTGAGGAAATCACACAGCATGGTGGGAAACAGGAGTCTGTATCAGATACCAGAAAAAGAAAAGAAGAAACGGGGGAGTCAGCATCACGGAGAGACAACCCAAACCACAGATACTATATATTCACAGCATTCTGAAGTTGTTTTAACTGTCACTTTGTACGGTGGCCCTGAGAGCTCAAAACGCTTCAATATAAAAGCACTTATAAAACACAGCTAATATCAGAAATGCAGTGCACTTTTCAGCGTCTCCTGGAGACAGTTTCCTCTGTCGTCTGTGCGACGTTCAGTGTTTCTATATTTGATTGCGTTTGCGTATTTTAGTGCATTTCTGTATTTGCTTGCTTTCTCACTTTGTAGCAGTTTTTCTACACGCTCTATTACAAGTGCATTACCTGCAGTCTTTTGAAGAGGAAAGAAAAGGTGGGGTGAAAAAAGATGACGAACTACATGAAATATGTAAAAACAACTGAGCAACAATTCAACACCCAATCACAGTCTCTTCCACTATTTTTCTCCCTTGCTAATCAACTGCCTGCACCATAGTTTCCACATACTAAAGTGGTGTCTTAACTGCCGCCATTAAAGGGGGAGTACAATCTTGTTTTTTTGCGCAAAATTGGAGGATTTATGAGACACAGGTTTGATAAAAAAAGAATGATAGAAATAAAAGCAGCAAAGGGTGATATAGGCTACCCTAACTTAGTCTGAGAGTCATGCACCAAAAACTAAACTAAACTAAACATAATGCAACTTCATGGCATCTTTCATTAGAGTCTCCCTTTCCCCATCCACACCCTTTAAAGGAAATGAGTAGTGGCAACCTCAGGTCATTCACTGAGTTTAGACATTAAATACTTAGCCCATGTTCACAAGGGTGCACGCCTGGGTCAGCAGAGAAAAGTCCGTTCTGACACACGTGTTTCCTTTTTCACATCAGCTAAAACAATCATTTGAAACTGGCTTTTAATTGACTTGTATGATTTTATACATCCTGGAGTATATTTACACGCTGCGACACTGTAGTGACAGCTGGTATTGTTTTCACTCTGTGACTGTCACAGAATGTACCTGAGATCAAAATGAAGGATGGGATCGAAGACGGGTGTGGCCTGAACGAGGATGCCAGATGTAGGGATGGGGCCACTGCCCCCCACCCCACTTTATACCCCTGGACGACATTCACTTTACATTATGGATCACTGTATCATAGCTTGAGTGATCCCATCCAAAGATGGACTCCGATCATTCTATTATTAATTTAATCTAATTTATCTGATTATATTTTCACAGTAAAATTAGTTTACTGTTTCTCATATTTTTGTTAGAGCACTTTGTAACTATGTGAAGAAAGTGGTTCACAAATATATGTACTTATGTGGACTAAACTCCTGACAAGCCCCGGCACCTGTTTCTTATAAATTTCAGGTATACAGGTGATTTTATGGGGAAGCTGGATGATACAGGCCGTTACGAGACGAGAACAATGTGTTCCCTTTACTGCAGGTCATTTGCTGTAGTTCCCTATGACAGCATTTACTGCAGGAATTAACTACTTAGAGTCATAGCCAATCAAACAATTGGTAACTTTTCTGACATTAACTCAGGTATTTCCATTTTCCACTACTTCATACTTCTACTCTACGACAGCTCATCTGCAGTTATTGTACTTTTTATTCCACCACATTTATTCGAAAGCTTTAGTTACTCTGCATATTCAGATTGTTAACACAAAATAAAATCATAAATAGATTATGATGTATTAGAGTAGGATAAGATCACATAAGACAATAGATCTCCAGGGGGAAATTCACATGCTAACCACCTTAACCAGCTGCTACATTAAAGTGATGCACACTATAATACATAAATTATGCCTACATTAAGTTTATTTTGATGCCGAAACTGTTGTACTTCTACTTAAATGCTTGACTGTTATTTGTGCCGCAATATTTCTCCACTTACTAAGGTAAAAGATTTGATTACTTCATCCACCACTGCATTCCCTCTTATTTGATACTACTTGATGGTGGTGCGGGACCAGATGCTGCGTTAATATATATGTTTCTACTGAACTGTAATGCGTCTTAACTTGAACGTGGAACATGACATTAGACATGAGCCTGAAGCATGACTTCGGTGTGATGTTGTTATGACTTTATGGAGAACATGATAAATCTAACGTGTACGTGATATCTCACAACACATCAACCCTAGCCACTTCCTCTGCTCTGCTACAAGATGTATTGCAAAATGGGGAGCGAGAGAAGGGCGGTGTGTGTGTGTGTGTGTGTGTGTGTGTGTGTGTGTGTGTGTGCGTCGGGGTCAGTAAGTGCTTTTGGCTCATCTCAGTGATGGTTTTGGTGGAGCTACCTCCGTTTTATTCATCCTTAGAAACTCTCTTTCTCCCTCTCTTTAGCCTTTTTTTCAAGCTCTTTATTCCATCTCTTGCATATTTATTTGCTGTTTTGCTCGCTGGTCCACTTCCTTCCTCTACCGGCCTTGGTGTCCCAGAAGAGGTGAAACCTGACATGGGGTCAGAGAGAGTTTTAGAGACCTGCTGCGATTTTCCATCAATAACAGACCTGTGAAGTGGTCAAATGTTATATTTGTTTCCTTCATTCATATATTCTGTTTACCATCCATCAGTATTTAATTAACTTATCAGCCATCCATCAGCTTTTTACGCACCATACTGAACATGCTGTAATGCAGTAGATGATACATAGCAATTAGAATAAACAGCAGAATATTACATTGTTTTGAGAAAAACAATAATAACAAGAGCAGTGTAATGCCAAAAATCTGTTGCTATTCCAAAACTTGATGCCAAACTGACTACTAAGTAGGAGCAACAGCTCTTCACTGTACTTGTTGCAAGTTTGAGTTCAGCCAGCAGGTGGCAACAGATAACAGATAACTTTTTTCGCCCATTTGCATTTCACTTCCTCTATGTTTATATGTGTTTTTGTCTGGTTGTGTTTGTGTATGTCTGGTTATTTGTGTCTGTCTGCCTGGGTATTTCTGTGTGTGTGTGTGTGTGTGTGTGTGTGTGTGTGTGTGTGTGTGTGTGTGTGTGTGTGTGTGTGTGTGTGTGTGTGTGTGTGTGTCAGTACAGTTGTTCTGCTTTCTCGTGTGAACATGGCTTCAGGCTGCTCACCTGAAAGGAGACATACAATTATTGTGTCAGATTTCTGAGCAACATGTAACTACACAAAATATAACTCCAAACAAGCTTTGCAAATATGTATGAAGACTTGTAAATAAAAATATGAATTTTTAGTCCATTTCCAACCAGTTAAAGTTTTCATTTATTTATTTCACATTTCTTGCTCATATTTATATATACAATTTGCATTTGAATTTGGCTCATTGGTTTGCATATGATACCAAACGAGGGTGGTTTTGTGTTGTTTTTGTGATTCTGTACAGATCAATAAGCTATTCAAATGCATATAATAATAAAATAATCTAAGCTCAAAGGTCCACAAGATGAATTTCCCAAATCTGTTCACTTTTTTTAAACACATGAGCGCTAAATAAACCAGTCCAAAAGGCTGGTGCTGCAGCTACAGGTGCTCAGTATAAGTACAAAATTAATCTTTAAGATCAAATCCTCCAGATGAACTGAGGGTACTGAATCATTAGTGTCATTGGCTGAATCAGCAACTCTTTGCATTAGAGCGCCCCTCACTGGTGACAGAAAGCACCACAGCTCAACTGTGACCGCATGTTAGGCTGCTTCCTTGTTAAGAGGTTACTGAAAGGCCACCGATGTCACAGAAATAATCACTGTGAATTTAATTTAATTTAATTTATATGGACCTAGTTTTATTCAAACCAGCAACAGACTGAATTAGCAACTTGACGTCACAGTATGATAAATAATGCTGCCAGGACTTGATGTTTAAATGATTTAAATCACACATTTAGCTTAAAAAAAACAATATCAGTGATCTTTGAGCTGGACTGTATTAGACAGTCAGAATCAGAGTATGATGTATTTTCTGTCTCTTGCTGCAACATGCCACATCCTTACAAATGACCTCATGTTTAACAAAACACATATGATTGATACGATCTAAAACCCTGTAGCATATTCACAAACTATTTCCAGAGTTCAAGGATAGAGAGGCTCGGGGTAATGCTGGTGAGGCTGCCACATTTGATTGCGTGAACTGAAATGCTGCAGCGAGGCACCGCCGAGCCCCCAGGCCACTGTCATTTTCCTCACTGTTCAGCACATTCCAGATTAACCCCTGGAAGACTGTAGGGATGCTAGTTTTACTGTTCACGCAATACACCCTCTTAATATTTAGGTAAGGTATTTTGTGCTGTCTGAACTGAGAAAAACAAATTAGTAAACCTCTCTCTCAAGTTCTAACTTTGACTCCTTGTAAAGCCTAGCATATGTAATTGTCATATTGGCATACATTACAGTAACATGCTAACATTTACAGTGTTATATGAACAAGCTAATGTGGACATTTTAACCTGCTGGTGGTGCTGGATGAAACGTCGAGGGTACACCGAAGTCACTGTGATTCACCCTCTGGGAACAATGAAAGTCTGTAGCAAATTTCATTATAATCTATCCAATAGTTATACTGGACCAAATTAATGAAAGGACAGCCTGTCAATCAATCCAAACTATCACCCCTCCAGCCACGATAATTAAAACAGACTTAAAAGCTCACTGCTTGTGCCTTTAGTCAGAGGATCAGGTGGTGCAACACCAAAAGATGACCCAGTTTGTTTCCTGACAATAAGATCAAATTGCCGTTACTTAATAAGCATTGCATCTGCATGCTACGCAGAAACAAGTGGTAAAAGAGAACTTCTAAGGGGGTTTGCAACTTAGAAGCTACAGGAATGTAAAAACTGCTGTTTGATTTCTTATTATGTAGCTGGAGCTACAATAACGAAAAATCAGGTATTGCATTTTGCCACTACAGACACCAGGGAGTGGTACAGGTGAATAAGAAAGCAAATACATATATGGCAATAAGAAAGACTATGAGTAACATGAAACTTGTCACGTAGCTACACGTTGGATAGTAATAACGCTTAAAGGGCGTGTCTAGAATGTTTACAGGATAAACATGAACATGAGCATGAACTTTTTCGTGAGGGCAAAATAAGCTTTGCCACGCTATGCGATGTAAAAAAAAAAAAAAAAAAAAGACACTTGATTAGCTAAGAAGAAATTGAATGAATGCAAAAGTCTTTCACGTCTAATTTGTTTGCAGGGTGAGAGCAGCAGGTTCTGGCTGGCGCTCCAGTATAAAAGCCAGACAACTGTGTGAATGCAAATCAGCAGTTACATAACATCTTGTAACAGAACACTGGCTGTTCTGTGCTGCAGCAGGTACATGAAAACACACACACACACACACACACACACACACACACAAAGATATACTGTATATACACATGCCCCTGGTGGAAAGTAATGGAGCACATCCATTCAAGTACTGTACTTAAAAACAATTTTAGGTTTTACTACTTTTAAGGTACTACCCAACTATATGTAAGTTTAAATTAGCTCCACCTCAACCACCCACAACTTGTCAGTGCATCAGTAATAATGATTCATAACATAATGATGAAATACTGAACTACTGAATGTTTGTAGTGTTCATAACATAATGATGAAATACTGACAGAGATCATTCTGCATGAGTCATTTTTAAGTACTTCCGTGATTTCATCCAAGCAAAATTTTGAATGTAGGACTTTGATTTGGATTCATTTGACATGGTATCAGTGATCAGAGAAATCTGAGCCAGAAAATGATTTTTTTTTTTTTATTCACAGGGTTGTTGTTGCTGTCACTGAACTACTGAATGTTTATAGTGTTCATAACATAATGATGAAATACTGACAGAGATCATTCTGCATGAGTCATTTTTAAGTACTTCCATGATTTCATCCAAGCAAAATTTTGAATGCAGGGCTTTGATTTGGATTCATTTGACATGGTATTGCTGTTTTTACTGTAAGAAGAATTATATAAATACTTCTTCTGAACACAAATGGCCAGATTTCTGTGAAAACTGCTGTCATTGATGATCTCAAAAGGGTCAGACCTGACATTTTAAAGGTTCAGTGTGTAGGGGTAAGGGGCTTATATTGGCAGGTCCTGAATACATTATTCATAACTATGATTTCATTAGTGTATAGTCAGTCGAAAATACAAGCTGTTGTGTTTTCGTTACCTTAGAATTAGGCATTTATATCTGCTTACCAAGCAAGGCCTCACAGGTTTTACCATGTTGTCTCTACAGTAGCCCAGACAGAACAAACCAAACTAACAGTTCTCCTACATGCTTGGCACATGGGAAAAGTTTCAGTTGGCTGCAATCTGCAACCTCACCACTAGATGCCACTAAATCCTACACACTGGACCTTGAAGTAACTCCCCTGACTATTTGTCTAACACCATCATCAGGGTAAAATTTACTAAATGAGCAATGTACTGAGCACAATCATCTCCATTTCAGACAGTCCGCAAGCTTTCCACTAGTTCCACCAATATGTGGACTCTACACACAGTATGTCTCAAGAGGCCGGCTACAAATTGCGGTGTATTTCCTCACTCTCAAGTTAATTAAGCCTTTTAATTTCATGAAACCATGCCCTTTTCTCCAACACCCCCCTGATAAACTTTGCCTTTTAGCCCTACTGCCTGAAATATTTTTTAAATTAATCAGTTGAGCAAAAAAAAAATGTTTTTATCTGGAGCTTTCCTCTGCATCTTACAGTCCAAGTTAATTATTTAGTAAAATTATTAGTACGGTCTTTTTTGTTTGTTTTTCATGCCGCACTTGTGGAATGTAATAATTGTATGACTACTGTAGGTGTTAGCGGGGTTACAGTCTGGTATGTCTCTGTTCTGTTGCCACTTACACATACTCACACACTCACACATGCACTGAGACATTCCACTCTGGGATTCAAGTTCACTGTCTAGTAGCGCTGTAAATGATTTGTTTGTCAGTCTGTGGCTGAGGAAATATACAGATCATTTAATAAAAGTAGCAATGTTGTGAAAATACTGTGTAAATACTGATAAATCCTGCATTTAAAAACCCTACTTCAATTAAAGTCAGAGTCAGTGTTTTACTATTTTATATGCTGTTTCTGGATTAATTTTATAGCTGCATTAAAGTGTATGTTGCATTTTACTGCTGTAGATGTTCAAAGTTGTGCTGATTTTAGATCCTTTATATACTGTTGGGTAGTTTAATTGGGATTTGGGGGGGGTTAAAAAAAAAAAAAAGAAACTGGGGGGTACAGAGTTGTCTTACCTTTAAGCCGACAGCGGAGGTAATAACAGCACTGAATCAACATCTGTGTAAAAGGGGACAGCTGGCAGGCTGGGACCATGGATAGGACAGGTGTGATGTATTGACATTACATTATTTTTAAGATAGCATTGATGTTATATGTCAACACTTGAGGACGCCTAATAATCACACTTCTTTTGCTTCCAGATTGGAATAGCATGATTGGAATAGCATGCTGGCACAGCATGATGCCTGTATTGTTTGATTCTGTAAAAAAACAAAAACCCTCAGGATCTCTGTGTAAAAAAGGGTTTATGTTTCTATTGAGCTGTTGCAACTTATCTGTGTGTATACAGTTCTGCTGCTTGTGGCGATGGTATCACTGATCAGTGAAAATCTGAGCAAGAATATGATTTTTTTTTTTTTATTCACAGGGTTGTTGTTGCTGTCACTGAACTACTGAATATTTGTAGTGTTCTCTAATAATTTGCCCACGCTGGTTCTCAAAGACGCCTCCCATAAAACTACAGGTAGCACATGAATAGTTCCCTATATTATTAATCAGTATTATGTTTGCTTGCATATGAAATGTGATATAATTCCTTTAAACCTTACAATAACATCATCACACAGAATTACGTTTTTACGCTGGGTCCTGATTTGCTATTGAAGAACATCTTGCACTGCTGGTATATTACAACCAATACAACAATGATTAGATAATGCGTTATTCTAATGGTAATTCATTTCACTTTGATTTGGCCGAAAACTCCAGTGATTGCCTTGACCACCCACACGTATTAAGATTATGAAAAAACACGGTTGTGTTTTGTTCTGCCTTGGGTAGGGACAGTTGTACTGGTTAAATTCCACAACTGGTTTTAAAGAAACCACATGTCCAAACCTAAACTTGGCCTGCTGTGATTACTACCTCAACACCTGGAACGGTAGATTTTGTAGAGTGTCTTTCCTGTCATGAATGCGGTGTCCTCTTTCTTCCTACCAAAGAGGGACACAGTCTTTTTTTTTAAACATGAATTTTTATAGATTTGTTTCATGGAAGAGTGATTTGCCTTCAAACTAGGTGTTTGTTTAAATGATTGTTCTTTTTGTTTGTTCTGTTATTTCTGTAAAGATGTGGTTACAGGCAATTATGTGTCATTGAAACTAGAGATGGAAATAGATCCATTTTACAATGCAAATCTCTCATTTCTGATTTAAAGTTTGTTTTCCATATTTTCTGAAATGAAATGTGTGCCTTGTTGTATATAGAGGGGAGTTTCCCCTTCTCCTTTCCCCTCTTTCTGATCAAATACGTCCAGGAAGCTGTCTTACAAATATACCGGTAGTTACACGTATTTTTCGTATTTAGTAAATTACCATTAGAACACCAAGTCACATCCTTTTTGTCTCATCCAGGGCGATTGCATCAGCATCAAAAGCACCACCACGTTGTGAATGGGAAGTTGCGATATGCTGCCTTCAAGTACTGTCTGAAAATCTACAGTTAGTAGGCTACACTCCGATGGTCACGTAGTCTGCATAATGAAAAAAAAAAGGCTGCAAAACAAGAACAGTCTTTGTGAAAAGTAATTTGTGGGACACGATGGTGGATGATACTGAAGAGTCTGGACTATATTTCAGAAGTGTAAGGTAACAACCACGAAGTTTTGCATTATGTAGGCTATTGTTTGGCTTTTTTTTTTTAGTTTTGGATATTTCTGCTGTTTGCTGCTTTGCACGTGAGCACATTTCCTTTTAACACGAAGGACAAAGATGCAAAAATTAGGTATATACTCAAGCTTAAATTTATGTCCTTTTAAAATATTTAAGTTTCAAATGTTTGCAGCTAGGCTATGCAATGCAAACTAAGTGTGACATCATTTAAAAACATGAATGAGGTAGACCACATTGTTAGTATGTGTATTAAAAGACTGCCTGACAGTCACTTTCGGTATGATACTTTATTTTTTTAATTCATGCTGTTCCTAGTTTTGGGTATTGACTCTTTACATTTAGACAACAGTTACTGCCTGTAATTCATCTTTTAAATTTCATTTTATTATAGCCTATTGTAATGATTTTCATTTTGTTTTTATGGGTGATTGTTTTTGGTGTCATTGTAAAAAAAAAAAAATAAATAAATAAAATAGTTGCCTTGACTACCCTGTGTTTACTTTGTCATTATTTCCGTCTAGACACATGTCTGACTTCTGACTTATTCTGCGGGGGAGCTCCTGAACGCTCCATGGTTGGCGTGACCATAGACATCTCTCTGTGTCACTACACCATCAAAAGCCCATCGGAACAACGCCTGCGCTTCGACCAATCAGAGCCTGCAGCGGGCTGTGACGTAGAGGAATGTGGCAGCCGTGTCGTGAGCGGGTGGGGTGTAAACATAAAAGCGGTCCCTCCATCAGGAAATTCCGGATAACCTTGATAGGCTCACTTCAACGCGGAACAACCTGCCGACTGTATCTGCATCACGTTTCGTCATGTCCGACTTTGTGTCTGGGTGAGTAAATAACTTTCTATTATTACAGGCTGATGATCCTATTTTACTTTTATAGATTGCATGCTGTGATGTGGGTTATGTTGACTTTTCGGTCTGAAATTAATTCAGGGTCTCCATCGCTTATTTAAAAGGGAAGTTGCACGTGGAGGTTGGGACACTGTGACGGAATATCCTTAAATGTAGCTACAGTTCCCCCAAACACCCAGAGGAACAGATACTGTCTATAATTAAACTGATAATTAAAAAAAAAAATGGGCTGAGAAGCGCGCGCTGCCTCGCCATGATGTCACGCTCCTGACTGGGGATGCTGCTCGATTCATATTATTTCTCATAGATGACGCTGAAGGAGACACATTTCGCCCTGGGCAGTTTTATTGAGTAGGTACAAAAACGTGTTCCTCTGTAATATGATAATAGCGCAATTGAAGCGCGCAACTCGGTGCTCACGGATGGGACGGAAAAACCCCACTTGGCTTGTGTGCGCCGCTGTGACGTCACTCCTACAAACCCACTGACCCCTTACTCCTAGAGATGACTTACCTTGTGCTGCTGTGACTTGTATTGCACATGTGCGGGGTGACTGAAATTAGTCACAAAACTACTTCAGACATGTTGAAAGACTTCAAAATAAGATAAACCACAAACTGGAGGTTAATTTAAAATGTCAGGATGATTAAATTACTGATAGGCCTGTGAAACAGAAAAAATAGCTCTTAGCAGTGATGTAATAAAACCTAACTTAGTACATCTACATAAGTAGGCTGCTGCAGGCTATGTACTTAAAGGGACAGTTCAGCCCAAAACCCCAAAACCAAAAATACATAATTTTCCTCTTACCAACAATGTTGTTTATCAGTCTAGATTGTTTTGGTGTGAGTTGCCCAGAATTGGAGATATCAGCTACAGAGATGTCTGCCTTCTCTTGAGTGTAATGGAACTAGATGGCACTCAGCTTGAGATGCTCAAAGCGCCAAAACAATACAATTGAAAAACTCAACAGCAATGTCTCTTTCCAGAAATCATGACCAGGTTATTCAAGATAATCCACAGACCTTGCTGTGAGCAGTTTCATGTAGGAACTATTTTCTTTCTGCCAAACTACACCAGCTAACCATATCACTGCGCAGAAGGAAGCGTGCATCTGCTCATAGACGAGAGGCTTGTGCTTGTGACAGCATGTGTTGTAAACATTAATGAATGGTGTCCTCCTTGGCCAGCTCAGTGGTGCTAGGTGAGCTAGCAGATGCACTCTTCTTCTGCATAGTGATACAGTTGAAGGGTGTAGTTCAGAAGAAAGAAGATAGAGAAACTGCTCACAGCAAGGTCCGTGGATTATCTTTAGTACCCAGGTCATGATTTCTGGAAAGAGACGTTGCTGTTGAGCTTTCCAAATGTATTTTCTTAATGCTTTGAGCACCATCTAGTTCCATTATCACCAACTCTCCACATCTCACACCAAAACAGTCTAGACTGATAAATACCAGTAGAGGAAAATATGTTTATCCTGATTTTGGGGTGAGCTGTTCCTTTAAGTACAGTTAAATAGTGCTTTAACCAATTTCAGTTTTAGGCCTGATTTTAAAAAGGCAGCTCACTACTTTAAAGACAGCTGTGTTGCGCTTTCTGTGACTTTGAATTAAAAATATTCCAAAATCCCCATTATAATTACTTTAAGCACAAGGTAAGGCCTTTTTATGTCTTGTCTTGTCTAAACAGCTGTCCAAATCCAGAGTTATTCAGTTAGACTCAAAGACAAAGAAAAGTAGCAATAAACTAAGATTTTTTTGGTATTTTTGCTTGCAAATGAGAATTAATCAGTCATCAACATGGTTGCATATATTGGTATCATATATGACAGCTGACAACAAAAAAATGTAGTGTAGAAATGCAAAATATGTGCTACACTAATATTCTCTCAAAGTAAGTGTTTATTTGGGCGTTAGTGTTAGTACTATAGTGGTAGTATGTGTGCATATGTTGTTTGTGGTGACCTGTCTAACATTTGTCATGTTTGTTTTTTGCTGTGTGCTAGCAAACAAACCAGTTTCGCCTCTGGGGACTAACAAAAGTATTTAAAGAGTTATGTTCATAAAAGGTTAAGGTTGAATTAAGAGTCAAAGGCAAAAGGAAGGAAGGGATTAACAGCAGAGATTTTACATGTACAGAAACATGAGAGGATGTGTGCCTGAGAAATACTGAAGACTGTATTCATTGTCGACGTGAGTTAAGTCCGGTGCTCTGTCACCTGCACATGACGCATTGTTTGCGCAATGAAGCCACGCCAACCTTTTAACAACAGAAACGCAACAGGACATTGTGTGTGCTAGTGTGTGTGTTGTGTGTGCTAGTGTGTGTGTTTATATGAATGTGACCCAAAGCCAGGAAAGATATTCATTTCAGCTCGGTGACTCTGCAGGATGCCTCCACCTCCCAGATGCCTCCTGTGAAATCAGATATCACAGTAGATTTCCTTATAAGTGAATGCAGCATGACTGCACACACAGAGAGGGGAAATGAGGACATCACTGTGTTTACATAGTGAGAAAACTTTGGTGTTAATGATAGATAAAATAAAAAAAAAAGAACATAACACCTCAGCCCTTTCCCACGCCTTAGAGCGTGAACACCACCTCAGGGTCAGGTGTCCACATACTGTTGGCCATGTAAGATACTTAAACATTACAGAAAATAAACTTTGTTTATACAAGACCTTAATCTGCTTAAAGCTACCGTTGAATCCCATCCTCCCTTTGCCTTTGACTCTCAAGTCATGTGTTTGCACTGAGCTGGAGAAAAAAGCTGTTGCAATAATCTGCAGAGCATACTACATTTTATTAACGAGCCCCCTTGGGAAAAAAAATCAAAGCCATGTTAAAAGTCCACGTAGAAAAGAAATACAACTGCTTTGTTTGAGCTGGATTTAGTCTCTATCTCGTGTTATTGCTGATTGTATTTCCCTATGTTTTATTTCTACTTAAACTGTAACTGGTGTGCTGTCTCGGCCTCAGATAAGAGTTATCAATTTTAATGGACGTCCTGGTTAAGTAAAGGTTAAATACAAAATAAATCAAATCTGTTTTTTTCTGACTCCCTCAGTGAAAGCTACGAGGAGTGTCGGACGACAGCTGAATGGCTGCTGTCCAACACGCAGGTGCGGCCGACTGTGGGAATCGTGTGTGGTTCGGGTCTCGGGGGGCTGGCTGAGATGCTCAAGGACCCTCAGGTCTTCAAATACAGTGACATTCCCAACTTCCCCCGGAGCACAGGTATGCACAGCCTGCAGCTGTCAGCTGGTAATATATGTGTGTGTGTGTGTGCATGCATGTTTGTGGGCTCTACGCAATAACACTGGGTGACTAATGATGTGTGTGTGTGTGTGTGTTGCAGTGCATGGTCATGCTGGCCGGCTGGTGTTTGGAACACTTAAAGGGAAGCCGTGTGTTTGCATGCAGGGCAGGTTCCACCTTTACGAGGGCTACCCCATCCAGAAGGTGAGTTGAAAGCAGAGGTATAGGTTGTTGAAGGCTAGCAGTGTTAGAAGAAGCACTCAGATCTTTTACTTTAAAGTACCAACACAACAATGGAGTATAAGTACTCCATGAACCAAGCCTTCCATTGAAGCATACGTTTTGTTGATAATCTACTGGAGTTTTTTATTTATTCAGCTGGTGTCTGGACACAGTCACAGCCTGCAGAGCTGGAGATATCAGTTTGTGTGTTCGATGAGAAGCCACCTGTTCATTCTTGTTCTTACAACAACCTTAGACGGATTGTCCAATGCAGTAAATGTGAAAACATCTTAGTGCCTGAGGTGTTATCACATCAGTGGCATTATGTAACGCTCTGCGTTCTGTCGTCAACTTGACGTACAGATTAATTAACAGATATGTTCCCTCAAAAAACATTTCAAGTCACAGGCATTTTGCATTCCTGTCCCCTTGTGTTTGTCTCAAGTGAGGTTTGTGCAGCTGGCCTGCATGATTACACCCCTAATGCTACTATATTTATTAGCATTTTTTATTATATTTCTAAATATTATTATTGTGTGTACAAGTGTTTCACATTACCCTGTGCTCTGCAGATCACGCTGCCCATGCGTGTCTTCAAGCTGATGGGTGTGGAGACGATCATCCTGACCAACGCCGCCGGAGGCCTCAACCAGGACTACAAAGTGGGAGACATTATGTTAATTAAGGACCACATCAACATGCCAGGGTTTGCTGGAAACAACCCGCTGGCAGGACCAAATGATGAGAGGTAGGTGGAGGAGAGGAGAGGGACTGATGGATGCATGAATGGATGTTTGAGGGCAGGTACTGTTAACATAGTATTTGTTTTAAAGCGGCGTGTGATTGATATTTTACAGAAAACTGTACATGTTGTAATGCTCAAAACAGTCAACTTTTCCTGTTGATTGCATGATTTTTGTCATAGTGAAAAAAACTCAATTATTATTCAACACTAAAACTGAACTTAGTGAAGCAGAGATGACAAAGTCTTAAGAAGGGTTTTAGCACATTAAAGGGGTTAGTTCGCCTAAATAAAAGAAATTCCTAATCAGCTCAGCGAGGCCAAGAAGTCACTTTTGTCGAACTTCCCCTATGGAGATCAAGAAAACTCTTATTTTTCTAGCAATTTCAAGAAAGCAGTCGCGACTCCTTCACTGTTCAGATGACTCAGCTGTACCCAGTTTCCCCTCCCCCTCCATATTTTAGTCTGTATTTTATTAGCATTTTTCCAGTCTCCCACACAAAAGTACCACACTCCAGCCCTGGAGCAACAATAAGCTGATGTCAGTCTCAACAAACGCACGTATTGTTCTGGATGGCTGGAGGCTTTAACGTGCGTCCAAACTCTTTAACGCTACTTCTAGCTTCAGAGCAGAACTCTGTGTAATGTCAGATTATCAAGCAGGAAACAGATGACTTGTACTTTGCATCCATGAGCTGCATGGGTGACCTGCTGGACTGATCTTCCATGCACAGTGTTCACAAGTACTGTCTCTTGTTGTTGAGGACATTAGCAAATCTCAGAGAGCTGCTGTATTGCTTTAACGTTACCTGAGTCATCAGGGGGAATTTCATTACTGAGTTGTGAGGAATCCCACAGTTGAGTAAACACCCTTCTCCTCCGTTCAGGTTTGGCGTCCGCTTCCCCTGCATGTCTGACGCGTATGACCGCGAGCTGAGGCAGTTGGCCCATGATGTGGCATCAGAACTGGGCTACAGCGACTTCCTGCGGGAGGGAGTGTACTGCGTGCTGGGAGGTCCCTCCTTCGAAACCATCGCTGAGTGTCGCATGCTGCACAGAATGGGCGCTGATGCTGTTGGTAAGCGTCAAGTCTCTCTCCCACACACATTTATACTTCTATATCTATGAAGACTGTCACTGACATTCCCTAATAATCCAAACATTGAAAATAACAGTTTCATTTAGTTTTGCTGGCAGAAATGACTGAAATGATAATATACAGTATAGGTCAACTTTACACTTCAGACAAAAAGGTGTCTTATAACTTCTTGTCTAATGGGGTCAGAACCCCCAGGATGGGAGCCAGTGCCTTAGACCCCAACTTCCACCATCACAACGACACACTTAACCCCAACTGTAACCCCCATTATATCCCTAAAACCAAGACTTTGAAAATGTCTTTAATCTTGAGGTTCAAATTCAGGTCATCACAAAGGCAGAAGTACAAGCGGACATGCACGTGTGCACACACACATACACACACAGGATGTATTGCTAGTGGCTAACACATAGAAGGAAATTCGTAATGGAAATGTAATATCTCATGACCCCCTCATCTATTGCCCAAGTGTTCAGTCAGTATTTTTCCTCTGTCTGTTCTGACCTAATAACCGATTCTAATTACTGTAACAGCTTCAATAATTTTTTATTCTCTCACAGTACTTTTTCCTTTACGAAAATAACACCTACAGAAGTTCAAAATTCTATCAAGCAATTGAGTCTGAGTAGTGGTGCTGGTCTTGATGGGACTGAGCCCAGATATATCAAATTAGCCTCTCATATTCTGATGTTTCCACTTGCTGACTTGTTTAATATGTCTTTAGCTACCTGTGAGTTACCAGTAATGTGGAAATATTCCCGAATTACCCCGATACATAAAGGTGGTGACATCCTTGATCCAAATACCTATAGGCCTATATCAATAATCTGCACTATTGCAAACGTAAAAACTCATTTTTAATCAATTATCTCTTTATTTTAAGATTAACAATATTCAATCGTCATTTCAATACAGATTCAGACCTAATCATTCAACAACTACTGCTCTCTTAAAATTGTCAAATGATATATTTTCAGCTTTTGATTCTGGTAATCTCATAGGAGCTATTTTCGTCGATCTCAAGAAGGCTTTTGATTTGGTTGATCACTGTTTACTCCTTGATAAGCTTCATGCAATTGGTCTATCTCAAAATGCAATTTTATGGTTTAATTCTTATTTACATAACGGAAAACAATGTGTTGTTATTCAAGGGTGCAAGTCTGATTTATTTGTTCAACAACAACCCCAGGGTTTAACGCTTGGTCCACTTCTTTTCTCAATTTTTATCAATGATCTCCCTTTAATTTGTTCCAATATTTCAGCTCAACTATATGCAGATGATACTGTCATTTATGTCTCTAAACCTAACATTTCACAAATTCAAACTGCTCTTCAATCAGACTTTGATATTCTGCAAAACTGGCTTTTATCCAATAAGCTACTGCTCAATAAAACAAAATCTTACACTGTGTTCTTTGGTACAAAACATAACCTCAGAACAAAATCTAATAACTTAATAAAAACATGTAATGATGGTTCTAATCTGCATAGAGTTGATCAACTCAAATACCTTGGTTTATGGCTTGACTCGGAACTTACTTTCAAACCTCACATTGATCATATTCTTCATAAAATTAATTTTGGAACCAGTGATTTATTCCGATCAAGAAACTGTTTTACACTTAATGTCCGTAAGAAACGTGCCTCTGAACTTATTCTACCATTTTTTGACTATGCCGATGTTGTTTATCAAAATGCATCCAAAACTAATCTTCTACCACTCACCACTGCATACAATAATCTCTGCAGATTTTCTCTTGGTTGTTCATATTATACCCATCACTGTGCTATGTACAATTTACTCAAATGGCCCACACTCAATATAAGAAGACATATTTATTGGTTAAAACTCATTTATAAATGTATACATTTCAATTATCCTCAGTATCTACAAGAACTTTTGATCCCATACTCCTCAAGATATCAATAAAGGCACCCAACACAATACTACTTCTTTACTCCTTCAGTCAAAAGATCAATTGGAAAAAAAGCATTTTTGTTTAAAGCCCCTTCAGATTGGAATAATTTACCATTAGATATACGATCCTTGACATCATTTCACATATTTAAATATGTCTTCTTACTTTGAGCTAAATTGCACATGTTTCAGATGATACTGTATCACTGTATTTTCTATATTCTTTACCAAATTATTTATCCTTTCTAATAGTTTTGCTAGGCATGCATCTCTTTAATTGTCAATGGCCTATTGCTGGCCACCTAGTGGTTGTGTTTAGTTTTGTTCCATATTCGTCTCTCTGATGTTCATGTGTTGATGTGTGTTGTATTAGCTGTCGTTTCTATGTAAGTCTACTGTTGATCGTTGTTCTGTTTTGTTCATGTATATATTGTATGTTAGGACCCCCTCGAAAACGAGGTGATTCACCTCAAGGGATCTATCCTAATAAAATAAACTTAAATTTCAATTGCAAGTAAATCTTAAACATATATGGCACCTTTCAAAAGTGCTTTACAAAACCAAAGACCAAGACAAAGCAAATAAAACAAGAAAAAAGCAGTGATAACAGAATACACATTACAGAGTAAAACACACATTAATAAAGCTGTTAAAATTAGTGAAAAGCAGTTTTAAAGAAGTAGGTTTTCAGAATTAATTATAAAGATGAGACAGAATTTGCAGCGCTGATCTCCTCGGGCAGGTCATTCCAGAGTCAAGGAGCTCTGACTGCAAAGGCTCTCCTCTGTCAACCTTTGTGAATTAATCTAGACCTCGGAACAACGAGAAAAGATGTATCTGAGGATCTCAGGGTGTGAAAAGGAACATATGGCAATAAAAGATCTGTTATATAACTTGGAGCAAGGCCTCTCAGGGCTTTGTAGGTAATTCATAAAATCTTATAATCAGTTCTAAAAGCAACAGATAACCAGGATTGGTGCAATGTGGTCATGATTTTTAGTCTGTGTCAAGATTCTGGCAGCAGAGTTTTGGATGAACTTAAGGCACAAGAGGGATTTTTTACAGATGCTGGCATCAGGAAGTGATGACCTACTGGTTATGAATACATGAATAACAGTTTGCAGATGTTTGCTGGAAAGGAATGATCTGTTCCTGGAAACACTGAATACTGAATTTAAATGTTTGATCAAAAATAACACAAAGGTTTCTGCAATGTGGAGTTATTGAGTGTGACAGAGAACCAAGACTTTTATATTTTAACATTCGCACTATCTAATCTTATTTAGTAAGATGAGAGTAAGTTACCATAAAAAGTAATCTGGATAACTCACAGGGACACTGACTACCATTTAAATAACGTGTTTGCATTATGACTTCTCACCTTCTCTTTGTCTTTGCTGCAGGAATGAGCACTGTCCACGAGGTGATCGTTGCCCGCCACGCCGGGATGCGATGCTTCGCCCTGTCGCTGATCAGCAACCGGGCGGTGATGGACTATGACAGCCAGGAGAAGGCCAACCACGAAGAAGTCCTGGAGACGGGCAGGCAGAGAGCAGAGCAACTGGAGAAGATGGTGTCCACCATGGTAGCCCGACTGGAGAACAATAACAACAACTCCTTCTGATCATGTGACTCACACAGCTGTACCTGGTCCCAGGTCAGCTGTCCTGTTGTATCTCTGCGTCACAGTGAAAGGTTTTTGTTTTTTAAAAAAATGCTTGTTAGAACGCTAAAAAAAGCTGTAGAGTTACAAACCCCCAGGTTGGGTATACTACTTGATAAACTAGTTTCTCTGCTTTGTTTCCACCGACTGTTCTATAAGTCTTGTCTTAAAATCCTGGAAACTGGTCCACATTTTTTTATACACTCCTCTTTCGGCAATGTTTACATTTTTGAGGTGTATGGATGAATGATGCTACTGTAGCGCACTAATTCTCTGACAGATCCCTGCTGTGATAGATTGTACTAAGTAGTGTTTCCGTGAAGCGGCATTGTATTGTAATTTCTAAAATAATAACTTTTAACTTAATACAGTATACATATTTATTGTTTCAGTTCTTTTACATTCCTTGATATCAGTTAACAACTAATATGAATACAGTGAGATTCACATTATTTAATGCAGAGGACCAACTTATCTTGTATGTCTTCGTGAGATCATGGCTGAAAGGTGGAAATGATAATTTCATACAGTGTAAAAGAGATTTAAAATGTCTTGAAATATTTATACTAATTGTATTTAAGTGGTGTTTTTATTTTTGCTTTCATAATATATTGAGAGTTTGATAGATTGTTGAAGAAAGGGATTATGATAACCTGCATGGGACAGTTACCAAAGTATGGAGATTTGATCAAAAATCTCCTGTCTTATGACTGTGTTAGCACACTGGGATGTTGGCTGTCTGTGCTGTTAGAGGTACTTTCCTAAATACTGTACAAACTGTGGATCTTTTACAATAAAATGACTCAGCTTCAAAGCAATTTGACTCTATGTGTGATACATTTGAAACTATAAGGTCTGATATCTCTGTGATCATTTAGAGACTACACCTATCTTCAAACTTTTTTGGATCTCAACCACACACCTATAAATTTCATGACTGTAGCTTGCGTGGTTGTGACACTAAAATCTGTCCACAGACAAATAGACATACACACACCTGGCAAACCTGGTGGTGGTTCCCGCTACAGTAGGTTTCGCCAGGACCATATTTTGCCATGATGACGCACACAGACTCATCAGGTAAAAATAATAACAGCCCTGCTGTCACAGCAAATAACTAGCACGTGTCTGCCGTGTACATAAAGGCAATAAGGCAATGCACATAGTAGTAGGACGAGGGGTAAAAGGAGCATCCTGGCACTTTCATCCAGCTCTGCAAAGAACACACCTGAACTTGTTGGCATTTGTCAAATTTGGTATTACGTTTCATACTAAATGTCCTGTGTTGCAGTGGAGCCTGATATATTTACACCATCCTGACGGTCCTGTTTGATGGATTTCTTCCCACATGATGAACTGCTTTTTGATTCTCAGAAACAGACATACATTTTTTATAAAATCTTCTCTCAAGATCCTGAGTAACTCCTCGAGATTCACCACAGGCCAAAAGTACATGGACAAAAAAAACATTTCATGCACTTTTTCCTAACTGTTACCAAAGTGCCTCACCCAAACCATGGAAAACAGTCACAGACCAACAGCACAGGTAACATGAATTCTTCTGTCTGTATTTTCTTGTTGACTTCTGACTTTTTATGTTATTATTATGTATTTATTGTTGAGTGTTGTGTTTTGTACTGTGTCTTGTGTATTTGTTGTTGAGATTATTGTATTTTAAATGGTATTTTACAGGCAGGCATCGCAAATTAGTTTAGGCTATGAATGCTGTGGTGTGTGGCATCACTTTCCCATAAGCTCTGTCTTCTCACAGTAGCACAACCTGCAAATTCAGTCTAAGTTTCCCAAAGTAAGAACGCCAACAAATAAATCCAGGTGGTGTCCACAGCTGTCCTCTGTGAGAGAGAAGATGGTTGACATTTTTACTGTCTGTTTGTCTTTCACCTTATCAGCCATGTTTACCCTCCCCTTTTCTTTTCCATCCACTCACTCCACTGGTATGGGACATTCCAGTCTACACTCTGCCTGTTCCCACTTTCTAACCCAAAATATATTCACTGTCACTTGTCCCCTTCCTCCTCCTTCACCACAAAAAACATTTTCCATGACGCTCAGGCAGCAGTGTTTATGGCCTTACAAGGTCGTGAGAATTATAGGAGCTGTCTTTTTCCCTGCAGGGAATGAGCAGGTCCAGGTGTCCGCACAATATCAGCTGATGCACTGTAGTGCTGGGAAGCAAAGCGAGGCTCAGGCAGTACACTCTGTTCACACACAGTTCCCTTTCTAGTTCGACAGGTTAGATTTACAGCCACACACACACACACACCCTCATGTGATCATCAGGGGAAATCATTACCTTTGCAAATTCAACTTCTTCCTCTGATGTCTTTAAATAACTGTGTGCATATTCCCAGTGAAGGTCTATCAACAAAAAAGCTACAGTTCATCTGTCAGACATGAAGGCTACTCTATAAAAAGGAAGTTCCTCTGGTACTGCCTGTTCCACAGCAGTGTTTATGTTGTACTTAACTACCTGTGTGACCCTTTCAACTACAAACTAAAGCCATATTGACCATTTGTTATGTTACTGAACCACAAAACCAATGGAGAGTGTACTTAAAACATGCATCCACACGACAACAATAATTTCCTTTTAGAAATGTAGGGACAGTGAGTTCAGATGAACAGAACTTGGCAATGCTGACACAGACTACACACTTTAACTGTGGTCTGGAGCAACAGGAAGGCATTCATCTCTCCCCGAGAGAATATTCAGGCCTGCTACATCCTCTACACATCTTAAACTGACATCTCAACTGGATCAAATATAAAAAAAAAAAACATTGAATACTGAGCAGACAGCAAAAGGATCAATAGTGGATTGAATCAGGATAACATGAATGTCATCAATACAAAGTAAAATGTAAAATCTTCTGTCATTGCAGCAGCGCTGTGCTGAGAGCCAATGCCTCAGGTTTATAATAAAGGCTGTTAAGCCACTGAGGGTCACACTCTAGAGGCTACCTTAACTTTCTGCAACAGGAACTTTAAAGCATGAAGCTCCTGTTCCTGTTCAGGCAGCAGCACTGTGGACAATTAGTTCCCTCTCTGCAACTGTGATGTTTGAAAGGATGAGTTACACTGCCCTCTGCTGACATTTCACCGACACAGTGACAAAACTACAAGCTTGAATGAGGCTGTAATTTGAGTAGTAGTGAAACAGCTAGTAATGAGCAATGATTTTGATCAATTATCTGTCATTTATCAAAATTATTGCCAATCATTCCCTGGATCCAGCTGTGAGGATTTCCTGATTTTCACTTTTTACATAATTATAAATCGTACAGCTTTGGGTTTTATAGCGCTAGTTAGAAAACAAACAATCCAAAGGCTAGATCTTCGGCTTTGGAAAAAAATGGGATACATACTAAACAATACTAAAATAATTAATAAAGATCAATTAAAATTGTTGGCTTCAACTCAATTTATGAATACCAAATAAATACAGTGAATGAAACCCAACAGCAAGAATTACCTAAGGGTTACATACAGTGAAGAAATCAAGGAGCTTTAATATAAATCATAACAACGAGCAAAGGAGTTTGGGGATATGTTTTATGGACAAATTCAACTCAGAACAATAGTCAGGCAGGTTTTCACCAATGTTGACACTGAAACATAAACCTGAGGTGCTTCTCTGTCTCTGAATGGAGAGCCCTCTTGTGACTGTAAAAGAGAGACTTAATAGGGATAATGAGCGTCTTGTGCTTCTACAGTTTCGGTGCTGAGATGACGTAAGGCATATTTCTACACAAAGAGCTAAAACAAACTGTCTATGAGTGAAGAACAGTATGCAGGTAACTGTAAAAGGGAATCCGCAGGGTTTTTCTTTTAACGACTTCACATTTTCGACCTTGTTTTTTTGGATTTCTAGCTTTGGAGGTGTCTTAAAAATACTGACTTGTGTGAATTCTGTTTGAGGGTGCAATTCAGTTTTGTTTTAATAATTATAAGTATTTAAAAAAGAAGCAAACATCTTAAAATCCATCCAGATGGATTTTGCATAGTAGAATATGCTTTAATATACAAAGTCTGTGAGCAATGCCACAAAGTCACAAGTCCCCGAAAAGCTCCCTGGCTTTTTGGTTTGGTTCATTTTTGTCTTTTCACCTGAGCAGCTTCACTTTTAACATCTCCCCCTCAGCTGTATGTGTGAATGATTCTGTGCCGTTTCAGATGGTGCATCAGGATGAAGGTTTTCCCGCACAGCGAGCAGCTGTAGGGTCGTTCCCCGCTGTGTGTGCGCTGGTGGACCCTCAGACTGCTCTGCTGCGTGAACCTCTTCCCGCACTGTCCGCAACCGTACGGCTTCTCGCCCGTGTGTGTTCGGTGGTGTATGCTGAGGTGGGAAGAACACTGGAAGCTCTTCCCGCACACCGTGCACCAGAACGCCCGCTTTCTCTTATGACTTTGCTGGTGCAGCTTGAACTGGTGCAAACGGCCGAACGTCTTCCCACAGTGTGAGCAAGCGTAGCCCCGCGCCGTGCCAGAGAGAGGTTTGTGAGGGTGGAAGCTGCTTGTTGTGAAAGTGTTGTGCGATTGACTTAGGACTGCTCTATCTCCAGCTGCAGTCTCCCTCTCGGGGTGTTCATCTGGCTGCCTCAGATGTGCAACATGCGAGGGGTTTCTCTGCGAGTAAACTTGCTCCTTCTGCCTGTCTTGCTGTGATAGGTTACCCTGAGGTCTGGGTTGAAAACTGGATGACTGTGGAACATCCTTCTGATACTCACTGTTGTAAATCCCATTACACGGCCTCTGAGAGGACAGCTGTTGGACGTTAGCAGACTTGGTAGTGTTAGAAACCACATGAACATCAGAATCGTCCGGAAATGTGTTGGAGTACTCCTCCACCACACTCGAAAAATCAGGAAAACCAGCATCGATATCGTCACCTTCAATTATGGATGACCAGAGCTGATCCTCTCTTTCGTCCATGGAAAAGTCAGCAGCATGTTGAGTGTGCTTCCCCGCGCCGTGCTGGCATCCATCCTGACTGAATCCTGATCGATTCTCCTCCTTCTCGGTCTTGACAGTAAACTGAAGGCCACTGATGTCTCCTGCATGCTGACCAGAGTTATACAACTCACCAAACTCTGATGTTTTCGGCGCGGCAACCTCTGGGTGGTTTAACCGACGGTCCTCTCCAAGCTGCTGGCTCTCTGCAGCATTAGCTGGATTGCGGTATTGTACAGCAGAACCTGACAGTGTTAGGAACATTCAGGAGGGAGCATGTAGTTAATTTACGTGTTTATGTTGTTGGATATAATTCTTGCACAAAATACAGTTCTTTAACTCACCAATCGGTCCAGCAGAATCACTGATCCACAGAGCCTCATCTGGACTTTCTTCTTTAATTGTGAAAGAAACAGTGGCGTCGTCAATATCAGGAAACTACACAGGGAGAGGATGGATTAAACTTTAACTGTAAACACCACATTGACATATTACAGGGAACAAGGAAAAAAATGCAAGTAGCTGGTAGATTTGCTTCACTCACCAGCCAAAGAACCAACGTTAATCTATTAAACTGGAGGTAAAATCTGAACAATCACCAGACATTCAGCTGGTGGACAAAAAAGTGATTTGTCACCCTGTATATTATCACCTTATGAAGTAGATTCACTGAACTTGCTAGCAGATATTTACTTATTTATACATGAAGCAGACACACAGCAACATTAGCATTAATTTTGAGTTGTGTTTCTGGCCACCTGGCGGCTGTAAATCCAATATTCACTCTCCTTTTTAGCTCTGTTTGATCGCCACCAACTCCTGAGGGAAACATCTGGCTCTTTCTGCACTAAATTGTCCACCATGTTCACCAGCTAACTGCTTATTTTATTTGTCTGGTTCTGGGCAGGTAGCGTGCTGCTGGTTTTTCAACTGCAAACTGCTGCTGGTGAAAACGACACTGGTGTTTGGAGCATCTTTCATTCATTATAAGCATGTTAAACACCACTGTCAATGCTAATCAAGTGAAATTAGCTAATGCTAGGCTTCCTACTTGGTGGCCCTGGGGCAAAAAAATTGCTATCGGGCCTCTATTAGCCCCATTTCTACCCTTCTCTGATCATCGTGTTCAAATATTAATAAAAAAACAATTTGTCTACATAGGGAACCTGGGGCTTTTTGGGATCCCTTGTGGTCTGGGCCCCTGGTTGGTAATTCAGCGTTGATTTAAATCAAGGGTTTGGTTCCAGTATGGGGGAGACATACATAAAAGGGTGAGCCTGGGGGTTCTCCACCCAAATATTATGAGCATTAAACATTTCACTTCATTCTGGTGAATGTTTTCGTTCCATTTTATGGTGGAAGTGCATGTATTTACGCAATGGAAAACCACATTCTGTTGGCAGGTGACAATTAAAAACATAAAAATATAATGTCATATAATGCAGTAAGGCTCTCGGCTTACAACTTTTCTCATTTGATGTTATCTCTGCGGTGTAAACACACATGTAGGCATGATTTACTCTTCCTTCTTAGTTTCTGTCTTTTGTTTGGGAACGTAACCTCTTTTAAATGTGCATGTGGCACCTACGTAAGTGATAAATTCATTTATTTTTATTAATTTATAAACTCCTGGGCATTAATAGCTCATATGCGTTTCAGCAAAGTTTCTGCATATGTTCAGAACTTTCTGCACATTCAAAACACATCCCACATACCTATGCTCTTTGACAAGTCAAGAATACAGCTGTAGTATTTCAAGGAAATAGCCATAATAATATGAGGATTTCATTTTTTCTTTTTTAATGTTCTGAATGTTTAGGGGGCGATGTCTACTCCTTTGCTTCCCATCCATCTACACATAAATTACTGCGTAACTTTATTGACATAGATCAAAGTTGTTATGAAATTAACACAGACCTTAATATCTCCTGCAGGGTGCGGACAGCTCCCCACATCAGTCCCTCGGTCCATGTAGTTTTCTGGTGCAAGAAATGAAAAACACATTTAAAAATCTAGACCAAAGTGAAATCAAATGTTACATTATACCAGGAAATGCGTCCAATAATATTAGCAATGTACGTGGATTTATGTAAGTGTAGCCACAGCATCCCTACAGCGCTGCCTTTTAACAATGTCCCTGCTGTTTCACAAAATAAGCATGCGTTTGTCATTACACATGACACATTATTAAGCATAATACATTAGTTTACTCCAGTCGTCAATTGAAGGCATACATTAATTAGTCTTACCGAAGCCCCGCTGTAGCTGTGCATTTTTATTCTCCATCATCACTAATTTCCTCTTCAACATCTCATTCTCGCTTTGCTTTCGAGAGATTTCAAGATGCAAAAACGCACATTTGTCATCGACTAGTTTGGATATCTCTGCCACTGCTGCTTTAACCAAAACCTCCATTATAGAGGATAACTGGGTTTGAAAGGGAATGCACGTCGCCATGTTTATTCATGCAAAGTAACATGCGAGAACAAAATATAATAAATAGGTCCGTCCTCGCGATGAATTTAGTAAAAAAAAAATGCGAAAACAACCGACGTACTAGAAAATTTTACATCCCTGTTTCTAGCTAGCTGGAACCTTTTCTTCCGTGTGGCGGAGGGCTTTACCGTAAATACACGCGTAGACACGCAGTGAAACCAACAATGAAAAGAGGAACAGTGTAAAGTGATGGCCTTCACATTTGTTTGCCATCACTCGTAGGTGTTTCGGGTAAAACATAAATAACTTACCTTTACTAGTCTGTCAGACAGCTGTGCGGGCTTTAAACAGTTTGAATCAATCAACTCTGCCATCTGGCAAGCAAATATCCCTCAAACACAAATTCACAGTATAGTAGGCCTACATTTCTTAACCCTTCTCTGCAGAACAAGTCACCTAAAATAACCTATAAAATACAGGCTTGATTAAATAGTCTCATATAAACTAGCTGATCTGTTTGCATTTTTAGTGTTTTACGACAACTTAATTTTTATTCTTTACTGTTTGACTGTAGAAATTTGAAATCTAAATTGAGCGTTCCCCAAGGATACATTCGGGGTCCTCTTTTGTTTTATGTGAATCACAAATCAATCTGCAAATGTGCAAATCCTGAAAGAAAAGGAAGCGAGGTGAGAGAGGGCAAAGGAGGAGGAAATGGTGCAGAAAATATTAACATCAAACAATGGTTTATTTACACTGTTATTAAAATAACCAGAGTACTGGACTCCACAAGTGATAAACTTAGTCTTTAATGTATTTGAAAATACAAAAAGCTAAACAAAGACAAACTGTTGTTTTTTTTTTCATTCATCTTTTGAAACATAATCTAGCAACCTGTAAATTGTGATAAACTTGTGATATCCGTGAATCATGTGACCGTTGGGTGTTGGATTGACAATTATTCATCAGTGAACATTATAAATTAAAAAAAGAAAAAGAAAAACATTGCAGTGGTGGGGTTAGGGATTTCATTCCCATGTGAAATATGTAGACACTCATCACACTGTACTGTAAAGGGTTTTGTGTCACCCTATTGGCCCTAGACAGGTGCCCTTCTTGTGGGCTCAGCTGGAGGGTTAGCTATGTCAAACTATTTTAATGACCTCTTCAGGTCCAGCCACCTGCTCCAAACAAAGGCAAAGTGCACCATTCATTGAGAACCACCATTTACTCAACCAGTTTAATGGCTTTTTATATAAAAGTTTTCCACATGCTTAATGCTTAACACCGACTGCATCATACGTTCTATCTGATAACCAATGTCAGTAACACCGGGTGTACATTGTAAAAAATAAAATAAAATTAAATAAAGAAGAAAATCTCCCAAAAAATAAATATCAGTCAAAGGGAACACATAACCAAAGAGAGGCTTCAAATTACATGTCTTTTTCCAAATACATGATTATAATGAGTACCCTGTGTATCACTGAGGTATTTGATGTTTCTTAAGTTTCACATAATGCAAAAGTTTCCTGCATATGATTTAGCATTAACTTCTTGTAGTTCTCTCCCTTTCTCCATGAAAATTATCACGGTATTATCATTAGTGGGACACCTGGTACATTTGAAATCCTGGCCTGTCAACATTTGCTTTAAAATTTGTTATTTGAAAGACTTAACCAGCAGAATATTGAGCCAACGTTATCAGAAATATTTACATGTAGCTTTCAAGGCAAAGGTATCTTGAGGTATACAGCACATTGTTCTATGAAGATAGGGTTTGCTTGATTCATCTTGAAACAAAAGACACTGAGGTTCATCTCTTTTTATCAACAGTACACATCTCTGTAAATACTTTTAACAATGTCTTCAACTTCAAAAAAAAAAAAAGAAAAAGAAAAAGTAGTTCCCTCACCGTATCCTCCGCGAAAGAAAAACCAGGCATTATTCCATATTTTAGTATACTGATGTGGAACCACATCATAAAAGTGTGTCATAGTCATATGATCACTGCCTTATCAAAGCTTGGTGAAACTGATTGATTTCACATTTCCATTAACAATGGCACATTAACAAATCTAACTAAAAAAGTAAACTGCAGTGGCGCCCCCAAGGCATTTTCACAGGGGGCCATGACCCCCCAATACGATTGTTGGCCACCCCATTGGACCCTGTGGGTGAGGCTGTGGTGCGTTCAGTTTTACGCTAGTGTGAAGGAAGTGGTATGTTGTGAACCTAGACCATCTAAGGCATCCACTGGTGCTACCCATTTTACCAGAGCTTGTTGGCAAGAATGCTTAAAAAAGATTGAAAATTTGACAAGGGAATAATTGGCATGGCGATTTTTAAAGAGGTCCCCTGAACTCTCACCTCAAATTATCTAAATGAGAATGGGTTCTATGGGAACCAACCATTCTCCCTAAACTTGAGAAACTTTCTTCCTAAAATCAATGTGCTACTTCAAACTAAAGCTGTATATATCTCTATGTATGTATGTATGTATGCATCTTTTTAGGAAAAGGATAACTAACCTATCTGAAGAGCAATAAACCTAACACCTCCCATTTTATGGGACTGTTGTGGAACTCAACATGTTAGCTCTATTTGTCTGTGCACATCAGATCATCAGTAACATTAACTGTAAAATAAGAAACCAAAGTATATCAGTATGTGATTCCTCTTCACATAGTTTTCTACCAGCCTATATACTCAAACAGCATTATGGTATTCCTAAAATTCAGTTATGGCTTTTGGTTTGAGTGTGCCACCCCAAGATTTTTAGTGGCTTCGTCTGACCACCCCTATGAAACATTTCTGGGGGTGCCACTGAAAAACTGTACAAAATTTTTTGTCGATAATGCATACTGTAATTTGTTCCAATTGGGCCAGATATCACTAAATATTGTTTAGCCAAAAAATATATTATTTTTCAAATATCATCACAGCCTACTTCACACTAAAGAACAGAAAATATGCTAACAGCATATCCTCTGTGATATAAAAAAAAAAAAGCATGTTGATCTGTTTCCAATCAGGAAATTCAGTTACAGTGCAAAATTATTTCTCAATACTTGTTATTTAAAGGATGCATCTTAAAGTAAATGTCACTAAACCAAAAGAGAACAGTGTGATTCTGTGTGACGGTGAGGTTCGAGTTACATTCTATAGTGATGACACACCATACTTTCTTGATAGACCAAACTGACTTGGGCTGGTTTTGAACTGTGAAAACAGCAAAAACACAATGGTTCAGTAGGCAACATAATCAGCATGTAATCACGTTCTCATGTTATTTGGCCATTACCATTCTCAAAATAAAGACAAGTATCATTGAAATAATTTAGCAAAACTAGTTATCAGTCTGAGTAACCGAAAATGTGGCGGCTTTAATTGCCACTTCAAACACTTGACATTGTTTGGGTTCTCTGAGTAGTTTGAGTCATTATAAAAGCCACACCGAAGCCCAGATCTGGCCAGCTTCAAGCAGGCAAGGAGCAACAGTTAATGCCAACAATCCTTAATCATCTTAAAAAAAAAAGTCTTCTATAAATGAGAAGATGGAGAAGGTAGGAAGCAGGAAAACATTTGCTGCAAAGTACTTGAAAGATTGTACCTAATCAGTACTGAATATTAAAAAAAAAATGCATTTTGTTCTTAAGCTTTAGCTTTTGGAAGTTTTAGGACGTCAAGTATTCATTTCTGTATTTAGTTATATGTTACATTGATTTGTCAACCGTTATAAATTAACTTGCGCACTTGTGTTACGACTGAATGTGATGAAGCTCCTTGGAGAATCATCTAGAGTATTTTTCCTTGTGCACATCACAGATAATTTTATTCTACATGCAGTTTAAGGTGCAACTTCAGGATGCTCATCTGATTAAATATCTTACCACATATCTCACAGCTGAAGGACTGCGCTGTGATATTTTTACACTGGTGCCTCTGAAATAGACTGAAACTATCAAAGCTTTGCCCACAAGCTGAGCATATAAAGCAATTTTGCCTGGTGGCGTCCTCGCCACAGCTGTCCGCATGGTTGCCTGAGGGAGTCATATTAAATTCAAACACAGCTCCCTCATGAGTCCTGTCACTCACAGCTGTGTACTCACTCACAGCCACCTCTGGCGCTATATGTTGATCTTGCAGCTCAGGCGCTAGAGTTATATCGGAGCTTCTTGACTGCATTCCCATCATTGAATACTGATCACTGTGCATCATTTCTTCCTTTTCTTTGGTGTCTAGAAAAGGCAGATCCCTTATTGGTGATGTATATCCCTGCTGCTCACTGGCTTCTCCAACAGCAGGACTGAGGTGATACTTGACATCATGTAAAAGTACACAGACAGTTTGTTCGGTATCACCACTCCTCTCCATCCCAGATGTCCACAGCTGACTGTGATCTGGTGCTCCTGTGCTATTATCAGCCCCTGCCTGACTTAGAGTCTGAAAATCCTCCCCATTTGGCTCCAGTTTCACCATCACTGTTTGCTCACCACCTGCCTCGCTGTGTGTGGTGCCCACTAAGTGTTCCTCTAAAACTGCCAGTCCGGGCTTGGGTTCTGCCAGGTTCTTCAGCGGTTGATTATCAGGCATTGTAAACATCAGGTGATGTGCCTCCAGCACTTCGGTGTTCTCCCCTTATCAGAAAAAAAGGCAACAGAATTAAATAAGCAAATAGTTTTAACAGATTAACTTTTCTTATGCTATTATATAAAGCAGTGGTGCTTGTGTGCTCAGTATGGTTCTAGTAAATGCTGGATTAAAAAATGAATATTTTACACTTATAAATTGGCTTAAGTTTACTCTTGATTTAGTATTTTTTCATAGAGAGCTCTGTATCAAGACATGCCAATTTTGAAAATATGTCTGTCCTATTTTTTTAAGTTTAGAAAACCCACCCTGTGTGACACCTTTGGAGGTGGTAAGTCTTTTTTTTTTTTAGCAAAAATGCCACAAATCTTCTGTTTCCAGCTTCTCAGGTGTAAATAACTGTTGGGTTTCTTGGTCCTCAATGCTAACTAATATCATACACATTTTCACATTTTGCATATCAGAATGTTGGTTGAACAATACAAGCAAATTGATTATGGCAACTTGGACTAGGTTTATGTGTCGGCATTTCTTTACCATTGTCTGACACTTTACGGATGAACTGAGTGACCAATTAATCAAGAAAATAATACACATTACTAAATTAACAATGATCTGATTTTTTTAACCACAATAATAATGCTTTATATTATTTGGCCAGCCATCAGATCCTGGCTAAGGATGTGAATGAATTACGCTGCCGATTTTGCTCTGATATACTCCAAAAAATGCCACGAAGAGCAGCATATTTGGCATATTTAATACTATACTGACAGAATTTAGCATAATGACCAACTTAATTATTTCCTGGATTTTTTGTTGTTGTTACCATAGTCCCAAAATGTACATAGAAATGCAGGAAATGGGTTTTAAATTGCAAGTTTTTTTTCTGGGGGGGAAATACTCCGTTTTATTGTGTCCCCTCCAATTCTCAAACCAAAGTTACGCCCTTGAAAATACTTGTTACTTGCAGCCATAGTTGGTATCTTGTCTGGGAATGACACTGTCTCTTACCATTTCTGTGCGTCTTCATGTGGCCCTTGAGGCTACTCTTCTGATTGAAGCACCTCCCACAGATATGGCAACCGTACGGCTTCTCCCCAGTGTGAATTCGTAAATGTCTCTCGAGGTGTCCGGCTCGCTCGAAGACTTTGCCGCAGTACGAGCAGGCGAAGCATTTCTTTGGTTTGATCACCTGAAACGACCTGCATCCTCTCTGTCGGTGGTGATTCAGCGTGGCTCCTGCCATACCATGCAAGCCTGCTTCACTTGATATCATAAGTGTGTCTGAGGATCCATATGGTGTTTGAGACATCATGCTGTTTTTGAGCTCCCCATATGGTTTCCCTGGAAAGGAGAACGTGCTACAAGAAGCTTCGACTGGTGGTGGCAGTAACTGTGCTATTCCTGGGAAAGACGTCATGCTGTGCGCCGAGCTGCTGATATACTCTGTACTGCTGATGTCCGTGTTGTTTTGTCCTTGTAATCTGTGCATCCACTGCTGGCTGTCTCTCTCGAATGTTGTGAAGTCCTCCCCTCCTTCCCTTGTCTGCTCGTTGCCTCCATGAAAAAGCGGTTGTGCTATATTCTCCTCTGCAGGCTCAGATTTGATGTGTATGGGCGTTGTGAGAATGTCCTCATTCTTAGGTAGGCCATCCTCAGTTTTCACCTGGCTCTCTTCCTTGGAGCGAAGAGTATCAGCACATGGATTCACCTCAGGAATCTGCTTCTGTTCACACGCCTCGATCTCAAGTGGTGTGGGCTGAATACCTGTTTGAGGAGAAAGAAGTCGTCATATGCACTTTTACCACACAAATTTTCTTGGAATTAACCCTTAAACTTTTTCACATGATGTGGTCATATACAGTGTGGACGTCGTGCATAGGTTGCTATCCAAATCAAACATTCTTCACGCAAACAACACTCCTCAGATCCAACATGTAACATTTTAGTCCGTCTGTTTACATCCTCATCTTCCCATGACTATTCCCAAACTAATCATGACCCTTCCATCAAATTGTCACACATTATTGTTCTCAGCAAGTCAGGCTCTTCAAGTTCCCAAGGGGATCAACTAGCTCAACCAAAATCATGATACTAAACGATCTGAAAGGAAATGTGTGAAAGCATTTTGGATTCAGCACCACTGATGGGAAAAATCATGGATAAAGGTAAATCTGTCTGCCAACTGAGATGTGACCCCAGTAATTAATATCCAATGAGTCTTGCCCTGGGAAGCAGAGAGGATATAAAAGGCCGGCCAGCCAGGCGAACACAGCTGTCAGCGGGGCACTTTTAAGTCACCATCCCCCCCTTTTACTCTTGTCTCGCCTAAACCACAGAGTTTTTCTCTGCTTGCTGTGACACAGAGGAATGTCGCAGCCAGAGACTTTCAACTGTCAAGTGAATTAAGACTGCAAGACAGAGGACAAAAATACCACATAGAGGAGTGCAACTGGCTACCAATATGTTGGGGAGACCTGGAGGTCCTTCAAGTGACGAGATACATTTACTACTTCTTCTTTACTACTTCAGTGATGCCAGACATTCAGGTTTGATCCCCCACGACCCTGAGACCCTCCCTAATCCTGCTCTGCCGAAGAGACCTTGATCGAGACACTAATCCCCACCGGCTCCCCCAGAAAAGGCTCCTGACCGCCCTGAGCTGGAAAACAGAGGGAAGAATTTCTTCATTTTAAAATTTATTTTCAGACATTTATGACACTATTGCCTGAGTGCACTGACTCTTTGGGGGCTACACCCTGCTTTGCATGTAGATCTAATCTCATACTTAAAAAAGGTCTTTCACTTTTTCCTGATGATGAGCGTCAGTGGACAAAATGCTTTTCTCAGGGTCAACTCTCAAAGCAGCTGCTGACAAAAGGGAGGAATTCTTCATTTTTTCCTGCAACGTTTGCTTAGAAAATAAAGTCTTGTACTTACATCTTCTGTGAATCTTCATGTGCTCCTTCAGGCTGCATTTCTGATTAAACCGTCTCCCACATATCTCGCAGAGATAAGGTTTCTCACCAGTGTGAATCCTCTTATGCCTTTCCAGGTGCCCAGAACGCTCAAAACATTTACCGCAATACGGACAGATGAAGCCCTTCTTGAACATTAACCTCTTCACTGGCCTCCTCCGCACAGTGTTGTACAAGTTACGATACTGACTGTAACCCAGCAGCCCGCGGCTGAATGGGCTCTGCTGAAACACACCAGAGCTGCTGCAGGGCACAGCCAGTCCCGTGTCCAGAGACGATTCAGGAACACACGACAAGGAGTTCTGGCCTAAATTTAAATAATCTGAGTTGTTGCGTCCTGTCTGAGCTTGTGCTGTCTGCCTCCACTGTGCACTGTCCCTTTCATACGTGGCTGGCTCTTCACCCAGCTGGTCAGGTTGTCCTGCAGCCTCCTCGCTTCCTTCTTCCACAGGTTCACATTTCACCTGCACCTCAGGTATGGACAGGCTGTTTTGGTCCTTATCAGAGTGCCCCTTTTCAAGCAAGGTCCTCTCATCACAAACGTCGCTCTGATTCTCTGTGGAAAGGCAGTGATTAAGATGTTTTTTAAAAAGCAGGTCAAATTGTTATGTTTTAATGTCATAATTAAATGTGTTTATATAAATTGGTCAGTCACTTCATTTACACCACACCAGCGAAACACACTAATAATACACCTTTTGTGATCCTCAATCGTATCTCAAACTTAAATGTTGCACCATTTCGGTTTTGAAACCAAGTTTTGGTGAAATCTGAAATTGCTTACATGACAATTTCTAAAAAAAAAAAAAAAAAAAAAGAAAGAAAGTGACATAACTGTTGTGCAATCATAAAAACACATGACATTTCGGCTATAACGCAATAGTGACATAAGATCATTTTTTTAAGTTGATCTGACGCACTTGTTGGCATATTAATCATCCAGCAGTGACTGAGCAAAATTAGCTTTCATTTTCAAGAAGCAGTGTATAAGATTTGGGGGGATTTACTGGAATCTAGTGGTGTGGATTGCAGATTGCAGCCAACTAAAACTTCTGCCGCTCAGAATTCTTTCAGTGTTTGTTGTTCAGGAGGTTTTAACCAGAAGTTAAATTATTTGCAGAGGTGTCTTTCTCTCCAAAACAAATTAACCAGCTGATTTAATTCAGGAACCAGGTGTTTTTCTGATGTTATCATTGTGGAGAGGCTATTCACTATGAAAAACGTGAATCTCCCTGTCTACAGCCAGTGTTTGGTTTGTCAGTTCACGGCCACTATAGAAACACAGCAGTGCAACGATACATCAATCTGGATCGATACGTGGGCTATGATCCAATATTTACAATGCAAAGTAAAAAAAAAAAAAACGACAAGTATCGTCATCATTAAGATATGTCTTTCTTTTGAAATTCCCATGGCCTCTCTTATTCCTAAACATCCAAACAGTGCTAGCTACCTAATGCCAGGCAGACAGTGGCAAGCGGCCAAGAAAAGAGAATATTTACTGATAACGTCTCATATTGATTTCAGGCCCCTGAATTGAATCAAATCAAAATAATATTGTGGCAGACTTTATGACATCAGCAAATATTGTGTCATCGGATCAGATATCGGCACCGATTACGTTATTTTTTTTACAAATATCGGAGGAATCAAAACAACAAAAATGGCCAGGTTTTGTTTACAATTTAGAATTTGTTTACATTTTGTGCTGCTGAACCACCGACAAGCTTTTTGGATACTATTTAAATAAAAAACAAACCTTATGGGACAACTTGGATGCATTCTTTTTTTTTTTTCTTTTTTAATGCTTTGCAAAGTATGAGATCGGACTCGGTATCGGACTCGGTTTTAAGAGTTTTCTTGCTGAAAACTATGTTATGACAGCACAGAGAGTGAACTAAAAAAGTAAATTTACAGGCCGAACTGCTACACAATAACCTAAAACTTAAGCTCATAAAACTGGAGATTTATGAAATATTCCTCTGTAGGTTCATCATGACGGGTGACCTCTTTTGCAGTCATTTGATATATTAGTATAAAATATCAGGTGTAGCCCCTTTAATGCATGAGGGCATGTTTTAGTTTTGGTTGGGTAGATGTACATACAGTATGTGAGAAGGAGGAGTGGGGCCTAAGTTATCTCCAATGCACAGGGCATTTAAGTCGTAGCAATGCCCCTGTCACACTCAAGTTTGGACAGGATTAAAGTCAAATTATAGTCAAAATTAAATAAAAAGTAAGCACATATGTTATTCAAACTATGGTGAAATGAAGCTGCTAGTGTAAAGATACAAAGACTGTATCAGCATCAAATACTGTGGATAAACACATTATTTCGCTGTAAGTTTTCAACAAATTATTGCTGTTTCTCTTTGTCAGTGCAGATCAAATGGCATCTTTGGAGCTGTCACGTGTACAGCTGACTGCCAGAAGCAGATACAAAGCAGCCAGCATTCAACCACCTTTGCAGCCTTGTTCCTAAATGTGAGCAAGTTATTTCAGTGTGCAGGTCCTGCTCTAAAAGGTGCTTATTTAGTCAACCCCCTGCAGACAGTCAGACAAAAAGACAGAGCCTTGCAGAGTTTAAGGATCTCAAAGGCAAACAAGGTCAGATGGGTGTAAAGAAAGCTGAGATTTGTGCACATCAGTGCCACAGAAGTCCTGTCCTAATGTGCCCTACATCACTGTAACACTGAGGTGTACTGTGAGTGTGTCCCTGTCAGGTTTATGTCAGGTTAACAGGGTGGGTAATGTGTGTGTTAGGTCTGTCTCACCATCCCTGCCTCGGCTGTCAGGTCGCAGGGTCACCCTCCCCTGCAGTGCTCTCAGCTCGTTGTGCAGAACCTCGATGTTGCTCTTCAGCTTCTTGATCTCATTTTCACCCTGACACATTTCCAGCCGCAGCACCACCATGCCATCCTCCACAACTTTGGCGATCTCGTCCACGGCTGCTTTGGACAAGGCATCGATGATGGAGGCAATCTGAGCCCGCAGAGCAACGCTGCTCAACATTGTTTAAAGAAAACACCAACAAAGTGGCAGGGAAGCTTTAACTTTAAAACGAGGAAAGTGCCTGTTAACTTAGTCTCACTAACTAACCGAGGCGGCTCATTGCTGAAGCCGCCGACTGTACACAAACTACAGCTAGGCTACTAGGTTAGCTCGGCGTTGGTTTTATAGTGTACCGCTTTCAGCTAGCTGCAGCTAATTGGTACAAAGAATAAACACAAGTTCTCGTCTGACGGAAGTGATGACATGGATACCGTAAATACAGGTTGAAAGGCGCAAAGCATATTACAGAGGCACTTCCGAGGTTAGCCCAGTTTTTTGTTCAAAATTCAAAAAGATTATGCAGACACTGTAGTAGTTTAAAACAAGCAACAGTAAACTACAAATTTAATTATTTTTTATTCATGTTTAAGGTAATTGTTTTTTTCATAGTGATTGTTCTATTATACTATACTACTACTATGTGTTAACCCTTAAAAACCTTAACAGGGGCTGCAGATTAGATACAGCTAAAAGTCCTACATACATTGCATTGGTTGCATTTAATTTAACTGTAGCAATGTCTGTAGCCTATGTATCATCCCTGTCAAAATGACTAAAAATAAAAACAAATAAAGCACGGGTGTAAGAAGACATTGTATAGGGAAAGTCTGCCATTATGCAGTGCATAGATTTCTTTATATAAACTTAAGGAATTTGTATACTTTGGCTAGTTTCTTTAAGATTTAGAGTCAATTTTCAAAAGCTGAGTTAAGTTTGAAGTTCAGTGAGTAAATAGAGATGTTGTCAGCTGCCGTTTCAAAGGTCAGCAATGACCCATCAAGTTCAACTTTTAGGACGAGAAGTCCTCAAAGTGCTCAGAATATAAACAGTTTGAACACCTACAGTTACTTGACACTTTGTCACTTTGCTTGAGAGGGTAGATTGAGTTTAATTGCTCTTGCATTGTTTCTGATTATTTATCTTTTACTTTTTCCAGTACAGGAAACTTATTTATTATTAACAACTTATTTTAGCAAACAAAATGCAAAAGTAGCAATGTAAGGCCGATCGATTTTACAGTTTACTTAAGGAAATTTGAGTTTGAGCCACCCTTTACAAACAGTACTGTGAACTGGCCTGTTTCAGACACCGTGTATTAAAAGTCCCCACACACTGACACACAGTGAATGTAGTCTGACAACCATTGCCTTATTTTATTATTATTTTTAAGACCTTTTTAAGTCCCCTTTTCTCACAACAAAATATTATTTGATTCAGCTATACTCACTAACTCATAACAGTCTCATAACAAGTTCATAATTAAAACAAAGATGAGGAAATAAGTAAATAAATAAAATAAACAATATAAAATAAATAGACACATTTATAGTTCATGTTACATAAATACGTTTGAAGAAAAAATAAGCAGGCATACGTATATATTAATAGAATTATTTAAAATTCAAAGTATTTTGTTTGTATATGTTTTTAAAAATTATATATATTTTATATAAACAAAGACATTTTAAAAGCGCAGGGGAAACAAGAAGTTGAAGTTGGAACCTTTGAGACAAAATTGAGAAAAAAAAGGGTATGAACAAACTTTAATATAATATAAAACAAATCTCTACTGATAATAAATTACTGCATAGGCAAACACCAACATTCCTTTTACTGTGACACATTTAAATCATCAATCGCCCTGCTGTTTTTAGAGGCCACATATTAAGTTGAATTAACATGATTTGTGTGTAATCAAAGTGTGACATGTAATTTTAGGTTAAATGCATTGTCCATATCTGGAGATGTCCCACATTATGAAGACCAAGGAACATTAAAAAAGTACCAATCAGGGAGAGGATACCGTTAAATGTCCAAGGCACTGAAATACCTCTCAGTACAGTGCGATAATGCTGAAACTGGAAAAACTAGGGATGCACAGCTCCAACCTTTTCTCTCCTGAGGACATCTGCAGACACCGAGTACTGGCCTGATACCTGTTCTCTCTTTTTCTGAAACTCTGTGGAACTAATTGGAAAAATGATTATGTAAGCTACCAGAGCCCAGAGGAAAAACTGAGCTGGCAGCCCGCAGTGACTGAATTAATTTAACTGGCAGCGGAGGCACTACATTTTATGACACTGACAAAGACAGTGGATTTAATTTGGATCGGTCATGTAATGGCAGATAGCCAAGTTACAAACAGTGTGAGTTTGGGGTGTGGTTGGGCGATAAGATGAGTCTGCATTTCAGTACACTGGTTATAAAAATTCATAAATATAACGCCATTAACGTTAACATTTTTGCACGGAGTTTGCCAGCAACCCTGCCTTGTCACCTGGAATACAAGGTCCACATTTTCTGGCTGCAATCACTGCATTACAACTGCCAAAGTACACGGTACAAATTCTCGTAACTTTCTTGACTCACTTAGAGCCTCTGTCCCTGAGCGCTATCTTCCTTGCAGGTGAATCTCTTGATGTATTTTGAGGTTACCCAGCACAGTGAAGCTTTTACCACACTGTCCACAGCTGTAGGGCTTCAGCCCACTGTGGAACCGCTCGTGTCTCAGGCAGTTGTCCTGCCTCGAAAACATCTTGCCGCAGATTTTGCAACTAAACGGCCTCTCCCCTGTGTGCACACTTTGGTGCGTCTTCAACCGGGTCTTCTGGGTAAAAGATTTCCCACACTCGAGGCACCTGAAAGGTTTAAAGGGCTGGTGGGAGGCCTTGTGCTCTTCTAGCTGAGACATGCGAGGGAAGCCCCTGTTGCAAACCAAGCAGATGAACAGTTTCTGATTCGTTCTCCAAACATTCGTTTGCCTTTTTGCTCTCAGGTTGTTTCTATTGAGGATCTGATAGTCTGTGTTTGATCCTGACGTATCTGCTGTGGACCTCTGTGCATGAGGTGGGGCTAGTGAGGGCCCGGCCTGCTGTAAAGCAGACTGCAAGCGCTGCTCCTGACTGACTGGAGGGTGTGAAGCATGTCTGAACTGTTCATTATGAACAGACTCTGAAGTGGTACTTCCCATGCACATTGGTTGAACCTCTACCTCTACTTTTATAGGCACACTTAAGGAATCGTCTGCTATTTTCTCTGCTGCGGATGATGAAGAGTTATAGGAACTTTCTGTATTTCTATGGGCAGCATATTGCTCAGCGTGAGGCGGGAATATCTGTATGTGCTGCTGCACTGCAACAGAGCTTTTCTCAAACATGCTGCAAGCAGGAGGGGGCCAGATCAGGTCATCTCTCTCTCCCGCCTCAAAGCAAACGTCTGCTGTTACAGTGTTGTCTGTTGTTTCTGGGGTGGCAAGTCCATCTAACGGCTCGTGTTTCACTGCGGGCTTCGTGTCATGGCTCTCCTCTGTTCCGTGTCCAGGCTCACACAGTGATTGGCCAGACTTTGGCTCCTGATACACAGCACACATTTCCTGATCTTCTTTTTCATCTGCAATTGACAGAAATAAAATGCAGGTAGAGATTAATTTGGCTGTTCAAATATTCACAACAAAAAAACAAAGATGACATTTAGTTAAATTTGAGGTCCAACTATGAATTTGTCAAGGTTGTAATAACTTTCTATCCCAGGGTTCATACTAGTCTAGTAACAACTTTATTCTGACACTCTATGGCCAAGTTGTGACAGTAACAACATAAACCTACCATACAACCTGGGTCAACTGTAGCTGAAACAGGGCAAAAACATTGCACAGCATTGTGATAGCACCTTCAACTGCTTTATCTTTTTACCATGTTCTCATAAGCTTGCATTCACGCCAAATGAAGTATTAACTTATGCTCAATAAAATCCCCAATGAATTTACTGTAGAGACTTTTTGTTGATATTAAAAGAGCTTTACACTCCATACTTTGTAATGACAAAGTAAGTATGTGCTTGGTCTTACTCTTCCTTTAAACATAACTAAACTAGCTTAAATGACTTAGTTTGGCTTTGTAAAGCCTGAAGCCCCCTAATACTGCTTGTGCTTTAATTAAGGGTAATTAAAACCACTTCTGCTGACCATAAAAAGGGCTGAACCCAGAACCCCTGCTTTCGGCTACATTTCCATCCGATTTTCCATGTTGTTTTCCACCATTTGAGGTTTGACTGATCGTTTCATTGCACTTCATTTGCATGGGAACCTTGCCTGTTATTCATTGGGACAGTACAGGCCCATGGCTATTTACCTATTGTGTTTACTGGAAGGTGTCCATATCTGCAGGGAAATTACATTACTTCCTCTGAAAACTACAGATGAATTTCTAATTAACTCAGTAAGTTAGTCCTCTGAAATCATTATCCCAAATTAAACACTTTGGGTTTGACAATTTATAGATAAGATGAAAAAAAAAACGAGTGTCTAAATATATTGATATGAAGAAATTTGTACTTTGTACTGAACAGACTGCATGGAAAAAAGTGATGTATCTTTATGCCGAATTAAGCAGAAACCCATCAAAAATCCTAGAGAAACTTAAGTTATGTTCTACCATGCAAAAAAGGTACTTAATAAGATAGAGAAACCAGAATTTCAGCGTTTTTGAATGAGGTTTGGTGCGCAGCGAGATTACCCGGGTTGTGGCTCACCTTTTCGGGAAGTCTGTCTCCCAGCTGCTGTTTGTATCTGTTTGTCCTCAGTAGCTCGGGTCGTGGCTGCTTCTTGAGCGTTGCTGAGTTCAACCTCCATCATTTTCAAACTTCTTTTGAGCTCCTGAATCTCATTGTCCCTCCGACACATCTCCAGGCGCAGGACCACACTCCCGTCCTCCACCAGCTTCGTTATTTCGGCCACCGCAGCTTTCGCTAACACATCCATGATGGCAGCGACCTGCGTACCGAAAGAGGAAGGAAAAGACATCCTGTCGAGCGAAAATTAAAACACAGTAGAAGCAAATGTCAACCTTTATCAAACAACTGGGGCTCTGTAAAGACGAAAAGCGCCTTCCCAGCTGTTTTATTTTGGTTTACTTCCGGGAAAATTAGAGGGCGGATGTGATGTAAGGGCAACTGACGTAACTCTTCTAATAAACGCGAATTACAAATCTCGATATTTCTGTCTCCGATTTTAGAAAACATCTAAAAACGAAAAAGAACTGCACTTTATGTGCTCTTTAGCTGTACCCACAGATAAATATTACCACTCTGATGTCAGCAATGTGATATATTAAATATCAGCAGGGGCGGAGCACCAAATTTTGGGCCCTGTGAGTATGCAGTAACTGTGGGCCCCCTGCCCCTTCTCTTGTTCCATGTTTCTCTTACACACCTTTTTTTTTACAGTGTCAGTTTCCTCTCCTTCCCTTTCTTTTATGTACTTTTCTGTCTCGGTTGTTAGATTTCCCTTTCTTGAATGAAGACGTGTGCCCCAGTACTCACTATTCCCTAGCTGCATTTAGTGCAGGGGCCAACTAAACCATTTTGCACCCTTAAGGGGTGAGAGGGGCCTCAGGGAGCTCCCACTATTTCTTTTATACAAAGCAAAGTCCTTCATCAAATGTATTCAGCCAATTTTAATTTAATTAGGCCCTAATTACTTACCTACTTACTTACTTACCTACTACAACACTCCTGAATATCAGTAACACATTAACAGCTATATAATGATAATAATAATAATAATAAATAAATAAATAAATAAATAATAATAATAATAGAGGAAAGACATCTTGGAAACATCTTTTTATTCACATAATCCCAAAAATAAGTTTTGCAGACATTAGAAATTTCATAAATGATACATTCCATTCATTATCCCTGCACTTTTAAATCTACCATTTAACCATACACTTGCCAACCCTTTATTTTTACATATACTGTGTACATAAAAATACTTCATATAATTACAAATAATTGAAAAATTGGACAACTAGTGCACAAAGAGCTTTAAAGCTAATGTTTTAACTTTTTGGGTCAAAATTGAGTGGGATCTTAAATTCGATGGAAAGTTCAAGGTTGTGCATGTAATATTTCATCCTTAACATCTCTCAGCAGCACTTCTCCTTTAATCCCTTCTTTGTTGTTCGCTTTCAGTTTTATTTAACACAATATCAGGTAGCACAATTGCACCTGTTCAGTTATTGACTTGCTGATGGGGTATCCTGGTGACCTAGGGGTTTAACGTGCTGACCATGTAATAGCATCGTCTGGTTCGAGTCCATCCAGGTGGGGACCTTTGTTTCATGTTGGTCCCCATCCTCTTTCCCCTCATCCCTATCAGCCGTCCACAGCTATCCATCTCAACTAGAGGGGAAAATTCCTCCTCTGAAAAATACTTTTAAAAAACCTACTAGTTTTCTGGCTGCACATCAAGTTTGTGTGTGGTCAAAAACCCACCTCAGCATCTTTCGTAGCATTGCATAGACAATACTGCAATTTATACTGACAGAAAAATACAGCTTCGTATGCTACATGTAGAAAAATAGTTTGTACAGCCAAATTACTTTAAATCAATATACACATTAAAAAAACTTCACTGTACTTCGTATCCCCAATCCCTCTGCCTGTCCTTCTCCTTCTCGCACTCTTTCTCCTTTTCTCGCCTCATGGTTGCTATGGCAACAGCCTCGTCAAAACACATGCTGAGGGGACTGTTTCTGCTCGAGTCCCTCGAGGCACTTTCCTCTCCATCCCTCCTCCTTTCCCTCTCTCCTTTCTCCCCTCCCCTGAGTGTAGGCTTCTCCTTTATCCTCCTGCCCTCATCCTCGCTGTCTCCTGCACAGGCTCTGTCCTGCTCAGTTGGGACTCTTGGACTTGTGTTTTCTCTCGCTCTGTCGGCGTCTCTTTTCTCTCTTTGCTGCTGCTGCTGTCTGAGGGTCAGGGCGGTGATTTTGCAGTGTTGCGGCTTCGGAGGCACGACCGGGACAGCTTTTACTTGGTAAACCCTCGGATGTTTGGAGATGACCAGCTTCCTTCCCACTCCTCCTTGGCTGCTGTCACTTTCCTCACACTTTCTGCCTTCTTTCACTTCCTTCATATCACACCTGCCCTCTTTTTGTTGTTTCTCTACCCTTGCTGGTGTTTGACGTTGCTTATCAGCTCTTACTATGTCATAGTTCTCTTTTTCCTTTTCTTCTTCTCTACCATGATGCTGTGCTCCATCATTGATGGCATGCTTCCCTTGAATTGCTTCTTCTGGTTCAATCATATTTGGTAAGTTTTCCTCTTTTTCCGCTTGCTGCACCTCTGGCTCTGTGAGCTTTTCTTCAGTCGTCCTCATTGATTCCTCCACTACCTCTTCCCTTACTTCTATCTCAGATTTCCCTCCATCATCTTCCCACATTTTCTCTTCTGAAACATTTGCAACCTCCTCTTCCTCCTCTCCAACTCTGACATCTTTGATCATATCTTCATCTCCAGCGACCCTTTCTCTTTCACCCTCCTTCTCTTTCTGCTTACTTTCCTCATACTCTATCACTTCACATATAACCTCCTCAAGTTCAACCCAAATCTCCCTGCTTGTCCCACAAATTGGACTATCCTGCTCTTTTTCGCCTCCCTGTATCTTTTCTTCGTGTTTTTCCTCAGCAATCGCTTCATTGCCCTCCCCAGTGGTTCTCTCCCACATGTTCTCAGTACTATTTATTATTTGCAGATCTATTTCTTGACATGTGTCTTCTGTGTCTTGATATACTTCCCTTTCTCTCTCTTTTATATCACAAATTCTGGGCTGTTCTGTTGCCCTTACAGAAAAGTCTCTGAACTCCTCTAAAAAAATGTCCTCAGTTTCTTCCTGTGTAGCACAAGAACCTTCCTGAGAAGGTGGGTTATCAATGTGATAACTGTCCAACATGTCTGCCTCCACCTCGACCATCATGTCAGCCACAGCGCTTGATTCATCATCGCTCGGCAGTGGAAACTCAGTGCAGCAGTGTGCTGATGCCTCTGGAGGTTGTTCTTTGTCACTTTGACTATCCTCCATCACATCTTCCTCTGTTGCTTGGCTGCAGGTGGATGACAGATAGAAACATTTCAGAAAGAGAAATCCTGTTTTGGATAACTGGGTTTTGAGGTTTGTGAAATTGAGTTTCAGTGGTTGTTCAATAAATTTAACATCAGATAACAGTCAATTTTGATTCTTTAAATGAGCGGTATATATGACATTTAGAGCATTAATATAGCAGAAAACAACTATTTGCTATGTAAAGATATAGTGGGGTAATGGCACCCTGAGCAGAGAATGAAGTCACACTCCTTCTGTGTGTGCTGCAGTCTGAGCTTCTCTGTGGTTTGATGTGGTAAGCCACTCCAGCGAACATGTCAGTGAATGTGAGTCCTTTTGTATCGTAGATTGTATTATAAAGATGGACAACTTCTCAAAAATGAGGCCAAAACTTCTCACTCGCCCCCTGGTGGCTGGCTGCACTACAGGTCATTAGGCCCACCCCCTCCATGTTAGTGGATGGAACATGAGCCAGAGATGGTTACAGTCATTTTAGGACATTCTTATCACACTGATGTGTGTTCAAATGTTTGTTTTTCTGATCAGTTTGGTTTAATTTAGTTATGTGACACTGTTAAAATGGGGTTGGACGTCAGCTATGTGTGTCAATTGCGATCAGTGACGCTGCTCATGATTGGTCGTATAGGTTTTTTGGTGGGAACTGTGCTGGCTCTGGCTACAAATGACGTCACCAGTGCAAGATGGCAGCAACTGTACCCCCTTCATTTCTGTACTGTGGGGGGCATGTGGAGATGTGTCGTCCATCGTTGTATACAGTCCATGGTGTGTATCCCACTAGCTAGCTAATCGCTGCCACTCTGCAATGCGCTCATATGGTGGTAACGGGCATTTACCGCTGACACAGCACGTAGTGAAAGCATGGCACACACCTTCCGGTTTTTCCCCAGGTTAACACTGTTAGCTCTGTCAGCACGGTTGCCACTATTAGCACTGTTAAGCACTTTTTTTTTTTTGTGGCCACTTGGGAGCAGCACAACGAGCCGTAAACACAATTAAGATAAGTTAAAAAACAGTTGCTATTTCCACATTCAGCATATCCAGCTCTTTACCTGCTAAATTATCTTATATGTTCAACAGCTAGTCTACAGTTTGATGCTTAGAAAGTAGTGCACAGTGGGTTAATCAGCACTTTTCCCATAAAAACAGCTGCCTGCTGCATGAATGAACCAAAAGATGCTAAAACACTCCATAATTATCTGTGGGTTCATCACTACAAGCACCTTTCACATCTGACCCATCGTTTAAATAAAGATATTGGTTAAAGATGTATGCTTCTATAAATACTTAATCAGTGGAGCCTATGGCTCATAGAAATGCCCTTGCATGAAAACTGAGATTACAGGTTTGTTTCACATATTGTGTTATATATTTAAATTTCAAATAAGAATCACCTTTGCCAATTTTCTTGCAGTTGGTCTCTTCCCTGCTGATCTTCCTCTTCCTCCTTTATCTCCTTTTCTTCCAGTCCATCTTTATCTTCTTTTTCTTTCACTTCCCCCTGTTCCTGATCACCAACAGTCAATTCTTTACTTGCAGAATTTTCAAGGTTCAGTGTCTGGTGTTCTCTGTCCTCAGAGCTCTGCGCCTGATGTACAGAAACTCCACTGAGAGTGCAACTGTCCAGTTTCTCAGTGTCTGGTTCAAAGGTCAAATCTCTTAAAAAGACATCAGCGGGAAGGCTATTATAAAACATCTCATCTTCCTCACTATTATAATCATCATCATCACTGTCGTCCGCTACAGCCTCATCTTCAGAGCAGGACTCCCCCAATCCGTGGACAGGTGAGGTCATGTAAGGCAAGCTGAGGGATTTAGTGTGTCGGTCAGTACTGAGCGGCTTGTGTGGATTTAACTCTGTCTGGCTCCGGGTTCGTGTTTCAGGGCTTGGATGCAGAGGTGGCTCCGCAGGATGATGGGAAGCTTGTGCCATAACTTCATACTCATCATCTGAGTGACCAGGAGGTTCAACGGAGAACTCGTTTACCTGAGAGTTACAAAGACACAGGAAGTGGAAAGGAATTCAAAAGAGAAACCTTTCTATTTATCTTTATCCCAAAGAGAATGTGTTAAGAAATATTTTCCACCTACAACCACACCTACCTGGTAGGAGACACTGCAGTCCATGTGGTCCAGGACGCTGCAGTCCATTTGGTCCAGGAATTCAAAGTTGTCTTGAACGTAGCCGGACAGCTCCTGGTTGTCCCCTTCCACCTCAGTCGAGTTGAGGACATCATGAGCAGGCTGAGTCTCCTCTGGCTGACTATCAGCTGACTCCACCCCTTTCATTACTAATAATAAAGCACGAAGCAAGATTACAGGTGAGCTTAAATTACTTATATCCATGTGGTGTGAACACAAAAAAAACTCATATGGTTATGAAAAATATAAAGTTACCCATGTAGTCACCAAAATCCTTGTCATCATCGACAGCGTAATCTTCCTCAGTGTTGGAGGTCCGGCTTTTGGCTCGTTGCTCTCTGAACACAACTTGACCCCCCACCACCTCCTCTGGCTTCCGTCTACATTCTTCTCTCGCCTCCTCCTCCTTCTCCTTCTCTTCCTCCCCATCACCACCTGTCACTGTATTCCCTTCTGCCTCCATGGCTCCTTCCCCATCTGTCACTTTCCCACTGTGATTCTTCTCCTCTTTCTCGACCTTCCTGCTTTCTTCCACGTTCCTATCCATTTCTCTGCTCTCCTTCCTCTCCGCCTCCTTACCCTCCACCCTGTCCCCTACATCCTTATCCCTGCTGCGGTGGATGACTCTGTCACCCCCACCCCCTTGCAGCACCCCTAATGCCAGGTTAGAGGTGATGTGCAGGGGCACAGTAACCATGGTGGGCCCCGTGATGTGCATGGCTGCTCTTCGTCCTACTTTAGTGGAGAGTCCTGGGGATCTAGACTGCAGAGTCTCGTTGCCTGTAACTCCTAAACCTTCAGGGTCAAGAGCAGTGTAAGTGCCCTGAGTCCCTGCACCGCCGCTTACCAACCCCGTTCCCCTGCGGTAGGTTACAGCATATTCACTGCCACCTATTGCACCGGTCGTGGCCTCGGAGCCAGGCTGTGGGGAGGGGGTGACGAGGGGAGACATGTTGGTGGAAGGAGGGCGCTGACCAGTGCGTCTGGTACCTGGAATACAACAGACAGATGAGACCTGAGGCAAGCTAGGTGTGACCTCTTTTTAAATAGTTAAATATGATCTTATGTATGACTGTTAATCTGTATCTTAACAAAAAACTGTGTCGGACATCTTCACCTGATTTTATTTGTGTCGCTCTAGGCATTGCAAGGTTACACTCGGAAAAAAGTCAATTTGTTGAGTCCACAGGCTTCACTGCCAACATTTTCCCCAGGAACCACTTTATATCAAAATACATGATGTGTATGAATACTGTAACCCCTACTGTTTTTTTTTTACTGATGATTCAGGGTAACAGAGTTTGTGTAAGGACAAGGCCTTTTGAGTATTTCAAATATTCATTATCTGAACAACACAAACTAAAATTAATTAAAGTGTGACAAGTGCAGCACCTTCTTTTGGATAGGGAGGGGTGCTGAGGGAGTCCATGCTTCTTGCTGGTCTCAAGGCAGGTCTCTCTTTCTCTGAAGCAAAGAACCAAATATTTAAGACAAAACATATAAAAGTGATTGATGATAAAGAACCTAAGTACACAGAGAGTTTACTGTTGTAATATATCATCGTAATACATAGTTTAACAATAAAGACAGTAAAAAATGCAAATAATTCAAAGTCATCCAGGTTGGGAGCAAGTAAGTTTTCTACCTTTGGATGAGTGTTTGTGCCTCCGCCGTGGGTCAGGGAATCGCCCCCCGATGTTGAAGATGGACATCCACTTCCTGCCTTTAAGAGATCCTTTCCTCCTGAATAAGTCACAGAAAAGAAGTCTCATGAACTTGTTTACTAAGATTCAATGATGTGATGTCATCATTGAGCAAACACTGTAAGCATCATTACACCACACTGTACACTTACATCAGACCTAACATGGGATAAGGTTCTCTAAATGCCTGCATGGTAAATGTCTTTTTTTTTTAATCTGATTATTTTCTTGGTGCATCCTAATTAATCACCAGCTTCTAATCATTGACCTTTGACCTTTGTCTGAAAATTCTATTATCGACCAAATCAGCAATAACAAGTAAATGAGTTGACTCACTTGTCGGTGCCTTCGATGATAGCATGGTAAGGTCTTATGGCTAGAGGACCATCTCCTGGGCTGATGTTGCCAAAGTGGGGGATAGACTGAGAAGGAGCCGACCTGAAAAATCCTTCGTCCTCACTGGGCATTGCTGACGGGGAGGGGAGAGACTTCCTCCTCTCACTTGATACACCTTAAAACAGCAGAAGTAAGTCAGTGATACAGTGCGAAACACATAAGTGTGTGAAACAAAATGGAAATTCGGTCTTATGATCAGACTATGAGGTGTGTTACCTGGGTCAGGAAACAGCTGAGGGACGTGTGTGAGGATGAACTCCACCACGATGGACTGGACCCTGACCTCCATGAAGGCTGCTGTACCGTTAAACCCAGACGCCTCAATATCCTTTGACCTTAACATACAGATTGATTGATTGATTGATTGATTGATTGATTGATTGATTGATTGATTGATTGGTTGATTGATGGAAAAGGGACATTAAATCTATGTTGGAAGAGAGGCAAACAAACATGAGTGAATAAATAAATGGACAGATTAGTATAAGAAATTAATGAATGCTGGGACAAGTGAAGAGAGTGAAGGAAATGAGGAAAGGAAACATCCAATGATTTATGATATCATCAAACTGCTCTAGTAGAAAGATATGTTATCAAACTATAATTTACAACTTAATGGTTAACACATTACACGCAGAATACAAATTAACACTGCCTTGTGTCCCTCTAAAACACAAATAGCAGAGTCAGGGCAGATTGTGGGTCAGTGTGCACTAACTAGACAGAAACAATGCATACGTATATTATTATATATCATGATATTACCAGGGGTGTAGTACTTTTTGTTTAATCACCGGAGCACACCTATGCCTCAGACACATGTGTACAGTTAAGTCATTTAAGTACTGCTTCAGTGGCAAGTTTAGTCAACGATAACTATAAAATGAAAGGATGTTTTGCTGCCTTTTCATCGTTAACAGGTAGACTAAGAAAAATTATTTAATTCACTATGCCACTCAAAGGCTACTGCCAGCAGCTACCACCAACTTTTAAGGTGATGGTTTCTTGCATGTTACTCAGTGCATCAATCACCACACCTTAAACGTTAACATGATAACTTTCCATTCTATTTGTTTTTATTGGCTCTCTTGCATTACATAGGCTCTAGTGATGATTGGATCTTCAAGTGCTTAAAAAATGGAAATGACTTATAACCATATCATCTGAACTGTGCATATGGTATTTCCTAATTTGGAGGGGAAAAAAGTGGTGTGTTCTGGCAGCACTTCACCACTGGATATTAGCAAACCTGAGCAGATTGGGGGCCCAGACAATGGCCAAGTTCCTGGAGTGCATGTTGGTCTCTGAGGAATACGAAGCCATTTTGACAAGATGGCGCATCAGAAACTCCAGAGTCCTGACAATAAGAAAGTGAAGCGTCAAAGTCGGTAAGACAGAAGCAAAATAAAACCCTTAAAAAAGTGTGAATTGACTGAATAATTTATTTCTATGTCGATGACCTCATTAATTACTTTAACAACTAAAATCATATCGTACAGGGTTTCTCAGGACAAAATTGTATCAGATGGGGGTTCTGAGATTTATTGTGTATTTCTGTGTGTGTACTACCTGAAGCAACAGTATAATTCCCAACCCAAATCTACCTGGCTTCCGAAAGCCCTCAAATCTATGTATACAGTCAGTTCACTGACAAAGAGTCAGACAGGTCGCTTGAGGATGTTGCTATTTTTCCAAATTAGTGTGGACTTTGTAAAACCCTCAAAACCAATCCAATAAATAAAAATGTTGTAACAGATCTGTAAAGGTATCCACTGAATGCTATAACTGCAGAGAAATACAGACTGTCACCTGCTTCCTTAAGGTAGAAAAGAGATTTTTTTTAAGGAGGCCCTCAGTGCGACAGAGGACTGTACCTGTAATGCGGTGCTGGTAGTTCTTTCAGCACATCTCTGATCTTTACAAGCCTCTCCTCCTCCAGCTGAATGGCCACAGCCTCCTGTAACACAGATGTGTGTTTGAATCATTATGTCAGTGCAGTTTGTCACTTTTATTTCAATTTAATTGCTGCAAATATGTAAATATGTATTTTATACCCCCTGTGATCAGTCCAATACACTTCATGAACACACATGAGGATGGAAACTGTGAAATGTTTGCGTGTCAGAGCTACTCACGGCAAACTTGTCATACAGCTGGTATGTGAGCAGAGGGTTTGGCAGCTCCCTGAAATAAGCTTTGCACAGAGAGCTGACACAGTGGATGTCCTGCAGGTACACATCCTTGTTCAGTTCTGGACTCCCGTCACTCTCGAACTCACCCCTGGTTGTTTGCACACATAGATTCATTTTAGAGTATATCAACACAACACACCTCATTACAGTCTTGGTGGAGGATACAGATATAGGTTCAACAAGAGGCACACACACACACATCTAACCTCAGTTTCTGTATGTTGGATGACACTCCAGATAACCTGTAGATGCCATCCACGATTCCATTTTTCTCAACAAACTCACTGCAACATTGCAACACCTGAGGAACTGTGGGAAACAAGAAATGATGAAAATTAATGAGATGAATAATAACATAAAAAACAGCTTCAAGACGCACATTTACAAGTTTATAGATTAAACTATTTATAAATGAAATGATTTTGTAAAAGCAATTTTAGCCTGAAATATCTCAACAACTATTTCATGAATTGCCATAACATTTTGTGCAGACATTCACGGTTCACAGAGGATGAGTCATCCAGAATTTTGTGATCTCTGATTCATCTTCTTGTGACATCATGAGTTTCCTATTTGTGTTTTTGATTAAAATTGGTTCAGACATTTATGTTCATCCCAGCAAGATCCTATAACTTCAGTGATCCTCTGACTGTTTACCCAGTACCATCATTGGGTCAAAATTTCATTTTGTCTAATATTTTTGGTTTATGACCAAATACCTACAAAACTAATGACTTTCCCATCAGCCTCAGTTGCACTTTGTGTTTATTGCTAATGACAAACTATGATTGTGAACATGGTGAACATTAAAGCTGCTTAACATCAGAATGTTATCATTTTCATTGAGAGCATGTTAGCATACTGGCATTACCATTTAGCTCAATGCACTGCTGTTAGAGTTCAGCATCACAGAGCTGCTAGCATGACTGCAGATACTTAGCCTTATTACTATAACAGGAAAATTAAAATGCAAAATCCACTCAAGACGCGGACTACTACAAGAAATAATAAAGTAGTATGTACTCAAGAGTGTTACAATATAAAATAACCAAAAGTTGCTCTTTCAAGTATTTGAGGTGTGGTAATGCTGTGAACCTGATGCAGACATGTCCTTTAAAAAAAAAAAAAAGTAAAAGCAAGACTTTTCCTGAGTTTATATCTGTCTGAGAAGTATCATCGGAAAAAAAAGAGAAACCAAGCGCTTTCAAAACATGACAAATGGCATGACTAAATAAAAGCTGTCAAAAGTTGCTGACGATCATTCCTGTTCAGTATTTCTCTCACCAACTGTAGGCTGACATTTAGAGGATGTCACCTGTGGTTTTGAAATATTTAAAGAAACACTGAAACAATTCTGTCTTACAAGACTGATAAGGACAGTGATCCATATCCATACACATTTTAATTTAAACACTGTATGGTTATTCAGATGTCCATGGTTAGGCAACACCGTGTTTCTGGTGATTTGACTTGCACATGTATTGCTATTTCACTTTAGTTTGTGTTGTAATATGCCTGTCATGGAGGAAATGGTAACAGGAAAGTCTTATCACTTACCCTCGTGAGAGGAGGCAGTTAGGTGCTCCAACAGATCACATCCAAACACCTTCTCTTTGTTCCCTCCTTTTCTCCGAACCCTCCGCATCTCTTCCTGTCTGCTGTATCACCTCACATTCAGACCTGCCCGAGCTGCTCTGGTTGTGACCGTCAGACCAACTGACTGTCTGTGTGGCTGCTGGATGTGTTGCCCAACTCAGTTAACGTGACGCTGACTTTGTCGAGGCTCTGCACATTTCACAGATTTGACTGTGCTGCTGCTTCTGTTTCCTTTGCTTCAGTGCATATTGCTGGGTGCAGGTTGTTTCCTCTGTAAGCTGTGTTGCACTGGAGTTGATATGTCAAAGCTGGAGTGTTAGGACATACTTTAGTTTGTCTTCCACCCTGCATAAGTAGAGTAAGAAAAGTTTATTGGTGCAAACACAAGCTTCACATTGCAGACAACTATGGCCCCTTAAAAAATCAAACAAATTGCATTGAATCCTTAGCATGCATATGTGGCTCTCCACTTCCCCCTGATGCGCTCAATTTATTTTCGAATGAAAGGCCACACCCTTGCCTCTGTACTTCTCCTATTCAGAGAAGTGTGCCACTGAATGTTTCACTCCAATCACACCATAATGTCACTCTGTGCTAGTGGACCTATCTAAACCTCCACTCTCAGCTTAAGCCTGAGGACTGAGCTCAGTTCAGTCACAGTGTGTCCTCCCTGCCCGCATGTCACGGCCATTGCGGCCCCTTCTTTCACTGTAGCGGAAGTCGCGCACTCTTAAAGCCTGAGCATATAGACTCATACAGACTTTCAAACTCACTCCCCACCCCCTCCATCTTCCTGACACCTGCTACTGCTCTTCCTCTGTCCGCCATCCCTCCTATCTGTCCATTTTTAAGAAAGAGTTTCCGTATAGAAATGTGAGGAAATAAAAAGTAAAAAAGCAAGTGTTCCTACCTTCACTCTGCATCGGCACACAAGTAGCAGCATAAAATGATGACGCAAGAAACCACTAAACTTCCCCTGTTAACTTCCTGAGTGTCTCTCCTTCTCTTGTGCTTTCTCTCTGTATGTGGCCCACGGTTTCTCCGCCTCTGCTGATTGAGTAGGGAAATCAGTTCTGTGTGTCTGTACAATGCATCTATTTCCCTTTATGTGCTGCGTTTGTCGCTGTGTAGACTGAGTTCCATGTGAGCTTCTCACACTGGCAGCAAGAAATGGACAGAAACTGTATGTATTGGACAAATTCAACTCGTTTCAGCCTATTTCCTTTGATTTAGTTATTATTGTACATCAGTGCTACTTGCCAATACGATCCCTACAAACTAAACCATCACACAGAGCTTCAGTGAGTGCTAGAAGCACCATTAAGTGTGGCAAAGGCTCAGAATACACAAACCCAATCATCAAAATATATTTATCACAATTAGTTTCAACATGCTACAAAGTGCCACAGAGCATAACTATCCCGATGACCCAAACATTGCACCACAACTGAAACTAAAACTACCACAAATAAATCACAATTTAGCACAAATGGTCGCAGATTACCAAACAGTAACACACTGTGCAGCAATCACTAGAATGTACTGCAAACAACCACAAAGCCTGCAACAAATATCAAATGAGAACCACAGAGAACACCAACCAACTTAGCCCAGAGTACCAAGAGTTTCCATAAAGTACTACCACAGATTGCAAAAAATGGCCTACACTAAAATATTCACAACGACCGGCATTCTACAACAAAGTACGACAAAGAATCACAAATAATCTCATCTAAAAGCACAAAAGTATTAGAAACAAAACGTACTTTAAGTATCCATACTGTAGTAGTGGGGGTGATGATAGTGGAGAAGAAGTTTAAAGTAGCATAAAATGGGAATGCTCAAGTCAGCTACCTCAAATCTGTGCACTAAATGTATATAGTCATATTCCACCATTGTGTTTTAGACATTCAGTAACAAGTAGACACCTGGATATTACTTGGACATCGGTGTTACAGGTATGCATAGCAGGAACAGAATATTAATACACTATTTTGATAGTCTCTGATACTGATACAGTGTAGTCCTGTATGGCAGTTTGTGGCCATATCTATTTCCTGGGCCTTTGTCCTGGATAGAGGTCATGAATCAAACCCCCTCATTAAGTCTTTATGAGTTGTCACAAATTGCTTTATTGTTGGTTAATAAATAATTAATCAGAGTTTTAAGAGCAAGCATTTGAATGCTAGGTTTTGAAAAATTCCTTTGGTTGGTGTTTCTATGGATAATATCTATCTAATAATGCAGATGTATATGTTGGGAATCCATAAATAAATGCTTGTGGCTTTCACATTTTCTAATGTGCCATCAAGTCAACTGAAAAAAAATCCCTTAACTGTTAATACATTGCTTTTGGTCCAAATACTTGAGAAATGGTCTTTTTAGACCATAAATGCCTCATAACTGATGTATAATCATGAGTAAATGAAGTATTAACCATTAGGGTGACTTACTGAAAGTGGTTCTATGAAATACATTCAATGTCTCTGTCACACACAAACACATATCCAAATGTTGCTACTATTAAACATGGCCTTGATTGGATGTATATATCAGCGTATCAGTGGCATGGTGATCATGTTTGAATGTGTGGCTTCTAAAGACAATTTTAAGTTATATCTGTTGTGTAATTAAAATGGAAACATATCTTGCTTTATTAGCAACTTTGTAATATCTGTCAATATTTAAATCACCTCAGTTCACCGTGTGGAGCTGGAGTTCTATTTCCGGCGCTGGTGTCATACTGCGCATGTAGTTAAATATTTACGGTAACACAACAAATGACGCTGCTGTGCTAAACCTCGTTTTGGATTCCACTACGTCCCTTTGTGGCGGAGTGACGTTAAATTAACAACACTGCTAACGTTAAAAAATACTTAAACATTCCCCAATTTGTGTTAATTTCACGTAGCAAAAGGTGTAACAGTGTGTTAGGAAAAAATGTGCATTATTAGTGATGGGAATAAAGAAGAGAGGGAGTGAGACCGCCCGTGCGAACCACGGGGTGTTAAAACCGAGCGACCCTCTCCTTTTACAATCCACGGAAAAAATTTACAGAACAAGTACAGAGCATCTCCCGCTCCTCTGACCAGCAATTTGTACACAATCATCCCAAAGTGAGTGACATACAGGCGTGTGCAGGTGAATATATTTATTTGTGTTTGAGTACGAAGCTGAAGTCGGCGTCAACATGGAGAACTGCGGCTTCCAGAGCCAGATACTGTCCGTCATGGAGGTCCTGGCCAAGGCGGCCGTGGCGGAGATAAACCGGCGAGTGGATGACAGCTGCGCGGTGCTCCGGCTGGAGGTGAGCCAGAGCCGGCGGGACATCGACCTGCTGAAGAGGAAGTGTGATGTGATGGAGGCTGAGCTGAGGAGGACCAGGATGAGAGCCAGGAGGAAAGGTGGAGACGGGTGGCATGATCCTTTCATTCCCCGGTGTCAACTTACTGTCTGTAGTTTCTGCTTTTAAAACTGTGTATTTTTGTTCCTCTTCTTCCTCAGTGTGTTATCCTCCAGCAGCAGAGAGATTCACTCCTTTAGTCAAAGTAGTGTTGAACAAAGACAGACAGAGCACAGACTGGGATGCTGAGGCTCAAAGCCAACCCCAACAGGTATTAACACTACAAAATAGTATTTTGATTCTGCTTTCACCTGCTTTTTTGATTAGTCAGCTGCACATTCAGCCCATAAAGTGCCAGCAAAACATGAAAAATGCCCATCACAAGTTCTCAGAGCCAAATGTTGTCTTTGAATTGCTTGTTTTGTCCCACCAACAGTCCAAAACCCAAATATATGTTAAATTTACCATGATATTAAACAGATAAATGTCTTACATCTTAACTTGGTACATGACTTAAATAATTAACTGTAATGAAACATGCTCATGTACCCATATCTGTGGTAAGTCTGTTGTACTGAGATGCAAACTCAGTACAAATGTGTTTTCCTTTTACTTGCACAACCTGTGTGTATATGACTCCATAGTGTATAGTTCATCTCTCCTGTGTGAGTGTTAATGTTGAGCCTGGTGTTGCAGTGTGCAGATGCAGAGCCTGCTAATGAAGCTGAACACATAATGATCAAAGAGGAGTGCGCGGAGGAGGATGACATGTGGAACTCAGAGGACAAACTGAGTGAGTTAAAAACATCAAACAAACATCAGACGTTTACTTTGCTCATCACACTATCCGCAACAAGTGAATACTTCTAAAGCTTGTTGTTCAGAACATGTGATTAAAAAATATCCAAATTTTTCGGCGCATTAGAATATGTGCTCGCTGATTTAGAGTACGTAATAGAGCTAAAGAAAAGACAGTTTAGTAGCGGGTGTCACTCTAAAATTTATCCTGCAAACCCAGTGAATTGTTTCAGAGAGTTCAGAGTCAAGATGTATCCCTGAGACTAGTTCCCAAAGCCATCTAGAGAAACAAGGAGCGCTGGCAGCCTTTCATTCTGTAAGAATTACCTACATGATGTCAACACTTGCAGTAGTGTGCCTGGAGAATCTGTCCAAGACCTCAAAGTTCTTGTTCTGTTGAAATGATTATGTTTTGTACATTACTCTGCAATAAAAAAAGAGGAGTAATTAAAAGATGTGTTAGACTTAGAGATTGAAAACCCTCTAATGTAAGATGGTGTGTTATTCCTGTGCTTTCTTTAGTCTCTGAAGCCGAGCAGCCGCCATGTTTCGACGCCTCACAACCTGCCCAAGCTGACAGCTTTGTAGAGCGTTACCACTCAGCTGAGAGCCCAGCTGACCACGGCTCTCTGGTTTCCCCAACAGACGGCTACAGCGCTTTCCCAGAGCAGCAGCTGAACAGAAACCAAACTGGGGCAGAGCTTATAGTGAAACACGAGAATGAGGATGAGAATGCAGCTCCTCTCGATTCAGCCCACAACTTTGTGACAGAGGAAGGTAACGGACAACTGTGGTCGTCCGATGTGTGCAGAGATGTTGTTGATCCAAGCTTGTATGCTGAGCAGCAGTTTGAGCCAATCCCCTCTGTGTTCCCGTCTCAAAGTGGATTGCATTTGGAAGACATGGTGCCTCAAATGAACACAGGGAAATCACAGTCAGTCGTGGTGAGTGCAGCACGAGTGAAAAGACGAGCCAGAATGTTTGGATGTAAGAGACCGCAACCAGACGAAGGACACAGTGCGTTATCTCAGATAAACACCATGGATCACTGCTTGATTCCTCAACAATCACAACATCAGTACACAGACTCTCCTCACACGAGGAACCCCAATGAGGATTTGACGCCACCAAACCCAGGGCACAGCCGCAGCGGCTTCAGCCTGGCGAGGAGGATGAGGACGCCCTGGAGGTCCGGCATCGGCGAGAAGAGGTTCAGCTGCACGTACTGCGACAAAAGCTTCATGAGGTTCAGTCAGCTCAAGGAGCACCTGAGGAGTCACACGGGGGAGAAACCGTTTAGCTGCCTGCAGTGCGGCAGGAGCTTCACCAAACAGTGCAACCTCATCAGACACGCAGTCGTCCACTCCGGAGAGAAGCCCTATGAGTGCTCGCTGTGTGGGAAGTGCTTCACCCAGCGCTCCAGCCTGAAGTCGCATCAGAAAACAGCACACTGAGCTCACATGGGGTTTATTTAATATATCACAGTTTGGCGACATATTGCTAAAATTATTGTTTGTTTTTATTGTTGTTTTATTGTATTACTTTGGTTTAAAACAGTTTTATATTCTGATATTTAAAATTTTGATATAATGAAAAAGACTAGTCTGGAAACACAGTATCATTGTTAATCTTAAAGGGTCATTCCAGTGAGGTGGCAAGTTCAAGTACAAATCATGTACACAGATTCACATTTTTGCTTTTTTCCTAGTATTCCTAGTTCCAAAAGCATCTATTCTTTTCCACACTGTTTTAAAAACACTCAGTGGACTCTTGAACCTTACATGTGTGGTTTAGTCCATCACACTACACACTTTTCACAACAATAGCTGACAAAAATGCTTGTGTAGAATTTAACTGGCTCCCTGAAACTACATGAATAACACATTTGAATTTCTCACCACAGTAAATGGTCAGTATATCCAATCTGTAGGGAATGTGTCAGAAAATGCAATGCACTGGTGTGGTTGTTGTCCCTGCTTTGAAAGGCTCTGTAACTGTAAAATGAGTGACACACACCTACTTTAGTCAGATCAGCACTTCTAATATGTTGTGTATAACAGTCACGTTGTCACATCTTATTGTGAGACTGCTTGTTATTTATGTTGGACTGTTGTGACATACAATGATGCAAATTAGGAAACTCCACACAGACAAAAACATGAAAGATTCACTCATTAAAATGATGGAGATAATAAATTAAATTCTGATTCTTTTTTCAAGATTTTTCAATAAGGGCGTCAGGTAGTCTGCTTTTCCATGTTACACCAAACGCTGAAATCTGAGTGATGCCAGAGGTGAACTGTAGAAGACAACTAAATTGACCAAATGTTAAAAATCTTGGTAAATATCTTTTATGTTCGCCAGCAGGCACATTCTTTTCTCAACCAGATGGACAGAGGAGGCTTAAAGGATGTTGGAAATACCTTTAAAATTGCAGTTAGTTTTATCAGATGACCTCCAGGCTGCTTTTTACATATCGTCAGGCATTTATCTTTCAGGAAACCAGAGGCTTAGCTCTGAGACACGAGAGAGAGAAACAAACTTGGGTTCAGCGTGCCTGAGTGAAACAGTCAAACATTTCTTATTGCAACCAACCTGTGGAAACCAGAGAGCTGAGACTCCACTGTGACACTCTGTAAAGTGTGGATCTTTTAACACCAACTGTCAGTCTGAAAGCAAATGTTTTCACACTTATTTTAAAACAAATGTGCCTCTAAATGTTCAGTCCAGGCTGTCTGGGCTTAAAAGAATAAGAGACAAACACAAGGAAAACTCTGAGAAGCCTTGTTACTCGATCAGCAAAAACATCTCAGTCTGTATTCATCAAGGCAGGTAACACAAACTTTTTACACAAATATACAAAGGTAAGACATGAAAAATGTTTTTTCATAAATATCAGATCCTTTATACTTTAAAACAGTGTCATTAAAGTTACATTGGTTGCATAGAAAAGTAGTGATGAGTAGTTCAGAGGACATCGCCACGTATATCGCTGTACAAGTGCATCTTAGTTCCTACTGAAGTGATCAGACTGAGATCGGCAGAATGTAACATGAGCATCAGAAGGACATGCTGCAGCGGAGACAAACGTGGTTCGACAAAAATAAATCTTATTTCATAAGTCACTTAGTTTGGACAGTGAAAACATTTAGATGAACACTGATTAACAGATCTGATGTTACACTGACCGTCCCAATGAGACTGAGTAATAAATGAAAAGGCTTTTATCCCAAGGAAGTCAATTTCAGAAATTTTACTGGAGTGTGTTGATAAAAGTAGAAAATGCCGTGATGAGACCATTTAAAGGTCCAGTGTGGAGGATTTAGGGGCATATATTGGCGGAAATGGCATACAATATAAATACCTATGTTTTCATTAGTGTTTAATCACCTGAAAATAAAAACCACTGTGCTTTTGTTTCCTTAGAATGAGCTGTTTATATTTACATACAGAGCAGGTCCGCCATGTTGTTCTACAGTAGCCCAGAATGGACAAATCTAACACTGGCTCTAGATAGGGCCATTTACGTTTTCACATTGGGGAGAGTAGTTCTACATTCTTGGCACACAAGAGAAGTTTCAATTCTGGTATCTCACCACTAGATGCCACTAAATCCTACACACTGGACCTTCACTGAGACAAACTGAACCAAATGTTAGTAGCAACTACTTAGGGAGTGTGTCAGAGTATCTTGCTGTAAAACATTTAGCTTCAGATTGGAAATGTACCCCAATTAAAAAAATATATACACTGAATTTTAAGTAAAATGTTGCTACTTTAACTTTGCTTATCCTTTCAAGAGAAAAACAAACATTACATTTATTTAGTACTATAAATTTGTGAATGAACAAACATTTTTATGTTTTCCAACAGTACTCAGCTTGGCTCTCTATCTGATTTGGATATTTTCCGCACAACAAAGTGGAAACTGAACATCTGTTCATCCAACTCAAGCTGAGTCACGGTTGCTTTAAAGGAAAATGGTTTGATTAACTGAAGTCTCTTTTGGCTCTCTAGGTAAGTGAAATTTACTGGGTTTCTTTTTTTTTTTAAAAAAGATATTGGAATTGAAGTGGAATTAAATCCAGTGGAGTCTGTATGGGAGGTTATTGCTAAAAAAATGTGGTCTTTCATACTCATTTTAACCACATGAAATTTTGATTCCCTCTTATGCATGGGACAGTAAGAACAGAGTACCAGTACACTGCAAAGTCAGAAACAGGAAAGCCTCTCGTCATCTCAGCACCAATGTCACGTTGAAAGAATGAGCCTGAGGCAACTTTCTGTTCGACTGACAAGAACTGAAAAATCTGTAAGGACAAACAGCACGAATCGCTGTTTGTTTACAACACTGTTTTAGGACATTTTTCATCTTTTTCACACAATGAATTATATTTTTTTGTACACTTTTCATGTTTAATTAACATTACTGCCGGCCTTTATCAGAAGTTTGACATTGGCATCTTGTACTGATACATTTTAGTTTTGAATATAAAGTGAGACTATGCAACTTTTGCAAAACGGCGTCCACTGTGACCTTCAGAGGTAATTACAGCATGATAGCATGTTGAATATGAACATCTTGAGGATTTTCAGAAGTTGCTTTAATGACTACCTTTTGGAGCGTAGAAAATATGAGTTAATATCTTACCAAAGCTATGTGCTATATGACCAAATGGTGTTGCACACAATAGCAGAGGGAAAGACAGTCAACAAAATGACTGTCAGTTGCTCAGCAATGCCTAAAGCTTGCTCACATTAGCCACCATGTGCTACTGGTCACACCAGACCAAAAAAGCTATAGCAGCTAAATCCCTGAGTGTACTTAAGTAAGGATGCGTGTTATTGTTTGTGAATTGAGCTATTTTTTCTAAGATGTAATTTTGTCAAAAGTTACATAGTCTTGCTTTAAATTTGTTGTTTGTTTGTTGTTTTGGCTTCATTGTGTGTTGATAGAGTTGCAAGAGGGGGCTGCTTTCAAAACTTGTGCTGCGTTCAAGTAAACTCTGACATCTGAAATTTAAGCATGGGCTTTTGAGCAGCAACTTTTAAATGCAAAAACTTTGCAAGGTCCTTTTTTACAACATCCATGTTTGCCTACATTTTGTGTTCTGGATTTGATGTCTGAACAATGCTGCTTGCAAATGCTGAGCTTTGACTCTTGAATGGTGTTTGGTTTTTAGTGCATCTGATCAATCAAATAGACCACTGTGTCGTCACGTGGAGAGATGAAATATGAACTAAAACTACTTCCTCTCTAAATTCACTTTTGCCATTGCTAGGCTAGTTCCCTGTGAATTAGAGGAGACTTGATGGTGTAAAATATTTTACAAGTGCAGTCTCGTTCTGGGTTGCTAGGATGGTTTGAGATGAAACATCTGTGTCGTGAGTGTTGTTTTTCAGGCACTCAGTTATTATAAATCACCTCGTGTTTTCTCATCTGAACGTTAATCAGAAAAATATGGGATTTGTTTTGATTTAGTAGAAGCATGTGTCTAACAAAGAGCACAGGGAAAATATCAAAACACAAGCTTTGATTTTTAAACACTCACACATACACAACACAAGGGATCGTCAATACCCCTTGTCATAGACAAGACGCTTAATAAAGGAAACCTTGAAAGGAAAAAAAATCTACATCTCACAATATTAAATATAAACAACCTTTTCAAAAAAATAATCTCTATGCCAAGTGTCCATTTGTTGATAAAAGCTTTTTTTTTGTGCTAAACGGAGACTTGTCCCATCACACCTGGATGATAATATCTTTGAAAGACAGTTATCATCTACATCAGGTGTGCTTGATTTATGAGTCAACATGTGATACATTCACTTGACAGATAAAAAAATCAAGTGTCTTTTCTTTTTACATTTTATTTTTCCAAAATCTTTGAAATGTATCCGGTCTGTCGGTTTACATCCTCCATCCAGGGGTAAAAGTCTCCCTCTCTTGTCAAAATCCACAACCTCCTTTGTGTGTGTGTGTGTGTGTGTGTGTGTCCATGTGGATTTACATGTGTGTTACATGGGGCAGGTGTCTGTCCCTCTCTCTTGTTCCTCTTCCTCCAAGCTGCTGGAGCAGTCCATCGCCTCTCCACTGTCTTTCTCGCTGCTGGGGACCATCGGAGACCAGCTCTCCCCAAGCTCATACTCCTCTTTTACATCCTTTCTCTCCTCTGCCTCTTCGTCCTCATCCCTTCCTATCTGCCTGCAATAAGGTGGGATCTCAACCACGACATATTTCTTCGCCCAGCCGCTCAGCACTGCCTTCTGCCGGACGTCATTCCCCATCAGGCCTGCGTCAGACCTGGAGTTAGTTGCTGAGAGAAAAAAGGAGAAACAGGAAAGAGAGGAAGGGAACGATTATTGACTAATTTGGTGATAGAGTTAAAAAAATTCTGTGCCTGTTGCTTAGTTCCTGCAACAGCTTCCCTCTTGTACCAACTGCCAAAAACCATGTACACACATAATCTACAGCCAAACCGACATAAAACTCAGTTTTCAAATGCCAGTGTCAAAAAAGCTTTTTTTTTTAAAAATTTTGCCACATTTAACTTTTAAATCACAAATGCTAAAAGGACATCCTTATCAGACCAATTCACCTGGCAGCGCTGTGGAGAGCTGGCTGGAGTTACAGGTAACAGAACCGTTGTTATTGGAGCTAATAGCAGCAACAAGTTGAAAGACCTCGGAGCGGGGCAGCTGGGGAGACACCGGTAAGGAGTGACACTGTCTTCCTGGCAGCTGCTGCCAGTAGTAAGACGTCTCCTGTTGGGGTCCTCCAGGTCCATGAGCAGACGGCTGGTTACTGAACGCACTTCCCGGAGGTGAGTGCAGGTCAAACACCAGCGAGAAGACAGACTTGCTGGGCACGTCGTAAAACTTGATCTTGCCCCCACATAGGTCCTCTCGAGCAGTAAAGGGGTTGATCTTGCGGGCTTTTGAAGCTCGCTGAGCGATGGGGGGGTTATAGTAAGGGTCCTGAACGTTGACTTTTCTCCCTGGTTTGCAGGAGAAGATGTCTGATTGACTGCGGCTGAGCCAGATGTTTCGTCGGGGGCGGGGGGATTTAGGGGGGATTTTATCATCTGGGAAACCAAGAGGGTTCAGCCGTTTGAAGCCCTGGATCTTCTCACCTTGAACAAAAAAACAGATACATTTTTGTGACACATTTTGCATGGATTTTACATTAAATTATAAAATTTAAAGTAATGTATCATGTATTTAATTCTAGAGTGCAATGTTCTGGGGGGGTTTTCATTGTCATATCTTATTAATTCTGATGGTAAAATAGAAAATCTATTGCAGCCACTAGGTGGCAATACAGGCTTAATCCTTCATAAAGTACTGAGACATGAGTTCCTTAAATCTCTGTTCTTAAGATGTTTCCAAAGGCACAGGATGACCTTATCTTTATTATACAAAAATGGCATATGAAGTTTGGTAGGGTCTTAATATTGTCTCAACTTTAACTGGTGCAGGAGGAAAAATATTAAGAGGAAAGAAATATTTGAGGACCACAGAAACAGGGATTTAAAAGGAGTTATTCTCAGTTTGCAGCCATTGATAACATTGTTAGGAAAGAAAGAGCCCTTTTTTCCCTAGTTCACAAAAATCACCTCCCAAAGATGATACATTGAAGCAACTGAGCTAACCAAAAAAACATCTTATTTTATCCTCCTCTCAAATCTCAGAGTTCTGTTGAACTTCGGAGAGATCATGTATCTTGACATGCCAGGAAACAAATGAAAGAATTACTCTTCTGACTCATGAGGACCAAAAAAAGCTACAAAGCTACAAAAACATTTGGCTAAAAAGTAGTTATGCAACAGATTTCCTACTATGAGGGTGATTATGGTTCATGAATGCTGATGTTATAAGGTAAACAGAGAGGGGGAGCTGGAGGGACAGAGTCTGTGACGTACTCTAACAGACGACATCAGATGAGGAGTGAGAACTGTCAGGCCATGTCTTCCACACAATAAAAGCTACATAAGAGATATTTCTTATGCCAACAGGCTGTGTTTCATAAACTGTGTAAGCTTGATGTAGATTAACAACACCATATGTAAGAAACCAAGTTTGTGTCACAACTATAGCTCACTCTTGCATCCTGTGACGTCATATGTTCGTGCTCTCCCTCTTCACACACTGCAGCACGAAGGAAGAGAAGCCGCTTGGCTTGTCTCAACAAAAACATTACTGCCTGCTGACTCCATGTTGTCAGACATGCAGGCGGCGGTACACTGGACCAAATTAGAAGTGAAACCTGGGCCTGCATGGATCAAGTATCTCAAAATAGGCATCTAAAATCTCAGACCAGTTTTCCTCCTAAGTCATAGTGTTAGTTTATAGTTTATATTATCAGCAATCAAGGACTGTTATTTGAAGTGTGACACGGATAAATGTTAGAAGATATTTGACTTTGTGTATATGATCCCAAATAACAGGTGATCCAGATATAATAGTGGAAATAGGAATATTACTCTCCAGCAAGCTGACCGTATGACTAAAAAGGAAGTGAAGTTTAAATCTGGCTTGAACAAACCTGGCTGTATGTTTGGATGAGAACAGCGTCAACAGTGTCCTTGAAAATGACTGAACAAACACAGAATCACCATTGTGCTCTGCAAGAGGAACTGGTGTTAGGAGAGGAGAGAAGTTTCTGTCAGGCACAGTTATCCGACAGGATAACAAGTGAAATATTGACTCGCTGAGCAGTTGGCAGCAGTCCGCCTACGTAAGAGTACAGGCAGCCCTGAAGGTGAAAGGCTTGGAAGGCCAGAAGAAGGGTATAACATAGATTACCCTCACTTCCTACCACCTTCTTTCACAGGCATCTTGTCGTAAACAAAAGGAGATGACTTTATTTGTCTGTAAAGCTACAGCTGAAACAACAGATCACAGCATCACAGAGTGAGATTTTTTGCAGTGCTCTTACTCTTTGTTATGGTCTTCTTGTCGTTGTCCCCAGAAAGAGGGACACACTCGTGCTCCATCTCTTCAACTTTTAGGCGTGCCACAATCTCCTCAAGGTGCCTGACGATGTCTGGGAAGGACGGACGGAGTTTAGGGTCCATCTGTGGGGGGGGGGGGGGGGAGCGATATGGAGACGTATAAGATTTGTGTTTATATACTGTAGCATGGTGCAGAAGGAGGGATGGATTGCACTCATCAGGTTATTATCATCAGGAAAAGGAAAACATACAACAATATTAAAGCATTAAAACAATTTACATAAACAAACAAGAACACAGCTGATGCTTCTAAAAGCATCTGCATTGTATTTTACAAGTTGGTTTTCCAGGAAAGCTACTATAATGTTTTATGGTACAAAGAAGATTGTTAACTGGCTTTTTTATTGGCATTTATTTTGAAACATTAAGTTTCTTTTCAGAAAGTGGTAAAACAAAAAAGCCTATGAAAAACACCTTAACGTGTAAATGAAGTCCTCTTTGCGACAGGAAGCAACATGACTCACGTGTTTACATTTTTAGACGTCTATGGCAATAATATCTGGGTCTTTTTTCCTGACGATTAAAACAGTACATCGAGCATCTTTATTAAAGTATTTAAAAGTGAGGAAAACTATTCGAAAACTTAAGCTGAAGATGAAGGGAAGGGAAAGACAAAAATTGGAAGAAATAAGGAGAGGCAGACAGTGTGAAAGAGGGAGAAGTTATATGAGGCAGACTGTTGTTAGACGAGAAAAAGAACAGATGGAAAAACAAGACAGGAGACAAAAATGTGACTGAAAGATATAGACATGCAGCTGACACTGAAGTTCAAAAGGGTTGAAATCAGACGCTAGAAAGACACTGTAAAACTGACTATTGAGAAAATGAAATTACACTTGAGTGCTCTGGAAAAGACTTGGATGGAGGATAAGGGAGAAAAGGATAATAAAAGCGAGACAACAGACAAGGATGAGAAGGGATGGACGAGCCAATATAGGATCAGTCAGCGGGGTGCTCCAAAATCTTTATTGCCCTCATCCTCTGTGGTTTGTAATTATGTCAAAGGGGGGGAAAAAAACACTATTTCAATCCAGTGATTATTATGTGATGTGAGCAAAACTAATCTCTCATGAAAAAAGAATGTTTGATTAGGTTTGATTTACTTAATGTTCCTCCTCATGTCAATAGTTTGACAGCAAATCAATGAATGAATACTGAGCGAAGCTGAGAACCAACTGATCCAGCTTTTAGTGAACAGAAGACCCCCCGGATACTGAGCTAAATCAGATTATTCAGATAATCTGATTGCCCCCCTACTTCTGAACAAGGGAATAATAGTTACTTAAGAAATTAAAAATAAAACCGTGGAAATCCAAAGGAACAACCAAGACAAGCTATTTGGTGAAATGTCTTCTCCCAACACAGACTTCGTCACTCTCCAAATGACCAAGTGTACACCACTCACTCACTCTGCGCTACCTTGCACTCATGAAGAGAACTTTGTTTGTCTCACAAGCCTCCTGAGAACGAAGAATCCAAAACAAAGGTTTGCTGAATCTGAAACACCTTTAAAACACCAAAGTCACACAATAACAAACAAACTACCAGTCAAGGCAGTAGTAGATCAGCAGCTCCCATTCTGCGAGGTTAAATCACTGTTTGTGTCAATGGACTCTGGCTTTGAAGAGAGCATAGATAATTTTTACTTTTAGGTCAGTCCACCATCAGAAAGGGCTGTGTGTTTGTGAAGTACTGAGCTTACGACGGGATGAATGAGATTTGTATTACACTGCACAAGTTGGGAGAAACCAATGTGTTAATATAGTTTTGCTGTTGTTAATCACAGACCTCTTTGACTCCATTTTTGGATTTGTTGTTCACCCTAGGCTTACAAGAAAAACAAAGTCTTCCTCACAAACACAAGGTAACACACACACAAATGGTCATTTGGAGGGTGAAGTATTCCTTTAAACATGACCAAACACAAACACCTGACACTAACTTCAGCAGATTCATGGCTTGTTACAAAATTGTAATGTCTTAATTGACAGAGACTATGACAAACTGATTGAACAGGAGTGTGGTGGACTCACGTTGCAGCAGTTGAAAGCCAGCTGGAGGAAGTCAGGTGGACAGTCTCCAACCATGTGCTGGAACATGTGATAGTCCAGGCCAAAGTTCTGCTCAGGAGGGAGAGAAGACAGAGAGACAGAGAGATTTTGGATATGTGAATGTTAAACAGGAAACTCTTATTTACCTTTCTAAAAGTGGGATAAAGACAGAAAAAGACAGAGCTTCATCAGATGTTTGACATACTGCAACTCTTCTACCAAAACCAGCTTCATGTCAAACTAATCCTTCTGCCACGGGCCTGCTGATTGATAAGTTTGTGTTTTGGCTCTTTCAGTCCACTGAATTCTTAAATGTGTGATAGAAAAAAGCTAAAATATTATTACAAAATTTTGATAATTAATCTGAAGACAAAAAAACAAGGTGATCTGGGGTAAAGAGCTGCATTCCACTGTGTTAAAGACACTCTACACTTAATTTAAGATGTCCCTTCATTGCATATTGAACAAGAAAAAACAACATTTATCTCACATTAGGAGAGCATGGAGACAAGTCTAATCAGAAAGTTGACTTAAAACTATATAATAGTTGAGCCCAGCCAAAACTGGATTTTTGTGGCCAATACCCATATCAAAAAAACTTTGCATCTTACACAATAACCCATCTTCATTTTTAAAATAAATCTATAAATATTTTTTAATAAGGATCCTGTGAATTTCGGTACAAAATATACTGAGCAGCACATTTAAAATGTAAAACACAAACTACTGTCTAGTGGACGCCATTTACACAAGTACCTTTATATACTAAATGTTATTAACCATTAATTGGCCATTAAAATTGGCAAATGGTTCCAGTTCCATTAAAGTTTTCCAGGGTGAGTTAAGAAAAAAACAGAGCAACTCCCCTATGTTTGAGAAAGCAAAAACCAGACTTGAGCACCCACTCTTAGGTCTGTATGAGTCATGTGAATGCTACACAGTATAAACAGAGTGTAAATTATGGGACACCAACAGATTAACCAGTGTACAAAGCAAACAGGAAGATGGAGTGATACGAGGTTATAGGGTGGAAAAGAGGTGAGAAGTAGATGAGTATTCACCTCGGTGCGGGGAAGGAAGTCAGGGTCAGCCTGCACCCTCGCAATGATCTCACACAGGATTATACCATAGGAGAATACATCGGCCTGAAAACACACAGACACACATAAAGACGAGCAAACACCAAAGATTTGTTTTTTCAGCAATGGCAATCTGCCTGGTTTATCTTAAAGTGACACATTTGCGGACTCCCTGTCTGAAATATAACGCTAAATCCCACAATTCCCCAGAAATTCAATGTTCAGTGAAAACCATGCATCTTTTTCCCCAACTCATTCTTTCACTATGCATCATTAGTGTTTTGTTTTGATACACATATTGTTTTTTGCTGCTTTTATGATCCATCCAGGAGTTTAAGTTTAATCAAAGTCATTTAACACAATCTTATTTGATTTTCCACGCCATCTCAATTTATATTACTAACTTGCTACTTAACATTAGAGGTCAAAGTCGGTGATTTTACCTTCTCGTTGTAGGGCTCATCTCTCAGCACCTCTGGAGCCATCCAGAAAGGAGAACCAACCACGGACAGTTTCTCTACCTCAGCACTGCACAAAACACACACACACACACACACACACACACACACACACACACACACACACACACACACACACACACACAGATTATGTACATGTTGATGTATCTGATCCTTTATAACAAGGAAGTAATTTGTGCTAAACTTGGTGCCAATTTGTGTGTGCTAGTCGAATAGTGTAATAAAATCATGTAGGCAGAACAAACTCAATGTCAGTTTGTTTAGTGCATTTGTTGGAGGGTGTAATTTCTTCGGCCTGTGTCTGTAATGGTAATATGAACAACCTTCTAGATAAACGAAGCCAATAAGCCCCTTGTGCCCTGTTTTTTTTCCCCACTCAAATTACCCTCTGGTCTCTGTGTACGCTCCAGTTAACAAATAAATGCAGTTTTAAAGTAAGAATGACTGCTGTCTTACCTTTAAATCAGTTTAAAAAATCATGTTAGATAGCCTGTATAATGAATTTTGCTCTCTGATCATTCAAATTCAGTAGCTTTCACTTTATTTAGATTTAGATTGGGTGAAGTTGGACCAGATTTTGTATCTCTGATCTTTGTGGGTACAGAATTATAACACAAGATTGCAGAAATTATCATTTGTCAAAGTCGCATCAACTGTGCCCCTGAAGACATTTCATGGCAGAGAAAACAACCTGCCTCCGTCATTGTGCTACTGCCACATTAAAAACCAAAATCCTGTACTGATAGTATCCTCCTGTTATCAAAACACTAAAGTTGAGAATGTGAACTGTACAGCATGCTCTTAATGTCAGTGCCAGACACATGTGTTAATAAATAACCCTGCGTCTGGTATGAGGAGGAGGCACACACATAAGTGTGTTACAAATAGCTGTAATAGGAAAAATAGAAAAGAATAAAAAAATTGTAGTGGAGAGCAGGCGTTGACATTTGGACATCTTCTCTCTTTTTATGGCTATTATAAATAACTTGCACCAGATGTGATACTTTATAGCTTGACCGGTTTCCAAAGTGTCAATACAAAGATTAACTTCTCGTGTAAAATGAGGCAAGTGCAGCTACAGTTAACAATAACAGAGGCTAATGGTGAATAATTGATTTACTAAAATAGGTTAGGGCAAAAAAAAAAAACTTTAACAGATACACTGACCCACGCAATTATGTCACATATTCCAAAATATTAGCGTTTTCATGTAAATATTTTTGTTTTGGAACTGCGAAAACGTTTTCTGAGGACACTTCATGAAGTTTTTGGTCAGTAGGTGGCAGAGAAAACACCCAAATAAGCTCAAAGTACACAGCTACTTTCCCACCACATCACCAGACTACAAAATTGATACTGCTGACAGATGGACAAACAATCGGGTACAGCAGCAGATGAGAACAGCTGAGACTCAACCACAGAGTAACTGTGCCACAAAGTTTCCTCAATCAAGAGACGGATGAAAGTCCCTTTCACACTCCATATTCATTATATTCAATGTTAATATCAAAAGTATTCAATAATGAATTAAAGCAAGAGTGTGGGACTTTTACATAAAACATTACGTTGCGTTTAAGTGCTTGCCAAATAAGTTCACACCATGCTGATTAAGCGCATCACCGCCATGTATGTCGCACTACAGAAGAGTTTTGTGGCAACTTTCCTGCACATGGTGAGTTTTACATTAACGAGCCACAACCAAAGATGCGGTGAGCTCACCTGCAAGCATTTGTTACAAGCGTGTGTCGACAGAGTTTAGGGAATTACTCTCACTAGTAATCAGAATAATCAAAATGAGCTTCCTAAAGGTTTCTTTCTTTGATTAAAGTTCTTTTGTAATTCCGTATAATGATCTGGGACTGGGTACAAATATGTAGAGCAGGAATGAGTGGAGAACTCCTTACAGATTGGTGGGGATCTTTTCTGCCAGGCCAAAGTCTCCCACCACTGCTGTGTAGCCGTAGTCATCACATTTGATCAGACAGTTCTGTGAAAACAGAAAAACATTATCAGATATTTATCATGTGTAATTGAGGAAGTAGTGACACTGAGGTATTTAAAAAAAGCATTTTTTACAGCATGACGATATCAGGCAAACCTCGCCTCCCTAATGAACTTGAGCCTTCAGTATAATTTACATTCTCATTCTCTGTACATTTCAAAATGGGTATTAATAGGCTATTTCAATATGCACTGCTATGAAGTTTGGACTCTTCCTCTTCACCCTAAACAGAACCATCTATAAATTTACTGTTCGTGCTTGTTGCAACAGTCATTAATATTACCCAAGCAGCTTTGTGATTGTACTGCAGAAAATAGTTCATGCACTTCTGACAAAATTACATTCATTACATCATGCAACAAGAGGTTGAGCTTAATGTTTTATATACTCACAGTTCATTCATACATATCATTCTACTTGGGTTAGCACACTGTACCATGCTACCTCAGTGTACATTAATGCACAGTACATATTTAATGTATAAAGTGAGTTAGTTTACGTATGTCTTAAACTGTCACATTGCTCTTTATGTCTCTGTGTCCTGGGCCTGTCTCGTACTTTGTTCATTTATGGCTTTTAACTCCTTTAGAATGGAAGGTTAGATTGAAATGTAGCTCCATAAAAACAAAGCATAATCTCCAAAACAGGATGAAGTTACAGCTGGAAGGGAGTGCTTGCAACAAGTACATAGCAATAATTAGAATAAACAACAAGAGAATGTTGCTTTGTCCATTGAGTCTCATGACTGATGTGTGAGTCATAGGCAAATGCACTTTGCATTAATTTGAGGTACTATGATCAGAGACGGTATGACCAAAGTATTTAACCCTCAGGGTAAACCGCAAAACTACTGTCTACTAAAACAGGTTTAACTCAAGCTTCTCTATATTTCTCTGTCCACTTTTTTATTCTTCCACTAATCAACTACTATAAGCTTATACAGGTAATGGATATGAGTTTACAGCAGGGTGCATACTGTCCTCGTTCCCCGCCAGCTCCATGCCAACGGGCTCTGGGTCAAGTCGGAAAACTAGAAGGTGCCTGCTACAGATTATCACATGTGACTGAGACACTGTGTTCTTTACAGACAGGTTAACAGGTCTGGGAGTAAAAGTCTGAGCACATAAGTGTATTAAGACCCAACATCTTTAACATTTGTCTCCTAGATCTAACACACATGTCTTATGTACAAAGGTTATAAATATATATATATGATGCTACAGGAAATGTTTCTGTGTTGCCGTGGGGACACGAGAGGGCCTGCAGTTCTATTTTTGGCATTGTTTTCTCCTCTTAACAAGCAATTAGCCTGTCTAGCTAACCTTGGAGGTGAGGTCCCGGTGGAATATGCCTTTGGAGTGCAAGTAAGCCAGACCGCTGGCGATCTCACAGGCCAGTTTCACCCTTGTGGGCCAACTCAGGTGTTTGTTGCTGTCTAGAAGCTGCTCCAGGTTTCCACCATTGATGTACTGGAGGGAGACAAAGACAGACACATTATTGAAACTTTGTCACACAAGAAAAGGAGCACAAAGTATTTAATTTTACTAGAACATATAACATACAATTTCAGTTTTCAATTTCTAATAGTTAAAAAAGGTGCTAGGCTGACAAATGGATTTAACAGATTGTTTTAAATTTAATTTCTGACAGCATGTTATCAGCGAGCTGGGTAGATGTCAAATGATTTTTCACAGGAATTAAATGTGACACGTAGTGAATATAATACTCCATACATAGCAGTATAACATTCCATGTTCCCTATGACACAAACAACAGACTGGTTAGTTAGCTTGCAAATCCATTGGTCAACTAGTGACACACTCAAACTACATAAAGATACTGACACATTACACAGACCAACTGCCTATCCAGCTGGCTCCCAGTGTGGATGACTGATTGGTGGGCTGCTTGGGTTACAGACGGCCCGCCCGCCGGCCTGGGGGCTAGCTGGTGTATCGAGCAATTGGCTGAATAAAATCTGGCAAGCAGAACTGCTAGTTTCCTACATGCATAAATGTGGAGCGTCTGATCATGCCGAAGAGTGGGCAGCCAAGAGGACAAATCAGCTCAGTGGGTTTAAAAGTGGCCAGGGTCCTTCATTCTGTCTGTCAGCTTTGATCCAGAATAACTTGTCTGACCTTGCTGCTTGCATGCAAACACACAGACACACTAATCCCATGTCAACATATCACGAACAACAGTGGTTAACTAGATAGAGCTGAGATGGGATAAAGAGATGGTCTGGTTATCGTTATGACTGACAGGCACAGAATTAGGACACAGGGGGCCGATGGCAAGGGGAGGAAGTCGCTACTTCTTCACACAATTTATTAAACTGGGCTTCTGGTCAGATTAATCCTAATTTTCTGATAATCTTATTATATTTTTTCCACAGTGAATGTAAAACATTTAAAACATATAACCTGACCAAGACAATTTTAATACTCAACAACTCAATGAGCTGTGTGTGATTTTTCCAGCTGAATGCAGGGTCACATCCCTTATCACACCCTCTCTCTAGACCACTCAAATCTTAATTGCCATAATGGTTCAGCCTCTAAAGGACAATTACAACATCAAAAGATGCAATCTAAATTGCGCTTTTAATCAGTGGTGTCTTTAAGAAGGTTATTTGGTATTGAATTTAAAGTATAAAACAATAGAAAATCAACATGCATATCACTGACTTGATTCTAAATAGATTTACACTGGATTAAAGCTCATAAGTAAAACCTGCTTTGTCAACCATGTTACACTAATTGTGATACACTTAGCTCAGAAAGTAGATGTAGGTATGTCACCTAGGGGTGTTGCTATATACTGGTATTGATGATAAATGTGATGTTTTGAAATTAAATATTGATATCATGTTAATAACACACACATGATAAAATTGCTTAGTCTCCCTCTCCAAACACCATCTGGTTGCCTTTTCACTATCCAAGTAAATGTGCTCTTTATAAACTTTTGTACAGTTATAGACCATCTCTCCACGCCCCTACACTTGTATTTTGTGTGTAGTTGCCAAAAAAAGAGACAAAACGCACAATAGACAAAGTTAAAGATGAATTTAACTGATAGCATTAATAAGATTATTTTTCAAATTTACTATAGCTATCGCAATTATGGCGTAATTGCGTACTCTTTTGACCATAATTGTGTACTGAAAATCTGAAATCATGCCAGCCCTAATGTCACCTCATTTATGGAAATTTGGGGGATTTTTTTGACCTATACAAACCTTTTGCTACCGATACAGTAAATATCTCTATATAATAATCTAGAACGTCGCCTGATGAAGAAAGAGGTGTGAGGAGGAACTACTGTGTAACGTATGATCTACATCCTGCAACATTTAGACCTGCAACTAGACATGAACAATCTCTTGTCTGTGTTTTTTATTTCATTTCCTAATCATCAGTTCGAACAAAATTGTCTGTCAGGGCTCTGAACTTGCACAATTGCTATTATTTTAAAAGGCCAAAAAGGTCTAAGGAGTCATGAAATAAAAGATAAAGCAATGCTTTGACATGCCCCAAAACACTCTTATGTGCAGTCTTATACAATAAATGTCCTAACACACACACACACACACACACACACACACACACACACACACACACACACACACACACACACACACACACATACAGCCCAATTCAAGACATCACAGGATTACAGTATTTGTCCAACAGATTCCTCAGTAGCCACAGAGTTCAACATCTGTTGTCTTCCCGCTTGAGAGGGATACAACAGGGGAAAACTCCCCTGGAGACAATTAAAATTCACACTAATCCAACTTCATCTCTTTATCATCTCATTTAAAATCTAGAGAGCACCCATTTTATTCTCACACTGACAGAATATGCAGCAAGTGCAGAGTGTGCCTGGTCCAAAATGCAAATCATGTGGTTTAGCGGAAGAGCGCACCTGCTGTGTCAACTAAAAGTAGCTGAATGGAAGTAAAGTCGCACTCAGAAAAAAATCCTCTTATTCAGGCATAGTATTTTTTCCTGGAATTTGTTTTATCCTATTTGTTAAGTTACTGATATACAAAAGTAACTACTTGACATAGTTCATGTATGAGATATATGTGTCTCACCACGATCGTGTTTAACATGGAGTGCAAAGGAAATGAGAAACATACTGTTGTGGAAATTGCTCTGCTGCACTGTCTGTGTTTCAGGTTAAAAACCCTGGAAAGAATTAAACAAAAGGATCCTTGTTTGCTGCTGGGAGCAGCTTCAAACGGCAGTATAATCCTGCCATGGGTCATGAATTACCATTAGCCCAGATTATCTTTGCAGGAGCATTTCCTATGAGGTGCATTAGATTGAGATTCAGCAGAGACAAAACAAGGCTCAGTGCTCTAGATCAGTGGGTCCCAAAGTGGGTACCGCCACATCCTAGGGCACCTTAAAGATGGGCAAAGGGTGCCACAAAATGCATCGAATCATTTATAGTGTCTCATCACATTATAAAAAGTGGCATCATATACATTAACAACATTTCATTTAGCATTTTCAAACACATCAAAACAGAAAAACCCCCAATAAATATTAAAATCACAGGAGTAATTTACAGTTATGTGGGAAAAATAGTGACCGTCAAAGCAAGTGAGGTAAAGGTTTGACACTGTAAAAAGAAAACTGACACATTACAGCCCTCAACAGTCTGAAACATCTGAATCTGAGCTGACCAATAGTGTGAGAGACATGAAGTTTCTCAAGGTCACTTGGGCCATGCAGTAACTTAATTCTCCATTTCCTCTGAGCAAGGCCTCATAGTGAGGGTCAGGTAACAAAACAGCATGAGCATGCTACACGGGTCAGAGTGTTCAGTTTGGTCCTGACAAGACACAACAGGATCTGTTTACCCTGCAGCAGGAAAACAAGACCTACCGCGGTTTGAGTATTTATATTCATATGTTTGTCTTACAACGCATGGGTTCACTTTGCAACTACAGTTTAGGATGAAGCATAAGTGTGTGTGTGTGTGTGTGTGTGTGTGTGTGTGTGTGTGTGTGTGTGTGTGTGTGTGTGTGTGTGTGTGTGTGTGTGTGTGTGTACTTGTGTCATCTTAAGATGTGTTTTCTGCCTGATATCAGACAAAATAGTAACTCGTTTCACTCCATTTCCATCTTCAATCTGACATTAGCTCCACTCTAACTGATATCTGTGGGGGGATTCAATCTCCCCTAGCCCATCACTAGTTGAGACCAACATAGCAACCTGAAGCTAATGTCATTTTAGGTCTGCGCTAATGTGTAGCCATGCCAACATACTGGTTTTGCTGGGGTTTTAAGACTGGAGCGGACTGAAGTAAAAGCAAACTACAATGTCGGGTAATATTATGAAGACATGCTGTCTGTAGCAGTGTCTATCTTGTCTTCTACCATCCTCATGGTTGTTACTATTCCTCACTGGTACTAGCACACAGCTTGACAGTGCTTGACAACCGCCTGACAACAGCATTAGTCCCACATGGCACTCTGATTGGCTCACTGTTAGGCCCCCCACAACTCTCACTGGATTGACGGATTGTCAATTGAGAAACCTCCATTTAATGTCACGATGCCAGACGAATAAGCCAGCTTGGTGGAGTGGGTGGATTCAGAGGTCTGGACCCAGGCAAGTGTTCTCTCATGCAACTGCAGAAAATTGGTGTTTGTCTGTGTTTGTCAAGGGTACAATAAGCACATTCACTGTGCAATGCAACAGTGTAATCACGTACATGTGCGTGCGGCTGGAAGCATCTTTAACAGTGTATGCTTTCTTCAGAGTGGGATGAATTGTCTGTTTTGTACATTCTGCCCACATTAACATGCACAAACGTGTTAGCATGGATGCATCTTATGCCCATGGTTAAACAGTTGGATGTATGTACATGTTTGCATCTGTTATAAAATATGCAGTTTTGTGCAGTTTGTGTATAAATACAATGCCCACAGGACATAGAAATGTCATTCCACAGCTCAGGACATCAAATGAACACAGTCATGTAACCGTCCCCCAATAAAGCTGAATTTATGCATCAACAGCAGGTGAACATAGCAAGAAATTAGAGCTGCAGCTTTTAGTCATCTGCTGATTATTTATTCAATGAATCTCTTGTTCCATAAAGAGGCAGAAAATAATTTTTTAAATACGATCTAGGTTCGAAGTGATGCCTTCATATAATTTTTTTTGTTTGACCAATAGTCCAAAAGAAATATTATGGTTCAGTATATTGCAAGAAGGAAAAGCAGAAGTTTAATATTAGTTGTTGCAGAAATTCTGACAGAAGCTCAATGTACAGTAATATCCACACAAGCGCCACCATAAATATACTCTTTCACATTCTGTCAAAGTGCATCTGCTTCAAGTTGGCTCAGTGTCTTTTAGAAAACCAAAACTAGGTCTTTGTAAGTGTAGAATTAGGTTTCAGGTTATATTTGCACCTCGTACATCTGCTTTCTCTTCCAAATAAGGAGACTTAGACATTACCCTCTGCTTATCAAGCACATTCTGTGACTAATAAATGATTATCACAAACACAAACTTACCTTATCTGTAAGTCTAATGGTGTATGTCCCAACATCAAGCATCTCTGGAGGATTTTATTACCTGCTTGCTCTCAAATTATCCCTCTCTCTCTCTTAGACACATACACAAACCGCCTAAGAACATTCAGTTCTTTTGGTTTTTTTACAATTACAGACTTGTGTGCTTGTATGTTGTGCTCCTAGATGACATGATGCTCACCTGAAAATAGCAGTAATGTATACAAACATAAGGGTGTGTCAGCTCACAGGAAGCACTAGAACATAGGCAGAGCAGTACACTACCTTTCATTAGCAGAGTCACTTTGATCTCAGATATGATTGGTAAGTACCCAAACATTAATGTGAAATGGTGTGTCTTCCTACCTCTGTCAGAGCATGGAGCTGGCCCTCATGGACACACACTCCCTTGAACCTGCAAAACCACAAAACATGCAAGATTAAGTTCTCTTAAGTTCTGAGATAGCATGAGGACATTTTTTTAGAAAATCAGTGTTGAGGCTGACACACAGACATGTCTCACTTATTTACTTTCTAAAAGTTGGGAGAAAAGCCAGGACTTATGGCTTTTAGTTTATCTTTTAGTTCACACACTTGCTCTGTGGGGCCATATAATGAAAATAATGTAGAAATATCAAAACAAAACACTCGCATGACCTTCTCCTCTGTAAGCAAACAGAGAAAGCAGGAAGAATAGCTGAGAGAAGATTAAGATTCCAGTGGGCAAGACCAGACGAGTACTTACAGCGAGACTGTCTGTTAGAAGGGGGATAATAACAGCTCGGTTACTTCACCTGCATTCCATCAATTTCTCCCTCTACTGAGCCTATCACCATCTACATTCTTCATAAACAAAGGCAGAATATATCACATTGCTCTTTTACTTGTGTGTGTTTCTCGACAGTTTGACACATTGGATGTCCCCACAGTATATTAGAGAAAAAAATACTTGTTTAGCTTGATGATTATGCATTATTTTAACTTTTTGGTTGTATTTTCAAAAGCAGGTATCCCCGCACATTTTTAACGACAAAATTTCTAAACCTTTCCAGGATTTTGTTTTTCTTCCCTGCATTTTATAAACATATCAGATTCATACTTAACATAATTTCATGTAGCTGGCATACATGGAGGAGAGACAGAACACGGGGAGAAAATGAAGAAACGTACGTGATGGTAAACAAAATGTTGTCACATATCAACACATATTAGAGCTACGATACATCGACAGCCTCGAAAAATAAATGTGCAGTTATGTTACTCTACATAAAAGTTTATTCACATTTTCCATGACCATGGAAACCCTGTAAAAGGCATATTAAGGTATATTTCCTAAAAAACAATGTGTGGACTCTTACGAAGATAATCCCTCTCAAACACTTATAACCACTATAAGAGTGTGGCAATGTGATTATCTGCAGGGACCCTGTCCTCTGCCTGTACTTTCTTGTTTTTTTTTCTTGTTATCTTGTTGTGTTCTGGATGCCACTGGGCATGTAGCCCCCAGCCAAAAACAGCAGGCAGGTGAGGTCAGAACTTTATAAAGGGGTAGCCAATAGCACATATCCAAGAGGAAGTGGAAAGTGGACAAAGCTTGTTCCAAAATGAGATTGAATCTGGGGTGAAGGACGATTCCTGCATAGTCTATCTTTAAGAATCGTCATAAGCCTGAGAGGTTGGAAAATATCCTTAACCCAGAAAGGACGGCATTCCCCTTTAACTAAAGTGAAACAATGTGTGTGTGCAGAGCAACATGTGAACCAACTTTGTTCTCGTGCAGCGTTGAAGGCCTCGTAATTCTGAACGCAATGAAAAGGTCAACTTTGTGGGTCCTTGTTGGGTTTTAGCTAACAATGAGCCCCTCAGTGTCTGCTTGTTAACACACAGACACACACACACACACAATCCACTAGGCTCAACAAAGATGGCATTGTAAAAGATACTGCATGTGTGTATACACAAGTACACACACACACACACACACACACACAAACACACATTTATGCATGTATGTGCATGTTCATGAACACACACTCTCCCACCCAGGAGCCCAGAGCAGAATGTGAACTCGATAGAAAGTGTTTACTACAAAAAGTCAACAACAATACTATGCTGGGGTTTCTAAGCCATTTGAATTCTCATTGCTATAAAGTTTTATTTAGTCCACAAACTTTTCCTTTTCCTGTCATAAAATGCAAGGCAAGGCATGTTTATTTGTATAACACCTTGTAAATGCAGAGGCAGTTCAAAGTGCTTTACATAAGGGGGAAAAATGCATTACAAGATCATTTAAATAAACAATAAATACAAAATGCAATAAGTTGCCCTGAATTCAATAAAGGACATAAAACGTAACAGAAATTAATAAATTACGGCCACAGAGGAACAGGGGAATTTTAAATTTAGAGTTTTACGTGGCTAAAGTTGGGGCACAGTTAAGACCATCAGGAAGTCTGTGAGCAGCAGCGTAGCTAAAAGCAGCTTCACTGTGTTTGGTTCTGACTCAACACACTACTAGCTGATTGTTTCCTAAAGATATAAGAGACCTACTGGGTTTATATTTCTCAAACATATCTAGCATGAATTTGGATCCAAGGCTAGCTAACTTCCAACTTAGCAGCAGCTCTTTAAAACCTTTTCTATAAATAACTATTAGCATGTGTAATGACTTAAGAACGGGGGTATTGTGCTCAGCTCTTGTAAAAAATAATAAGGTGACGGACAAGTCATTTTACATTCTCACCAGACCAAAAACAATTCAAGACAAGGATTCAAATAGAGACCCAAATATGTCCTTTACTTTGTGTATGTGCATGTTAATGCATCAAAAGACTTGTTCATACTATTATGCACTCTGTAAAACACAGTTTTGACTGTATTTAAAGTCTACAATGTCAGCTTGCAAAAAATACTTTGTTCAGCTCCTCTGACAACTGTTTACTGCTGATAGTTTCTGTTTTAGTCACAAAGATATAGAGGGAACACACAACAGACAAAAAAGTGTCACTTCAGGACCACGGAGCCAGGTGTAAAGGGCCGTCACAGTATCATGCTTTGCACATTTAATCTGGCCAACCGTTGACCGGAAATCTCTACAAAATTAACCTGATTGTTCATAGCCTTGTCCTGTTCCCTTGTGACAGAAAGGGTCCTCCTCGCTTTTCGCCTCTAGGCAGCTGCTGCAGCTCTAACAGGAGCTGGCAGTTTAGAAAATCCATTGTTAATAGGCTCTGTGTTTGACACAGTTTCGAGCCAACCCCAAAGGAAACAGGTCACAACCACAGACTCATGTGCAACTGAGAGAACACTGAGGCAGAAGTAGAAGCAGACAGTATAATTTATAAATGTAATAACCAAAAGTGGCAGGTGTTAAAAGAGATAGCTATGGTAATGTGCAACGTCAGAGGTGTGGAAAAAAATAGGATTTCCTCTTTATTTATTATTAGCAGTTATTGAGTAACCTGCACCGTTAAGCCTTAAAATAAACCTACTGTGAATTTATCAAAGCGAGCTCATTCCAAATTATTACTGCCATCTTGTTGTTGAATCTGTTACAATCAGCTGATACGTAACAGGCCTTTTGGATTAGACCTTTAAAAATGCTGAGAGCAAATCACTACCAATAATCACTGTCTTACACCATTACGTTTTACAAAGTAGGAAATATTACGTGATAATGCAATAATCAAGTAGAACAAAGAGGAAAATAATCACAGTATTTTGTTTGCTTTGTTTTATAAGCTGCATTCATATGGCTTTTAAATTGGATGGCAAGGATCCTTTCCTGCTGAGTAAGCTCAGTTCAAAAATGAGCAGAAACTAACACATTTTTTAAAATCCAGCTGAAAATTTTTAGTTAATAAACATTCAGTTACCTACCTGAGAATGTGTGCGTGGGAAAGCCGGTTCATTAGTTGGACCTCTCTCAACATGTTAGCTCTGTTGCTGCTGCGCTTGTTCATCTTTAGTGCCATAACTTGGTCTGAAGCTCGATGACGTACCTGTAAAAAAGTCCAATAATGCCACATTTCAACATGTTGCAAATGCATTCAAATACAACTAAACAAAGGCTAAATCCCAAAATTTGCTTTATATTAACAATATTCTGGTAGCTGTAAAACTGGGACTGTATAACACTTTAAATCAACACAATAATGTTCAGCTTGGGTCACTATGGGTAAGCCTTGAACAGTTTGAAATATTGCTTTTCTGTGATGGATACTAAAACAAATATCTGGCTCATGCAGCAGAAAAACAGAGGAAGCACAAAAGGAAGGCAGCTCATAAACGAGAACTGAAATGAGGTCAGTCGCTGGTGACCAGCCATGACAAAGTAGATGTGTCAATCCAGAGCTGCACAATCAATTTTGTATTATCGTGCATTGGGATTTTAGTTTCCATTAAGCTGTTGGATAGCAGTGGCATCACCATCCATCCATCTATCTATGGGTGGCTGGAGCCTATCCCAGCATGCTATGGGTGGAAGGCAAGCAAACACTCTAGACAGGTCACAGCATGAAGACAACGCCAAAGCCATTCCTGCTGAAGTTTCACATGTGGCTACAACAAGGGAAGTGAAATTGTTTTGTTTCCCAACTGTTTCTTAATGTCACTAAATTATAATAAGGATCACTGATATTACAAAACGTCAATGTAGTAGATGTAAACATTGCCTGGCTACAGTAAATTCAAAGTATCGACCAGTTCTATGAACAGAAGGTGGCATTCTGCTAATGAGTCTCAAGATTAAGCCTTAATAGACAAAGCCGGAAAAACTGGGACAAAACAAAAAATTCAAAAATCATGTATTAATGGTAGCATGTAGTGAACATATGTAAAAAAATAAACCTAACATGCCATTCAGATCCCTTTTGCATAAGACTGGCAGTGTTATGTGTTCAAGAGTGTATTTGACATTCAAAGACTTTAATTAGAAGAACACACTAACATTTGCTTCCAAAAATAAGTCCATTTAATAGGGTGCAAAGCCTCTGAGAGAGTACTTAAAACATTTAATCTCTTCAATGAAGCAGATACAATTGGGTTTTTCCTCTGCTGGTTACTGTTAAAGACAGAGTGCCCAGTGTTGCATGTCTATTCATTGCCCATATCAATTAAACAGACAGTTATCTAAGGTTAGTTAAATAGTAAAATGGTCATTCACACCACAGGTTTCAGAGACACCGCAACGCTGCACACTAATTACCAAGAATTTGGTTTCTTCTGAATATACTCATATGCATGCTAATAGGAAATATCAACCTGCAAACCACAGAAGGCGGCACATCAGATGACTGCGCTGTTGCAGACACTTGCTAACTCACTTCCTGACAGCAGAAACATAATTAGATCATGATGCAGGTTTTAAAGCAGTAGTCTGAGGAGACTAAATTCATACTGTGACTATGTGGAGAGCCTTTAGCAACAAAGAGCCTTTTCAAACATTATCAAGAGCTCAAGACAGGAACTGCAGTACAGAAAATAATCCTGAAGCATCACACATATCATGCAAAACAGAGCTGCTTACTGTCACATTAGTATGACAGCTATGATCCCAACTATGCAACGGCACTCATGACATTATACATCACTGCTATGACTATTTTAAACCACACCAGACGTGATGTATAAAACAGGACGTGTCAATGCTTTTAATGTGCACTTAGTTGCGGAAAACAAAAATGATAATTTATGATTAGACATGATTCAATATGTATCCTCAACAGAAATGGTGGAAGATAATTTGGACAGGCCACATTTTCCTTGGGTGATCACTGCAAACTGCTCTCTCAGATGAGCAGTTCAGGCTAGGAACATCCTGAAAACATTCATCTATGTAACCAGAGAGCAGGGCAATAGGAAGTAATCAGATCGTTCACTGAAATAAATGTACTAATATCACACTGTTTAATACTTGTTATCAAGTAAAAGCCCTGCATTCAATACCTTACTTAAAGAAGTTTTTCACTGCTGAAAAGATGGTCTTTTCACAACACCAGACTGTCTGTGTAGTAGAAATATCCTTAATAAAATATGTTGAAATTAGTGCTATATGACCAGAGAAAACAGTAAAAGAGCTGTGGCATTTGCTGTTGCTCAAGAGGCAGAAATTCTACACTACCAGAATGCACTGTGCTGCACGGGACCAATGAATGTTCCTGCTCGTCGTGTGTGACGCAATGCGAGCTGGGGCGTTTTTCCACAGGAAACAATATGTCGGCCGGCTGGTAACAAGCAATCTTGAATTACAGTTAAATCAGAAGCTTAAACACATTTATGACAACATTTTAGGCAAGAAAAAGTCACTGCAGTAACAGAATCTTGGTTTATTTGATCAGAGTTTGGTCTGCTTCCATATCTACTGGAAGGTGCAATGAGCTGAGAGATGAGCACAGAGATCTGGGTGCTGGCAAGATGAAGAAAAGCTAACAGAGCTGGTTGACAATCGACAAATTATCTCTTAAGTAAAAGTATAAGTATTATCAGCAAAATGTACAATGCATCAAAAGTAAGAGTAATCATTGTGTGATAAATTGGTCCCTGTCAGTCCCTGTTACTATTATATCTGGTGTTATACCGACTACAGTTCAGTTTATCAGAAACAATCAAATTCTAAATCAGTACATTTGGGGATATATTGTTTACACTTGACAGGAAGCATACAAAAAACTGTGATGTGAAAAATAACTTATTATCCGCTATCGGATAAATGCAGCGGAGTAAAAAGTACAATATTTGCCTCTGAGTGGAGCAGAAGAGTAAAGTTGCATAAAATGTAAATACTCAAGCATAAATTTGTACTTAAGCACAGTACTGAGTAAATGTACTCAGTTACATTCCACCACTGCTAAGTCATGTTTACTGCAACAATAGGTGGCTTCATATCATCTTCTAACAATGGCTCTCTTCCTTCATCACAGCCACAGTGCACTGGTGGATAATAACACTGAAAGTTAATGGACAAAACTGTTGCTATACTGCAAATTGGGTATTTGGGGAAATCTCTGTGAAGTCCAAAGTTCTCAGTATTATCTATATAATGTATAGCAGGAAAAGAAAAACAGCTCATGGATTTGGATTCAGATTATAGGGTTTCTCTGTGTATTCTTCTCTCTCTGTCTCATAGATACTGACACAAAAATTGCTCTGTTCAAGTTCAAAGGAAGGGGCCTGGCTATAAGAGCCGACAGTCTCCACCGCAGGACAGCAGAAACAACAGATGGCCACTCCTCTGCAGGCCTCCTCCCCCACATCCGTCTATCCTCCTCCGACCCCCCATTCCTCACTCTTCACATCCCCCCATCTGCATATATTCCCAATCCCCCTCTTTCTCCTCCTCGCTGTGGACTCCAACAAACTGTCGTCCCTAATCCTCATCTTCCCCAGTAGTCGACCCCAAGTTCTTCTCTTTCTCCTCTCATCCTCTGTCTTTCTGCTCTATGGTCCTGCACTTCTTTAATATCTCCTGCACATTTCTGGAAAACATATCCCCACATTGTCCCTGTCCACCAACCCCCGTCCCCCTTCTCTCCTCCTCCCCCTAGCCCAAGCTCTAAAAAAACTCTAGATCCAATCTTCTCCTGAACTGTACTCCGTAAACTAAAACTTCCTTTCAACCCTCATTTTTCATCCCCTTCAACAGTCTTGCCACCCCAGCCCTCCGACATCAGAGGCTTTTTCCCCTCCGGTTCCTCCTCCTCTTACCCTCAACCTCTGTCACCATTAATTTCACCGCCTTTTTGTTTCTGTCCCTTTCTGTCATCCTTCTTGACTTCAAGCTTTTCATCATTCTGCTCCATTTCCTCTTCTCTCTCTGTTTACCTATGCATTCCTCTCTCTTACAGAAAAAAAAGTATTAACAGATATTTCCATTACTCAATTAGAGGCTAAGGTGGTACTTATAATAAACTGCACACAGGAAGCCTGGTCCACGAAAAATAGGTGTTGTTTAGTTTGATTATGTGTGCTGGAGGTTTAAATCATTCACAAAATATTTATTATAGTCTAATTTGGCTTAGGTAATCAAAATATGCACTTAAGTGGTCCATTAGATTAAGAAAAAGACCATTTTTTTCCCGTCACTTCTGATTAGCCTACGATTTCTTGAACAACAGAGCTGTACGATGCACACATAGCTTTAACATGACAAAATAAATGCTAGACAATTTACAGACGGCACCACAACGTTCCTTTAATGAACAAGAATTGATAAGATTTCATTGATACAAATGCCATTATCGATTCAGCACATGAGTCTGATTCTTTAGAAATTCCCTTGTCAATTCCTGATCACTTTTGTGTTTGGACGGTTTTATTATCGCTGAGTCTAAACACGGTTTAGATGAAATGTCTCACACACAGGAAGCACAAAACTGTATTGCACAGGTGCCACTGTGGTAACTTCATTAATAGGGGTGTAAATCACCAGCTTCATCACGATACGATATTATATCGATTTGTTTGGATGACGATACAATGTTTGCCGATATCACAAAGTCTGTCACGATACAAGTTTGATTTGATTCAATTCGATTCAGGAGCCTGCGATCCTTATGACGCCATATCACATGACCATCTAACACAATCATTTACATCAACTCACAAAAACAACTAGAATATGATTTGACCATTTTATTTCTGAGCTCTGTTTGTTGTTTGAGGGGAGGCGCGCTTGCCCAGAAATGGTGACACAGACGTGCTATGTGAATTTCAAAATAAATGTGTATCTTTAAGATGACGACATGGATCGATGTTTTCATTTTGCATCGATATAATCGGATCGTTAATCAATGAATCGATGTATCGATGTGGATCGATGTATCATTACACCCCTATTCATTAATTGCACTATAAGTCACACTGTACAGCAGCACTATTGTCATTTTTCATTGCGAAATATAGCCACGCTTTAGACCGTTTCTTCCTCTCTGCTCTTACTACTTCTTGTTGCAAGTGTTCAGCAGTGTGGACGCATGAGTTGACATCACTGCTTTGCCAAACTGTCAGAAAAACAATTAATAAGCTTGGAGCTATACAATTCAGATGGATCGGACAATTTAGAATCAACAGGAACCGGTTCTTTATTCCCATCCTTATTTCCTCTCCTAACAATAAATGGTTTGTCTTGTTTGGTATAGTTTATTAAGGTGTTTTGTATAGCGTATGTCCAACAGCGTTTAAAAAGGTATAGAGTAATGGTTTATAGTATTTTAGATAGAAAGGTGAAGACAATATTTGGACATTTACTCTCAAAATACTAAAGTTAAAATGCAGTTTTAAAACAGCAGCACAATGGCACAGTGACCAAAGAGTTTCACTCACTAATACATGCTGTAAATGTGGATATTGTTAATTAAAAGTGCTGGCTGCTGTTTATTTGTGCCACTCTTCAGTTCACTCACTTGCAGGTCTGTGTGTTATGAATAAGCTCCAGTGTTTACACATCCCACAATGGGGTGTTTTTGACAGCTGGCATATGCATAACACATTGGTTACAATAAACAAGTGACTTAATATAGACTTAATATGGTTGATAAAAACCAATAAAGAATCCAATAAAGATCTTTAAGATTAGCTATACCTAACCAAATGTGCAACACTCTAATATCACCAATAGCTGTCAGACACCATCAACAGTACAATCAATCAGCCCAACCCCAAGCTGTAGCCTGACAGAGAGACACAATGGAAACTGAATTTTAAAGCAGATCACCAATCCAATAGAGACCTGTAACAAAGATATAGAGTTTCGACCTCATGGAAATTTTAACACACTGGGAGTGACAAGAAAAATAGAAACCCTTGTATATTAAAATGTAATCTGATACAACAAATAATGTGGAAAGAAACTGAGCCTGGCTTAATGTCACTCAAATCTTCTAGGCCATTATTTTAATTAATCAGACAATTCCCTTTGTATAGGAGACCACAACCCTACCCCCCATACCTGTTAACTTTATTCTGTGTGTTAACCCTTTACATAACAAGAGGTCAGTCTTGCATGTGCACAACACTGTGCACTCACACACACGTACGCACATACACAGAAAAGCTATCGAAAAAAAACCATCTGATCCAGGAGTCACAACAATCCAACTTAAAATTCTAATGCTATCAGTATATCAAGGCCATGATTGTTTATTTCACACGACTGCAACTCAGTTCCTTTCTGAGCTGAGTAGTCCTTTCGCACTGCTTATCTAAGCCAAACTAAGCCATGCCAAAATTTCACAGTCATAGCAGCCTTGTTATTACATCGAACAAGAAGAAATACAGGAAATTAAATTTATCTGCTGATGCTTGTTAAAAGAAAAGGCTTCACAAAACCTAACCAACCATACTTATAATGCCAACTGTGCTTGTGTGACTCCCATTTACATGCCTGGAGGGTGAGGAAATGAGAGTAACAGTGTTAACAACTATGTGTTTAAGTTGTGTCTTTGAAGTGACTGCAGTCTAACTTGACCTTAAATGTCTGGAAAAGACTTGACAAGATAAAATGAAAATGACTTTGGGGTTTAACAGTTTGATCTCATATAAATGTCATTTACTTGGAAAGGCCATGCACCACAAGTTCCCTTTTATTTCTATGACTATTAATCCTCCTGGCCAGTGCACTAGCATGACTTGTGTCACGTAGCAGAGAAATAAAACCCTGAGGTTAATCAGTGTGAGTAATTGTCTGACAAATTGTAAACCACCCTGGGTGCATGGATGGGTTGAGGCATGAATAGAAAATAAGATTTAATAACCAATCAAAGGAATGGAAAGTGGCAAAAGATGAAGTCAAGCAAGGAAAGACAAGGAAATCAAGGACAAACTGAGGAAAACCCAGGTAAGAGAGGAGAAACAATTGTGATCACAGATCTCCACCCACCTTGAAGACATCAGAGAAGAATCCAGAGCCAATCCACTCACAGGTGAAGTCATCAAGGCGTGTAAGACAGGAGAAGGCACTTATGAGGGCTCTGTAGGATGATGGCCACACCCTGCCCACCTGGTGAAGGCAGAAATAGATAGTATCAACACGTTAAGATAAAGACTATCAGATGGGCATGCTGTAGGACTGCTGCAAAGACTTGTCGTTTGCGTGGAAAAATGACAGATAGAGGTAGTGTTGTTGCACTCAAGTAGGAAAGGGACTAAAAGACTAGAAACTAGAGATAAAAACTGATTACACTAACATACACTGAATTTCTCAGTGCAGACAGACAAAGAGGAGTGCACACTGAATTCTCTAGGCAACCATGCAAATCCCTCAAAATTCAAAACAGCATTAGAACACGGTGAATAATAAGAATCCTCAAACCTCAGACACTGTGTGACTGATTTTATCTCCAGACTGTGAGCAACTGACCCAGCCTTGAACCGATTCAGTCCAACTTGGTCGGATCAGTCTAAATCATAATTATAATAGGCCCAATGTGTGTGTGAGAATCAGAACTCTGCATTATCTATTTTTTCCATTATTAATCTATCCAAAACTCGAAAGTTATAACAATACATTATCAATACTTTTTTTTAGCCATTTAATACATACACAGAAGTTTGTACACTATTACATATGGTTTGCACAAGTGAAATGCATCATACACATAAAAATAAAGAATGACTGACCTGTGAAGGCGGGCCCATTCCCATCTCGCAGACCCCTACCCCTCCGATACCATCTCTGTCCTCATTGTTACGCTCCGGTCGTGTAGGAAACCCAGCAATTGAGTTGCGTTTATTCCGATCCATGGTGATGTTAAAGATGATACCAGTGAGGGTAATATGGGCCTTTTTCTGTAATGTACCCACATGACAAGAGGACTAGATTGTTTTAATGGTGCCAAGGGGTTCCACGGCAGCCCTGGATGTAGTCAGTTTGTGTCCTGGGAGAAAATATTTCACACACATAGACTTCAGTGTAAAATGTGGTTTAGGGCACCCCTGGTGACACTGGATCCAAGATGTTTCCTAATAGTCCAGTTCCTGACTGCTTGTGACTGGGGAGTCCACCAGGGTTTTCACATGTCTGACAGATGTATAGTTAGCCCTTGGAGACCTTGGAGACCTAGGACAGTAAAGAGAAAAATTATTGTAAGGTATGTCTGTGGTTTTATATTTATATGTTATAATGGCAGATGGGTTCTGTTCACAGATTCATTGTTATGCTTAAAAGGTGACATATTCTTGTGAATTCAACTGTCAAAGAAAAGAATGGCGAGGCAAATCACATTATAGTCACATTCACACTTTCAACAAAAGCTGCCATGCTATGATTTCCTTAAAGGTTCGGCTATTGCAGCTGTGGCTGTAAACTGAGACTTGCCTTAAGATGGATGAGACAAGCCACCATTGCTCAACAGGCCCAAATGTAATGGCTGTAATAGGGGCTGATTGTCCAATTATGGGAGGGTAGCCAAGGAATAGCTCAGGTCCTGGACCTTTCTGCCATCCAAAACAAAATCAGCAGGGTACAAAGGGCAACAGGAAAGGAAGTCCATGGCTAAAGGTCTTTACACACATAAACAATGTGGCTTTCATATCTTATTTTTAAGAACACTTTATTCCAAGAAGAGAAAGAAAGAAAGATCTCTTTGGCTAATAAAACATGTTGAGTCTTGTTGTGAATATTTTTCTAATACTTGATTCACAAGTGGAGTAAAACTCAACTTTGGTGCGTAACACTGGATGTGAGCATAACTTTAGTTTATTCATGAGAAAACACCTAGGTGCACCAGTAATGGATCAGCAGACTGACAGAAAATTGTCAGCTATTCTGATAATCAATTAATCATTTAAGTTATTTCTCAAGCTATGATTAATTGAAAATCAGCAGGGTTTGGATCTTTGGTTGGACAAAATAAGACTTTGCAGATGTCACTCTGGGATTTATGAAAATTATGACTGGCGTTTTCACTAAAGTTGCAGCTTCTCATTCACTTCAGTTGTGTTAAAGAAGGGTGACAAGGAGTTGCACTAACCTGGAAATGCAGTAAAAGAAAGTAAACAATGATTATGTTTCCCTTTGTGGTTGAACTATTCCTTTAAGTACCCATGTCCCGCAATGAGCTTGTGCATATCATAAAAAAACAGTCACTGAGTTCACACTATCGCTTTTAATACTACAAAGTCTGCCATGGTATTCTCTGAAATCTCTGTTCCAATGCGCAGCATTAACACATTGCAGTATATATATATACTATGCCAGGTGTAATCACAAATTTACAATGTCCGTACACACTTAACATAATTGTAATAGTTCAGTAAAACATGTTCCAATAAATGGGGAGGAATCATGGCAAATTTTAAAAGAAATAAACTCAACCAGCTTACATCAAACTGAAGTAGAAACACAAAGGTCAATTACAGGCCAAGAAGAGGTCTCATAAGATCAGATGCTAAAAACAGCATTGAGGTGACACAGCCAGATTCTGCTTTGGTCCGTTAGCATTACATCACAGACACTAGACCAGAGAGTAACTGTAGACCTACTGGACAACTTCTGACATCATTCTCTGTCCCAGCCACATCCTTAAAAGGCTTTTCATCCTCCACTTTCCTTTTTCTCTCCAATGACACCTCATTTTCTGCCTTACTGAAATGGTTCGGCAGAAATAAAAGTGCCAGAGCCAAGAAAAATGTAAGCCAAAACAAGTGCCAGGCCTAGGCTATTCTTTCTCTTTTCACTAGCTATATAAGAGCAGGAACAGAGACACACATTTCATCAATGTCAGTGTGTCTGAGTAGACGAGAATAGGTCAGTAAGTAAGATATATATTCACCCATGATGCACAACTGCTAGCAGCAGCAACAGAGAAGAGCTTCTGTCCCCTCACACCCACATCAGTGGTCAAGGCAGCCGATTCTGACTAAACACAAACTTCCTACGCTTACTAGAATTTCAATCATGCAAATGATGCACACAAATAAAAAAGCAGAACTCTGTGTTTTTCTACAAGACACTGCGGGTGGGTAAAACTCTATCTTTATTCAGGATGATCTTCTAGCATACAGCAGTATGCTGACCACCAAGACCCAATTCAACAGTAAACATTAAAAACAGACAGCATCTCACATCAGTCCAGTCTACAATGAAGACAACCAAAGGCACATACCATAAAACAAATTTATTATACTAAAAAAAATCCTGTAATATTCAGCAGTATGATGACCCTCAGTGACCTATGCTGCAGGAAATCCTCTTGATGCAAGTGATTAGAGAAAAAATAGGCAAGCCACCAGTGTTTATTACTATATTTGTTTCTAAACTATACCCTGTTGCCTACATATCCACAGGCCATGCATTTAAAACACCACAGCAAAGGGACTCTGCATGGAAAAGGGTGGAATTTTAAAAGCCGGCTCTTTTTTTGGTCTGTAAAATGTGGCTTGTAGCTACTCCAAAACAGATGGGACATCTCCAAAGCAGCCTCGGGCCAAATGTTTTAACAGTAGTTTGGGGGACTGAACACTATCCAGCTGTGCCCCGGTGGATTACAGACTAATAGAAAATGTCAGCAATAAATCAAAACGTAAGTGATGTTATAATGATAGGTTGCAGCAACAGGGTTAGAGTGTCTCTGAAGGGCAAGCAGTATTAGAGGGGAGTGTGTGAATGTATGTGAGAGACAGTCATTTGTGTATGACTGTGTATGTATACCTCCATGACAAAAAGAAAACAACAAGAAATAATCACACTGATTAAAACATGAGAACATCTAGTGATCATTTCAATAAACTATTCATGAACTACTCTCAAAATAAATGTCAGTGTTTTACTAATCTGTCTTTGTGAACGACAGGGAAGGTTGAGAGCTCTCTGTTCACTAAAAGAGCAATCTTTTTTCGAGCATCTGAGCAAGGTCACATTCAACAAAAGTGAATAGAAGCCTCTTATCTGACTACCATCTATTGTGCTGAGCTGCAACGATATATGAGCTGCTGCATACCTGTCATTCTTCAAGGGTTTAGAGTAATGAACAAGTCCATAGGGCAGGGAAAAAAACTGCCCATTATCTGGATACCAAAGACAATTAATGAGTCAATGCTGCCAAGACAGTTTGATACAACAAATCATATTAAGTAGAGGTGGTCAGATGAAGAAAATAGCTGGGTCAACGCCAGACAGTCAATGTAAACAAACCACAGCAAGCAACAGTCAGTATTATCTTCTAACGTTACTCTTTGATAAAGTTTAGCTGGCTTAACTTACCTGTTGTTATTTCAGGGAGATATTTGTAGGGACACTTCAAGCTGGGCTCCATGCCTTTATCGAAAACTACGAGACAGCAAAGTTGGTAACGCAGCTCCTCTGTGACTAGCTGACTGGCTAGTTTGTCAATAAAACTCCAGCTAAGCGAAGAGCTAACAAACATTAGCTTGAGATCCACCAACACACATAAAACAGGAAGTTTTTCGTCGCGGACGGTTTAAAAGTCTAAAGGCTGAGTGTTCAAAGTGAACTCGAAGTTTGCTCCTGTCGTCCTTGTTTTCACAATAGAGCAAAGTGCGATGTTTGTAGTACCGCCCGAGATGATTTCAGGCGATTGTTGCTGTTTGACAGCTCCGTCGTCTCTTCGCTCTCAGCCGAGTACTCCTACTGGCCCCGCCCACATTTGATCGACAGCTAAATAAACCAATGGCCAGGTATCTTTGTGCGTGCGCGCGCGTGTTAAACTCCCAAACAGCTCACACAGAGGGATATATATACATAAAAAATATATAATAAAAACAAAATACAGTTTAAAGTGCTGCAAAATCAACTGAAACATGAAATTCTAAAAAACACTGTTGATTTATTCGTACATAAGGGAGGTGTTTGAATTTACTGATAAGGAAAATTCAAGGGACAAAAAGAGGAATCACCAACTATGATCATAACTGAGTTTTCAAGTTCAAGTTTATTTGCACGTCTCTCTAATATATGAAGTTTAAAGGGCTATATAAGGAGAAAAGGAGGCATACAACAACATTAAAGAAGGTAAATACAGCGAAGAGCCAGATGCAGCAAACACAATAAATACATAAAAACAATACTAATACAAATTACACTGAGGAATCCTAAACTAATTTTTTTTTTAAAAAGTTGAATACTGAATGCAATGTTCTTCATTGTTCAACATTTAGTCACCCAAAAATAAATTTGACATATGACTAAAGCTTGAATTCGTTCAAACACTCCAGTCTTGTGGCAAACTTATTCAGCTGTTTTATGCAACCAATGCAACATCAGCCACCACTGCTTTCGTTTCCATCGTCATCGTGTCTTTAAAAAGCTCTTTGATGTACAGCAAATTAGTCTTTTTATTTCTTTTTTACTAACCTATTATTTTTTTTCAGTGAAAAGATCACTTTAACAGAGGGCCACTGTTTTGAAATGTGGCAACCTTTGAGAGTGACTAAAATACAATAAAGTATTTGGGGAAATAATTGGCCATTAAAAAAATATATAAATATATAGACATGTGATTTATTTTATAGACCTAAGATGCATCTCATGTGGTCATAATCAAAATCTGGTACACAATTAGCAAATAAAAGTTACAAACTGCAGCATCACAGATTACCAAATAGAACTAATTTAATTGATTTTTTTCTACAAGGGCAGGTGCTTTGACCTTAGCTTTTATGCTCTCATGGAAATAGAGCACCACCTAGTGGACAAAATTAGGCAGCACTGTTAGATACGTTCATCCACAAATGTTCTTAAATGTTTCATGCATGTGTCACGCGATAGTTTGGTGCAGGTGTTGAAATACTTTTGCTGGAATAGCTTCTTTATGTTGGGAGCATGAATAGGTGTTGATGCAGGATTGCACTAACAGACACGCCCTTGTAGTCACTCCTGTCACAGTTACAAACAGGATCAGACTACTTAACATCAAATGACTAATATCAACAACGCAGGGTGAAGTCCCTTGATAAAGTCATGTGCTTTCATCTGTTCTATCTCTTTCATGTTATGAAGGTCCATTTTACTACTTATTAAAACAAACCCATCATACCAAGTGTTCGTTTGACTTATGTCATAAATAAGATAATTCTCATAATTATAATAAAACAAGACTAATGTTAAAAATTTGCACCAATGAAGTACAATAACAACTCAACCTGTATTATTACCTGAATTTGTGGCACTGTGTCAAGTTCCTTTTTGACCTTGGAAACAGCAATGTAACACAATTTACATTACATGGTCTGTATTCATAAGAAAGTTAACATGTGTTACATCAAATTACCCAAAACTGTAACACTTGACTTTAATCCCCTATTTAGATTTAAAAGCAGTACCCTACAGAAACACTTTATAAATTGTTTATAACACACTACAATGTAGTTATAAGTGATTCAAAGTTGCCAACAATTATAGTTTCTCCTATGAAAAACACAGCTGATACTTAACTGACGTATAAGCTGTCAAAATATCATAAAGAACACGGTTTTAAAAAGTGCATTAATATCACACATAAATAAATGTTACAGTGTGTTGTTAATGCACATTCACAAATAGTTTAAGATTGTGTTCAAAACTCATGTTGAACATGAGACTTTATTCTTGACTTTGGAAATTAATGTATTAAATTAAATACTACTACTATTACTACTGCTGCTGCTACTACTATTAATAATAAAAAATAATATATATTTATACGGCACCTTAAAATTGTTTTACATAATTGAAACAGGACTGCAATGAAATAATGCAAGTTAAAATAGAAATAAAATACCCAAAAACAATATGAAAGATTAAAAGACATAAATTAAAAAAGAAAAGACAGCGTGGAAATAAAATGATGTGCTCTCATTATTTAAAAAAAAAAAGAATAGTTTTAGATTAACTGAGACTCTGAAAGTCTCAGTTATGGAGATTAAGTTAAAGAAGTATCTTATCTTTATTGAAAAATATAATAAACATTTCCTTAAACACTGCTAAACTGTAGGCATACATATGATTATAGCCCAAATGTCAGTTACTGGTGTTTTAGCCTAATTATTGACGAACTGTTCGTTTTAGACCAGTTTTTAATTGTTTATTATTGCACTGCCGACACTGCTGATGAATTTTGTCCTTCTATGAGCACCGTACCTCCTCTGTCACATGACCACCAGCGTTTCCTGTTGCTATTGTATTACACTTCCATGTTTTTCGCCCCAAACAGTACTTACACCGTAATGTAAAACTACACCAGACGAAACCGTGACTGTCGTGTGATTTGTCGCACATAGAAAGTTAGTTTACAGTCCTCTCGCGTCGCCACAGCTAGCGGAGCTGCTGACCCGGGCCAACATGGCCAACTGTGTGGCTTTCCAGAGCAAGTTAACCTCGATCATGGAGATGCTAGCTAAAGCTGCCGTGGTGGAAATCAGCAAACTGTGGGAGGACGGCTTCGCCCTGGTTCAGGTTGAGCTCCGCCGGAGAGAGAGTGAGATTGAAGCCTTGAACAGGAAGTTGGTGTTGATGGAAACCGAGCGGTTAACGGTCATGTCTCAGGCTCAGACTACAAATCTGTCTTCATCATCTTCCTCCAAGAGAGAGCAACAGAACAAGCTGCTGCCGCCCACCGGCGATGGTAAGGATGACCACACTGACTAGACAGTACACTATTAACCATTGTGTTTTAAACTTAATCATGGCAGGTAAAACATTTTAAATGCAAAAGTGTAACATTATACACCAGTGATGGAAGGCGTATTTGGATCCTTTACTGAAGTTAAAGTAGTAATACTACAGAGTAAAAATACTCTATTACAAGCTAAGGTCCTGCATTCAAAATCTTACAAAAGTATACTTAAAGCACCAAAAGTAAAAGTGCTCATCATGCAAAATAGGCTACTTCAGAATAATCTTTATTGTGTTTTTATTAGATTGTATTTATTGATGCACATCACTTTTATGTTGCAGCTGGTTGAATCTACTTTATATACTGATGGGTAGTTTAATCTTTAATACACATAATAGCTTATAGATAGTTAATATTCTGTTTTAATAGTGTGAATATGCAACATAACTAGGAACTAAAGCTGTAAAATCAATGTAATTAAGTAAAAACCACAGTATTTTCCTCTGAGATGCAGGGATTGGCCTTTCTGGTTCCAGCTACTCAAATGTGATGATTTTCTCCTTTTTCTTTCTGTTAAATAATATTGTAAATTAATAGGCTAGGGCTGTAATCAACAGTCATTTTCATTATCAGTTCATCTGCTCATTAGTTTATCAATAAATATGTGTGTGGTAAAAAAAAAATTGAGTGGCACTATCAAATTGCTTGTTTTATCCAATTAACAGTCCAAAACCCAGATATTCACTTTACTATTAGCCTACATATTACAAAGGAAAGCAGCAAATACACATATTTGAGAGGCCAAAATCAAAGAATGATTGGTATATATTATTATATATTGCTATCGTCTGTTGGTATTTAAGCTTGAAATATCGAACAGATGCCACTACACTAGACATCCTCAACAACAATTTTAATTTTAAACCTCTACAAATGTTTTCTAAAGAACTTCCAAAATCTTCTCAGTAACATCAACTCATATTTATACTTTATGATATCTAAGAATATTATAAGTGTTTTAACTCAACCTTGGAGGCTACTTTTTGAATGCATATGATTAAAATTTTAGTCTCGTATAGTGCTGAAAAATTAGCCAGTTGAATGAGTCTGTTAGTCTTATGACAGAAAATTGCCCGACAACAATTTAGAAAATTGTCTGAGTTATTAATCAAGAAAAAAAAGTTACATTTTAAAAAACATTTTACACTCAGACATGAGGATCTGCTGTTTTCTCTATTTTTTATATTTGTTAACTGAATAGTTTGGGGTTTTTGGACTGTCAGACAGACAAAATAAGCACTTTATATATGTCAACATGAGTATTTTTCACTCACATTTTTCACATTGACTCAGGGAAATAATCAATAGATTAATAAATAATGAAAATGAATAGTTGGAGCCCTGCCACATTCCTCATAGGTGTCTTTCAGTCTGTGTTGGTAAGGGTCTAACAGCAACCCCTGTTTGTGGTGCAGGTTCACTGTGTGTGGCATGTGTCTCAGGCGGAACACTGGCCCGTTTGTACCAGTGTAACTTGTTCTATGTTGACTTGTAAGCTTGGAAACCTCATTTATACTGATGATTGTCATTTAAGCCCGTACAAACCACCATTTGGATCTGAGTGCATGTAAATAATGATCCTGCTCTGTTGTTTCAGGGCCGATTATAGATTCAGTCCAAACATTGTCACCTGAGCAGAACGTCAGAGAGAAGGTGGACACCTCAGCGAATCACAGAACACCACCACCACCATCACAGACAGAAGAGAAACAATGCGAGCAGCTCAAGTCTGACATCTGTGAAAGTGACTGCAGAGATGATGATGATGAAGACTTAATAGTCAAGCTAGAGGACGAGGACGACGTTCAGATCGTGGAGCAGATAGTGGACTCCGATGCCAGTGGTAACGATGGAGCGGGTCACCGTGAGATGGAACTGAGCGTTCAACCTGATGAGGTTGTGGTAGAACAAGAGAGCCAGCAGTGGTCGTCAGTGTCAGTGGGAGACAGCGACACTGCTGATGACTCGGACTGCTTTTTTGAACCGAAGCAGCTGTCACAAAATCTGGACTCGGAGATCCTGCTCATTCAGAACGCTTTGGACCTTTTTGATAATTCACCAGAGACAGCATACCCTGACAGGTTCTTGAGGGATAATGGACAAGGTGCATCAAGTAAATCAAGGACTCCTATGAGTTCTAGCCACGCTCAGACAAGTCAGCCTATAGAAGCAATAAATCACCCAGAGAGAGGAGTGTCCATCAGATTCCTCTCAGAGAAACAACCTCAAATGAAAAACACGCCAGCTTTTAACCCAGACGGCAGATTCTTTCTTTTAAATGACCCTGAGTTGCATAAAACGATAGCAAGTCGCCGCATAAAAGAGAAATGGTATATCTGCCCATTCTGCGGCAAAAGCTTTGATCGCGTCAGCCATCTGGAGATTCACCAGCGAATTCACACAGGAGAGAAACCGTACACATGCGACATATGTGGCAAGAGCTTTTCTCAGAGGAGCAACCTTCGCACTCACCAGCGGACTCACAAAGAGGCTCTATCCCAAAATGCAGTTTGATTCAGTAGCTTTGGAAGAGTGAGAAAAGCAAGAAATATCTGTGTGGCTAGATAAATTAACAAATTCTCTTTGTATTTTGATATTACTGGAAAGTGATGTAGCTGACTGATTTTACTGTGCACTGCTTTTTTTGAGGGGAGGTGGGTAAATTCTAAGTTTCACATAGCTTGGATTGTAAGAACTAATTTTGGTATTTACGTGCTGTTTGTAAACCCAGCCAGTTAAGAGATTTATTAAAAAAGATTGGGGACATCCAGCCCCAGTGACATAAATGAGTATTTACTTTTACGGGTTATACATGAGGACACAAACCCCAAAGCAAACCTCTGTGTGTATGATCACTGTAGACCCTCTGATATCCCTTAGCATTTCCATTTTCCCATCCACAGTCCATTTTCAGGCTCACAGTGAAATCTGAGCAAATAGAGCAGCCTAGACTGTGTTATCAGCAGTTGCCACGACACAATGACCATGACAGAATTGAGTGTTTTCTTCGTGATGCTGCTGAAACAGGGAGTAATGTAAGTGTGGTCAGGTACATTTCATTAATGTCAATTCTGAGATTCCTTTTGTAAAGGAAAGTCATATTTATCCAAGGCTAACAAAGACAGAAAACAAAGCACTCATTCCTCATCTTTGCATTTTAAGAACGCAACCTTGCATCATTTTATTAGAGCTGCCATTTTGGAGTTTACAGGTCAGTTGAGTCAGATAGTAGACTTCCTAATCAGACCTGCAGGTGCTCCATAGCATGCTGAGAGATGTAGGTCTTCTTGTAGGCAGTCTCAGGTGCCCACCCCAAGTGTCTGCTCTGAGTGGCGGAGCAGCATCGTAAAAGAATACTACACTCGCAAAATGACCATCTGTATATTAGTTACTCTCTGTGTTACGACAGAAACTTTGTTTTATAGCATGCCTCCACGAGGAATCCAAAAAGGCAAACACTTTTCATCAACTTAAGTAAACAGGGACCATATTTAACAACATCAAAACAGCCATTTACAAACTCACGAAAGTAAGGTTTTTTCATGAATTAAAGGTAACACAGTGAGTAGCCTAACTGATACAAATGATCATTTTGAAGTTTTCCTTTTAAAGGATTAGTTTGACATTTTGGGAAATGAGCTCACTTGCTTTCTTCAAGAGAGCTAAATGAGAAGATGGTTACCTCTCTCGGACATGGAAGAGGCATCGTTCTTTTCATCTAAAGCCTGTACATACTCTGCAAGAACAGAGAAATTTGTTCTTTTTCTCGAGGTGGCAAGAACAAGTACAAAGTTCTTTCTGGCCAGGACATTTCATACTTCACGAGAAACTCAAGTGCAGAACTCCTGGGACGTCCTCATTCCCACTCCAGCATACGTCACACGTGCTTTTCTGCATTAACTACGCCCACTTCAAATTTCTCACCAATCACACAATAGTTGTTGGACACCACACAAGAAAAAACTCTGCCCAGATGATGTGTCAAGAACAAGCTGCAAGAACTCCCAAACCAGGGCTGCAAGAAACAAATCATTCTTTTCTTTGATCCCTGGGAGAGAGAACAAATTTCTCTGTTCTTGCAGAGTATGTAAAGGCTGTAACTCTCGCACAAGAAAGTGAATAAGCAAATTACCCGAAATGACAGAACCAATTGTTTAATACAAAGTTTCTCACAATAACTGAGCTCATAACCCTGTGAGACATTTAGCCACCCTGTAAAAATCCACTCTTCTTTTTCTACTTGTATCCAGGGAATCAGAACAGGGATAAACCAGGTCACACAAGTGCTACGTTACTGCAGTAGCTGAGATCACTGATGCCCTTGATCCTCATGTATGAGGTGAAACAAACTTAACTGTCCCAGGTTATACTAAAAAACAATGACTCATATGCTGTACTTTTATGAATAAACGTTTCAACATTTACATGTCAGCTTTTCACTTTCCTAGAAAAACACTCAATATAAAACAATTTACACAACATGATACACACATTTGATTTTTCATCAATACAAGATGTTGCTTTACAAGTTTCATCCCATCTGTTCATTGCTGTGCTCTGGTCATGGATACCAGTTTGCTGCATGTGTTAATGAACATCCACCAGTTAACTTTGTCTGTGCTCAGGTCCTCTGCGTTTTTGACCTTTTTGTAGCTGCAGGTGCCTTTTACTGGCACAATGATAAACACACACAATCTCCTTATCGCTCTTCCTTATATATATATATATATATGTTATAATACATACATTAACAAATACGACTAACATCTTTTCCACAGGGGCATCCAAGCAGAAAGTATCAAAGCTTTATGTACAGTTTAACCTTAAACTTCACCAGGCATTTGGAGCTTAGAAAATTGTGTCTTTATCCATATGTTCCTCCCTGAATGTTTTTGATGTAAACAAGGCACCCTAAGTCAACAGTCAGGATTCATCAGGCCAAAGCAGTGGATGCAGTATTTCAGGGCTGCAGATAATACAGTAAACATTGTGTAACAGGAACCTTTATTCCTTGCATATTCAAGGAATGAGTGAAATATTAAGAATCAGAATCCTCTTAATGATAGGGCATCCTGATGGCTGTGAACCGCAATGTCTGTGGCCTGCCGGGGACTTTTGCTGCATGTCATTCATCATCTCTCTGCCCTCACTTCCTGGTGTTTCTTCACTGTTGGCTGTCTATTAAAGGCATTAAATGCCAAAAAAATATTTAAAGACTTCCCAATTGTCAAAGGGTTAGGATAAAGGCAAAAAACTCATAAGCCAGAGGTAAAAAAATAAAAGTTTTGATTATTCTTGGGGCTAATTACCCACTGCAGTCACTGTGCACAAAACAAACATCCCATTGAAAAAAAGAATATCATTTTCAACGCAGGCCGGCTTTATCTCCCGTCACGTTTTGAATAAAAGTCTGTGGTCTAGATGACCTGTCCTCTGGGGTGCAGCAGAATGGCATTGGAGTGTGGCCTGGGCCTGAGGATCCCATTACTGTAGTAGAAGTGATTGGTTAGTGCCTCAGAGATCTGGTAGGAGCTGCTGTCCTCGTCGTCCTCATGTCCCTCTGCTACCGACTCTCCACGTGGGGAGTCTCCCTCTCTGAGGTGGCCTAGTTCTGGATCTCTGGGCCCAGTGCCTTCGTCCTGCTGGGCCTTCAGGGGAACCAGGGAAGAGGGCAAACCTGAGTCCTGGTATAAACAGCATAAACACACATTACTATTTTTCTGATAGAAAATTGCTAATAATAGTGCTGGATATAGATTGTTTTTTACACCTCTGTTACTATTTACAAATCAAAATGGGGCAAGATCTGAAAGTCCTTGTTTGGACTGAAAAAAAAAAAAAATCACCGTCACTGATGGTGCAAAATAGGCTGAAAACGCCTGCTCCTAAATTCAAAATAAAATGGTGTGTTCAAACTGAAAACGCTTTGGTTAAATAAGACATAACCCAAATTTGCACTACATTTTGCAACAGCCTTTAAGGTGCAGGCAGGTATAAAAACACAATACTGTTCCAAGCAGCATCACTTAAACGAGAGTTGACCCCAAACTCTTTTCGCAGTGATGCAGTTGGAGGATGTAGTTGGATAGAAGGAAAATAGTTCCTACATGAAATTGCTCACAACAAGATCTGTGGATTATCTCGAGTAACTGGGTCATGATTTTTCTTTTCTTGGCATATTGAGCACCACAAGCCAAGTGCCATCTAGTTTCACTATACTGGACAGAGGGCAGACATCTTTACAGCAGGTATCTCCAACACTCGGCAACTCATACCAAAACAATCTAGACTGATGGTTAAAAGGAAAAATATGTATTTTTTATTTTGGGGTGAACTGGGGTGGTAAGAATTACACAAAGAGGGCATGCAGAGTGCTTTATTCACTGTTATAGCAGTAGCATCATCATTTTGTAACAGGTTGGTCAATACTAGTTCCACTTAAAAAAACAGGAAGGAAAAGTTTTCTATATTTTAGCAGTGTTGAATGCAACCCTGTAGAGCTAACATTTCCTGTAAAAACTGTCTTAATGAAAGCAGTGATTCAGGTAGTTAACAACAGGTGACAATGCATTTACTAGAATTGTATCATGGCGTCTTTCCAGTTTCTGCTTGTAGTCCTTTGTTCTGTCTCCACTGTCTGACAGTGATTCAGATTAACTAAATAAAACACGATACCGTATGACACATTACAAACGAAACTAAACGCAGTTCAACCTAATCTCTCAGATGCTGACACATACCAGTGACATGTTGCTACTCTTCAGGTATGACTCCACCCTCCTCCTGCGCTCCTCCTTCTCTCCATCCATCTCCCCTCCTCTGCGGCTCTCTCTGCTGTCGTGCCAGACAACAGGACGTCCCAGTTCGTCCACCTCCACCCCTCCTGGTGGCCCCCACTTCCCGCCTAGCGTGGACTGGCTGCCTTTGTAGCTGGGTCGTTCCTGCAGGCGGGGAGGTGACCCACACATTTACAACAATGATAAGAACTGTCTGTTCGCTTAAAGGACTCTTCTCTAATTATTTTGATTGTCAATTAATCTGTCAATTATTCTCTCAATTAATTGTGTGGTCTATAAAATGTCAAAAAATGTTGAATAATATCCATCGGTGTTTTCCAAAGTCCAAGATGACATCCTTAAATGTATTTCTCTTGTCCACAACTCAAATATATTCAGTTTACTGTCAAAGAGGAGCGAAGAAACCAGAAAACAGTCGCGTTTAAGAAGCTGGAATCAGAGAATTGTGACTTTCTTTCTTAAAAAATGACTCAAACAGATTAACTGATTATAATATTGGTTGGCAATGAAGTAAACACAGTAGATGACAGTTACTCAATTAGTCATTGCAGCTCTAGTTGTGATGGAGTTAAGACGGCTGGTAAAAAACAGAAGCTGATGTCACTCATTTTGGGTGTATATTTGAAATGTAAAGTCATTTAAAATGGAAATAATCATAATAATAATTTGCCTCAGATATTTCTTACTGTCAGACGGAAAAGCCCTTAAACCTAAATTCTGTTTTTTAATGGGACTTAATATTGTCATTAAAATCCAGACTATTAAATTACATGTGTGTTTCTCTTGAATTAGATGAGTTCATTGAGTAAAACCCTCTAAAACCACACTGGAGTGATCTTCTTGATCAGCAATTAGATTTAATAATAATGGTGGAAGGGCTGCAACAAACCATTTATATTATACTTACTAATATTTCCATGATTAGATAATATCTTGATTGTTGTTCAGGCTAATTAACTATTATATATTATCTGAAATGTCATAAAATCGTAAAAATCCCTATTGTAGTTTTCCGAACCTCTTCACATTGCCTCTTTTGTTTGATCATTATTCTGAAACCTAAAGATTTTTAGATATTAGAAAAAATACCATATCTTCACATTTCAGAAGTTAGGCTCTTTTTACATCTTTGCTTTATTAAGAAGTTAAACATTAAAGGTGAGAAACTCACCAGAGAAATTTCGCTGTTTTTCATTCGGCTGTCTACTCTGAGCAGAGCATAATCCTCAGGCTGTAAGAAATAAAGAAAGTAAAGTTAATGAACATGAACACAAAAGATGAATATAAAATGATTCACCCAGAATGAGATATCAAAAATAAGTGTCTATGAAAACTGCATGAGATTTGTTTGAAGCTTCAGCAGCCTGTAATCATCGGCCTCCACAGCAGACAAGGCTGCTGTCTTGCCAGCCGCTCCACCCAGCTACACTCGGGCGGGGCGGGTGTGTCGACCTGGTTTCTCTAAACCCTGCAAGTTAATGTTCTCAGCAGGAGCGAGTGTGTCTGTACCTGCACTCTGGGGTCTGTGCTGACAGAGTTTAGTCTCCTGAAGGAGGCTTGTCTGGAGAAACTTTGAATTTCTTCCCTGCGAAAGAAGACAGAGCATTTGGAGGATTTCAGTTTTACAAAATAGGTTGGTTTAAAGGAATACATCACCTGCCAAATGACCATTTGTATATCAATTACTCACCATGTGTTACCTTGAATGTAACACACACAAGGAGTTACTGATTGATGGTCAGTTGGCCAGTGAGGTGAAATAGCACTTTACAACAAAGGCATTCACAGTCCAGCTGTTGTCATGGTTGGGGCAATAAATAAAAGTGTTTTCCAGCTTCTCACCACATGGCTTTTTCAAGAAAATGTTGGTCAGCTTACGTTTTTTCACTGAGCTCCATCTCAAGCTTTTTGTTTTTCCGTCGATGGTGGCGGTTGACCAGCAGGACAACCATGACCAGGATCAGGACCAAAGTTCCGGCTGCAGCACCAATAATGATCAGCATCAGGTTGTCCATGTTGGACTTGCCCTTGCGTTCAGATGTCTCTGGATGACAGATGAGGACAGGAAGACATCTGATGACTCTCTCTCATGCAAAGACATTAACGCAGCAACAAAACTACAGTGGCTGCAGTTCTTTTTGTTATTGATCCTGACTGATTTACATAGCATCTGTTCATGCCTTCTATCCATCACAAGGGGGCAGCAAAATTGCACATTACTCCAAATCAAAATGATAATTTGCGTAGTATTTTGTTTAAAACTAAAAGTATCTGTCCTCTCATTTCCTCCTTTTACAATACCAAAAAAACAACATACAGCAGCAAGACAGCTTCTGATTTTATTCCTACATGATCTTGACCACTGACAAAGCTGATATGCACATACCTGTTACTGTCAACATGTAATCTGTTTTTCCTACTCCCACGTTGTTCTTGACCACACACTCGTAGACCCCACTGTCATTCAGGCGAAGGGCCCGTCCAAAAACTAGTTTTCCTCCAACCACCGACGTCCCATCAGGCAAAGCCCCTCCTTTCCTGTGGATAATCAGAGGAAAGGGTCTCCATTAACTGACAATGATGTTTCACAGAGGTGAACCCTACAGAAACCTGTGACTCACTGCCTGAAGCAACAGCTGTGACTCATTTTGGTGACTAAAGTGAACATAGTACAAACCTGTATTCCAGTTCAAACTATTTCTGCTGACGTGCCACAGGTGTCTTATCTGAACTACAACAGCACTATGAAATGCAGCAACCGGCTTGCATCGAGGAAGTCTTTCAGCTAAAATAAACACCACACAGGATCAGGTTCACCGCAGAGTGTAACCACCAATTCGCGTGCACCTGAATCACAAACTGCTGGGCTTACAACTGGCGCCCATTGATCTGAATAGACCAAATAAATACTAGGTTTGGGGGATTTAAGCAAGTCCGGCAAGTCCCACACTGTGCAGCTGAAGACATCACAGGCCACACAATGGAGAGCCAGTTTCTGATCGGGTCCATTGAGAGGGGTCATGTTGCCCTTGGTTTCACTGTGCTGCTGCAGCAGCTATTTAACTGCTGCTTTACCCCCCAACCTGGAGCCAGCTCAGATTTCTTTTCTCAAAACCCCACCTAGCTGCTCAACCCAGCCCTTTATAATCGAGTGGCAGGTGGAGATTGCATCTGACACAGAGTAGATGGTTGAAAATGATACAGATGAAGTGAGTGCTCTACCTTTAGCAGCCAAAAAGATTGTAATCTGTTTTGTTGGCTCGCAAACTAAGTCAATTGCATCTTAACGGGTGAATTATAACAATATCAATGCAATGAGATGCAGGTATGCATATTTTGTAACCTCTGGGCAGAGCTAGGTGAGCTGTTCCCCCGTTTCCAGTCTTTATGCTAAGCTAAAATAAACTGCTATTGGCTGTCACTTTACATTTAGCAAATCTACTCATCCAGTTCTTCACAATAAAGTAAATGCATGCATTTTTAATAATGTTAAAGAATCTCTTTATCTTCTTTTTGAAGCATCTGCTTGTCCACACAGTATCAGTTTGTCCTGATGAATGCGCCGAACGGTTTGCGGGGTTGAAAGGATTCAATCCACAATAATCTCAATATTTCAAGATTGCCTCACAGCTTGAGTATTTTTTCACTCAGCACACAATATTTGATCATTGTGTGCTCAGTCGTAGCTGTAATGGCTGGTACAGTGTCTCTAATTTAAGTACAGACCCTGTGTTTTACCAGGCATTAGAGTGATATTTAAAGCATGGCACTATGATTAAGTGCTTAGCATGTGTCTCCTGCTCTTCCTCACGCCGCACACTCCCTCCCTCGTGTGAAAATATCTCCCTCACTCTTTTTCTGACTTTGAATTGCGCAACATGACACCACAGCTTTTATTCCGCCATGAACTGAGCCGGGAAAGAAAAGCGTCCTCCTGTAGGTTCAAGCACACTTCTTTGTTGTTTGCATGTGTGTAAGTCCATGTGTATGCGCATTTGTGGCTTATGTATGTTTTGGGTCACATTCCAGTGCCATGTAAAGAGCAATTTAGCAGTGCAAATAGCATCACAGTGGGGGGGAATTAACATGTAATTGTCACATTCTTGCTGGCAGTCAGACAGAGGTAAACTGTAGATATGTATGAGCAGCAGACAGGCTGGTGACGGTACCGTGTCCAGGTGACGTTCTGAGGTTTGGGGTGTCCTCCGCTGTTGCAGACCAGCTCAGCTTTCTCCAGACCCACAAACCAGTCCCCTGTACCAGCAGAGATGGTGGCATCTGGGGGGTCTGACACAGAAACACAGATATAAGCACATGCTGACACAAAATATGCACCTATATGCTGCATGACAGAGCAATTTTATCTGTACCAGTCAGTACATTGCGAAATAATTAGGTGTGTTCTGGTGCAGTATGCCAATCCAATGACACAACTGGAATTATATGTTATTTCTGAGTCAAGTGTTTTGCATGTTGCTGACGACAGCAGAGTCTTTCCATCTGAATTTGACAATCCCAGGTATTATCTGATGTCTGTCTGCTGGTCTGCACTGCCAGACAGATCTTCTCCTCCTGCTCAGGCAATACAATTGGCTGTCAGCGTGATTCCAGTACCGAACATCTGCTGTCAGGAAAATTAAAAGATGATTCACTGCGCAGCTGTTTTTAGAATATAATGTCCTTCAAAGTCAAAAAATTCAAGTCCGAGTGGAGTTGCATGTCATTTATGTCAAAGTCAGGTTGCAAAAAATTATTTTTGTCAAGTCTAACGTCATCAGATTCATAACTTGAGTCCACTCCACTGGACATCACTGAGCTGTCCATCACAGTGGACAAAGAGCAATTGTTGCATACTGAAGGAACTGACGTTTAGGAGCCTTCTCTACCTGCACCAACAGTAATAGTGGAGGACGAAGCATTACTCATGGACTTTCCCAGTAACCTGCCAATATTGTCTAATGTTTAGTCTACTGTCACCCATTCATTTTCCCAAACAGAGAGGTTAAGCTATACAAATATCTCTAGCAGGCCAACTAGAAAGAAATATGCCATTGATTAAAGCAGGACAAGTTAAAGGAAAGTGTCCCACAGCAGTAGAGAAGGTTGAGCTGAGCATTCAGTATGCTGTGTCATGATACCATAGTATACACTAATTCTGATCAGATTTGTACACATTGGTACACATTGGTGAAGCGTGCAGTGGATGAGCACAAAGCTAATGGAGGCTTCACACAGCTGCAAAAAAACTAAATAAATTGTGGATGGTGGTAGTGCTACTAGTGCTGCTAAATCTGTCTGAATTCATGACCAACAACAGTTTGTTTAAAAGTTAGTCACGCGGGATGCCACTGATTTGCATGAAGTAGCCTAGATTCAACTTTATGCAAAACACAAAGCTGCTCTGAATACACTGTACTGTGCTTACACAGACAAGGAACGGGAAGTGTGGTAATGACGGATCCCGTGGACACGTACTATAGGTGATATTAGGTTAGACAGATATCTTAGCACTAGGTTAGCTCAGGTTGCTAAGCCTGCACACTACAAACCTAATCAAGTCATGAAGTCGCGACTGATAACATTACTGTCATTTATATTTTTCTATGTTTTGAGTGGAAAAACCCTTTTACACTGCAGGCATGTTGAGCTGCCATTACAGGAAATGCACACCTGTATCTAATAATAATTAATCATTAACGGCTACATTCCATGGCTCTGGTATGGCTTCCCTTCCTGACACACCTAAGTGAAACAAATGATCATTAATGTTATTATTAGTGACACTTGTTCTTTCTAAGGAATCATTCCTGCTATGAGAGTCAGACGCAGAGTTACTGCATTCTCCGCATATTTTGAGTATTTAGAGTGTTTACACTGAAAAACTAATAAAATTCAGTACTTAAAAGGTCAGTATGCATGTCAAATTTAATTGACGTTAATTTGCTGTCCATCTGCGGGTGTACTGCATAGTTGCTGCTGGTACAAAATGTGCAGGTGTATTGATTTGTGTATACTAACTACAACATAGTACTCTGTGACATTAGAACAGTACATGCTGTATACAGTCGGTATGTAGCATAAATTTAGACTCAGACAAAGAGGCCTTGGTTCCTCCAACTGATGTTTGACTCAACCAGCAAGATTACTTCTGCACTAAGACAAGCTCTATCAAAAAAATATAAAATCATGATCATCTGTATTGTTTTTGCCGCATTGTTGGTCTCTCTTCACCTTAAAACACAGAATGATTACCAGCTGTACTCACACTGCACCACCAAAGGGTTTGAGAGCCTGCGCGGCTGCTGCAGGCCGGGATGCCACACCAGACAGTCCAGCTTCTTCCCGTTCATGCCGCGCAGGGGGTGGAGGGAGTAGTAGCTGGACACGGACCCGCCCTCGTTGGTGCGGTTCTGGGACTGGCCTGGCAGGTCGGTGTCCCAGGAGAGACGGGGAGGCGGGCGGCCCACAGCTCGACAGGAGGCGGCCACACCAAACGACTGGCCTTCCACCAGGATCACAGGCTCCAGGGAGGAGATGGGTAAAACTAAGACAAGAGGAAGAGGAACAGTTTAGAGAAAAGTCCCCCTTCACTCAAAAATGTGTTTTGATTTGTTTGCTGACTTAATGTTTGAGCTTAACTGGGAAGAATGTTTCCACATTCCCCTGCTAAAGGTGGACAGTTTCTCTACATCTACACGTAGATGTATGAGGATTTTATGACATCACATCTAGTTTGGCAACTACTCGTCCAATATGCAACCTCTAGTGTACATACATTGAAACAGACGTGAGGAAACATAAAAGACATCTTGTGTCCTGCTGTTTAACATGTGTTTTTTGGTACTTTAAGATTCTGGATTTTTCATGGTGAGAGAATAAAAGTAATTTTGACAATTTTTAACAAGGTAATTGAACTTTTTAGAGAAAAAACACATCACACACAAATATTTTTTTAAGCTATGAAACCGTATAAAAGGCCAACAATTTCTGTCCTTCACAGGTAAATTATTTTACTTACTAACTTTTTTGTTTTTTTCTCGACAAACTGAAGATATTTTTTAATTATGTACTCCTTTTAAAACATAAAACCTTTCCTGATGTGTATACTTGTACTGTATTATATATATTGTGTTATGTTTTCAGATTTCGTGTTGTTTTGCTGTTATGGAACTGTGTTTTCTGCGTCCTCTATATTAATAACACAAGAAAAGGAGTATTAGATTATTAACAATGATGAGCTTAACTGCTTGTGTAATGCACAAATCCTACAATTACTGCATTAGGAGTTAATTAATACTTCCTAAAGCCTGCTTAAGGCTAATTTGTCTTTACCTAAAATTACCTAAAGTGGCTGTAATTAGATCCATTAGAACCAGGACGTCACTAAATGTTTGTGCAGTGATTGTCATTGTTTCTATGGAACAAGTCTGAGCAACGAGGTATTCAAAATCTTGCTGCTGAATATTTCTATTAAAAAGGACCTTCAATACATCCTGGAACACAGAAAAGATGATATCCACAAAATAACCACCATGATTTTACTGAGGCATCTACAACAGATAGTGCAGAGCAACAGTGAAACTGACAGCTTCAGAGAAAATTCTCAATTTTCAGATGCAGGATATGAACTAAAACATCATTAAGTCCATCATAACAAAATAAAAACCCTGTGGCCAAAAGTCACCCGTAATATTTTCACATAAATACATTTGTGTTTTTTTACTCTTTGTCGCCAACTGGTTTAACATGAATGTGATTCACACCCAGCTCACTGCTGCCTTTGCTGCTGTAAACACCTGGTAAGTCTTTCCATTGGCGTTTGGATTATTAACGAAGGAGACGAAACAGGTAGTTAGCATTAGCAGCGATAGCCATTATGGATTAACACACAAAGAAAAGGGCACCACCCGTTGAGACTCAAACTTCATAAACAGAGACTCCAAAACATATGACATCACAGTCCCGCCCCTTAGTATTTGACTGACAGGTGATATCTGGGAAGAGATCTCCTAAGGGGCCACCTATGGCAAAATAAAACCACCTAAATAAACCAGATGCATAAAAATCCCATGGAAATCGATGAAGTGACCAAAAGAAAGGAGCTTAATCCAAATTCTTTAGATCCATAACACACAGGCTGGACTTCAGTTTTTAAATCTGCATATGGACATATTTATATGCAGCTTAGGGATCAAGCATTTTGCAGTTAACAAAAGTCTTATGGGTTAAGGAGACGAGGGAATTCAGTGCTGGAGGTTGTCAGTTACTACTGTGTGTATTTCTGCAGGTTTGTCTTATCTATAGCATGCTGGGACAAGTTTATGACTAACCTGTCACTGTTGATGATGATGACTGGCGGCAACATGAGAAAGTCATTTAGAACTGATCAGGTAGCAGCACTGCAGGTTTTACTTGAAAAGGGATCGAATAAAAAGCAGCACCCCCACAGCTGCTGTTATGGTGCCTCTCAAATCATTACAGAATGTATTTATCATACTAAGTGATAAGAGAAGGAGATCCAAAATGTACTCTCAGGTGAGTGAGTGACAGTGACAACGCTGCAGAAACTGAACATGTCATCTAGTTTGGATTCAAGTTTACTGCACTGATCAGAAAAAAGTGCAGTGGTAATTGATGAGGTGGGTATACCCCATATTCCTGAGTATACCCTCCAATACACCACTGATCTACAAAATGAAGCACTACTGGAAACTGCTGTGTTTGGTGGGCGTCTGATCCATATTTTTCATGTACATTTGTGCTTAATTTACCTGATACTATCATTCTGTTTCTCCTTATTGTGCTGCAGAGGTTTTCTTTATATATATCCAGACAGTTTAAGGCTAAAAAGTGTGAAGCCCTTTCTGAGGCTACGGTCACACTGCAAGCCTTAGTGCTCAATTCAGATTTATTGCTCAGAAAAGGTTTTTTTTGTTTGTTTGGCTGTTCATCATATTTTTTAAATGTGGCCAATATCAAACTCCAGTGTGAACAGGCCACAAGTAACCCGCATACACAAAAGAACAATAACAAAGAGGTCACATGCAGCACACTGTTGTATGAAAGCAAACATGGAAGACAGTGTTTACGGTTTCCTTTACAAGTTGATGTGCAGCTGAAGCCAGATAAGTTGTGAGCAGGTGATAACATGGGCGAGGATGAGGAGAAAGAGAGCCAAGTTTTTAATCATGGATTTTCGTGGAGCAATGACTGCTACTTCTGTATGGAGATGTGTGTGACTGTGTGTGATTTGGAGTGGTGGGATCATGATGTGAATGACTTTACTGTAACAGATTTCATCCAAAATTTCAGGATGTCAGTGCTCTCGACACTCAGTTCAGGCAACCAGTCTGTCTTCAGTGTTTGTATTGACCACAAGCCCCCGAAAAACAGCACAGAATCGTGATAAATGTCAATCTAAAGTGACAAAAAGTTGCACGAATTCCGATAGGACTGTTCAGATTGAGGTTGCATTGCAAAAATAAAGACCTATACTTGATTTAGGATCACATGATTTGTGCTGTCCACACTGTTATGAAAAAACTGACTTTATTAAAAGCAGGTTTTGGATATATTTTTACGTTTGGGTTCCATTTCAAACTTAGGCTTTTCATATTTTCCACTTGGAATTAACAAGTTACAAAAAGTACAATACAAAGAAATCTGTTACAAAAATACACTCTTTTTCTTCTTTTCACCCACTTAAAGTTAGATGTGCTGTCAGTGTGTGTGGCCACGTTGGCAAACCTGCTGAATTCCCCTTGTCTTTTTCTTCTATGAAGATGATTACGGTTTTAACGTCATTACAGCAGCTCTGATAGGATTAGGAAGGTGTGGGAGAGGAGAAAGAAAGAGACAGAGAGGATGAGGATGACTCTTACTCCAAACGGTGAGTGTGATGCGCCTCTCAAAGTTTCCGTTGGGGAAGGTGGAGATATGGCAGGTGTAGCTGCCCTCATCCGACTCCTCTGTGCTGGGGATGAGCAGAGCTGAGTTCAGCGTGGGGCTCCCACTCTCAAACCTCACCCGACCAGAGTAACGCCCAAACTCTGATATACAAAACAAAGATTTCAGGTCAGGCCAGATTATCATCCTTTACAGAGCTCAAACTGACAAAAAACCCTTTAAAAATATGGGAACAAAGTTCTCCCAATGAGAAATGCTTAGTCGAAGCATTAACTCCAACAAAGGCAAATAGATTATCAGGTATTAGCAATATAAAACAGCATTTATCCAATGACATCACAACCCCACCGTACAGACAAATAATCCTGGTGTAAACTAAACACTCTCCTGGTATGATCTCATTGTCAAATCACACTGAAGTACACTGATGTCAGATTTGTGAGGTCTTTCATCACAGAGCCGTGACCCAATAATAAGTTAATCATAAAAAGATTTAATGGTTATCAGTTATTAGTCATTAGGCTCAGCCCCTGTCAATCTCAATCATACTACTCAGATGAGAGGAGGGACCAATTTATTCAGCCAATCTGGCTGTTATCAGGCTATTAATGGCTGTTATCATAAGCATTATGTGTAAACGTTTTGATAAGCATCATGTATATGGGTTAGTAGTGGCCCGCCACACCCATTAGGCTGATAAGGCCATTTCAGGCCATGAAATTAAACGGAAAGGGACACAGGACTTTCACACAGGAGACTAGGGTTCGAGACCCACGTGAAACCAATATTTACGCTCAACCCTGATCTTTTTCTAAATTAAACCACATCATTTTAGCAGCTAAACATAAGAAAACTGAAACCTAAGAAACTGGTAGACCTTGAGTGATTTGGATCAACCCAAATGTTACAAAAGCAGCCCAAAATATAATAGCACTATCAAAACTATTATATTATTTGTATTTGATTGGACCTTGAACTTAATTCACCATCAGGCAAACAAGTCTATATCTTGGGCTTAGTGTAATGCAGCAGACTGATTTGCCATCATCTGCACACTGCTAGGGTTGCAACAGTATGACACTTTCACAGGGCGATAAAGTCTCAGAAAATATTGTGGTTTCACGGTATCATGGTATTACAGCATTATTGTTATCGTCAATCAGAATGACCCTTAAAGGAATGAAAAAGGGAGGGTTCTTTTGGTTGAACAAATGTTTTATTACTATGATTTAAAGTTTATGACTGTTCAATGCAAATCTACCAAAACTAAAAAGTTCCAAACACAAACTCTCTGAAATGTAAGGTTCATGCAGATACCAATATCAAGAAATTAAAATAAAGTTTATATTTCTCCTATAGTTTTAGTCATTAATGTCCAAGCCAAGTCCCTATACAGACTGAGCTTCTGCCGCCCCCAAAGTAATTAATTAAATTTACTTCTTACTGTAACAAAGGTGCTCTCTTTCTGCTAAAGTAGTGCACTTGACTATAGCTAAAATTACATCCAGTTAGAAGCACAGTTGGTTTCTATTAGGAACTGAAACTACAGCTCATAAGAACCGAAAACGGACATTTAAGTTCACTGAAGTGTGCATTCAGTACAATACTTTTTAGTTTTTCTTAGATACATTTTAAGGAGTTGCCTATTTTTGCTAAAAGAAAATATCTGTCACATAACAGAACTATTTCAGTGGTAGAACTCTGTAGTATTCATCAGGTTGATATAACATCTCTGTCTAAGGTACGGCTCTTAAACAAAAGCCTGATAAGTACAGATCCTGTGAGTGCACTTGCAACCCAAGGACGCACCACAGAGTGATTTAGCTCATGAGAAGGAACGCTTACACTCGACTTAATGTCCAAACTATAATTGTAGAAACTGCTGTGCAAACCAGTCTGGGAAAAACTCTCTCCACTATTAACCCCTCGCTGCAGCCTACCTGTATGGCCGTCCATGAAATGGGCAGTGATGATCTGGTCCTTGCTGCCATCTGGGAGCTCCTTGTGCCAGGTGACCTGCACCACCTTCTGCCCCTCCCCCACCTGGTAGTGACAGGGGAGTCTGGTCTGGCTCTCTGCGAAGGAGCGCAGGGAGGTGTGGGGCTGCGGAGGCTCCACAAAGTCACCCTGCACACACACTGCTGAAGAGAGAGAGTGTTTCAGATAAAGTTAAGGGACGATAAGAGGTATGTGGTGTGTGAGGTGCTTAAAACAATTAACTAATTCACTGCAAGGTCTCTGGTGATTGCAGCTACTTCTGACACTGTCTGTTGTTTATGTAGCATGTTTGGCTTTCGAATGAGCAGTGACTTGGGCCTGATAGTATCAAGCTAGTCTTTGCCTTTTATTATTTCATATGAGCAGATCTCTGAGAGTGCACTTGGGTGCAATAGTGCGTTGGAGCTAAATGCTAATGATAGCATGTTAACATGCTTACAATAACAATATAAACATGCTGATGTTTAGCAGGTATTATTTTGACCATGTTCACTATTTTAGTTTAGCGTGTTAGAATGCTAAAATTAGCTTATTAGAATTTAGTCATAAATAAGTACCTGATCTACCTGATGGTGGGGCTAAATTAAAAGTCAAGGACACGCCTTAACGACAACCTCCAGGGCTGAAAAATGAAGCCAACACGGAGGTGTCACAAACTGCACTTCCTTGAATGGCTCCAAAATAGAGTCAGTCCCCATAGACCCCCATGTTAAAGTGCCCAACTTTACAGCAGAATTAAACATGTTTACAGCCTGATATGAAAACTGTTTTGGTCTCTTTGACTAATGTCAATATTCATGACAACTGTATGGGAAATTACTTTTTATATAATTCACAGTGACATGCTATTCAGGTTTAAAGTTACACTTAATTAAGGTCGGGGCTGTTTTGAGTGACAGGCTGTCTGCAAGGTGCCACTTTGGTCTGTGAGTCAGCTCCACCCTCTCATACACCTCTAGCTCCAAAAAACTAAAATGGCAACGGCCAAAATGCCAAAGTTGTGTAACAATACATCCATCTGGTTTGATACATCAATCAAGGATTAACGTTCCCATGTCATTGATGCCATTTCTGTCTAAGCACACCGCCTTCCTAAACATTCAAACTGTGGGAAAAAAGAGGATTTAAAAAAAAAAAAAAAAAAAAATCATATCATATCAATTGCAGGCCTTTGAACTGACTTGAATCGAAATCATACCATGGCAGACTTTGTGATATTTGCAAATATTGTATCGTTGTCCAAAGAATCAATATAATACCATGTATCGTATTAAAAGTTGTGATTTCAATTGAGAGTCCACGAGCCATTGGGTGACATCACAGTAGCCAGGTCCATTATGTTATATAGTCTGTGGGATCACCACAGTTATTACAGTTCATCTTGAGGGGAACATGAATGTCAGTAGAAAAAAAAAATCACACCAATCCACTTGATAAGTGTTCAGACATTTTGCAAAAAGGCAAAAAATGTTGACACTAAAACGGAATAAAGTCATCGGTATTCACCATATGGGAGCATTAAGAACTGTAAAAAGTCATGGTACTCCCTTAAATAGATATGAAGATATTTCAGTCTGGACCAAAGCCGTGGACCAACTGTCCGACTGACTGACCGACTGACTGACTCATTGTCAGTCACATCGCCAGCATGTAACAACCCCAAACATTAGCTTTTTCCAGCTTTTTAAACGTGAGGATGTGCTATATTTGGGATGTGCACATTTGGTCAGATAAAAAAAGCAAAGACATCCCCTTAGACTGTGGGAACTTGTAGTGACCAATTTCCACTATTTTCTGACATTTCATACACTTAAGCAATATCATTGTTTCAACACAAATAATTGCTAGTTGCAGTACTAATTCTTTTTTTCTGCATTTATACAGTATAATGTAGTTTCCTTGAAGACTTTCCTACACGTTATTTACTAATTTGGTTGAAAAACAGTGCATCCATCCATTGACACCACATCCTGTTAAAGATCGCAGGAGGCCATTGGGCGAGAGGCGAGCAATACCCCAGACTGCTTTGTATATAGACAGATAAACACACTGACACCTACGGGTCGTGGGCGTGCCTCGTCTGTTAGCACGCAGACACAGAGAATAATGCAAACTCCACAAAGAAGGTGGACGGGTGGTTTGAATACAGATCTTTATGCTGTGAGACGACGGTGCAAACATCTTAAACAATAGTGCTGTTATGCGTCTTAATTCTTTCCTTAAATGCAGAAATGTTTCTCTGTTTGTGAGCAGACGTGCTCAGAAAGAGCTGCTGTGGAGAGTTGTTTGTTATATGATGCTTTAGGTGCTGTTTTACAGGTTTTTACACATGCTCTTATTTTAGATCATTTAGTTCATAATTCCTTGTTAGTAAAATCTGTTCAGAAGTCTATGCATGATGAAGTTTGTGGGTAATTTGTTAATTTGGACCAGTTATTGTCCAATCATCTAACCCCTGTTTGAACTTTTATTGATAAAAAAAAAAGAAGCATTTGTTTCGCAATGCCCATCTAATATTTTATAAGGTATTTCCCTCGGATATGTAAGATCTGGTTCTCCTCTTGTATTGAATTTGATGCCTGACAAAAGTCAATGACAAAAACATGTCTGTCATAAACATAGAGCTGACAGCATGCAGGAATTTTCTTGTGCATGAACAGCAGCACTGAATGTCACTCCAATTTGGCATGGACATTAAATAATTACTGTTCTTAAAACAAATTAATCAAATAGTTAATATTCACCTAAAGTAGCAGCTTCACTACACTGTAGTTTCACATCAGTGTGGTGTTATCCCACCAGAGCTGTCATCAGTTACGACCAATGACTAAGTCTGACTGTACTTTATCACACCTGGTTAAAAGTCTACATCGAAGCGTGGGAGACACGGAAACATGAGTGAAAAGGGTGTGTGAGAGAAATGCATCTACAACTCCAAGAGGGAAACCAAACATTTGCCCTTTGATTTCTGGGGTGAACACACTTTTTTCCCCATGGTTACTGATTCATGAGCTCAATTAATGATTACACTGCAGCCGATATGGGACGCAGACTCACTCAGATAAAGTCCAACACAGTTGGTGCAAGGACGCATTGACAAAACAGTGACACTGTGAAGAAGGGAAACAGTGTTTTCACACACGCATTTAAATTTGGCCAACAAAGACCTACAGTGTGGGTGACCTAATTGTGGAGGGGAAAGAGCAAAGGTGACACAGTTTTGTAAAAGAGCAACAGAAGAAGAACATTTCAATCATTCATGCCGACAGAGGGAAGAGACAGAGGTAGACACAAATGACGTTGAATGACGAGGAAGGCAAAGAGAAATAAAGACAGAGGGGAGAGTCAAGAGAGATAAACACCAAACTGAAAGAAAGAGTTAATCACTCTTCACACGCACACATTCTAGGCAAACACAGGTTCACCTGAGTCACAAAGCTGCTATACAAGCTTTTCCTGTTCACTCAGGATGGCAGTAACTTTATCACACCCGTGGTTGCAAGAATTTAGAAAAACAATAGTCTAATATGTGCATTTGCTCTCATAGTCTGAACAGCACCCTGGCGTTTCATCACAGCTGAAGAAGGAAGCAAAAACAGCTGTGTATCGACACAATTAGTCACAAAAAAACAGGAGGGTGCAAGTTGGGCAATAAGTTCTGATTCACGTTGACTACATGTAAGAATGTGACGGGGCCGCATTCTGTTGTGCTGTTTCTTTCTCCACACCTGCAGGGACAAACACATACACCACCCGGCCAAAAGTATGTGGGAACCCAAATATTACACCCATGAGTGATTGTTAAAAATGTCATTCCAAGACCATCTGAATTAAATTGCTGCTTAAACAGCTTCCGCTCTTCATGACAGTCACAGCTGACTTCAGATTCTCAAAGGTGTTGGATGGCACTGAGGAGGTCAGGGCTCTCTGCGGGCCAGACAGATTCTTCTACATCAAACGAGGAAAAGCATTTCCTTTTGGACCTGGCTCAAACTGTTGCCATGAGGCTGGAAGCACACTATCGTCTAATAAATACCGTCATATACTGTGGCATTTGGTTTTCCTTTCACTGGAACTACCTAGATGAAACCACAAAAAAAACAGTAGACATGGGTGTCCAGATACTTTTGGCCGAAGAGTGTATACTGTATAAGTGAAACATAACCTTTAATGATTGGCCATTTATCTACAAAAAAGAGGAAAAAAATACTCAAACATACATCAAAAATAAGACAGAAATGGACTGTGCAAAATGGACAGCAATTTCTGACTACAGCCATGAGCAAAGACAGATTTAGATGGTAGATATAAGCATAAACATTAAGAAATATTGCACTGATGTTACAGGATTTTCTCCTGTAAAGTACCTAAAAGTGATTTTAGCCTGACAGCACCTTCTTACAGGAACATTCTGTCCTTACAGGAACATTATCATATAAATAATAATGACTTTTTAGGAAGTGGAAATGACAGTAAAGTCTCTTTTCTTAAAGTACAAAGAGCTGATATATATATATTTGATACTTTCACACAGCACAGCAACTTCTGGGCCACCACTGCTTAAAAAGCAGCAACCAAAATGACAGCAGGTGTCCAAAAAATTAAAGTAGAGACAGTGAAGATTGTAAAACAGTGAGCTTTACTGTAAATGAGTGTCACAAAACTCACCAGCTAATAAAAGCAGTGCCACACACTTTGCCCTTTGCCCGGTCAACTCCATCTTTAGTCCAAAAATAAAAGCTGGACTGAATCACCTTCGTTCCTGAACTGTTCAATCTCGTGTTATTCTGCTTTCATTGTTAATATCTGCATAAAGTTCAGACAGGAAGGCCAGTGGTTAGAAGCAGTTAAGAGTCCGCAGATGCAACAGGTGTTTCCTCTTCAAATCACATACATGATGCTTAAAAAATAAGATTCCTCCACTTGTTGTCCACTCGTTGAATATTGTTTAGTGCAAAATGACTTTAACTTCATCTCGAGTGCAAAAATCCTCTGCAGCACCTGAAGGAAAACCTCGGCAGAGACAGTGAGAGTGAAGAGATGACACTGGAAAAATGATATTTGAGCTCACGCAGTAAAGAAAAATAAAACACGTATTGCCCAAACCTGCCTGCTGGTCTGTCACGCACTGGGAGAAGCACCGCTACACCTGTCTGCGCCAGGCCCCGCCCACCGCACCACATGGACGCGCCCACTGCATGCTGCGTTTACGTGGTGTTGAGAAAGTTGCTTTCAGCTCTGAACAACAGAAATCCTGCTGCTTCATACGTTGGTTTAATTAGATGTATGTGTTTAAACAAATGCTTTTCACACAACAGAGAGAAAAGCTGATTAAAACAGATTAGTCTAATGACTAAAAGTAGCTTTACACATGTAGGCAAGGCCTTTTAAAAGTGGTATGAATCTTTATTTCCCCACAGCTGTATGAATATTAAAATGTAAATGTTTATCCAGCACTATGTCTTGAGCTCAGGCTTGGGCGTATATCTTTGCTTTCTGAGTGACTTGTGCAGCTTTGAACCTTCCATCAGCTTACACTGGAAATATATACTAAAATAAAACAAATTGAGAGAGCATAAAAGCCCCCCAAAAATATTGTCATTACCAGTAGACTTAGGAGATGCTTTATTTTATAGTGGACATTTCAATAGCCAAAAAAAATCAGCCAATTTGTTATTGTAAAACTTGTTACTGTTAAGTAAAATAGGCAGTGCTTTTGGTATAAGATATCTCCAAAATTCTGCAAAAATGTTTTGCTGAAGTGGTTTTCCCATTTCTTAACACAACATGTGGTGCCAGCAATTCACATACATAAGCTTGAATTACCCAGTAACACTTGAACGCAGCACAATTTTGTGCGGAATTCCGAATGATCCAGTTTTTCCAAAACAACCTGACTGTTTATCTCTGACAAAAAGATGCACCTGTTGTTTCAGCTGTTTATCAGTTGACTTAAGATGGTGACACCCTGCAGCTACAACACCTGACAGCGACAGCAACATTCATAATGGATGCACAGTTTGGATGTACAGTCACATTTTACCAAAAGTGTATTATGCAGCATGTTGATGTGGAAAAATCCCTGTTACAGTCATTACCTTACTCACCCTGAGTCATCATCATTGTAATACTTACAGTGAATCTGTGCTGACTTCTGCACCGTTACGTGAAAAGTGCATTTATAAAACAACACCAGTTAAAAAACACTCAAGACAAAAAAAGATGTACTCTGATAAATTTATTGTATTGTCACCAGAAAGAAATCACTTCCCTGACACTGTCATGTTTAATGGGAATCAATGATAATATGAACAAGAACCAAGCAAACATATAGGTTTAAAAAATAGCTCCCTATCCGTCCCCCACTGTAAACTGCAGCTGTGACTCCAATCGGAGTAGGCTATCTTTTGTTTTGGAAGTTAAAATGGTTAAGTTGCAACAGACGGCTGGATGAGTGAGTGAGTTTCTTATGTCCTTGTGAAGAGCCTGAGGGGAAACAGCACACAGGCACAGACTGCACGGGCTGTTACGAATCTGTTTTGAATACATTTCCAGTTATGTTTCCATGTAAATAAGCAGGTGAGACTCAGAGTGAGGACTAAAGGAAGAAAAAACAGGACTGCACAGTGAAAGGGTGTGATTGCCCTCTGCTGCTGTTATACTTCTGCTGTTATACATGTATTTATTGTCACAGAACATTGAACATTGAAAGTATGGTGTTAAATTTCCTCCAAAAATTGAGATGATAAGACAAAAGCTAACAAAATCAACACGTAACATACAATGTTCATGGATTTATGGATTCTGCAATAAACATACAGCATATCACAGAAATAACAATTAAAGGTCCAGTGTGTAGGATTTAGGGGCATCTACTGGCATGTTTTCATGAGTTTAAAAAAACCTGAAATAAGAATCCTTGAGTGTTCTGCAGTAGCCCAGACCAACAAAACAAAACAAAAAAAGACACTGCCTCTGCAAAGGCCCGCTTGTGTTTTTCCATTTCTGTGTTGGCCACTGCAAGTTTCCCACGCAGGAGAAGTTTCAGTTCTGCAACATCACTAATAGATGCCTCTAAATCCTTCAATCTGGACCTTTGGTCTTTCAGAAATCATCATGGGCATTTGATTAATATATATATAATATAAATTATTAGCAGATTAATTGCTGATAAAAATAATTATATGTTGCACGCCTACATTTTCACAGTGAAGTAAAAGCACTCCTTAATTCAGCAAAAAGGGAACACATGAACAGACACAAAAGATAAATTTAAACTTCTCTTTTTTCGTAACTTGGGTGAAACCAGCTGTGAAACACAGAATGACGTGCAGTGAATACACACTGACTTAGCTTCTATTAGTAAACTGTTAAATTAACTTAGTTTAACATTTCATACATGCAAAGTTTAGAAATAAAAGTTATATTTTACAAAAGGAAAAGGGATGTAGAAACTTTTAACATACAATGTAATATACAGTATAAAGCTTTGTTTTTGTGCTCAGCGTCCTCTCTGCACCAAATCCTCCATCGATCAGACGACTGGTTTTTTATCCATTTTAATGGTCTCATAGGTATCAGTGCTGTGAGAGGTAAGACCCTGCAGGACACACACATACAACACAAGTGAGAAGCACATAACTGTCTCTACAAAACAATGCTGTGAGTATTTCCTGCACTGAGTCTACGTTTCTTTTCTGACAGCCAGGTAGGTGAATTAAAAAACAAAAGTCCTTTACCATGCACTGTGCTTTGAGCTGTCACTTTTCCTTCCTGTGCCTTTTTAAATGTCTTTTTAATCATTAGAATGAGAAGTCTCACCGCATAGATGCCTCCCTCAGCGGGCTTCTTCTGTGGGACAAAAACAGTTCACAGGAATTATCATGTGTTGCTACAGGAAGAAACATTTCTTAACAAACACAACTGACTGTCAGATGTGTGAAATATGTAGTTCCTCCTTTAAGTCTGTGTTTTTAAACCCACATGGGTGCAGATTGTTTTATTCACTGTAAGGTTTTAGGATCAAGAATAAAGTGCCATTTTGCACGCATGTAACATTTAGCAGGAAGTGGGATCTGACACATTGTTTTGTGCGAAGAAACACTGGTGGAAACTGTGAGCGTGTACAGAGTATAAATAATGTAGGTTGGTGGTCAGCTCAAGCTTACAGGAAATGATAGGCTGAGGTTGGCTTTAGCAGAACTGCTGCTTTTGAGGGTGAAATACCAAAGCATTAAAGAAAAAAAATTCCCAGCACATTTCACAAAATCAGAATTTTACTTTTTTTTTTCCCACAATGATAAAGAACTTTAATTTTTACCTCAACGGGATTGGGAGGTTCTTTGTCGGATGAACTCATCTGTCAAGAACAAACCAGAAAGCAAATATTATTGAGTGATTTACAGAAAATATATCAGGGGGTGTAAATCAGACTCCAAAGTGTGAGATATATGGTAAAAGTGTTGAAATATTCAAGACAATATGAAGAGATTGCTTCTAAAATGAGAGGACGACTGAAGAAAGTTGTCAGATGCATTGCTACAGCATGAAATAGGGCTGGGCAATATATCAATATTATATCAGTATCGTAATATGATGACACAGATGCTAGATAGCGTCTTAGATATTAGATATCGTAATATGGTGTTGCCTTTTTCCTGTTTCGCAGGCTGCATTACAATACATCAGTGTAATTTTCTAAACTTTCTTGACTGTTCTGTTCTATTATTTGCCTTTACCCACTTAGTCATTATGTCCACATTACTGATGATTATTCATCACAAATCTTATTGTAAATTCAGTAAAAGCACCGATAGTCAATCCTACAATGCTTCCGCAATACTGATGTTGAGGTATTTGATCAAAAATATTGTGATATTTGATTTTCTCCATATTGTCCAGCCTTAGCATTAAAGTAAAAACATGAATAAGCGAAAATATCAAGCAAGTTCGGATCATTTACGACAGAATAATCTGTGTTTTTAAAACTGGCGGAACACGCAAGATTTTTTCTTCCCAAAATATAGAGAATTTTTGAACAACACTTAAAATATTGCCAATAATCACATTTTTGTCAACATTATAATTCTGAAGAACGTTGACACAACCATAAGGAACAGTTCTGCACTCGCTTACACTCATCATGGTTGTGTGTATGTGTACATGTGTGTATGTGTTGTTCCTGTTTGTCTTACCCTCAGTCTGCAGTATAAGACGGTGAGAATGATGCCATAAAGGATTAGAATTCCATCCAGGATGTAACATACGGTCATCTCTCCAGTGGTCACTGAGCACAGAGAACATATTCATCATCTTCATAACATCATCCTCATCATTCATCATCACCTCCGGCAGAAATACATCCTGATGTCACCTCATCTACTGTTAAACTAAGGATTTTCAGTGCCACAGGTATCTTGGAAATGTCCCCATGACACTGACTAATCCTCACTGGTGCAGATTGGACTGATCATCAGAGAGGCAGCAATAGCAATACTTGTGCCATCTTACCAGCAGTGTTGTAGATGAAATAAGAGGGTCTGTTTTTGTTGCTTCCTTCTCGGCTGTCAGCGAGATCTTTCAAAAAAGCCCTGTGAAGCGAGCTCTTTGAGCAGAAGTGAACAGGAAGTCCGGGGCTCTATGTCCGTCTTTTTGAAGCTGTGAAACCACACGCCTACCACACTGCCATCCTCACTTCACAGCAGTTCCTCTACTCCTCTTGTGAAAAACACTCTGCGTTTCTTTGGTTAAAATTGCTAAAATACAGTGACACAGTGCTTTCACCATGATTCATGAGAACAGATGCACTTAATCAGAAAGGAGAATCTATCTGGAACCAAGTCACAAAACCACAAGCATCAAAATAGAGCTGGTCAGTTTGTTCAACTACATGTAATCAGTTCCTGCGTGTTCTTCCACTTCAAAGACTTAAAGGGACAGTTCACCCCACAATCAAAAATGTATATTTTTATTTTTACCTTCAGTCCTTTATATCAGTTTAGATTGTTTCGGTGTGAGTTGCCGAGTGTTGGAGATATCTGCTGTAGAGATGTCCGTCTTCTCTCCAGTATAATGGACCTTGATGGCACTCAGCCTGTGGTGCACTCAGGATAATCCACAGCCCTTGTTGTGAGCAGTTTCATGTAGGAACTATTTTCTTTCTACTGAACTACACCAGCTCAGCACATCACCTCACAGGAGGAAGTGTGCATCTACTCATGAATGACAGGCTTGTGCTCGTGACAGTGTGAGATGCAAACAATAATGCTGTCCTAATCGGCATGAGCTGTAACGCTAGCTCGCTGAGTGCCATCTAGCATCGGACAGCTCTACGGCTGATATCTCGAATACTCTGCAGCTCACACCGAAACAATCTAGACTAATAAACAGCACAGAAGACAAGTATGTATGTGTTTTTGATTTTGAGGTGAACTGTCTCTCTAAGTCATTTTTTTCAAAGATGGCTTTACCTCCATCAACCTCCCATATAAACAACAAAAAGAAGACATAGAAGGAATAAATGGTTTAATAATGGAAAAAGGCCTAACACACTATACAAGCTACAGTTACCAAAAGGAAGAAAATACAAGACAAATCTACAAATTGTTTTTTTTACAAGCCTCTTGTTTTTCAAAAGTAAAAACATTCGGAAAATTGCATCATCATAACTTAGGCACCTCCAAAATAATAGAAAACAAGTTATTATAAAAGTTTTGGAGCCCAAAATAAATCTAACATGCATTTTTAAAAAAAATCTGCATTGGATGAAATGTCATACACTAGGACCTTGTATTTTTTTTTTAAGAAATGTAAAGGGCTTTTGGAACCTGGAAAGAAAAGCAAACAGTCAGCCGTGTTGTGGCTCAACAAACTGAAGGCAGAAACAGATCGGCTCAAGTCTCAACATCAGGCAAGCTTCAGCGATACAGTAAGTTTCGGGACCTGGAGGAGAAGGAGTCAGTGCGAGGACAGATGTGCCCCACCGCTGGTCCTCCGCATCTGGAGAGTAAGGCTGTCGGATGGAGGCGGTATGTTTCACTGTGCTTGTTTCAGCTCGTGGCACAAGGCGAGGCGGTGATATGCTACTGCTGCAGAGGAGCTGCAGAGAAGAGTTACAATCACACGTCTGGTTTGGGATTTTTGTTGAAATGTATTAAAAAATAAAAAATAACATAGAAGTCAGCTTGTAGTTTAACTACAGCTGCCTGTTCAGGACTGAATTCCTTACATGTATGTTATTAAAAAGCCTGGAAAAGACCATTTACACCTGGTATTAACATGGGATCTGTACCTGGATAATGACATCTGATAACAGGCTTTTGCATTTACACCTGGCTTTAGTATGTGTTTTCCTTGTTCAAGGTCAAGAAAAAAAAACATTAAAAAATTCTTATGCCAAGGTCCAACTCCTTGTCATTTGCATAGCTTTAAACATCTTATGGCACGAAAAAGGCTAAAAAACGGAGACTGTAGAGATCTTAATATGTTTTTCTCATCAACATTGCATTTCATCTGTATTTATTAACCACTGCCTTTCATAATACGACTTTGTTTTCTGGTGTGTGATACTTTTTTACCATTTCTACCATCTGAAATATTTTATCAGTTGTCTTTATTGAGAATGATTGACTACGAAAATACCACGGAAAGTAATGGAAATAAGTCTACAACTTCATCGCTCTATCCTTAACTTATCAGGTATGTTCTAGTACTATAAATACATTATAATACAATACTGTAAATACACCAAAGCCAAACATTTCTCAGCATGTAACTGATCAGGTGTCATGGCAATAAATCTTGTTACGAGAAGGTCATATATGACGTGGAGATTTTAACCCTACTTCTCCAAGATTCCTTACTAAGGTGACATGTATCACAGTCACAACTAAGCGACTCCATCCACTGATGAAGGCCCCGAGATGTGGTTGAAAGCTTCGAAAAAACAAGTAAGTTGGACCTTGGGTTGAGAATGCTCTATTTTTTTCTTCACAATTTGAGTGATCACCTGTCAGAGCAGCTTAGGACAACAGGAAATGGAGGTGTTTCAGTGACCTTTCAACATAATGGGTCTTTTTTTTTCTCTCTTTAAAACATGGTAAAGATGCCACGTCCTCCAGATATGGTCTAGCCGATGCAGTGGTAGATAGCAGTTCTGAGCACAATTCGTCCTGCATGCATTTACAACTTACATTAAAAGACAAGTTTGGAGACAGTCTTGTTTTTTCGAGATTGTCAAAAATGATGAGTTGATCCTCCAAATTAATTCTGTATGAAAATGATTAAGAACACATCATCAGACTTCCTGAGACGTAAATACTCAGTAGCGCGAATTAGTCAGCGGCTAAAAATAGTGCCCGCTATATGCATCATTTATTTCTTTGGAATAGTAAGTATATGGTTTTAAATGAATGGTTTTCAAAACAGGGTGGGGAATTTTTTTTTTTAAAGTATTCTAACTCTTTTGCTTTTCTGGCCTTTTTGTGGGATTTGTTGATAATACAAATTCAGAACACATCCATACTTTTGCTTTAACATCAATATCCAGATAAGATATCATGCAGGTACAGATCGCATGACAACAAGAGGTATAAATTGGGTCTTTGTTTAGTCCTCTTGTTAAAACTGTAAAATGAATAGTAAAAATGCCAGTGTAGAATAATACAAAACCTGCATATTAAGACAATCATGAATATACAGAGTCTGGAGTAGCTTAGGAATGTTCTTCCATTTTTTTGTTTTTACAGTCAGATAAAAAGACATATTGGCCTTCAGGCCGCAGAGAAGCCACGTGTTAATTCAAAGCACATAATGCTACATTCTGTAAGTTAAAAAAAAAAAGTCACACCCTTTTATATAAAAACAGTCCTTGTCATCTTAAACAAAACAATAAACTGACAGGGAACCAAAAGGCAGTGGTACACCAGCGTTGCAGTCAGAGCTGAGCTCCGGTTAGTCTGTTTTTAAGACACAAGGAAGAGGAAGTGACAAGTGTGATGTAATCCCCCTCCTCTGGTGTTGAGTCAGCACAGTAAAGTAGTCCAGTGGTTACAGCAACAGAAGAGGCAAAAAGACAAAAAGTCCCCTTTCAAAAAGTTTTCTTCTTTTTTTTACGGCATGTTGTAAAGACAAAGAGTTTTACAACACAGAAAGAGAAAAAGTCAAGGCATCGGTTTAATTCCAGGTTTGAACAATCGTTGAGCTGATCACAGTTTGATATCAGAGCATCTGTGATGATCATAACACACGAGGAGGATTCTCTTTAATGCTTTCTTTGTCACAGACAAGAAATGATTGGATGGGAGTGGACCACATGGCCTCCACATGTCCCGCCACATCAGTGATCCAGCAGGAGCGAGCATGGAGAGAGGACAGCGTGGGAAACAAGGAGACTCTCGAGGAGATGCCATCACACCGAGGTCTCAGACTGCAGCCTCATGACGAACTTGTGGCTCTTTGGGTCGATGAACTCCTCCCCGAGCCGCAGGAAGGGGAGCGGCGTCACCGTGACCACCAGGGAGAAGTCCAGACGTCGCAGGGAGAATACTAGACCCTGACGCAGGGCTGAGGTCACCGGCTCCTCGCTTACTAGAGTCCACTGGCGCCCTCTGCCGTTCTGCTGCTGGTACTGCATGGTGGGGCCGGGAGAGAGGTAACGCTCCAGGAAAGCCTAACGAGGGGGAAGTAGGGGAATAATTATCAGAAATAAAACACTGGAAAACATGTTCTAATAGTAAAATATTTTTGTTGCTGTGTTATAAAACAAAAAGTCAAATTTAAATATATTGAATGTAAAACAATGTCAAAGACAGTATGTGCAATGTGTGCGTGTCACTACAGAATGGAAAGTTCTCAAACTGCAGAACGTTCAGTCAGGTAAGTTAAGGTTTTCTTGTCACCGTGATGACAGTCTTTTACCTTGGGCGTCATGTTGTGTGTGATGCAGAACTGCAGGTGTGTGAGGATGCTCTCCATGCTGTGGAAGGCCTGCTGCCGGGTGGTTCTCAGGTATTTCTGCATGGCTCGGGCCATCGGGGCGAAAATGGCTTGAGCCGCTTCCCGAGGATCCATCACCTCCCTTGGGTGTTTCGGGGACGAGGCGACCTCGTCTTCGTGGAGACGCTTGATGTGTGTGAAGGCCTCTTCCACCGCCACGACCAACCTAGAGGGTTGAGTACAAGCATCATGATTAGGAGAGTGTAGAAGCCGAGGCAGAGAACAGCATACGTTGGCTGTGCTCTGATGAACATGAAAACATTATAGGAAATATTAAAAGGATCAATTATTCCATAAAATAGTCAGCTTTATTACTTACTGGATTGTGCTTGTAAATATGTTTCACAGACACATAACCAAGAGTTAGGAACAGCTAGCATCGTACAGACCCAAGACTTACACAGCAGATCCTCAGCAAACTGACAAGCTTTTTTCATGGCTAATATAAGGCGATGCCAGTATGCTGCTGTATCTGCTGCCCTTTCTAACTTTCCAAGTAACCATAAAAGTCTGATTTATGTGTAAGGCAAGACGACAAACTGAACCGCAAATTATCACCCCGAGCCAAAACATAAATCATTTTTTGTGTACTGGCAAACAAACTCCATGTTGCAATAAGCTCCCCTACTTTCCTCAACTCCTCAATCTTCCAGTGCGCCCACCGATCTGACATTAAGGTGAAATTGAAACATGGGTTTCAGACGAAAAAACAAATCATATATTGAAAGTTCGGCCGAAGTCTCTGTCTGTGCATTGTCACTATTTGCCTCTTGTTTGCTGCTCCAATAAATCACACATCATGATAACTCCCCTGCTGTCAGATCACACCAGGTGTTGTAAGTATTTTCTATCTGACCTGGCCTTGCGTTTGCGGACCCTGCGGTCCATCTCGGCCTCCTCATAGTAGAACTCATTGTGGGAGTTGTCTCTCCTCCGGGCAGCAGCTGCTATCATGGCCCGGGACTGGCCTGTGGAGTTATTGGTGGGGTTTTCTACACAAGCACAAACAGGAGGAGGAATGAGCAGGGTGCATTTCAGGTAATAAGCTGATGTTCATATTCAGATGAGAGGAAGAGTAAAATAATGTTCACAGTCAGGTGAAAGAAAATAACAAATGATCTTCGGTTGCTTTAAGGTTTAACGTCATATGTCACTGGATGTGTCATCAAGTTCTGACTAATAAATGACAGTGAATACAAAAGCTGGAGTCATGGATTAGACAACAGGCGTCAGAGCTGTACTTACCGTCCAGAGAGTAAACCTTGAAGCCGGTCATCTTCTTGGACAGGATGGACTTGGGTAGGTTGAGCAGGGCAGGGTTGTAGACGGAGAAGTCGCTGTAATAACGGTCCAACACCCAGACAGCTGCCCGCTGGATACTAAAACACAGTGTGTCAATCATCAGTGCTACAGAAAGTACAGCTCTGACATCAGCTGCAGACTGAACAAGGACAGGACATGACAAACAGTTAATAGCACACCAGTTTCCAAATAAGGATATTCTTTCATCTAAGCAGTGAGTGAATTTGTTCAGATGTTGTAAAAAAGTGAACTCGGGATATAATGTAACAACTCCACCCATTAGTCAGCAGTGTCTGTGTGGTGTAGTGATTGATTGTGGGAAGAGTTAGTAATCAGAGCCTTCTGGTGGCACTTGGACAACGATATAAATCTGGGCTCTGCTACGGATTTTCTCTCTCTCTCTCTCTGACAGGCACCGTCCCTGGTGATGTGGCAACCGTAGTTTATTCTTTATGCTCTTTCGTGCACTCTATAACATTCTCTCACACACACACACACTCTGACACTAAATGCACATCCGATACTACCAGTCCTACTAACATTCACATCCAATTGTTTGTTTTTTTATCATGCTTCCAGCTCAGTTACTTTTGTTACATGATTTCTTGTTTAATCCTTAAAAATTGTGTCTCTCATATTTGCCATGGCCCAAGAGCCAGCAAAGGCTCATTTAGTCAGGTTATAGTTAAAGTAACTTAATTTCTTTATCATCCATTTGATGAAAGCATTTTTTTAAACCCAAATACACACCTCAAACCATTATTAACTGTACTGAGGCCGCTGCCCCAGGACCCCAGAAGAATTAATAATTAATTTGGGAATATGCACTACTAAGTTAAATTATTAGCTGACATGACAATGGCCTTAAAGTAGATGTTACTTTATTATCTGATCTTCAGGCTCTGACTTGAAGAGGGACGCAATTTAGGTTCAAGACCACCATTAAGTTTTCCTGCATATATTTAGCATATTCTGATATTTCTGTGTTTACTCAAATTGACAGACAGCAAATTTGAGGCCAAGTATCCCAGCGCAGAAAAACTATGAGTATTGCACTAAAAAGCTGGGAGTTAATATGGCCTCAGCAGCTAACTGAAGCTTAACTAAGAAAGACAATAAGCTGTTTTTATTAGCTCAGAAAAGCTCAGAAGTGGACCTTAGAGCACAGAATATTTTGTTATACATGTATCTGGTTGTCTTTCACTGTCAAAACAAACTATAGCCTGATCTTATTTTGTCCCAAATGGATATCTAATGTTTTTAAATCAACTCTTCTTTCATCTCTGCACAGTAACAAAAGTATCTTTGTAAAAAAAACCTTTATCATTATGTTTGCCATTGTCTCACTGACCTGAGGTGGCCCACGTTGTAGAACTTGCTCGCTCCATCCGTGCTCCGGACCACCTTGAGGCAAAAGGCCGGCTGCAGGTGTCGGACTTCCAGCAGCACCAGAGCCAAGTACTGTATGAAGAGGAGGGCGTCCACCAGTGAGGCAGCGTACTCCACAATCCCCCTGTAGTCCCTCTCCCTGGGCTCCAGCACCCGCACGCCGTAAAACAACCAGTACGACGCCACAAACAGGAACACCAGTACCATCAGCAGGCAGCGGAAGACAAAGAAGCGCGGGAGCGTGGCACGAGGAGGCCGGAGGAACAGCGCCCAAGAGGAGATGAGTAAGACCAGGAGCTTGAAGGCCAAGGAGACGTACAGGCCTTCGCAGGGCGTGCCGCAGGGCTCGAGGGCGTCACGCCACAGGACCTGCGGGAGGATGAGGAAGGCTAAAGGTGTGACCAGGGCGAAGAAGCTCAGGCAGCCTCCCAGAGCTGGGCCAATGAAGCGCTTGCACTCCAGCGGTGTCGACTCCTCCAAATCTTTGGTGACGCGGGTCAGGTCCTCGTTTGAGATGCTGTGTTCTGAGGTGCCAGTGACGACTGTGGTGGTCTCGCCCCAGTTATCATCCTATCGGGCAGAGATAAAGATTTAAAGATTCATGTGTGTTTGGGGTTTAATTCCACTGCCTATTAAAATACAATATAGTGAAAAGGCTGAAGAAGAGGGCTCAAAAGTTTTAATTTAAGTAGGAAATAAAAAAATAAAAAAAACAGATTATCTGAGCTTCTCTGCAGGTTTTACCTAAATGTTTGGTCTTTTTACTACATAACTGAATAAAAGAAGAAGTTCAAATTGATCATATTATATAAGATATTACCCCTTGACCTACTCACACCCCTCTGTATACACATCATTTGTGGGCAGACACTTGAGCCAAGAAGGGTGACAGGTTGGTTAAGCTGAAATACAAATGCCTCTTTACTATTTAAAGAAAGACGTCACTTTCACTTCATCTAGAAACAAACATCGTAAGTCCATTTTACTGAACACATGCCTTTAAACTTAACATAATATGTCTTCAATATTTTAAGACTCACACCACCGGACAACACCTGCTTTTCCCAGCTGACAGACAAGACAGACTGAAAGAGGCACTTCTGCAGGAGGACAATTCCCTTTAAAGGAATCATGGCGAACAAAATTTGGGACTAAGGTAAACTATATTTAAATTATAGTTTCTAGTTAATAAAGGAGCTAAAGACTTTTCAAAGAAATTGACCCTACTGGAAGAATCATTGTAATTTAAACAATGATTTGAGGTCATCAATAAGTGGTAGATTAATGAATGGGGCTTTAAAATGGACAAACTTGGGTAAGAAAGCAGTGACTGACCCTCTCATCTCCACGCGTCGACTCTGCATCCAGCAGCGGCTCTCCAGGAGTCTGGATGGTGACCGATTTGTCTCCACGACTGCTGCTGTCTCGGCTCTTGGAGCGGTGGCGATCCCTCCGATCCCTGGGAGACAAACACACAACGACGCAACGTTACTGGATGTGTTGCAGTACTTACATTTACTCTACCCAAACAGCATCCAATCAAGTTGCAGGAGAGAAGCATGAAGAACTAATGTTATGTTACTGAGCACCAAACACCAAAGACAACTTCCCATGAGCCAAGAAAGGTAACCTTGCTGCAGCGTGTGGTGATGTGTTTTCCATCAAACACAACTGGTTTTGAAATGCAAGAACTGGGAAGAACTGTCTCAAACACTTAATCCTTTAGTTTATCTACAAGATTTCAAATTTACTGATTGACAGAACCTGAATACATTAAGTGGTTGTTGGTAAAATGCGAGAAAGAGAAACTGTTTGATGATGTCATCTGTGTCGCCGCTGTTACACCCACCTGTGTTTGCGGGAGCTTCGGGAATGTGAGGACTTGTATGAGTAGCCCGAGTACTGCGACTCGTTGTCCATGTCTCGGGTCGGCGGTGAGCGGGCTTTACGAGCCCCGCCTCCTCCTCCTCCCCCCGTGCCGCGCTGCTCGCCGACTCCTCCCAGCTGGCTCTTGCGCTCGGAGATGGACTTGGTGGTGAGAGCCAGGGGCAGCTTGAGCAGGTCAACCTTACTCCTGAGGGAATCTATCTTGGAGGCCGATGAGGAGGGAGCAGGAGAAGGGAGGTGGGTGAGTGGGGGAGGCTACAGAGAGGAGGAGAAGAGGGGTGGGAGAGGACGGTGGGTAGGAGAGTCGCAGCAGGGGAGAGCTGAGGTGGCTGTGATCTGAAAGAGACAGGCAGAGAGAGAGAGTGATGGTTAAAACTGGAATTTTTGAACGGTTTCACATCAGTATCTGCTGTGGAACACAGACAGCTGTTTCTACTCTGGATTATGATGCATGTAACTGACTCATTTTGAATGACTGTTAGCATATCAGTCATAATTATTCACGCTAAGTGAATGAACATCACTAAAAATACAGAGGCAGGCTCATTTTTCAAGCCCTCCTTAGTGAGCTTCCTGCCTTGTCTTTCTCACAGCTATCACACCAAACCATCTCAACAGATACACTTAATGCTCTCCAGAGCCTATTCTGAGCTTCCTTTGTATATGATGCATTATGGGCTTGGTGTAATCTACAACATAAACACCATTTGGAAACACTTCCTTCATATCTGGCATTCAAAAAAAATTCAATGAGCAATAAAATCAGGTTTATGCTTCAATGTGCCAGTAAAGGCAGGGAGGAAGAAGTCTTATGCTAGTAAACAATGACGGAGATGCTTTTAACATCTGGTGAGTAAAACTGAATGTAAACATACATTTAGTTGGTTTACAAGGAAACTCCACAGGGCTCCTTTATGTGACTGATGTGAACCAACCTTAACTACCAGGACTGCACAATAATCAAAATATTATCAAAATCACAACAGGGCCAAGTTCAATATCCAAATCACAGGAGCTGCAGTTTTTATGATAAAAGGTAAAATGTCTCACCACATACCAGTATGTGAAATGAATAAAGCATTGTGGTGTTACAAAGAAGCCCTCTCCTACAAATCATATTCCAGATGTAAGGGAACATACTTGCAAAAAATCCCATCGTCATCATTTTTTTCAGTGAAAATGAAATGCCAAAAACAGCCATTTCAACTAAAATCACGACCTTATATCGCAATATCTGTCTAATCATTCTACTGTAGCCTTTAAAACATCTTTTTACCAAATTGTGTGGCTGCGCTTCAACCTGTGTCTTCATCTGTCTCAATTAAAAAAAGTTTTATGGCATTCATTCTACTATAAAGTATTTATTTCGTAATATTTTACATTGACTTTTAGGAGTTGAGACATACAACAATTCATATCCACTTCCATTTTTATTTTACGCGCTGGTATTGGATCGGTACTCGGTATCAACAGATACCTAAGGCTCAGGGATTGGAATCAGTATCGGGAAGGAAAAAGTGGTATCAGTACATCTCTAATCGTAGGCAACTGGACTTGCTTGCGTTTCTTGAAGACGTTTCGCCTCTCATCCAAGAGGCTTCTTCAGTTCTAAATGTTCTAAATTCTTGGATGAGAGGCGGAACGTCTTCAAGAAACACAACGTATAACTACGATATAGCACTTACTATTACCAAGACCTGGATGACTGAGAATCTTCACTGACAATATCTGTCAAAATATTAATTCAAAAATAATAATTTTGGGGATATTGTAAAGGCTTATTAATGATACAGATTTTATGCCAAATCTATTTTAGTTTGCCAACATACTGTGCTGAAGCCAGCGTTTTACTAGATGTTGTCAAATCATGTCATGTCTTCCACCATTTGATTTGTTGGAGGCTCCTTCTTTATGACCTTTTCATAGTTTCTTTATACTTCTTAAAATTTACAGACTGTTTAAAACTGAAATAATCAACAAATCAATCAATAACAAGATTTAACCCACATTTAATCCAAGACTAAAATATTAAAGTTGTGTGGGGACCACTGTGACATACACTGAAGCTTATAAATAAATTGAATTCAATTTCAATTTTATCTATAAAGCCCAATATCACAAATCACAATTTGCCCTCAGAGGGCTTCACAGCATACGACATCCCTCTGTCTGAGGAGGGATCCCTCATCCAGGGCGGACAGACGTGCAATAGATGTCGTGTGTACAGAACAGATCAACAATGAAGAAATGAAGAAACCACAACTTCCCCGAACACAAAGTGAAATCTTAATAATGCTTTCCCCCAAGAGAACAGCCCAGAATCCAAACATATTCATTTTACAATTATATAAAACAGAAAAAAGCTGCAAACCCTCACATCGGAGGAGCAAGAACAAGCAAATGTTTGGCATTTCTCCAAACATGAGCCATTTGTTTCAGCACTGGTATGTACTGTATGTCTAGTTTTACTGTGCCAAAATGATCTAAATGTTTCAAGTCTCCAGAATAAAAGTGTGAAGGAATCACAAAAATATGAGGAGGTTCAGCTATGAAAATGGTCTGACAGAAATATTGACATAAAAAATAGTCCCTGAAAGATGATCAGGATCAGTATCAGGTTTCAGGACAGCGTATCGGTCAAACATGGACAGAGTCAGTTTAATTGTATAAATATGATGTAAAGTGACTCTTTAAATGAAGAGTCCATGTGTGTGGCTGTTGGCTGTTTGTTGGAATCAAACCTGTCACCCTGGTACTTTGATCGACACTCCCAGTCACACTAACACACATTAACCCACTTCAGTTTCAGCTCTGTGTTCTTACATCACTTCGTCTTCCGGGTCTTGGCTGAGGTTAATCATCACACGACTGTATATCGTCTCACCAAGAAGCCAGCTTTAGCCGCCGTTAGCTCGGACACAATGGCAGCCATATTGGATTACTGTGTTTTCACAAAACTTGTTTGCCCTCTCCCTCCCTCTCCCCGTCTCACATTCCCTCCCGCACTCCCCTCGTCCCCTGGGAAACAGGGCCTCTCCGCTGCCATGGGGATGAAAGAGGGTGTTCAGCTGGAGGGGGATTGGAGGTTGACAGTTGCTGTGGAAACCTGACCTTACGCCGCCCTCTGCCACTCTGTTCTCCACGCTGGCGAAAAATCGCCAAAATAAAAGTGTTGGCATGACGGATGTTGGACTGTCATATGCTGGTTAATTGATAAAGGGCGGGTGACGCTCGCTGGCTTTGATTGGACCTCTGTGGGAAATGGAGAGGGATGTTAGCTGCCATCGCTGTCGTACGGGGTCCTGGTTTAACTTAATGTGTTTTCTTCTGCTCCATCAGCACCATTGTGTTTAAATCCACTTCCCTTCAAGCCAAATGCTGCCCAACAACGAAACTGTCTGTGGGATTTCTGTGAATTTGTCCTCATCATGCTCTTTTTTAAAACAATCTTTCATTCATATTCTGTCTTAGGGAGGAAGCTCCCCTCATGCAGCACCAATAAACCCACTAAGTCTTACCAGAGAGAAGCTTTTGGATCATTGCAGCCATGTGCAAAACCTCAACATGCCTTTTCCAAACCACAAAACTCAAATGACTAACAGCCTCTTCCTGGTGTATCATCACAAGCTTTTATCTTTAGTAATGGCAGAGGAATGAGCATCTTATGTACAGAGTCGTGCTGTGCTTTTAAGTCATATAAAGTGCAGTAAACTGCTTCATGCTGACCACATACTTCTTTGCAACAGAGAGGACTCTGAATGTCACGCAACACGAGCAAATACTCAGTTTAGATATTGTACAGTTGCATGGTATTGCACTGAAAAAGCACTTTAAAGACTGCCAAGAGTTGAGATCTGCTCTTCAGATAATCGCTGCAGACTCACATGAAGAGGCAGATTTAAGTGAAGTAAAGTACACAGTATGCTGAGGGAAAGCACAAACCACATATTTTTCAGACCGGCAATAAACTAAATCTAAACAGTGTTTTTATCTAATGGTTGTGTCAGTTTAGCTGGAACTTGTCCTCCCAGACAGAGAAACACTGGCCAAAGTAACAATCTGAATTCATCACTTGGCCTCCATGCTTAGCCCGCCACCCCATAAAAACAGCAATTAGGCAATTACAGTAATACTGTCCATATTTCAAAGCAATTACACTGCAAGAGGAGTCGTTCTCAAACTCAGATCACAGCAGCTGATTTACTGCAGTCTCTATCAGGAGCAATAAGGCAGTCATAGTGTTTTTGTTTGCATGTCATGACGACTTGTATCTTAAATGTCCATCTCATTAGGTATAACAACCATAGCCAAAGCCATCCCTATATGTATCAAAATAACCTTACAAAGAGCAGTTAAAAGGGCCATGAAGAGAAGTTTTAATCCCCACCGACCGCTTAAAATGGAACACAAATTCATCTGGCAGAGCAAGTACAAATCAGTCAAATCAAAAGGGTTTCATCAGCTCATATTATGACGTTTGTTATGTGTTACGGTATGTTTTCAGGTGGTCGGAGGTGGGTCAAAAATGTAAAGAGATAATGCTCTGGGGAGTATGAATGTCCCTGTTAGAGTTCCTGCTTACAATTACCTGCTTAATATCAGGGTGGTCACCAAAGCCAAGAGGATTCATCCTCTAGTAGCAGTAATGACAACAGCAGTAATGAATCTCTTCATTCCAATGGGAACAAAGAAGGTGAGTGCAGATTATTGTCAAGTCTTTCACCACATAGTCGCCACATATCTTAACATTCTGCGTCTAAAATGGTATTTTACAGAAAGACAAATCAGGACAAAATTAACGTTGTTTAAGAAATAGCTCTGTTTCAGCAACCCGCTCTCACAAGATCTGGCAACACAGGATGTCTTTTCTCTGTAGTGCTGAACCATTTTAGTTTCACTGCAGTGCTGCCAAAGTCGCTTTCCAACTGGATAAACAAAAATTTAAAAAAGACTGACACCTGAAACCATGAACCAGAAGTTAAAACCAATATAAAACCTGTTTCTTTGCTTAATGACACTATTATTGTTATTATTTAACTGTTTTTGTAAAGAGAACGCAATTAGGCTGATATGATCTTGTACCACGTTGATATGACATATTAAGCTAGCAGCTAAACAAGCAGCAAAATAAGGAGCAATCATTAAACTTGTACCATATATAGTATTGTACGGTTTTGAATTTGCTTTCATCCATCCACACAACGTTTACAACACCCTACAATGAAGTAGGGAGGTAAGACCTGTAGGGTGTACCATATCATACTACTATCAACTTTATGACAACTCTATCAATATTATGTGTTAAATAATAATGCAAATATTATTTAGTCAAAACAAACAGAACTTGTGGCGTGATTGCATTCTCGACTTTTGAGGCTACTGAAGATGAAGAAATCTGGATCCCTGCAGGTTTTAATAGAGTATTTCTCTCTGACTATAGGACTGCTGAACTTCAGTGTAAAACAGAGGCCTCATAAAGACGCTCTTACAGTTTTCATTCTGAAGGACTGACATCAACATTTAGCACTGACCTTTCAGCTGAATGAAACGACATGACGCCACATTTGACGTTTAACCTGTTATCCACATAATGAGACACATATGGTATGAAAAGCATACGAACAGTGGTTAGGGTGGTCTCCTAAAGTGGAGCCTATGTGAAACCTCATGTCTTTCAAAAGAGACAAAAATTTAGAGAGAGCAAACAAACTGGTTTGCAACTCAAACCTCACATAACCTTGCCAGGCAAGATGACATGACCTAAAATTACAAACTTTCATCTTTCTTTTTTAGGTACGCCGGTTTATGGTATTTCCTTTATAGTGTTGGTCTGCTTATGATACGTTTTAGTCCTGAATGACCAGTTAAAGATTCTGGACTTCCAGACTGGGCTGATTTCATTGGTTGTTACTGCAGCTCTTCTTAATATATGTTTTTCTACCAATTTAAACATGAAGATCTGCTTTTTAATCATGGTTAGTACTATGAAAACTATAAAAGTCTATGAAAACAGTTGTATAACGTTTTCTGTGTCTCTGAGGAATCTGCGAAAACAACCCAGATGATGTCACAGTGATATCATTGGGATTATCTCAACTTTGGCATCGACACAAACTTTAAACAAGAAGTCTTTGTGACAAACGGGAGTACGGAGAAAAATATGATGTTTCTTATGAGACATACTACACAGTTGCATTATGGGAAATGTAGGGTTCATTGTTTTTGGAGCTTGAGCCTTGAGTCTGCTTTAATTTTTGACTATCTTTTTAAAAATCTGTCTCTCATAAATTCCCTTAATAATTCCCTTTATCAAAGTAACAATTGCTGAAGGGTCCCTTGGGACATTTTGGGAAATACCCTTATCCACTTTCTTGCTGTGAGTTAGATGAGAACATTGATAGCACTCTCATGTTGTATGGTAAATATGCAACTGGGGCTAGCAGCAGATTATCTTATCTTAGCATAAAGACTGGAAAAAATGGGCAAGCAGCTAGTCTGCCTTTCTCCAAAGATAACAAAATACTAATACTAATAGTAGGGGCTGTGTGTTGGACTATTACTTGGCCAGGATCATTTGCCAGAGACACAGCAGCCGAGACATAGTCAAGCACATAACCCCACAGTGAAACGCTGCATTGTTTATATACTTCTATTTTGGACAGACTACACAAATGTGATATAACATGTTAATTAATGAGTTTCAGAGGTGCTACTGGTGGGATTTTGTTACCTTTTGACAGAACCAGACTTGCCCTGTTCTCCTATTTCCAGCGTTTCTGCTAAGCTAAGCTAACAAGCTGCTGGCTGTAGCTTCATATTTATTCATCAAACGCTCAACAAGAAAGCGAAGAAGCACGTTTCCCTACTGTAATAACGTGTAATTAAACGAGATAAAACATGACCACTGACTGCCTTTACTTGTACATTATAGGATCTTACAGTTCCTTTCTTCAGGAGTATCCCTTACCCCTGATCCCTGAGCGGCAATAGGTAGCCTACAACACCATTTACTATACATAAAATACACCTTCAGTTTGAGACGAGCCCATCTGTCTCTCTGTCACGCTGTTAGTAAGAATATGATAGTAAACTTGATCTACAGGGGTGTGGTCCAGTTGAGATGGATAAGGTTTCCTATTCATCCCAGCGTCCTATGGCCTACTTAATGAGCTTCACTGGGACTCTTCTCAACGACTTCAGTCAGCAGCCTTACAGTTACATTAACACACGGAGTATAAAAGGTCTATCTGAACACAAGTGAGCGCTACAGCCTGTTCTGAAAACACACACCCTGTCGATTATGTCTTTTGATCAGCATCTTTCTCACAGGTTCATTTTCATCCTACTCAGTTACTGTTCCTGGACAGCCATTGTTAACCAAACAGTGATGTAGGTCTTAAGGTCATTTCAGGATTTTTTTTTTTTGACACACAACTCATTCATTTCTCACGAGCCTGCCTCAAAGTCAAAGTCTGACTTCTAAAAAAAGAAAATGACCCTTGTTCACTCCCCTCTGGGCTGAATTAAAAGAGTTGCCAACAACAGGCCGCCTCAGTAATCTGTGTAGGTGTGTGGTCTGAGATTAAACAGTAATGGTGTTGGGCTTCATGCCTACTACTGCCACACTTGGATGTTTTTGTGGCTTGGGCCAAAGGGAGTATGAAGTGATTTAATGGCCACCATTAACTGATAGGAGAGATAACTGTTTTCTGTGCAAGCTGAGCTGATGCTACCTTATTATAGGCACATAGGATCCTTACTAGAAAGGGCTGCATAGTTATTATTTTCATGACGTCTTGAGTCTAAAGTCCACCACACCACTGGAGACATTTTGTGACGACCCACCAGCAGAACAATACAACAGAAGTATTCTTTATCTCTTTACATACAGTATGGTCTGCTGCCAGGTATGTACTTCTGGTGCTCCTTTTGGTTCAATTTATTTGAAAAAAGCAGTCAAATACAGTCTACATAACAGAATAAGCCTTAAAAACCCAACATTTATAATGTGTACAAACCTAGAATGTAAACTTCTCCTTATCTCAGTAAATTTCCTGTATATACTACAGAGGACGCGACCTTAGTGCTCTCAAGAGTATCTATAAGACATGCTTATAGACACTTCTCTTTAAGGGACCCCTAGTTGAAATGTGTCTAATATTTTATGATTAGGGTCAGGTATAGTAGAATCGAAAGTTGCCATTGGATGCCTCATCAGATTCTTAATCACTGATTAGACATTGCCTCATTTAAATGCTGATTTCTCCTACATGCTTGGCACATAGGAGAAGTTTTAGTTCTGCAACTTCACTGCTAGATGCCACTAAATCCTACACACTGAACCTTTAAGAAAGTTCTTAAACATGTAAAAATTAAAATTAAACATGTAATTGGAAAGAAATTGGCTTAAGAGCTTTCTGGGAGAAAAAAAAAAGGTTTCTATTTTTTGAGGGTGCAGTTCTGGTTTTGGTATCACTGGCACCAGTATTGAAAACCTTGAACAACACCTCACACTTATCAGAATTTTTACTTTTTTTTTAATAGCTTTTAAAATGACACTGCCTCTGACTGAATCTTTATTTGGTGTTTTTAATGGCTGTATTTCAAATACAATGCCTCCTTTGCATTATGTAAAGCCATCAGTGCTTTTTGTAAGACATGTGCCACATAAATTCACTCAGCCTGCCTTGAAGAAGTGAAGATTCTGATATTAAAAATTTAAAAAGTTCAGTAAAGTTCATGCGACTCAATAAATCGCTCAAACTGACTTATAAAAGCAATGAAAATGAATCAGGAATTTTGCTGTAAATGTGAAGCTCGCGTCAAAACAAGCAGATGTAGGCTTTTGCAACATCTATTTTCCCAAAGGCAAAAAGAAATCAAGCTGTCATCAAACATTTCAAGCTGCTGGCACCGAGACAGCAGCTGTCAGGGTGGAGAAACAATCTGGGCCATCTCTGAAATGACCAGCTCCATTCAACAGCCATTTGAGGCCTGATATACCAACTGTGAAAATAAGCGTGCACACACCCAGGGTCCAGCAGGGGAAGAGGCTCATCACTGTACCAGGGCCACACACACACACACACACAGGGCTGACCACCACCCACTGCTGCCTGCGACAACACCAGTAAAACCAGCGAAAAACAAGACAACTGCTACTGTCAGCCTTGGTGCACACATGGCCAGCAAACCAGAGCAGGTGTGTGTGTGTGTGTACAAATCTAGCAGGACATGGTTGAATCAACAGGCCCTGTCCTCTGCTCAGCATTGTGATTCAAAGAGACCCCTGCACACAATCTGTCTTCATATCCAAACAAAGTATTGAGGAGACAGGAAGTGGCTCAATGAGCTGAGATGATGAGATAGATGTGGTTCAGATACAGGACTAAGGTCCATTAGGCAGTGCAAGGCGTATTTATTTCATTATAAATCCAGTTAGAGAAACATGTTTAAGAGCCAGTTCACCCAAAACCATAAACAATATTACCCTTATAGTTGTGTCTAGTCATGTAGTCTCGGTTTTATATCCTCAGGTTTTGAGAAATCTGCTGCTGAGACTGAGTGCAAGTTAATGTGTGGGTTTATGAGCATTTAAAAATGACATTTGAGAAACTCAACAACGGCATGCCCTTTGAGGAGCAGTATACCAAGTTATGCTAAATTATAAACAGATGTATCAGACAACAGTTTTTACTAGGAACGGTTCTCTACCCATTGAAAACAGCCCACACACTGTTAGTGTGGGCATTAGCCCTCCTAAAGAGAATGGAGACATCCTAATTCATGTTTCACCTTTAAAGCCATCAAGGTTTGCACTACAGCTGATTGGTTAACCTGGTTAGTTGCATGACAGAAACTAAACTGGCATCGACTTAGTGATGACTGATTTTTCATACTTGCTAGTTGCTGGTAGGGATGGGACGATTTTCGATGTTAACATAAATAAAAAACACTTTCAATAACTTAATCGTGGTGAATTTTCATTATCAGGATAAATGTGAATATTGTGTCCAGTCGCACCCAAAGAGACTGCTGGGTACAGCTGCAACAATTAATCAGCTAGGTGTCAACTATTAAATTAATCACCAAAGAAATGTCATTATTTAATTGATCTGAGTATTAAAAAATTCTCCGATTCCATCTTCTTATACATGTAAGTGAATGTTTTCAGATGTTTTTTTTGTCTCTTCTATGACAGTACACTGAATATCATTGTGTTATAGATAAAACAAGACATTAGATGACATCATCTTGGGCCTAAGGACACCCAAATTGACATTCTTTCCACCATTTTCTGACATATTTGAGACCCAACAACTAATTGACAACTTGAGAAATTAATCAACCAATCAATTACCAACAAAAATTATTGTTTTTTTCAGCCCTACAGCTGGGCATAACAATAAAAGAGACTGTAAGAACAGGTTGCATACTCTTCATCAATCATCAGCATATTTCATATTGAAAGAAATGATGCTGTTTCAAATAGCTGAAGCACCTGGCTTTTGAATATTGAGATGTGTATCCCAGTCTGTTTAAGGTCATTTTAGAGTTTTAAGCTTACTTTATGATTATCGGGCTGATATAGTGAATTGCAGTTATTTTGGCCAGGATGATCATGAGATGAATTTTTTATATCATGTGATGCCTAGTTTCTAGATTGTCAGATGTGAACGTTATAAACCAGATACAATCCATTACATGTTTCTGTTATTTACAAAGTAGAATGTCAAACATCTGTTTGCTCCAGCTTCTTAACTGTGAGGATTTAATGTTTTTGTCCGTTTTACATAGATTAAAAAAGTGTATATCTTTGGGTTTGGGACAAAACAAGCACTTTTTAGAAGTCATCTTGGACTTTGATTGGAACTTCTGTTATTTCTTGACATTTTATTGACTTAAAGATTAAACATAACATGAAAGCAGTTGGTTTAGGCAATACTGGATAATTGCACACATAGTCACATACGGTTTTAATGCATGTGTGTCAACAAAACCTTTAACTGTGCTGTGATATTACTGTAAATTTCCTGTTACAGTCTATTTAAAGTGTCTCTCTGATGCCTTATGGTATTTTTATATTTTGTTTTATCACTATAACATTCCTACTGGAAGCGGTTTACAGTATACTGGAGGTACTTTGTATCACCCTGAGTATTTATTGCAGCAAACAGTTTATCTCTCAACAATCATGCTCACTATAAATACAGAACTTATGAAGCCAGCAGCTCTCACTACAGCTGAGGAAACCAGGGCCTGTTGCTACTGCATCATCACTGTTTCAGTTTGGATTTCAACATTTGAACGGCGCAATAACTCAAAAGCCATTTGGACACATTTCCTGGTGGCTGCAGTAACATGGATCAAGAGTCAAGCTGCATCAATAATTCAACAATATTCCACATGCACAAAAGGCTAACTTACTGTGAGGCACCGGGAGCATGTAGGGCGAATATAAAGAGTTGTGCGACCTATAAAATGGAAAAAGGAGGGTGTTGGAGTACGGCAGGACAATGGGAGACTCCCAGGCCCCACCGGTCGCGTCCTGATGCCAAATTATCCAAATGCTCGCTCCTTTTCTTCCGCCTTTCCTTTTCCAAACGGGACGCCCTCGCAGTAAATGAATGGACGCACTCAAATTCCCAGCAGTCCTTCACCAGGGAGAAAATTCAAAACCCTCGGCCTACAATCAAACTGGACGCGAGTGTTCCCTCCATGCGCATCTCCCTCTGAACCATTTTGTCCTCTATAAACATTTACAAACACATCACTGTTCCCAAGACGCTTAAAAAACGCTCCACAGAGCTACGTGGCCTCGGTGAGAACAACAATGGGGCCGATGAGGGTCCTAAACTTCCCTGCGGTTTCAAAAAAAAAAAAGGCGACCATCGCGTCCCGTCGACTATTGTTTGGGGAAACCGGAGATCTCCGGCGCCCCAAATCCTCCCCTCTCCCTCCGCTGTTAGAGCAGCGCACATGCGCCCATAATCACCACCGGCAGCATTTCAAGACATTTTCCACACAAAAATACTACTTACTTATTCCAGATTGTCCATTCAGGTATTTTCTCACTTTCCACTTTCTTTCCACTCAGCCGTAGCACCGTGCGCCCCGCCTCCGCTCCACTTTGGCCCCTCCTCTGTTTCCCCCTGGGGGACAGAGCCTGTGAAACAGTGTGGTTCAGCCACAACGCATTTATTACCGCACACAGTGATGCTGCTCTGAGGAGAGAAGTGCACAGTATAATGTCACAAAGTAAGTGGGTCCCTTGGCTCATGAAACAGAGGAACAGTAATGAAGCTGCTGAAAAAATAACCCTCCAAAACCATCACCACTATCATCATCATCATCATCACTGAATGTTGTTTTTACAGGCTGACCTTTATGGAGCTGTAAAGAAACATTTATGTGTCCAGAGCAGCAACATTTAAAGACATTTTGATAGGAGAACCTCTTTACTAACCAAAGAAGTAGTCATTTTCCCTGTTACACTCCTGCAAAAGGCTTTTTAACTCATTTCTTTGATGGGATTGATGTTTTTCAATGATTTGGTGTCAGATTATTTAAGAGGCAAAGATTGATCCCGACTTTGATACATTATATGCAGTCTTTTTTCAGCTGGTTAAATCTCACTAAATGTGTCCATGTAATGACCTCAAGAGTGCTTTTACATTTCATCAAGATACTTGGGAGACTTTTTACATGTGTTTTTATGTTTTAACATCAAACAAAGGCCAATTTTACAACTGAAATAAATGTCAACTCTCCCTCCACAGCTATTTTCAGAATATATATAATTATTTTCTTTCCCAATGTTTCTACTACTCTACTATTTCAACTTTTATGTATCTCTGTAAGACACCTATGGCATGTCTGCCTGTTAATTTTTTTTATATATATTGTGAGTATATTTCAGTTCTCTGAGGAAAAATTTTAAACATAAAATGTATTTGACCTGAATAATGATTCGTATAATAATTTCTTACTGTAAGAACAAACCCAAGTGAGCACCACAAATTTAAACTTCTGGAAAAACAATGGATTGAAAAACAAAGTTAAATATGTTGTTTTTTCATGTCTTTGCTTCCCAACCTGAGGTTTGGGACCCACTCAGATAAATCGGAGCATTCACAAGGTTAATTTTGAGATAACACAAACATATTGTAGGTCTTCTACACAAACTTATATGTTGGTTTTTTTCTTTTACTGTTTATCTGATCTATTTAGAGAAATACTGGATATGGTAGTTTTCCATCTTCAAGGCTCTGAGAGTAGAAAACGCCCCCGATGAACTGCACACAGCTCATTGACGTATGACATTTAAGGGGTCAAAAGGTCAAAAGGCTGAGAACCACTGGTGTCATGTATCCGAAGCGAGACAATTGAGCTTTCTCTGCATGATTTAAGTGCTACACTGAAGTGACAAAAACATATGAACTGTGATTTTGGTACTCCAAACAACACACAATTCCCAGTATTTGTCCTCAGTTTACTATTTTACCTTTTACAATGACACATTTTTGGGAAACAAACCTTCTGCAGAGCACCACAAAAGAAATGACTGAGGGATTCCTTGTAGCACCTTCTCATCACACCTTGTGGATGATGACTCTTGAGATGCTTTGATAAAAGGCAGGTTTGCTAAAATGTGTTACCACAGAAAAAATGCTTAACCGAGGGCAGAGTATTTCATTAATTACATTTGCTGTGTTTTGTTTTGTTTGAGTGCCATTATTCCAGTCCATAACCCCTTCATTTATTACAGCAAGCTCTTTAGGCCAGAACAATAATTACACTTCAGCAGTTTGTCAACAAAGAAAGAAAAATTGGAAAAGAAGCAATGTTTATTTCTTCATCAAGGCATCACAATTGGTCATTGATTCCAGCCATTACATTACAACAAAATTAAAACCTTCTTGCGTGTTGTCACAAATTTTCAGAAGTTATCACTGAAAGAAACCTTGTGAAAAAGGTACGAACCAAAAAGAGTGCACAGCCAGAGTACCAGCGCATTTTTAGTGTCAAAACACAAGATTTTCTGACTGGATTTTTTTTTTTTTTTTTTAATTTTTGGCAGCTGATCGATATGAAATAAAGAGTTTGTCAGCTATGCCAGACTCCTTAGGAAATTCCTCTTCCTCCACACAAATATCACAATATGTGAAATTGCAGTGGGTCTACAACTACATACACTTGTAGTTATATGTGTACTGGGACTGAACAATATAAATATTTAGTATTGTTGTCAACATCCCAGGACCTAAAACTTATCAAAATACTTCACCACACATTTCCAGATTCTGCAAAACCTTAAATTTAACTATTTGTTCATTGACTCAAAAAGTGGTTTCTTCTTATTAGAACTGATTGATAAGTTAACTACATTGACAGAGAAGACAGCTACAGTATTGCACATACCATCGCAATCCTCATACAAAGTTCAGACACACACTCTCACTCAAAATTGTCCATACACACTGAATCCCACAGTCAATTGCCCACACACTCAGTCACATTTACATATTCACAATCACACACACACACGCTCAAAATAATGCTCAATGTTTAGTGCCTATCCCATGACACAGTAAACAAAACATTCTTTGACAATAAAAAGGGAAAAAAAACCTAAAATAAAAGAAATATAAACATCTTTTCCACTGACAGGGCCTGCTGGTGCCTGACCAGTGTTTTCTGACCCTGATGAGTCCAGATCCATCCAGGCCAATCCAGTCCGGTCCAGTCCTCATGTCACGCCTCACCTGAGGGAGTCCATAAACATGGAGTTGTCGTCGAAGTCTTAAAATACCCCCCTCCCCTCTGCTGCTGTGTCTAACCTGTCTATGTACCTACTTGTGGTGTGTTTTAAAGAAAAGACCCTGTCCATGTCTGGTTGGGATAGAAGTAGTAGTTGTGGTAGTAGTAGTAGAAGTAGTGGTGGTGGTGGTGGTGGTCGAGGGCCAGCATTGCCGCAGTCTGGATCAGTAGGTGGCGTTGGCGGGCTCCCGCCCCGAGCTGAAGAGTATGTCAGCCTTTGAGCTCATGATGTATGTCACCAGCAGGGATGTTAGCAGCACGCCAACGCCCACGCCCAGCGTCAGCATCTGGAGGAGTCAAATAAACACTTAGCCCTTGGTGAAAACTTATGTGGAAACTTTAAAGGACCATACGGTGGGTTTGCACGATAATGTTGATGGTTTCTATAAACCTATCAGAAACGATTGCACTGATTTGTTGTGAGCTGTACATTCAAAACAATGACCTGAAAGACGCTAAAATATAGGTAATACTATGTAGAGCTGAGGGGAGCTGCGGGTTGGGTGATCGTTCAAATAATTAGTACTTCTCACATGTAATGGAAATTATTCATATAACTGAGTATTCATTTCACACATTACTAGCATAGAAATGTTAGATAAGTGCAGCTTTAAAGTCACCACGTCCAGAATTTTAACATATCTGACTTTGGCGCCCCCTCTGGTAGTCTCAGAAGTTACATAATGGCAGACAAAGATGCATGCTGCTACACTAAAACAGGCTGAAAACAAGCACGCCAGTTGTTTTTTTTACCAGACCTGTCTCATTTTTCCAAAAAGGTATTCCATTAGAATCATTTAGAGGATAAAAATTTGACGCACTGTGGCTTTAAATGAAAACCTGACAGTGAGGTGGAGAGTTTTGTTTCATTTCAGTATGATGTGTTAAACGAACTTGCAGAGACTTGAACCTTGTTCAAGATGGGTGATCCATCACTGTCAGCATTAAATCTTCTTTGTTTGTGTTATTACTTATTGCTGGCATTTTGGAAATGCTACTTGTTAGTCTGACTGTGGAAAGTGCTGAATTCACAAACGGTACTGACAGAAAATTGAAGTTAGAAGCCAGACAATAAGCAAACATTTTGTGAGATGGATAAGGTATATTTGGTCACTGTCATATTGAAAAGGGTTTCTTTTTGGCACCCAGTTTTCTCTTCACCCTGACAAGACAGATTCCTTTCAACAGTCCCTGCTATCCACCATCTGTTGTGTGACAGTACAACAACAAACAGGGACAAGATATTCAGTATGATGGATCACCTTTATCACGCAGGTTTCAAGTCTCTGCAAGTTCATTTTTCATTTTTCATCCTGCTAAAATGAAGAAAAACAAAAAGCTGCCTAGAAAGTAGGAACTCTCAAAACTGGTCAGTGATGATCAACTGATCATTTATCCTTCCTGCTCTGTCCACTACCTGCTCTAGGAAAGAACGATGTGTGCCAGCGTTCCACCTTACAGGCTTCCTACACTACGTAATTAACCAATATTCCATTAGAAGAAATCACAGAAAATTAGCTAAGTATAATTGTGAGCTAAATCTGCATTAGCTGTTTTTGATTCTGAGGAGTGAAGGGAAAGTTTACCTCGAGTTCGTGACTCGCCACCAGGAATATGCGTCCTTTGATGGACTTCCACCGGGATTCTGTCCACGTTGAATAATTTTTGGAGGTAAACTCCCGCAGCTCAAAAGCTGGGGACAGCGCTTTGGTGAGACGAACTGTGGAGCGCACGCAGAAAGCTTCCCTCTTTGTGCTGTTGGGGGGCGCAACACCTTGAACCCACGTGTAGACGTACATCTGAGGGAGGAAAAATACAGGACAAAGGTAAACAGATGTTGTAGTCCCAAGTGAATTCCTACTGGTCTCAGTGTCTCAAATCTTAAGACATGCTGTTTTGAAGAGTGTAGAAAGTCTGCTTTAGGCCTTACATGTTTGCTCTCTTTGTCGTTCTCATCCTCTCTCTGGTTCTGGCAGTCTTCCTTGGTGATGTTGACGGTGCTGCCAGTCAGGTTGGCCAGCAGGTGCTGGACCAGAAGGGTCGGTACGCTGGATTGCTGGGTCACGCCGACGTAAAAGTTCGTGGGCTTGTCAGCTGATAGACAGAAAAAATAAAGTCTTGTGTCTGGAAATAATGTAGCTGTCAAATATTTACCTCTGGACAAGCAGAGGATCCACCAAAGCAAATTCAGGTAGCTGAATGGCTATAAGGCTTCATTAATACAAGCAAGCAAGAGTAAATATACACATATAAGTGGTGATATTTATCATTTCCCCCAGTGGCTTCAAAAGAAAACATATTCAATTATTTTCTGTCCATCAAATACAAAATTAAAAAAGGATTAGCTTGTATCCCAACTTACTCAGATGGCTCATGAGGTCAGAGGGGACTAGTTGCTGGAACCAGGAGTTATTTGACCGAACGAGGAAACCGTACAGCATCCGGGTCACCTGAGGGAGAGAAAACAGTTAGAAGAAGACATTTCTGCTCAGCTGCACACAAAAATGCAAAAAAAGCAAAATGTAAAAGAGGAAAATAAAAACAAACACAAAGAGAATAAAAGGATCAAAAAAGGTTACGTGTCATGAGAGGGTAAGGGCCCTGACACGGCAAGCGGGCAGTCCGTTTTCAGTTATTGATGGGCCGTCAGTGAGCATCTGTCCCCTTGTTTTTGCGGTGTGTACCGCATGGTTGGCACAAGTTGGCCCTTGTCAGCTTTTTTTTGATTGATTCAGCATGGTGAATCGGCGTTGGAGCTGGTGGAGCCTGTTGGTGTTGGTGAACTATTCTGACAGTCTTCCAGTTTTCCTTTCTGAATAATGAATTCAGACTACCGCTGCCTGCTGCTATGGAGAGTTATTTCCTCTCGCGCAGACACAGAACATATGCACTAGTTGGCCCTTGGCTGAAGTCTTTGCGACATGTTCAGGTGCAACTTTTTGGTTGAGACACAGGTGATGTAAGGTGACACAACAGTCTCTGTCACCACTAGTTCCTTGTTGCTGGTTTGGTTGGCAGTAAGGTGAGGGCTCAACAATAAAAACAGGGTGTTTGCAGATTAATCAACCCCTAAGTTACAGACATTCTTAGGGATAATAATTTGGAACATTAACACCAATGTTGTTGCAAGAAAATTACATAAATTTTTGATACTGTATGTCAAAAGATAATGTGCATTAGTGTCTTAAGTTCTCAATGTAAGTGAATGAAGTAACAGCAACCTCTAAACTTAAATTCAGATATAAAACGCTATCTTCAAGCTATTAAAGACCTTGACTTTAAATAAAATAACTACAGACATTTTAAGACTTTTCTCGGTTTTGCAATCTTTCATGTAGAGCAGTTGAGTGGAGCAGATAAGCGAGGGACAAAGTACGGAGCTATTCAGGTGGAGAAAGGCTGTGGAGAAGGGACAGATACAGTATATACTGTAGAAACAGTGAACTTGCAGATTAGATAGCTGGAGAGTTTGAAACATATTTTACTAACTCCGAAATGAAATCTTACTGTTTGAGGGTCTGCGTTGATGCTGTTCAGCTGGGCTGCAGCTCCTCCAGCTTGAATGTACAAAGCCCGGGCGACTAAGGTGGCCACTTCAGTCAGAGCCTGAACGATGCACGAAGAGAAATGCAGAAAAAACTTTATTAGTTGCTTCCCAACAACATCCGTGTGAATTTCTCAACAGTAAATTATACAGTTGCAACAAGAAGACAGCTTAAATACTACCAGACTAGTTTTGACTTGTCCCAATAGAACTGACTGAGTCAGTGAACAGTGAGAAAGGGTTTAAATGATGACACAACTACCTGCTACTCACAACGCCTAAACACAGAAAACTAAGATAAAATGAGTATAACTAGTTTTTTTAGAATGAAGAATCGATCTGCAACAACATGACCCATCACTTACATCTACTATACTGTATTTTATTTATACTGTACTGCTCTTGGTTGAACATTTAAAAAGAAATGTTATGTTTCCTAAACAGCTGCTATTACTTTTCACCACCAAAATCAGTTGCAGAAGAAAGACAAACAGCAGTCCTGAACATGGACATACATAATCTGATATAGGAGGCTTCATGTGAATATCAGAGCAAATTAGAAAACTTCAGCTGTCTAGTTGAAATTATATCTGATCAACCACAGGAAGTGCAGCAGAAGGTGGGGACTGGCTTTGCAAAGCTGATTAAAGAGCACATGATGATTAACAGCAATACCTTAGCAGTGTCAGTGAGAAACTCCAGCTGCTCCTCCGGTGACAGATTTGAAGGGTAAGATACGTTAAGGTACTCGGCATTATCATACATACTCTCATAGAACCTGCACACAGAACAGGAAAAATAAATCAACAAAACATGCCAACTCCTTGAGGCGATGCAGATACTATGATTCTAATTAAACGTGACTGTGTGTAATGATAGGGAATCACCTGTTGGTGAAAGCAGACTGGTGATCCTCGATAACAATCCCAGGGATTGGCCGAGCTCGTAGGAAACGCTGGAAGGATGAGGGCGGGAGCGGCTGAGAGACACTGGGCTCGTTCAGTGAGACGTTTAAACCTGTGGCAGCCAACTGCAAGTTCTCTATGAGCGTCCTCACCTGAGAGAGATCATTCACGGAAATTAAAAATTAAATGTTATACATACAATAGGGCTACATTTTTTTTATCGCTGTTCTGCTTCAATATCCAAGTCTACTGTACTCATTTTTATCTAATATTTGAATTCAGAGTTTTACAGTTAATCAACTTAGAAATCTGTGGACTCAGCCTCGCACAATCTGAAATCCTTTTTTTGGTTGAATTTATAATTCAACAATACACTTTTGTATTTAGTATTTACTATATGTTGAATACAGTATCTCTAGTTTTATTTTTATGCTTCTTATTGTTCACAGTACATTCTTACAATTTTTATAGTACTCTTGTTTTAATCAGCCTCTCTAATCTATTTCCCCGTATTGGATTTGGTTTAATAAATCATTCAGAAGCTCAGGCACTTCAAACGGTACATTTAAAAAGGTACATTTAGATACATTATGCTATCAATTTTAATTTTCCCCCATAGGAACCATTGTTGATGTCTTGTGGTGATGGAGTAGCAAGGTATGAGGAGGAGGCTTTGAATATAGACGGATACAAACCTCGTCATTGACACTGCTGTTCTTCCTTGACACGGGATCAGAGTGAAGCCACACCCTGGAGTCAGCACGAAGTCCCACCTGAAGTGAACAGATTACATTTGTTGACATACTGCACACAACACAGACAGTGTTGGGGGTTACTGATGACTGAGTACATGCCCTTCACTGTAATTTGTAACAGATTATATTAGATTACTCAAACTAAGTGACATATTCTAAATACTTTGAATTGCTTTGGAGTACTTCAAAATCATCCTACTGAGCTCATTTGTCTGGGTCTTACAATTCCATGCCAAAAACACAGGGCAGTGTCCTGGCTATGCATTTCCTGGCAATTGTTGTGTGCTTGGTGCAATACAGCGTGCACAAATTGTTTAACTTTTTAAAAAACAATTTGTTTTGGGCAATGTGTGCCTCATATGAATTTTAGATCAAGTTAAACAAAAACAAAAGTAATCCCTACAAGTAATGTATTGTAAAGACAGTAACTGTGTTCAGAAAACCACCAATTCCAAATGTGATAGAATACAATTACTCATATTTTGTTACTTGTAATCCATTACTCCAAAACTCTGCATATTAACATAAACATGATGTACATTTTATGACATTAAACTGATAAAAAGGTCAAGCACATGATATTCTTTACTGATTTTGTTCACAGCAGTAACAAACAATATCAGATGCAGCTGTAATTATTTTTGGAATCAACATGTTTGACATAATTAACAGATTGTTTAGAATGTAGTAATAATATAAAACATATTTTTTTATAGTTAAATATGGTTTCATGAGTCATGCTTGACAGGCATTCGTTTAATTAATTTAACCGTTTACAGATTTGCTCAGATGTATTCTAATTTAAATAAAATTTTGAACTACATTGTTTTGGTATCTGCAAACTGGTATATGAAATTTGGGTATAGCATCGCTGCTAGTATTGGAAAAAATTACAAGCAGCACCTTGCTTTGCATAAGAAACATTTTTAAAAAATGTTTCTTTAACTATTCCCTTAAAATCTGATGGCTGTGCGGGTTGATACAATCACAACACGGTAGTTTACTCGGAAAGTCTACCATACACACCTGTCCTATCTCCAGCACTGAGTGAACATTGTCCAGGTCCACAGCAAAGTTTTTGTTCTCCATATCATACACCATCCTCGAGCTGCCAATGTAGTCGAAGGTTTCCTGGAGTCAAACGGTTAAATATGAGTGAGGCTGGCAGGACATTAAAGCTGGTATGTTTGTCAAGCACAGTGGTGCATACAGTGATGAGGTAATAACTGACCCCTTGAAAGAAGGTATAGAAGATGGTGCGGTTAGGTGGGGCCTCCTGGGTGGCATTTCGCAGAGCGTGAGCGGCTGCCAGCAGAGTGACAAACCCTGAGACTCCACTCTCTACTCCTGGAGCAACTTCAAAGAAAAAGGACCTGCTGTCCAGCTGCAGAGGGGAGGAGAAGGAGGTCCATCAAGCATACATTGTATCTAGGTAAGCAGTTCAACTTGTAATGATCTATTTTTAAATCACAGCATAAATCAAAATGTGACCTCAGTTATGAGGAAATGCAGCCAGACTTCTGCTTTACCGACAATAAGTAATCTGCTCGGTTTTTTTTCCTCTAATGATTGATTCGTTTTGTTTTGTCTGACCCACAGCCGAAAAACTAAATATACACAATTTACAATGATGTTAAATAGCTGATTTTTTTGCTCTTTTGTTCTCATAGCTCTTGCTCTCAACAACATAAAGCAGGAAAAATATTTACACAAGAAGTAAAGCACAGAAATAATGCCAGTAACACAAACTGTAACGGTTACATCACATGGCATACAACACAAAGCAGGGTAATGTTAGATTGGACTTGGTTTTAATACTGGAAGGCTTTCAAAGTGAGTGAGATCACTGCCGATACTAGCTGAAGAAATTTCAGCGGTGTTCATGAACTGACATGCTAATACCAAACAAATATTGTACTGTTAGTGAAATACCGGTACAGGACTATTTCATCCTTTTTTTTAGGACTCTTTTCTGTAACTCACCCTGGCTGCTGCTATGACCACACTCTCCCACATCTTGTGGCCCTTGGCTGTGTTGTTGACAGGTCTGGTGGAGGCCCACACATTATAGTCACCCAGTGGGTCACAAACAATCTCTAAAGGGAGACACAGAAGAAGAACCAATATGGAATTAGATAGATAGCTAGATAGATAGATAGATAGATAGATAGATAGATAGATAGATAGATAGATAGATAGAATACAACAGTGCAAAGAGGCAGATAGGAACAATAAGTTACATAAATAATAAAAGACAGCACATCTTATAAAATACTGTAGTAGCATTCCCTGATGCAGTCAATTTGTGAATAAAGGACTTCATTCATCTGTTCTGGCTGGTTCTTGGGACCATAAATTGACAGCCAGACGGGATCAGCTCAAATACTTAGTGTAATGGATGTGAGGTATCTGCAATTATATGGTTGGCCTCTTGCGTACAGTACTATTAAATATATTGCAGGGTTGTTTCTATGACGTGCCAATCACCTTCCCTGCAATGGTTACAATCTTAGAGGGCTTGTTTTTGCTCTTTGCACCCAGGGTGCCGTACCATTATGGTGTGTTAAATGATAAAATGCTTTCAACCAGGCCTCTGTATGCCATTTCAAGTACGTGTTAGCTAACCCCAAAGCTCCTCAGCATCCTAATAAAAACAAGTGCTGATTGGCATTCTTAAAATGCTCTCTGAGTTTTCATTAAAAGCTAGGGTCTGATCAATAATTGTGCCCAAATACTAAAAATGTTAAACTTTTTCCACAGGCAAGATATCGAGTATGACAGCAGGATTAAAGTACCCCCGTTTATACATGGCATTATCTTTTAGGAAAAAAACAACAAGAGCCATATCAAGAGCTACATCATATTTATACAGCTTGACATTACTGCTGTGGGCGGTGATACTATTTGTATAAATGCAAAACAGCAGTGGTTACAGCACGCAAAAAGTCGTTCTAATGGAGTGTCAATTTGCATAGTATTAAGAGCAGCGTTAAGATCAATAAAATGGTTATTTGGTGTCTCAAAAATGGTTATTTTTGTCTCAGAAAGTTGAATAGGTTCATAGCTATCTATCTGCTTGCAGATACTACTGCAGCCTATTCTCTGGTTCCATCATACCTCCCATATTAAATGTTGAGATCTTAAACAAAGTCATCCCAGTCTGCAGTATTCACGCTTTAACCATTGACTATTTCCCAGTATTTAAATAGACTGGATTTATTCATGCTGTGTGAATACCTGGGCTGATGCTAAAATTGATGTCATTTCTCCTCATGCAGGTGGCTGTGTCGGTGACTGCAGACATGTGGGAGTAGAGCTGCATGGCACACAGCGGGTACTGAGGGTTGCTGCCGTTCACAGGGCGATTGTGGTCCATGTAACACTGCAAATGGAGAAAATCATACATGGAAATCTCTTCGTGTGTGTTTTTTTTTTTTTTAACAGACACAGAAACCACAATCAAAATATGGTATTTTAACAAACCTTAAATACCTTTCAATCCTAAGAACAAGTTGGAACATGTACAATTGGGCCTGGTGCTCTTGCTCAGGGGCTCACTGGCAGGTTTGGGCACAGGAATACTCTAACTACCACGTCTGGGACTTAATTTATCACTCTGACAATTGGGGATCAAACGTGAAACTGTTTACAGAACAGTTTCCCTCGTCTACCCTGCCATCTTACCTGAAACAGGAAGCACCTGCAAAGTTTTAAACTCACAGAAAGAAACTGTGACATAAATTTACTCTCTCGACAAAGCCACTGAAATGTTTCAGAAAGCACTAAAACCGTGTCCTTCACAGAGCAGTACAAAGAGTTAACAGGCATGTTTAAATCTTAACTCCACCATTATCAGCAAGCTCAAACTGAAAGCTGAGATAAAAATAGAGTCTCGCGGGTCATGTTGAGCTCAGCAACGTCAGCTCTATTGTATGAAAACATAAGGCCCGTTGAGGGGGACGATCATATGCACACTTGCACAGCATCAGAAGCAGATGTAATATGATCTGCCTGTTTTTGCCACATACAATTATGGAAAAGCAGCTAATGATTTGTGGGTTCTGACAAATCGTCTCAACATAATGTGCTACAACATGTCAGCTTTAGAGAGGAGATAATCTTAAATGCTGCTGAAGAAGCCTCACTGGCATCATGCCTAATCTTAATATCCACAACCTCAAATGGAACACGTTCAGATTAGATTTGATTGTAACTGTGCTGTTTGTAAAGGATTTCTCTCTCAAACACCAGAGGCAAATGGAGAACAAATAGACTGTCATTTTGTGACAGCAACTGTAAGAACAAAGTGATTACACCAAAGGGACTAACAGGAAAAAACATCTTTTTTTTTGGCAAACTTCACTGTCACATTACCTGTCGTATGACCTGAGTGTCATTGTCTTCTTTCAGAGAGAAGATGGGGAAGTCGTACTCCTCATAGGACAGGCCGTTTCCCAAAGGGTTCCACATAGTGACGTTACAATGTGCCATGGCTGGATCGTAGCTCTCTGTATACACACCTGAGGGAAATACGCAGAGTGCAGTCAGCAGCCGTAACATTAAGCAGGTGCTCATGAAGTGTGTACTGCATGAGCTGATTCCTTTAACATCGTGTAAATAATGTGAAGTTACAGATGGTCTTGGTATCCATCTCCCTGATTTCTACACGTGACCTGCTTGACAAATGTAATCAGTTATCACTGGATATTTTTTTTTTTTTACATTAATCAGGATTTTTTCATATTGATCTGTCTCAAAACAGCTGATGATGCAATCCCATTTATTTTCTCTTTAAACAATCTATTTGGAATGTTTCCCAGGCTTGGATGGGCATGAAATTGATCCGTCAGCACAACTGCATTAGAAAATACCTGATTCTCTGATGGCACAAGCCTGTGTGTATAAAAACTTAAGGGGGGAAGGTAACTATGATTCCCAATTGGATTTCAGCAAGAAACATCCAATCAATATGCTTAAAATTCTTATACAATCTACAGCTTAAATCAACTCAGTATTGGATTCTGGGTTAATTTAGCAACTATAGTGCCGAATTTTGTTCAAAATGAAACCAACAACGCATTTTGAATATGCTACAGGTCTGACTGACTTCTTCTCTGTAGCAATGGTGGCAGAAGTTTATGGGTATTGTAGTATTTAGGGCCATCCACCAAGCTGACGAACATGACATGATGTCTTAGAAATTAAACTGAAATCATTAAAACTGACAGTCATCACATAAACCTGCAGCATTTTTAAATTAAATCATTAAAAAGGAAAATTTTAAATGGGAATACAGACCTGGAAAAACCCTTCCGGAACATTATATAATAACCAAACATTAAGTTCGGCTTTAGGTATTGTACTGTTTATCTAAGGTTATTCTTGACCAGTTAAAAAAGTTAATTCAAGTCACACATGCATGCTGATGAGAAATTAAATCTGTGTTATGAGGTCACACATGACTATATGGTGACACTACGATGTTGCAGAAACAGTTCACACAGCATGAAAACTGAACTCACTTCAGCTTGTATTTATGTGCTGTTCCCTCTAAAGATCATACGACTACAATTCATTTCTTTAACTGGTGTAATACTAAGGGACAAGTCTCAGCAGGCAAACCCTCACTCACCTGTGTTCTCGTTGGGGCAGGTGGTGTGTGGAGAGAAGCCCTCAAGCGGGTTGGTGTTTGGCGCCACAACAGCGACGCCAGCCACCCTGCCGGAGCCGTTTTTCAACTTCATCATGATGGCTCTGATGAACAGACAGACGGCACGGGGCAGTGGAAACGATACAGGTACAAATACAGGTCAGACATGGGTTTGAAATGTGGTTCAAGTGTCTTCCCTCAGGGTTAAACTAAAATTTCCCATTTTAACTGTAATGCAGATCTCTGCTACTGGCAGCTTATGACTAATTTGAGTTTTACTGCCACGTCCTGATGTTTTAACGTCTCCCACATCTGCTACTCTAAATAGAAAAAATGTTACATACCTGAAAGAAATACTGAGGGCTTAGTAACTACTAGCACTTAGTTTTACTATTATTTAACACATATATCTGTTTTGAACAGCAATAAACAATCTTGATTTCTAACACAGTAACACAATGCAGTATTCCCTGACCCTTACTCTCATTAGGAACACTGTAGGTACTCCCTCTGCAAGGTGAGACATGTTAACTGTACCTGTTGAAGAGCTGCGACTCCAGGATAACCAGATAAGGTGGATTGGGCCCAGTGCGCAGGACCCAGTCCAAGTTTTCCTCCGACTCGAGCACATGGAGCACGCCCACATTACCTGACAAATGGGCTGAAGTCCGAGAGAGGAAATTAAATATCAGCATCTGTGATATGAGGTACAACAGCTGTGCTAGATAAAAATGTCCTTAAAGCTTATTTGACCACTGTGTGTGTCCACCAGACCTGTTCTCTAATAGCCTAAAGGTTCTAGGATGAAACGTTTTGATGCAGCAAAGAGAAAACTGCTGCCGCTGCTGCTGCTGCTGCTTTTGAAGTTAGACAACACTACCATCTAACAGCTTCCGGTAGTAAGATATTAATCACAGAAAATGTCTAGTTCATCTGCAACTTCTGCGCTTTCATCCACTTCTGAAATTCAGTGCCGACCCTCAAAAATCTTTGAAAACACTGTTTTCAGTAGACTGTGTAGTAGGCATTTTACTCACAAGTACAAACAAACAAAAAAACAAGTGAAAGAAAGACACTCAAAGGCCAAAAGCATACACACTCTACAGTTAAGATGTACAAACTGTAACAAGTATTTCTACTTGTAATGAGTGTCCCAAATGCTTGTTGGACTCTCATGACAAATGCTTAGCATCACTTTAATCTATTGCTTTACTCACACTGGCAGCCTATTTGATGAGTTGCATTGAGCAGTCGCACACACGGGACAGTGTTATTGAGATGCACATAGATTTTCTTTTCCACTGAATTACAGCTGACACCTGCAAAGGAAAAAGCTCTTTAACAATTGCAACAAGGAGAGCAATATAACAGCAGGTAACTTATAGCTTTTATCAAGACTACATAATGAAGAAAAAAAAATCGCTGTCACAGATGAGTGTGTTTAAAGTGATCTGAGAAGCTAAAATGAAAGTCACACCCTTTAACTCTCACAGGCAAAAGTACATTTCTAATTTTAGACTTGAGACCACATCTCTTTTGAATAGATAATCTGCATAAAGGCAGCTGACGTTTTCACTTTGAAGAAAATCACAAGCAGGTGCTTTCAAAATGGTGGCAATGTAACTCAGACAAGTATACTTACTTTGTGAACCCAGTGCCCATTGCGCTTATTTCAAGACACTGGTATGACTTTCATCCAACAGGCCAACATTCAGCGTTTTCAAAACAATTTGCCCTCCTCGGCTTTTTACACCTGTTGGTCCCAAACCTTTCCCACAAAGTCGTAGTAACGTTAAAGCAACGTTTAACCCCGTTTTAATTAACACATAGAGCTATTTTGGTGAGTCACCTGTATGCCGAATTTACCAGGGCACCCTGAATACGTGAAAGTCACTTCATTTGTGCTTCACTTGCTTTGAGATTTTTGTGATAACCAAATTACCATTAAACAACTAAAGATTGTTGTGTAATTTGGCATGACGTTCAAGCATTTAATCCCTCTAGCTCCGGGCGGCCGCGGCAGGGGAATCACGAGCAGTCACGCTGATGCTGGGTCGTTCATATCAAGAGGGCAGACTCAATATGTGACTGTCTCAAGAGAAAAGTCATCAAAATGATTTAATAAAAAGACACCTAGCTTAGTTTCTCAACCTTCAATTTATGGAGATGGGTTACGGATTGCGGCAGCGCTGAACCTCATTGTAAAACTTGTATTAAAAAACCCGGCAATCGAGAATGAAGCCGAACAGGGTAGCTTTTGCTAACGCTAACTAACCTAGCATTCGGCTAGCTCCGAGCACAAAGAAGTACAAAAAGCTAACCGCCTGATAAAGAAACACACTCCGCTCATTAACAGATACGTACATGTGTAAAGTGAGCACTGTTAGATTACAACTCACCGACGAAAAACCAACAAACAAGCAAATTAACGATCCATTTGTTCGACAGCAAATCCATCTTCCTGGTTTGAAAAGCAGAACACAACAGTAGGTGTTGACCTGGATAACGTCCGGGTTCCGCTGTTTGGTTCCGCTCCCGTGGAAGGAGACGGACTCATTCAAAATGGCAGCTCTGGATCACTGCAACGAGAGTAGTCAAGTTTTCTGTTTTGTTTTTTTTTTTTAATTAGCTCGGGGTCAGGTGAAACATACGATAAAGTAATATACTTGTGTCTCTCATTTCAACACTTTGCCACCATGTTTTTATTAAAGGGAACAACTGCCAACTAAGGAATGAGTCAACTCTGTACTTCTTACTTCCCTCATGTGACGTAATATTCTGAAACCACTTTTATATATGCAATAAAACTATCATCCTTCAGTAACACTGGCCATAGGTCTGTGCCCACATACCACATCAAAAACAAAGCACACCCACTGCATTTCCGTTGATAGAAGCATTTTTATTTTCATTTCCTCGCAGATACACAAATCAGTGCTGCTCACTTTTATTTATTCATCCCATACAAGTCAGAAAAGACATAACAGGTTTACAGCTCTAATAAAGCCACAGCACAGAGGGGGCATTGCAGAAGTTACAAGAAATAGTTTTTGCAGAACAGGTGATGCATGAAATAAGAGTTAAAAGGAATAAAGAGGTTTAATATCAGTGATCAAACACACATATCTATTTTATTTCTCATGTCAATAACTGTATTATTTCCTCAGAGTAAGTGTTGATTTATTTGTCTTTTTCTTCTCCACGTCCTCTTAGCGGAACTGAAGGGGACTGACGCGCAGACCGATCACATCCTTACCGATCTCTGTCACCTAAAAAATAAGGTGAAATTAAAGGTTAGAGGTTGCAAGGAGTAAACAATGAACAAGATAATCTCACTAATTGCTGCAGTGACAGCAGAGACACAGACACTTTAATATTTTAATACTTTATTGTATTTCAGGCTGTTCTTGTGTGTCCACATCATTGTCTCTTTTTTTCTTTATGCAGAGAAATAAGTCTCAATATTTGTGCTTTTCTGACCAACAATTAAAAACAAGATTTACAAATGTGTATTACAATTTGTTAAAGGCGTTCACAAATGCGTTGTCCTTATCCACAGATACCACACAGGGAATAAATAAATATCAGTATTCAGCTTATGTGATTAAATTAATTAACTCTGTAAAATTTGCTTTTAAAGTGTGTACTTATTATTATTATTTAAACTATTCTCTCTATATACCATTGTGGCTCTGATGGTCTATTACTTTAAAGAGCTCTTTAGGTTGACAGCAGTTGCACATGGCTGTCCCTAGTCTTGACCTACCTGTGTGACCCTGCAGATTTGGCCTTTGTAAGTAGGACAGTAGCAGGCTCCAGACAGAGGGCACTTCTCAACAGGGCGTCCACGGTACAGAGGGACGAAGGAGGCAGCGCACAGGTCGAATGGATTGTGGGGGTCGTAGTTCAACTGGTGGGCATCTGTGAGGGTCTTCTCACAGGCTGCCAAAATCTTGCGGGTCTGAACAGCAGGAAGAGATTTAACATGATGGTAAGAGATGATAAAACAGTATAGCTGTGACATATTAAAACTGAAAACACTAAATGAAGCTGTGGATATCACATAACTGACCTGCTGTGCAACATCTGGCTTCGGCCCCAGCTCGAGCAGGCGTCGAGCGAAGCCTGCAGCTGTCTTGAAGTTACGCAGTTTGAAGAAGAGGTTCAGAGCGGTGCGCAGCACCAGCACCATATGGACTGGCTGGAGATTACAGTGAGTGAAATACGCAGCCATCTGTAGGGAAAAGACACGCACAGAGGAATATTACGCTTAGGAATGAAATAGAAATATGAAAAAATTATCACCTGGACGACATCTTGGTAGATTTTGTCGATTGTCAGTCTACAACCACAGAAAGCCAGATATTTACCTCACACAGCCTTTTCTGCTGGTCCAATGTGTCTTTAGGTAACTTCTTCCTCTCTGTCTCCATGGTCAGACCCACTATGTACTCCCTACAAATTGTTATCAGCTGCTGAGCCTGCAACACACACACACATCCCAGTCACAACCGACATATTTAATACTGTCAAACTTCTAAAAATATTTATGTATATATGCCAAATAGGCAACTTGCAACATGGGTTTGCATGACAAATTATCATGGCTGTGATTATCTGCTCATTTGGTGCTCACCTCTGCAATCTCCTGCTTGTTATCAACCACCAGCAGAGGTACAGACAACAGGATGACTCTGAAGCGTTCGACAGCTTCTTCAAACCGCCCGGATGTAGTCAGCTGGTAGCACTGCTGCAGGCGGGCAATAAGGTCGGAGAGGCGCAGGCCCACAGCAGGCAGCCCTTGCTTTGCGCCACAGTCCTAGAAAATTAAAATATTTGCATATTAACATTTTCTAACAGTGATTAGAGACAGAAAAGTAGGACTAGAACACACTGTGAATCTTCAGCTGTACCTTCCAGTTTCTCTGGGGATGGCCACGCAGGCAGGGCAGGGAAGGCAGCCCCAGGTAACAGGTGCGGCCTCTGGACAGTGTCTGCATGAACAGTGACTTGTAGGGGTCGAAGTTTACAACTCCTACCTGGTCGTGGAGCAACTGTGGTACAAAAAGGAGAACAGTAAATGCTTGTATAATGCTAGAATTAACATTACAACATTCAACATATTCAGTCTATGATTATTAAAAAATAAATAAAACATTAAAAAAACCACGCAGGAAATCAAAATCACATTGTATACATACTCTCATGGCAGTTTCGAAAGAGCCAGCCAGGATGTGATCGACTGGCAGCTGAGAGTTGTTGCACCACATCTGCGTGGGACTCATGCCCTTGGTAGGTGGGACAAAGAAGCCATCTTCTGCTCCTCCACCTGCACCAGCTGGCATGTCCTGATGGAAGGGAGACAGATAATGTAATTAGAAATTTACTGTTATGTTGTAGCAGAGCACAAAAGTAACTTGTCAGTGCAACATTTAGCTACAGCACTGAGGGGATTTGGAAGATCAGTGGCCTGTTTCACGTCTCTTAGGATCAACACTGCTCTTGTGTCTAATGGTATTCCTGTTCTATTGGTGGTCAGATTTGCAATGATGTAGCTCCTCTCACCAACTCTGGAGGAAGGTCCAGGTCTTCCTCCACCTCCCAGCCTCCTCCCTCCTCTTTGATTCCCCCTTCTTCCCCAAATCCTTCCTGAGCATCCATGAAGCCATCTGAGAGACAGAGAAAGATGGGAAAAGATAAATATCAATTTATACAACAATGTCATATAGATGATGTGAACCAATGCTCCCAATGAAAGGTCAGTTTTAAAATATTGTTTAAGTTACACTGAATTTACCTTCATCCAGCTGCAGCTCGGCATCGTCTCCCCAGCCCTCACCTCCTGGGGCGTCCATGTCCAGGTCGGCAGCCATCTGACCTGCCTTACCTACAACAGAAAAAACACTGCTCTCACTCTGCTGCAGGTTTTTCACCACTTATAAAAGTCATTTATTTCATTTTTTCCAACACTTGGAAAACACTTCTCACTGGTACACTCTTTATATATTGGTATGTATATAGACTATATGCATTGTGATTAAATAAAGTTTTTGTATTGTGCATCTGTCAGGACTGATGACTCACCCTTCGCCGCAATAGCTCCCTCAAAGAAGCCCTTTGATACAGTGAGCAGAGGCCAATTGGTGTCCAGAGGATTGATGGGTGGAGGAGGCTGCAGCAGCTGTGCATTGGGATCAACCTCTGGCACCTACAAGACATCAGATCCACCATTACTTTAATCAAAACATAATGAACGCTTGTGTTTCAGACTGCATGTTATGGTTGTCTATGTTGTGTGTATGAAGGTACACAGAATGTTTTTTTCTTAACACACCGTCTCCTTTTCTGGGTCAAAGGTCTCCTTTAGTGCCTCAGCCTCTTCATCCAGCCCATGAGTGGCTGCAGTCAGATAAGCTAGAGACTCTGGAAACATGCACACAAATAGTTATACACGTTGGCCTTTTGTTACATTGCTTACAATTAAAACAACAACACTGTTTTGGTAAGAACAATTGTGATGTGGTAGAAATAAAGAGGATTTAATCTGAGTATTTCTCACATTTTATTAAAAAGAAATAAGCCCAAAAAAAGTCAAGCTGGCAAAACAGAGAAAATATAAATGAATATATGATGCAGGTTGACGCTTGAACTCACTTTGCCCACAGTTCTTCAGGATGCGGACCCTCTCACTGACATCTCCCAGATAGAGAGCTGCCTGGTAGTGACCACTCATGTCCTTCCTGATCTCAGCTACAAAACAAAGTGTACACAAATATTAGATAAAAGTTCACTGACATAAAAGACACACAAACCTCCAATCACATCCCCATATCTTTGGCACAATAAAAAAAAAAATCCTCCATCTCTCACCGATCTTCATCATCTTGCGCAGCTTGGCCAGGTTGCCAGTGATAAGGTAGAGGAAGGTGAGCTTGTCAAAGTTTTTCGTCCTCTGGTAGCACATTTCCACGACCTGGTGGTGGCCCTGCAGCAGTGCCGCTTCACCCAGACGCTCCCAGCAGCTGCGCTCATCCAGGGCCTTGGCTGCCTCCAGAGCAACCTGAGGGTACAGAAAAAAAGTTTAAAAAGTGTACTTGAACCTGGATCTCACACAAAAACGAACCAGACAGCAGATGGGACAATCCAAGCTAGAGCTCGAGGAACTGAAATATTTATGGAGCAAATGCTGGTTTATAAAAAATATAGCGACATGTATACTAATCTGCAAAAACAGAGTTCAGGAAAAGTGCATGTTGTAAATAAGAAAAAGAGTCCTAATCATACAGTCTATACAGCAGCTCACCTCAATGTTTCCGCACTCCAGAGCCAGACTGAAACGTGTCTTCTCATCCTTGACAAAGTGCAGCGCCACCTCAGGGTAACCCTTCTTCTGCAGGTAGGCGATGATGGACTGACCCACCAGCTTGGCATTACGCACCATGTGGAGCACCTGTAGGAACAACGAGAGGAATGGTGCCAAACCAGCATTTGGAAACTTTATACTTGCCACTACAAAGATTGAGAGGTCATAAATGTCTTAAGGAGAAAACTGCAAGAATCAATTACAGTATACTCCAAGAGTTACTTCTCAAACACAATGATCTCCACAGACCCACCTCATCATATTTGCGGTTGACCAGGGCCAGTTTAAAGCGGTACTCTGTGGGGTCGATGGTGAGGACGCGAGGCCTGCACTCCCTGTCGAGGCAGTAAACACTGTTTCCTCTCACACGGGTCACATAGATGGGCAGGTCCAGGGTTCTGATGATGCCATGATCACTACAGAGAAACACAATAAAAGTACCGTGTTAGATGTTTTCAGGTTGATGTGTGGCATTCTGCTCTTTGAAAAGTAAAAGCTTTAATGTTGCAGGTTTCCTTGTTTGGGAAAGCAAACTTTATTTTAGGTTTTCATAAATCATGTATATATATAAAGTTAAATATGTGGACAAATTTAATATGTGCACTATAAAAAGATGTTTTCATCTCTAAAAATCAGGTCAATGACAATACTGAGTGGAAAATGTGTGCCCACCACCAGTCTGATACATTCTGGCTTCACTCGTCTACACTTCCAGTAATTATGCCGCCAACTCAGCAGCATCTTGTGCAGTTCTACATATCTTGTTTGCTGATCAAAGTTAAACCAACAGGTGAGTGTTTGTATCTTTTGCTTTAGCCTGTTCAAAGCAGACGCTGTGTACCTGACTGATAACAGACCTATTTTAACTGTTTGTTGTTTTTTTTTTAAAGCAGCACATACCCAGAGGTGAGGGCGTATTTGATGTGGTTGGAGGTGGTGTAGATGAAGACTCCACTCTCGTCCCAAGCTCCACTCTTCACTCTGATGTTCTCATGAATGTTGCACAGACTCTCCAGCTTACGATTGCAAATCATGATGGCTGAGGGACGAAAAAGACAGGAAAGGAGATTTAGACTCTGGTCAAGAGCAGTCGGACAAGTTACATTCATTTGCTGTAATAAGGCTTTTCATAAACTGCTAATTGATGCTTTTTTACCAACATTCACAAATAAAGCTTTCACAAACTAAATTCATTCAACACAGCCTCTGCTTCTTTGTGAAAGATATTCAGGCAGAATAATAAAATCAAATGCATTTGGAGTAACAAAAATATGTTGGTTTTGCTTTACTGTGGTAAAGTGGACAACGATTATCACTAGAATATTATTTTAACAGCCTTCCAATATAAGCATAGACGAAATCAGATCAGTGCCTGCTCCTTGTTATGTTGATATTGTCCAACAAAGGCTAATGTCTTAGTGATATTTCAGAGCCTCAGCCCTAGCTGAACAAACAAGTATAGAGGACAGAGGGAGATAAAGATACTGTAGCTATGCGATAAGTGTGCTGTCTTTACCTACAGATAGTTATCTTATCTACCCACCGTGTTTAGCCAGCAGAGCCACGTGGCTGGTGTCAGCACTCCACACCACGTACTTGACCTTGGCGATCTTAACGGTGGCCAGAGAGCGTTTCTGTTGCACGTCGAACAGCGTGACGCCATCGGCATCGCGCAGCAGCAACGAGCCTGTCCCGGCGTAGAAGATTTCCTCGCAGCTCGGCACCTGTACCTTTTTCACGATTTCATTCTTCAGGTTCTTGATCAGCAGCTACAAATGGAGAGGGGCATTTTTTTTTTATCAAAGTCTGTCATGATTCCCCAACTTTTCAAGATGGAATCCTTGTTAAGATATAACTGCTCTCTTTCAAACATTTTCCTTCTTTCTATTCCTGCAAATGGACTTACAGAGTGCATACGGTCCAGGACGGCAAATCTGTTCCTGGCCACCCAGACTGCAGTCAGACCAGAGGACCTCTTCCCCTCTGGTGCTGAGAAATAGACAGATTCTGTGTTACTTTTGTCACTATGTACCTGGTATATTTAAAAGGGATCCAATTTGTTGGCATCCAGTCAACACCTTACAGTGTTACAAATGAACACCCATGATACAGTAGAAAGCAAAACATCACATTTAACAACACATTATCAGCCCAGAAAAGTGCGATATGAATGACAAGTAAATTACTGTCTATGAAGCAAAGTCTGAGGAAAAGCAGTATAACTTCAGTGAGGTGTTTCTTTACCATCAGGGTTCTGAGAGTCGCTTTCTTTGGGAATAGAGTACAGGTCATACGTGCTGTTCTCCAGGTTGGTCGCCCTCTGCAGGAGGAAAAGGGCATTACATAAAATAAATGACAAAATAAATTTAAGTGACTGTTTATACCAGTAAGGGATTAATATATGTGTTTTAAATGAGAGATACTTACAGTGCAGAGCAGGACAGCATTCTCAGCAGGGTTATAAGACATGCTGAACACTGGGAACTTGGACCCACTAGAAAAAAGAAAACACATAAAACATAGCATGTTACATTTACTGCTTACAAATACTTAAAGTAGAACAACAAAAGTCTTAAAATGGTCAGGATGAGTAAAATGGATACACAACCACTAAAAATGAGTGACCTACCTGCGCAGCTGCATGACCGCAGTGTCCTTGCTGCTGTTGAAGTCCAGCTGGCGGAGGAAACGGTCCTTGACGTAGTACAGCATGTTGCCGTGCACAGCGTATGCTGGACGCTCACGCTCCAGCTTAAACACGATCATGCCGCTGTCATGACCTGAAGGACACACAGACAATCTTTCAGTCCAACTGTCACATCTACAAGAGTTACACATCAGAGGTCTAAATGTGTAAGCCCCTCTGCTGTAGGAGGAGGGCGCCATCTTTACTGAAATAGGAGGTAATCTAAACGTCAGCTGTGAGTGCCTCTTCCCTTGCATGACAAAAAGTATTTTGAGGCAGGACGATTTATAAACTTTCATACTCTAACAACAACATCATAAGCTGGATATTTTAAAGCAGGAAATAAGACTCCCCTTGAATTTGCGAGATGGGTACAAATGCAGACCAGTGTCACCACCTACCAGCAGCAAACAAGTTGAGGTTTGGGTGAGCCCCCAGCACCCAGAAACGATCGTGGTCCCTTCGGAAGGTCTGTACTCCAGTCCTCTTGGACATATCCCACACCCGGATGCTCTTGTCCTCAGAGTTGGACAGGATGAGCTCCTGGCGTGGGTGGAAGACAGCACAGGACACGTTGTTGTAGTGACCGCGGCACGTATCCAGCTCCCAGGCCTTGGATTCTGGACCACGGGAGAAAGAGACCAGAGAAGAGGATGTAAAAAGAGTAATGCACTTACTAAAACATTTAGTGCAATATTAGTGCATGTTCTTCAGAATGCAGTGAGGAAGATGGTACAAGTGGAAACAACTAATGACATAAGTAACTGTTGATGAAAGTCTTTCAGTGCATATTACACTTCAGCATCCATAGGGATGTAACAATATTCAGCACTTAGTATCATCAGCCAATTACCAAACTACACACACTTCTAATAAATGATAATTTAATTAAATTCCATCTTATTGCATGACACAGCATTAATTACAATATCAAGCACTTAGCAGCATTATAATGATGCTGTGATGAAGCCAAAGATGCATGTAAACATGTGTTGTCATTACTGTATCATCCTCATCCTCAGTTAATATTTATAATGGCCCCTTGCTTTTATTTTTAATGTGAGTGACCAAAAAAAGAAAAAAGAAAGGAGAAAAAGAAAATCATGAAGCTTGACGTTATGATGGTCTCCGTGCAGCAGATTGTTGATGAACATTAACTAATGTGACTTTTCCATCACATACCATTCATTCTCCAGATCTTGACCTGCCTGTCGTCAGCTCCAGACACAATGAGAGGCATGGTGGGATGGAAGGCAGCCCAGTTGACCCCACGGTCATGACCCTGGACACAGGTACACAAAGTCATGCCACACAAATCCAACAACTGTGCCAACACTGAGGCCGAGTACTGGACTCTTTCTGAACACTAAAAAACTAATTGCACTATCTGGGAAAAGGTGTAATTTAGCATAAACTAAAACCAAAATAAAATGAATTTCCAGTGGATATTTTCCTTCTCAGAATTATGGAAAAAATGATAATGTTTATTAAATAAGGCTCGGTAAATTTGCATTACCGAATCTGTAAATGATTGAAATAGTCATTCCTTTTCACCTCCACAACACCTCCATCACAGGTGGAGAAGCACAAGGATGACTGTGTGACTGTGCCTGGTCGTGTCCCAGTTTTCCATTGCTTTTATTGGATGACATGCCACTGTTATTGATATTAAAACCCAACCCAGGTGTTGTAATTTATTTCCTTAGGCTGGACATGTCTTGACCTTTAAAAGTAATGACTCAAAAACGCATAGAAGATGACAATTTAGAAAACTGCCTGCATTTGTGACATTAAGCCTAAAAACTCATTTTGGTAGTATTTTCCATGAACAGTACTGAATATTTAAAGTCAGTACTGATTTGGAAAAATCTCTGTACAATGCTAACCTTGTTTCTCTCCGGCTTTTCAGTGGAAAGGAAACAGTTATTTTTAGCATAATCTTCTCCCTAAACACCAATGAGCTCAAATAAATGGATTTTAAAAAGGAGGTTTCCAGTGGACAGGTGAAGAAATTTCTGTCACTCACCTGTAAATGTAAAAGGTTGTTAAGGACTCAACTTCACAACATACCAGACTGAATCATACATGTGAAACTCACTACTCACCTCAAGGACATGCTTGACAACAGCATCCGAGGCACCAAATAAGTCAACACCAGAGATACCGCGCACCTCTGTCTCCACAGCTCCTGGAGACAGGTTCTTCTTCCTCAGACCTGGAACCAACATTCAGGGCATCGCGTGCAAGGAAGGAGCCATATTCATGTTACACAAGGCACAACCATAGTACAAGGGAAGAAGAAAGAGATATAACACAAGACACATATGATTTAAGGAATGAAATATGAAGCAAAATCATGAGAGGAGAGGCAATGGCAGGAAATTATAAGGACTGTTGGACTACTGAACACACACGCAGGGTGGAAACACACCAACACAACCTCTGCTCTCTCATACCCCCCTAACTTGAGTCTGGAAACAATCATGGTTGTAAGAGTGCTGTTGATTAGGTTAATGAATCTCTTGCATATAGAAGAAAAATCACAATTATTTATGATTTGATTGGACAGCAATGAAAGACACTGATTACCTCCTAAACTCAAATGAGAGGAGGGGGGAAAAAAAGCCTGAGAAAACATAGCTTGCATTCATGATTCCTGCCCAGTTAAAACAATGTGGTGAACAGTAGCTCAACAGCACAGAGAGATGACACAGGGGCAAAGAAATGAAACTAGGAACCCATGTGCAGGTGTGGATGTTTCCAGGGAGAGCATGGGATACAGGGAGCGCGTGGACTTGGCTGATGGGGGTGGGGTGGGTGGTGTTTGGCATTGTAAAGACGTGCTCTGATGGGTCGTTGGACGTCAAGAATATTAGGAGTTGTTTTTGTTTTCTCAGAGTCTCATGCATGGTTCTGCACAGAAGTTAAATGTCATGCAGAGGTAATGAATGTGACATGTCACAGTTATGGGTTAGGAGAAAAGTTGGGGACTTTTGCCCTAAGAAATATAAACGCTGTTGTATATTTCATGTTATATTTTAAGTAAAAGAGCCAGCCGTGCTATGTCATGCCAGTAGTATAAATACATTTGAAAATCGTAACTAAAGAAGTTTAAGTTTAGAAAAGATAAGCTTTCAAACTGGTTAGTAGTGACAGCTGTTTTTCTTAATGCATTTTATATCAATGAAAAAAATAACAGTATGGGGAAGCAGTATGGACTTCCTATAATAAAAGTATGAGTACGAAGTGACCTGTCCTTTTGTGTTAAATGGATGCCGTGCATGTATCATGGTAAGTCAAGCATTTCAGTTCTACGCCTTGCTATGATGTCACATGACGCAGGAGTTCATAAAAGCTGTATGTATAAATGCAGTCAAGCTCTATGATAGAAAATGTGAAAGCAAATCAATCCCGAGGACAGGAGACAGACACAGAGCAACATCTTAAACATGTTCATAGGTAAGAAAGTGATAGTAGACACAAGTCAATGGTTTTGTTAGTAGGAAGACAAGAAACAGGAAGCCAGAAATGATGTCAACAAACAGATTTTAAGAGCATGCAAAGGCACAGACACACCTCCCATATTTCCTTTTTTTTTTTAGCTTTTTTTAACCATGTCTCTGACCAAATATCTGATCTGTAAAGTATTGCTTCATACAGAACTCGTATTTACAGTGCAGTATTTCATTCACACATACTACATTATAAATTTGTTCTGGTAAAACATCTATCTTCCTGTCTTTCTTGAAAGGAGAGGTGTGTCTGAAAACAGCCCATACAGATTTGTCCTCTACAAGTAGGAGAGGAAGAAGAGGTGGTGTAGGATTTGACATTCATCCTCTTCCTGCTTCTTCCTCATCCTTCATACCACTCTACCCTCCAAACCCTTCCTCAAAACAGCCCACTGTCCTCTGGTCAGCAGACCCCAGGCCCTCACCAGAAATATCCCACACTCGCACTGTCTGGTCCAGACTGGCCGACACCACCAGGTCCTCAGCTGGATGGAACTGGGCACACATCACATAGTGATTATGGCCTGTCAGCACACTGTGGATAAGGAAAAAAAATGGGATACACTCAGAATTTGATATAGATTATATTAATATTTAATTTTAAGGGTAGTAACAATGATCATCATAATGCTTTCCTTAAAAATTTGTGCAAGATATGAAATCAAAGTAAAGGCCTATTTTTTTATTAATTCATATCACTAAACAGTAACATATAAATTGTGTTTCTCAATTTAGAGAACACTCCAGTGTGTTTTACCAGACGCAGGTCCTGGACTGCCAGTTCCAGATGCGAATAGTCTGGTCATCTGAGGCACTCAGAATCCAGGGGTACTCCTACAGAATGGAAAATGATTGAATTTATTAATTCATTTCAGATTTACTTTTTTTGCATAGATGATTGTTTGTCACTCTGTACCTTCAAATCAGTGGTGAAATAGTGAGGAGGTAGAAGCAGATGTATTTTTGAAGTTTAAGAAAAACTCACATGGTGGAAGAAGGTGGTTCTGATGTAGTCGAGGTGTCCAAGGAGAGTGAAGAGGCAGCGTCTCAACTTGTAGTTCCACACCTGGTCAGAATAGCATTATTTACTCATCACATACAGTATAGGTCGAGTTAATTTATGTAATACAATAACCATATAGAATAATGTGAGTATAACATTGAAGTTAGAGACTTTTAAGTAGATCACTTGCTAAGATATGGGCATACATGCAAGTAACAGTGAGAAATATACATCAAAACAACACTTCTGGCACAGAAAAGCCTCTCCACTTCATGTCAATTCTACGTGGCAACATCCAAGTGCAAAAGCAGTCTCACCTTGATTTTGTAGTCATCTCCTCCAGACACAAACAGAGGCTGCTGTTTGTGGAAATCAATCCCTCTGACGGGGCCTGTAGGCAAAGGCCGTCAGTTACATCACATATATGTGAAGAGCACAGTGCTAAAGATTAAATAATAATAATAACATGCTACATTAGTCACATCGCTGCCTTACCATCATGCTCGTCAAACTTGTCTATCAGTGTGCACATCCGATAGTCCCACAGCTGGATGACTCCGTTGTGCAAACTTGCGAGAACCCATGGCCTCTTGGGATGGAAACTGAGGCCTGAAATGTACAACAGCTGATCAACTACTTCATAACACCAGGTGAACACATGTCATTAGACTTCAGCTTTCTAACTACGATACAACAACAACGGAACCATATCACGCTGACGAGTTAAACTAAACACTGCAACATTAGCCTGGTTAGTTAGGCTACCAAGGTAGCTTCAACAACGTACAGGCAGTGTCCGTTCGACATCACAACATTTAAACACAAGACTTGACATCCATGATTATAAGTTGGATGTTGTTGTGTATAAAGATATTAAGAGCAACAATTAATTCATTTAAAAAAACAACTTTAAAAGGATAAATAACTAAGTCGGGATAACGCTGGCTAGCTTATCGTAGCGCATATGCTAACTGCAGCTAGCAAACTCTTACCTTTGACACGGGCCGACTTCGTCTCAAATTTTGTTAACATCGTCACTTGACAATAAAAGAAGCCGTAATGTCAATGATGTGGTAAGATGTATCTTCGATTGAATAATAAAAACGACTCAAATATCACAAACAGCTGGACTAAGCTGTCCGCTCGGCTTCGCCCATTTAGATAATTCTCCTTTTTCCTGACACGTAGCTCGTTTTGACTTCCGGTTTTGGACAATAAAGTTGTACAGTGAAAACTTGACGCAGAAAGCTCCACGGCGGCGGCGGATAGAAATGCAACACATAGAACAGACTCGGCAAGAAAAGTACGATTGTATTTGGTCTACATAGTCTAACTCTACGCGGTCTGGTCAGAGCGACCCATGAGCACCCAAATGTCTGTTGAGAAAGTAAAACATGGCCAATTAAGAGACTGCTCTGGAAATTTCCCTCACACGCCATCTTCATCAGCTGATGAGTTGAGTCGTGGAAATGAAAATCTGTCAATGTCCATTTTCTCTGAGCACTCTGAGCTAAAAAAAAAAAAAAAACTTCATTCAGTAGGCTACTTGGAGCTCCAGAAACCAGAGACCAGATGGGGGTATTGCACCAAGTAGGGTTACTCAGTTAGCCAGGTAGCTTCTAAGATGGCAAGCAAAAACTATTCTGAACATTTTAGCAACGATCTTTGAAAGGAAATCAGGGTGATGTATCACTTTTTTTTATTTCTCTGGCTATTTCCATGTCTGACACATTGTGCCTCTCTTACTGACTTGTGACAGAAATCAGCTGTAGGACTGTTGAGTTGTTACATCTGCAAGAAACACGAGACATCACATTGATTCTAGCCATTGCCCTAATTTGCATTCTTTTATTTTAGGTTTTTATGGGCCTAGATTTTTGTATTGCTGGTTATTATTGTGTTTTTTTATTCAATCTATCTCCTAATTGTGTTTTTCTCTTTTTTATCCAGTCTTTTAGCTATTCATTTATTTGTATTGCTTATACCATGTGCAATACCTGATAGTGTGTAATATGGGACACTGCAATAACTACCTCGTATACACTTACCTTCGCTGTCTGTAATTGGTCACTGTGTACCTTTTCTGCCGTCTTGTTTTGTAGCCTATATGTTGGTGTCTATGTAGCCTATTGTTGCATCTGTCTTTTAGCCCCCCCAAAATTCTTTCGGGACAGTTAAGTAGGCTATACCTTATCTTATCTTATTATTTTATGGCTCTGTTATGTTTTTGATTTGGCCTCTCCTCTCATGGAATCCAAATGTCATCCACACTGCGCAAGGTGGCAGAGGGCACTGAGCTGCAGTACCATTTTCAACCACATGACGGTGTCAATGGACTGGTGTATGGAGCCATATTTGTGTCTATTATTACTCTCTTATTGATATGAGAGGGAAAAAAATGTTTGAGAAAAAAAAAATATTTGACAGAAAAAGTTTTCACACTGATGGCAAAAAATAATAATATTTGAGACTAAAAAAAGTTTTGAGAGAAAGTATTTTGCCATAGAATATAAAAAAATATATAATTTGAGATTTAAAAAATGATTTCCAAGAAAAAAAAATCTCTCAAAACCTTTTTTTAAACTCTCAAATATCATTTTTTTTTTGCAATCAGTGTGAAAACATTTTCTCTCAAATATTTTTTTTCTTTCAAACATTTTTCTCCCTCTCATATCATTTATTTTCTCGCATGTAATCAAGACACAAATACAGCTCCATTCTGGTGTTGCTCTTTTAAAATGTATACTGCTGGCAATAAAGACAGTCAAGCATCTCTGTGAAGAAAAAGTGCCCTCTGTGTGAGTAAATGCACTTGAGCGGGACACATGTCGGGGGATGCAAGAAAAATAAATAAAGAAATAAAAGAATAAATGTCATTAGGTAAGATCCAATGACTGTGGCGGTGTGGAGTGTTGAAGCAGACAAGAGGTCATTAAGTAGCCTATTATGTGCACTTTCACTTATGAAGTCAAAGTGCTGACAGCAGAGTGTGGAAATACTCCAGTACAAGAAGGCTGAATACATGTAGCCTATATAGCATAAGTGTTTTTGCATGAAATGGGGAAAAAAACTGAGGTAGTTTTTCCTGCTGTTTTTACACCATGGTGCTCTCTGGCGTGTGTCAACAGGTTTCCGCCATGGCCCATGGCCCGTCATATGACACACGCTCGTTTCTCTCTGCCTGATTCGCCCTCTGACATATTACGCCATTGTTTTTCCTTCTCCCAGCTCTTTGGCACATATGACAGTTATTTATTATTAGTGTCTCTCTCGATGCCTCCGCTGCCACGCGCTGCTGGCTGATGCGATACTAACAGTCCAATCAGCGCATGTGCCAGCGGTGCGTATCTGGGCAATGCACCCACTGATGGTCACCTTGGTAACAGCTACATTTAACCACAAACTACCTACTGATAATACTTTGATGGAATCCAAATGCCATCAACACTGCGCAAGGTGGCAGAGGGCACTGAGCTGCAGTACCATTTTCAACCACATGATGGAGTCAATGGGCTGGTGGCGCTGTTTCAGGATTTAGGCTGCTGGCAATAAAGACAGTCAAGCATCTCTCTGTGTGTGAGGAAATGCACTTGAGCGGGACACGTGTCGGGGGAATTGATAGTGATCGTCATCAATTAATTTCAAATAAGTTCTTTGAACCAGACTTGAACACATTTTTGCTTTACTATAAGGAGCACTACTATCAGTATCCTTTTACATAGCCTACATTCAGTTACATGGTCAGTGACATGTTGGGCAGTGCTGAAAAACGAATAACTAACATTTCAACCATTTGGAAAAAAAATTAGAAGCTCAAATGTTTGAATACAGGGCAAGGCAACACATTTTCCTGGTTTTGTCCAGTGAATAAAGATTGCAATTCCCCTGCACTGGAGAACAACTGAGCTGTTTGGCTGCAACAATGTCCATCAGAAGCCCACAGTGCGGAGGAAGTACTTATATCATTGACTGAAGGAAAAGTACAAAGACCGCGCTGTAGAAATACTCTGTTACATGTAAAGTCTTGCATTGAAAATGTTACTTCAGTGAAAATATCTAAGTATAATCAGGAAAATAAAGGATTAGCCTCCTACTGTGTGTGGTCTACACGGTGCAGACAAACGCCCCCTGTGACTGCTACACTATATCATGTATTATTCCGTGACTTTATCATTACTGGTGCACTCAGGTAAAAGCAGGATTTCACACACAGACACACACATACACACACACAACAATGCAAAAAGGAAGGCCCAAATTTTAGTATTTGAATCAGTGTGCAAATATGAATGTAGTGGAAATATCAGCAAGCAGCTGTAAATGTAGTTAAATGAGTTGTTTAATTGCAATTGGCAGTCCCCAACAGCAGCTATCTGAGCCTATGAGCAGTCAGCATAGGATGGGAGCTGTGAGTTTTGCGCATGAAAAGAAAGCTGTGAAATAAATGAGCAGGGTGCTGCAGGGAGGTTTGTGGTTTCCTGTCTGTCGTCCAGTTGAGCTGTAGCCTCCACTGCATGTTGGGGTGAGCTGGAGAAGCTGTGGGTGCGCGGGGATCGAACTCCCAATCAGTGGGTCTGAAACAGGGGCGCATGCGCAGTATAGATTTTTGCTGTGAGCACGAGCGTTCACCCCTCGGCTACGGCAGAAAAATGGCTCAATTTCTGTGAAAAAAGCGGGTAGAGTCCCAGCTCCCTATTAATCCAATCACTCACGGTCTTAATGGGGCTGTTATGATGTCAAGACAGGCTGCAAGGAAAAAATAAAACAATAGGTTCAATCACTGGCGATTGGCGCACAATGCATATATATATATATATATATATATATATATATATATATATATATATATATATATATATATATATATATACACACTCTAAACCCTACACACTGAACATTCAATAAACAGTGTTCAATAAACAGTGAATAGTTTTATAGTAATGGAAATCGTAAGGCACAACTGCAAACCTACCAAGATATGGCCATCCACCTAAACTGACAGGCCGGGCAAGGAGAGCATTAATCAGAGAAGCAGCCAAGAGGCTGGTTGGACAAAAGATGGTTGGACAAAGTATTGACTCAGGGGGGCTGAATGCATATGCAGGCCACAGTTTTCAGATTTTTATTTGTAAAAAACACCACCTATCATTCTCCTTCCACTTAACAATTCTGCACTACTTTGTGTTGGTCTATCACATAAAATCCGAATAAAATACATTTAAATTTGTGCTTGTAACGTGACAAAATGTGGAAAAGTTCAAGGGGTATGAATACTTTTGCAAGGCACTGTAGCTAGACACTATAGTTTTTTTTAAACAAATACATAAAATGTAACTACTCAGGTACAAGTACCTCATAAATGGCACAGTACCTAAATAAATGTACTTATTTGTGGTTACTCACTACTGCTACTGTAAAAGCATTGATGACTACTTATCCACAAACAACAATACATCAGTTGCATTATATCATTATTTTATTTTATATATTTACAAAACAAAACAAAATAGCGTCAAATAACAGGTCGCATTTTTTTAACGGTGCTCTGGGCATGTTTGCATTGGCCCTGAGAGTTGAATAGATTTGCACCCCCACCCCCTTTATGGACCTCCACAGCAAAGTCTCCCCTCTACTGTGATCGAGGTAAAGCTGAGCTCTTTCAGGTGCATGGCTGGCTGAATCCTTTCATAGTACCCCTTTATTATACAGTTATTGATGTGCTGATGGTCGTGTGATTTCTAGACCTCTCTCTACGGGTCACAGCGGTAAAATTTGTCCACTGGCAATAGAAGCTGGTGAAAAGTGGCTGCTGGAGTAAACAAACCCAACAAGCACAGCCAACATGTCATCCAGCTGATCATGTTTTACGCAGCACTGCATCTGTGTGAATTGTAGACATGTTTCTACCCTTCTGAGACACAATGTGATGTTTAGTACTGTGTCACCTTTTCTGATGAGAACAGGATGTACTTTTGATGGAGGGCACAGGATGTATGTACATGCCATAAGTTGGCAAACAGTCCTGAATACCACTCACGTATTTTTCTTTCCTGGCAGGGAACCCCATACTGAAGAAAACATCACTCTGCACGTTAAAAACACTGGGAATCACAAGGGGAGCACTTTGCACAGTAACTCTACACTATGATCAATGAAACCACAGCAAAGGCATATTCGGAAGGAAATCACCATCTCAATCACTTCAAATTAATTCCTGGGGGACGATGGGTCTTGTTAGATTAGTTGGGTGAATTACAGTTAGCACTGGAAACCTCTCAAACCTTTCGTCTTTTTAATTATTTAAATTATTAACAAATGTACAGTACTTTTTCCCAGATTTTTTACATGTTAATATGTAATTAACTCGTTAAGTTACATCCTCTACAACTTGTACAGAAACAGAGGTGTGTGTTAAATGAAGTAACAAATAATTATTACTAACTTGGTGTCAACATGGTATAATATTGCAAAATCCACACCATTTTAAAACTAACTTCTCAAGTGCTTTAGCTGAATGACAGTAAAAGACCTAAAATAATGTCTTAAATTCATTATGCAAAGGCACCGTTTATACCCGTGAAGTGGTTTTGATAGATTTTACCGTGAGGCTAAACAGTATTGTAAAAACAACATGATGATCGGCAGTTGTATTTTTTTTGTGTTTTTTTTTAAAGGAATGCTGTTAAAACTAAACCGTGAAGGAACTGCAGCCTCTGCTGACAAACTAATGCAGAGATGTTAGAATGTTCTCAGTCGTGCGTTCAGTGATTTTAGACAGAAGAGGGTGTGTTTGGTTTGTGTTGCTCCTGTTGGTTATTGTGCCGTCTCCCGTTTGTTTCTGCATCCACGCACCTTCTACATGGGGAGAACAGTATCGACAGTCTGGTCACACTCCTGCCTGACCTTTGCTTCACACGCCTTCACTCCCTGCCTGTCGCTGACGCACACAGAGTGGCCTTCGGGGGCTTCAGTGCTTCTGATGGACTGCAGTGCTACCTCATCACATGATGGAGCACTGGTCTGCCGCCCCAGCCCCGGGACCTCCTGGGAGATTGAGTGACTCCATGTCAAAGTTGAACCCCGGAGGCTGGAAGTGAAAAGGGAAAAAGAACACTCTAATGTCTATGCTAGGGTTGGGTAAAACCATATACATTTGTTACCATATCTTTTACACAGTGATACTGTAACTATGTCTGGAACAATATGCATATGTCCTGTTTACATAGTGTCACGATACTTGGGTGCTGATTCAATGTGTATTGCAATTTTTGAGTAATGCGTGATTTTACAAGTGCTGGGATTCAATATAATGATTTATTGTTTACTTTTTTAACACTAGACCATAGGAGAAAGTTCATATCATTATGCACTTCTAGACACTGCCTATCATGAGGCACACACAGGAATAGAGGTGACCAGAGGTGTGCACCATTTTGTACCTTTGGCACAGCTTATAATGTGTTATCTAGTCTTATAGAATATCTTTGGTCTGTATCTCCTCGGACTGTCCGCCATTTTCTGCTTTCTCGCTTTTGGTTTGTTTTTCTTAAAAACGGATAGCACGTGACATTATTTTCCCTATTACCACAATTAAAAACTCTAACTTCTCACCACCTCCACATAGTCTAAATGAAGCAACTGAATTGTATTATATCGATTCAGGAATCTAAACGTCAATTAAAAAAATATATTTAAAAAAAATTCTTTTTGTTCCAAATCACACAGTAAAAACATTTTTAAAAAGTCCATCACGACAAACAAATATACCCTCAAGCCTTCAGATGTCAACATATTTTCTTTCACTTAAGACAGTGAAACACATCTTGTGCCACTCACTGAGGTCATATACTGTAAATATACACACACTACTACACTTAAACATGTATTTTGTTGACAGAGATTAGTGGAATACTTACCGCATCACCTGCTAGCTCTTTTGGTGGTTGGCCAAGGTCCTGCAACTGTAAGTAAAAGCATCATAATCTGTGACGAGTGTCATTCTTAACAAGCCAAACATTGACATTTATTTAGTACTACCACTACTGCATACTGACTGAACTGACAACTACAACATTTTACAAAAATCATATTTTATGATTTCATGCAACAAATAAACTCACTGATTTAAAGTCTAATGAAATTAAAGTAAACAATACAACTATTTTTAATCTATGCTGTCGACTGACATTGTACTCTTGTAGCAGTAGATATTTAATGTATGGCATCTGCATCATGTAAGCACTTTATTAGTTGTAGTAAAGGTTAAATGCTGATTTACAATTCAAATTTCTAAAAAATATTCAAGGCAAAAGACACTGTAACAAACCTATAAACAGACTGATTCTGATTTCTTTTTCTCAGTGTCATTCACAATTAACATTTCAACAAACAAGACGTAAAATACAGAGTGTGTCAACCTTTTGCATCAGGTCCATGATGCTCTCGAACTTGCCCTCTTTATCTCCTGCCCCCTCTTCCTCCTCAAATTGCTTACAGATCTCTCCCATGATTTTGGACTGCTGCTCATAGCGCTGGTAGTCCTCTGGGCTAAGGCTTGGCTTGTTGGCATCCAACCATTCTGGGTACTGTGAGGGTAGGTGACATTTATGAGTGACGTTTCATAGTAAAACTAGGGACTGTAGTGATGGCAGGTAAAGCAGATATGCACCTTGGTAGTGATCTCTTTGAGAGATGGGTAAAGCACTTCCTTAGAGAGAAGATTCTGCATGATGGACTGCATGATGGGCAGGATGTTTCCGTCATCACTGCCTGCTTCACCACCCTCTTCCAAACCCAGGCCCTCTAGAGCCTTGACAAGGTCGTCTCCAGCTAGTCCTGTGGACTGTAAGAGAACAATACCAATAGATTATTAACTGTTCCACACACTGTTAAACACTTTCACAACGACTGATCATTTCTGATTAACCCACCTGCAGGTTGTCTGCATTTTTGGCCAGGCCACGAAGGGTTTCTTTAAGACAGGAAGTGAATTCTTGTTGGGAGGCGGTATCAGTGCCTATACAGAAAACATACATAACAATTATGCTACAGAAACAAAATAGCAGGCACAGAAACATATCAAAAATATAGAGCAAAATTGTAGCCCTTACCAACTTTGCCTGCAGCCTCTGACAGTTTATGGAAGTGCTGCAGTAATTCTGGCTCTTCGTGGGCCAGCTCAGTCATGGCTTTCTCCCACTCCTCCTTGGCTTGGGCAGCCATGTCCCCCTCGAAGAGAGTCTCAAAGAGTTTGCAGTCTTCGAGTAGGGGTGGCTACACAGATAAACAGAAGACGTGTAAAACTCCATCTAAGACACCTTGGGGAAAGACTTTGAGTGCTAAATTGAGTCTTCCCTTTTATCAGTGGCTGCATTTAAAGTTTGTTTCCTTGTCATACTAAATAACCACTTTGTCATTACCTGCAACTTTAAAGTGTGTGGTCTGTTACGATCAGTCTCTACTAGATAATTCTTGCTACAATTTTGGCTTCTTGACCTCAGTTACTTCACCAAAAACATCAAGCTTTTCACATCACACAACCAACCAACCAGTTGATCAACACACTTGGCAGCAGCAAAAGTAAACAGGTTGTCACATGAAGAAAACAAAGACAGAGGAACTGACCAAGTGAAAGACTGATAACTACCAAATAAATAAATATTTAAAAAAAACTTTAGACAGCAATATCCAAACATATCCCTTCGCAAGAAAATCAAAGTTTTTTCTTCTAATTGTTAGTTTCTCTAATTCCTCGATTCTTGGGTTGAAAATAACCTTATATTAAGGTCAATAAACAGTCTAGTGTGCAGGAGTTGCAGAGCTGAAACTTCTCCTGTGAGCCAGGCATGTAGGACAACTATAGAGGCTGACACAAAAACATGAAAACGTGAATGCCTCTATTTAGAGCCAGTGTTTGGTTAGTCCGTTCTGGACTACTGTGGAACAACAGGGTGGTCTGGGCAGAAGAGGACCCACTCTATATGTAGATGTAAACAACTCATTCTTAGGTAATGACAGCATGATTCTTATTTTATTGTTATTTTAAGTGAATGAAAACATGGTTATGGATATGGCATACCATTTCTACCAACAGATGCTCCTAAATCCTACACACTGGACCTTTGAGTGACACTAGTTCTCTGTTACATTAAAAGAAATCAGTGCTGTTGCTACTTGAGCCAAGTTCACACAAAACTGATTCACAAGCTGTATACAGGTGACAAGTACAATTCAGTAAGGAGAGAAAAGCCTATACAGAAAGGTGGAGGCTGAGATTATATAGTCTGTGCATAGGTAGCATGGGATATGAACCCTGAAACAGCACCATCACTACACAAACAATAACAAACCCACCTTCTCAGCACCACTTGTGGCTGAAGAGGACGCAGCAGCAGCTTCAGGGGCTGGAGGGGCCGGTGTCTTGTCAAAATCATCCAGCGCACCTGACAGCGAAGACGAATGTTAGAACTATAACAGCACAGAAGTTTAAAGGAGTAATTCAACAACACAAATGTTAAGAAATCAGCTTTTATCTACTTCTTATAATCAGCTCCAGCACCCGCAAGAGAGAAGGCATAAACATGTACATCAAATGTCTCCAAACGACTAATGCAGCAAATTCCTAACAATTCAACTGTGTCCACAAGCCGTTAATCTTGTATTCTTTCTCACTGGTAATGTTTTAAGCTCATTTTGAAATGTAAAATCATGTCTCTTATCTTAAATGGTGTGATTTAAAATGGAGGACCAGCTCTGAGTTTGATGTCGTGAAATGCAATACTCAGTTAAAAGTTAATTGGGTAGGCCCAGCTAAAACTAACAACACAGAAGTTTAGCAGTAACTTTTACACCGGTTTGTGGAGCTGTTTGAACTGTACTGTTAACTTAATATTTAGTTTATCCTCATTAATAAAGGCTTTAGACCTCTTATTATAGGACAATCCAATTCAACAGCATCACTGCGGCCTCTAAAATGAAATAAAGCTTAATCAATAACTTCTGATGCCAGCATCCATAAAACCTTATCTTTACAACCTTAAAAAAGGTCGGATTTTTGTACATGGCTGTTGTATCAGGGTCTAGTACAAGCATTATTTTAGCTAGATGTATCTAATGACGTGGTAACTGAATGTATGTCTAATAAAGCCACATGATTGCAGTAAGTAAACACCAATTACTGAAGCAAAAATGAATTCTTCACATGAATGAGAACAAAAAGGCTTGTAAAGAAAGGCTGACAGCACTGACACAACTATCACTGACAGCTCAGCCGCCATGTCAGATTATCGGGTTTTTATTTTGTCTAACACCGACCAGCGGGGGGAAGGCGATAAAATAACATTCAAGGGCAAATACGTAATGTATGGTTGATGTGGAGCACATCTAGCTAACATTAGCACCACGAAGTACTTTATGACATTATGTTAGCCGCGTGCAATGACAACTTTAATTTACGTTAAAAAATATTATCACCGACAGGGCCGACTGTCAGCGATGGGCTAACGTTACTTTGCCGATATTTGGGACCTGAACAGGAGGTCCCACCGAGAGCACAAGCTAGCAACTGAAAGAGAGGGAGATGGACGGGACCCAGCGCCAAATCACAGCCGTTTTAAACACCAGGACAAACAGTACTCACATGAGTAAAGACGAGGTCGCCCTAAAGACTTAATGTCAACACTTACTGTCCAACAATTCGTCCAATTCTGCATCGTGTCCAGCGGACTGTTCTCCTGCTCCCGACGCCATGATGTTACCTTCTCCAAACATCCACCGGTCTCCAGAAACTGACGATTGTATTGTGAAAATGTCGCGAAATTATGACGTCATGCGCGATGGCCTGGAGTTTAAATCTGGCGCCATCTGGTGGCGGTGGTGTAAAAACCACACAGGACAAAAAAATAAATGCCTAAAAATAAAATGTTTTGTCTGTCTTACTCTTGTTGTTTTGTCATCAGTATTTATCTATTTATTTTTTTTATAATATTTTATTATTTACTTTTATTAGTAACCTCTTTAACTGATGCTCAGTCACGTCCAGTTTTGGGCAAAACCCTCAGAATCAGAACCCAGTTTCACAAACTAGGTTTTCACATAAAAGTAATTTGCTTTGAATTATTGGTGCATAACATAAACATATAAATAGAAAATGAAATTAACAATGCAAACAAGTATGGCAAAAGTATAGCATTACAATTTACTATGAAAAAACAGGCCAATCCTTCTCTTAAAAAAAATGTATAAAAAATGTTTGCAGGCCCTGCAGTATGTCTGAATAAAAACGAAATAGCTGTGTAGTTTTTAGAGGTGGTAGATCTGTAGGAAATGTGCTGAATATTGTACAAGGAACCTGCAAAAGTACTTTTAAATTTAAAAATATATAGAAAATGTTGGCTATGTGTTTCTGCAGTGTCATGGTCAACTGACCCCAGCCTTTCCCGTACACTCGACAGCAAGTGAAGATTTCCTTACCCATCTTATCACAGACTTAACAAGATGTTGCATCTCAGGCTGCAGACAGGCATCATGTTGTTCAGACTAGATGAAGTTGCACACACCTCCACCAGTGACCTTGTTTTTCAACGAAAATTTCAGTTCAAAATATTTTCTTTCTTTAAGCAACCTCCATGCCACCACTGATGTGTTGGGTTTGTCTCCCACTACCAATATTTTTAATGAATGAATTCATTGTAAGACAACTGAAGACAAGTGAGAGTGTTTTTATTTCACCAATGACCTGAAAGTCCAATTTATTTTCATTAATAAGCTGGTCAAATCTCAAAATCAGCAATATCATTTTACAAAAAAACGAGCTGCCAAACTTGGCCCTGGCTTGGCTGAAGAGGAGAGCTCTATTTCCTGATTTATTTGTAATCAAAGGATATGTGTTTCTTCATTGAATACTTTAGATCAGAGCCATAAGTACGCATAAGAGGTGGAAAGATAGAGCTAACTATTGCACTAGGCAGGTTTTGAATCATTATTATTACAATTGTTGAATCTTATGACATGTATGGAGGTCAGATGTTACATGTTTTGTTTTTGTTTTTTTACATAAGTGTTGTAAATCTTTAACATTATGTGTACTCGAGTAGCTACTCTGTTGTGAGTTGCTAATGAGGATTTTAACAAACAAACCAAACAACCCTGAACTTGTGTAACGAGTTAAGAACTATTTTTCTTATTTACAGGTTGTTTTTGTATAAACACCAGCCAATCCAGAAATTCAGGTCATGGTCAGTCAGTTCCAGAAGTGGAATGAACTAAGTAGGCCATTTTCACTCAAAGTCTGTGCTTAGGCACTTTTGTTTCAGTATTTCCTATTCAGGCCATGTTATACTTCTACTCCACTGCAACTCAGAAAGAAATATTTTACTTTTGACTGGGATTTTTCATACAAAACATGAAATCATATTATGATACAGTATAGAAACAGTATAGAGGTTTTTCCTGATAATCTATGCTTCTTTCACGCTGCTCTTATGCTAACCAAAGATTTTTCTATCCCACACCCTTTTCTAAATCAATCTGGTTTATAGAGTGACTTTTTTTCTAGAATTCAAGATGAACTACAAGATGAACTTTACACAGTGTTGTTATTGTCCAGTATTAAGTGTAAGCTTTTGTTTCAGTAATAAAATTACTGAAAAATAGAATAAAATAAAATAGAATAAACCTTATTCTCTCTACTAACAAACACACGGTGTGCTGGTCTCATGACATTAGGTTTTAACGGTGGAATGAAATGTGAGCAATTTAGGTAAATTAAGGTAATCTTGTAAGAATGTGCATGTGAGAGCACACTGACTTCTCTCTGTCGCTCGGATCATTTTTTAACACGGTCAGGAAACGCGTCGATTTACAACACTCGGTAAATACAATACGGTTGTCAGGGGTTACAGCTGCCGTTGCTTGGCAACGCATACAAATAACCCCAGACCACGATGAGTCATTCTTTAGCACTGACAAATATTTTGTATCATCTGGACTGTGCCGATAGAAACGCTGATGGAGAGGTGATAAAATAAACGTGACGACATTTTCATTAGTAATACTTAACTGGGCGGGTCCTTAAGTAAATCATCCCCAAAGCTTAGCCCACTTTTTCACGAATTATAACACAATTTATCAGATATATTCAGCATCTGACCACATGTCACCCAATCACATTGGCTGATAACAAAAATAACAATCATTAAAGTTCTCTTCTATTTCACTTCACAGGGATCAATACACAGCACACATACAAGAGCGATAGTCTACATTTATTTAAAAACCCAAGGCTACTTTTCACGCTGCTTCCAGCCTCTGAAAATGTAGAAAACTGATCAAGACTGTAATTTCTAAAGGGTTTCACACTGCTGCTGCTCTGCATTGGGTGTGTTCAGCAGTCAGTGTCCTGGGCTGCAGGCTGCAAGGAGGAGGAGGAGAGTCGAGACAGATGTGAATAACGGTGCACAAATTTGATGCCTAATTTGGTTAGCTGGGCGGGGAGCTGCTTCTCTGAGCTGCTGGTCAAGTCAGGGAGCTGAGGAGTTGCAACCTACGATCCTCTACTGCTGGATGTCTACTCTCCGCAGCCAAAGGTAACCAACTTTAACATACAAAGCCTACAACTTATGGTGGTGATTTTATGCGTGTTTTTATGAGGTAGATACTGTGAGCTTGTGCAAAGGGAAAATGTGTTCAGCTACAACTTGTTGCATCTTGCCTACCTGCATGCCTCATGTGAAGAATGTGAAACAATCAGCAGCAAGGGTGCCTTTAGTTTAGAGGAAACTTTCAGAGTTAAAAAACAAACATATTTTGACATTATTGAGTCCGTACTTTAAGTGGGTTTGGAAACATGTCCATATAAAAACAAAGCAGACATTAAAAGGAGCAACTATAAATGATTAAATTTAAAATTTTATGTCACTTTTTGTTTTGTTTTTTCTGCTGTAGTATTTTTGTGGTGAGAGACTTTCAAACATTCATCAGCTGCTAAAAAATTTATGTTCAGCCCAGTTTCCTGAAGACAAATGCCTGTTTTTAACATTTATTTCTATGTTTTGGGTCTGTGTGTGTGTGTGTGTGTGTGTGTGTGTGTGTGTGTGTGTGTGTGTGTGTGTGTGTGTGTGCGTGCGTGCGTGTGTGTGGTGGGAGAAGGGTGCGGCAGGCGGCACACCCACCTTCACTGTCAATGAATGAACCTCTGCAGGAGCCTAGCACACAGCTGTCACACTGACACACACTCCTTTATGGGGACTTTTAGACTCTCCTTCTGGATTTTGTGTCACAGTTGTGCCTGAATTGTGTTGAAGATACTGATTTGGATTCTCACTAACAACCTCCTTAGTGTTCTTGACTTAAATGCAGAACTATCCAAATTTCCCTCAACACTGAGTAGGTGTGGTGAAAAAAGGTCAGTGTGTGTTTCATTAGAGAGGTTTAGTATCTTGTTGCTGTTCTCATGGTGTTTCTGATGGTTCTCTTGTCTGACGAAAATGAAACCAGGGGGAAACTGCTGAGTGCTTAGGATTTTTATTTGGTCTAAAAAGGTCAAATGTTAAGGTACATTTTGCTACAGACTGCAACACACAACAGTCGCACACTAATATACTAACATGAAGCTGTTACACACACACACACACACACACACACACACACTGGGATGGTTTGCCGACAGAGCTCCTCTTGTTCTTTGACCCCCAGGTTTCCTGTAAGTGAATTATGGGTAAAATCGAGTTAGTGATGTTGTGTCATGACAACCAAACAAGCAGCGCACATGACCTTTCTGCCTGAGGCAAACACTTGTTTCCTGCACATGTGTGTGCATGTGTACGTGTGTCCTGCTGTCTGTATGAAAAGTGACTGTGCAGAGGAGCATGATGCTGTCACATCCTGTTTGCTGTCCTGTTGCAAGCCTGATGTGTGAGCCTATTTTCAGCACCTCTTCCATTTGGGGAAGTGCCCCTATTTGTGTGATCCTGTCGTGTTTTCCATGCTGTGCTGTGAAAAGACACTTTTCCACACTGTGCTCTCGTTTCTTTTCTCCTTTTTTTGTCCTCCCTCTGCCATTTTCCTCGCCCATTTCTTTCCTGACTTGATTCCATAAGCAGCAAAGTAATGGCGGCGGGAGTGGCGGGATTGATTTTTCCATTACGACCCCTCCGTATACGTTTATTTTGAGTGGTTTACATGAAGCATAATTGGTACCCTGACTTTAAGGCTGGAGTGGGAGTATTGAGCTGGGAGGGAGAAAGAGGACAACTGATGGAAAAGAGAGGGAGTAGCCGCCAAAATGAGACGATGAGGAGGGAAGGAAGGGAAGGAAAAGAGAGGAAAGGAAAGAACTTGGCAAATATGACAAAGTTACCAGTTGTTCAGCAGCAGCCAGACTGCAGCACATCTGGAACACATCAGTAAGTTGGAAAATCTTACAAGAAATAAGGGAGGAGGAAGGGGGAGAGAAAAGGAGGAGTGGTGAAAGAGAGGGGCCCGGTGGTGACTCACTTCTCTGCTATTCTACTCCATCACTGTGTTTAAACTATGTGTCCTTCTGCGGCCTGAGACACAGGGCTTCCCCCATGTTCCTCCCTCTTTTTCCTCCCCTCCCTCCCCTCCACTCCCTCTTGGCTTCAACTTAGTCATCATGCAGGAGTTTTAGGGGTCTCTTTTTTCCATTTCTCTCTCTTTTTTGTTCCCTTCTTTCTATTCATACCTCGCCACCAGTTCAGCTTTTCACCTCCCCAGCATCGACTATTTTATAAGTGTGTTTAATGGGGCTAATGTAAACAGGCCTTTTCTCCTTGTTTATAACTGTCTCTCTGTGTAAACTGGGAACAGGGAATGCAGTCCTTGTGGAGCCAAGTGGGTGATGTGTGTCAAGGAAAGATGGGAGGGAGGACAGCCGGTGCTGTCAGAGGGTTTCGGGCATTGTGAAAATGTCCTACTTATCTCATTAAATGTGTTTTGTGGCTGAAAATCTTGTTTTTGTGAAAGCCGCGAAAGCAGATCAACTTGTGTCAAGATATTTTGTGAAGCATGTAACAAAAGAATCTTGGTACAAGTGCTGAGTTCTTGTCCCATCCAGACATATTTTGTCCAGAGCTGATATCAGACGATGCACACCAACAAACATAGCTGTCATCACCATCAGTCCCTCAGAATCAAAGAACAAGAGCTTCTTTATATAGATACAATTGTGCACCAACGTTCAATAGAAATCCACTGTAGAGCAGGAAGAGGATATCTGTACTAATGACAGTATCCTCATTAGATCACAGCACATGCTGCGGCACACAAGGTTGCAGTTTGAGTAATTTGCATCAACTGGAAAAATCCTTCTCTGCCTTGCAATGGTAACAGATGAACACAAGCATTTCACACCTGATCTCTCCAGTGTTTTTGAAAACGTCACATCAACTATCATTTTTGGAAAGGGCGTTCTGAAACCTTGAGTCGAGATTGTTGCAAAATGACGGGCGGTAGACAAGGCTGAGTGTGATATTCTGATGGACATCTGTCAGTCAATCAAACTTGCTGTAACTTGAGTCGAAAAAGATTAGTCAAATGATTGATTAGCCCACCTTAAACACTTTTATAGTGCAATTAAAAATGTAATTTAGCAAGCAAAACTGTTGGTTGCAGCTTTGCAAATGCGAGGATTTGCCATTTCTCTGTTTAAGATCACTTTTTTTTTGACGAAACCAATTTGAAGGACATCAGAAATAATCAAAAAATAGTCAACTGACAAATCAAGCCATAGTGAAAACACATTCCTATGTAGCTTTAAAGTGTGGCTGTGTAACTTTTAAAAGAGGAAATGGCATATTCATTCTCTGACAAATGAACAGTTAATTTCATAGGCAATGAAACACACCCTTGTTTAACCCAACAGACTCAGGGTGTGCTACAACTACTCACTTGGTCTGGTGTGACCACTAGCGGTTTGCTGACTTTATGACTCTTTCCACTCTCCAATTTACTCAGTAAATATATATTTTATATCGTTTACCAAGTTGAGGAAATAATGAGCTACTAAACTCTTGGCAAAAAAAACAGTAACTTTGAATTTTTATGACAGTAGAGGTTTTCTCATTTGGCTGTTACACATGTTAGAGGAGATGCATTTTGCAGTAGCTTTAACTTTTAGCCATGTTTGATTGAAAATAATTTGCTGAATCGAAATAAAGTGACATGCAAAACCTACAGATATGGTCACAGTTGTAATCCGTACTGCCAAATCCATTTTGAGAACTGTGTCCAGACAACTCATATGCTCTGAATTTTGCATAGAGCCCCTTCAGTACTTAAAAAAACTACTCTAAGTTGGTGCACTGACATCAGCTGTGACATCAGCTGTTTCCAACTGAACCCTGCCCTCTTCAAACAGCACTGTAAAACCAGCAGGAAATCATGTGAAATAACAAAAACTGCTCTAGTTTTTGAGGAAAAATTGTTCTCTGAAAGGACCCTATCTCTAATAGTAACAAGAGGTTTTCAGGGCCTTAAAGATGCAGTTTCCTTTGACAAAGTTTTAGCAGGACTTGTTGTGCAGTGTAGATGAGGTCCCTGGGAGTGGGAGTGGAACGAGTGGAGAGGGCCATGTTTAGAGCACGATGACAGACGCACTGCGGGGTCGGTGGAGGTTGAGGCACCACGCCCGTCCGAGGACATGAGCATGGAGGAATGTCAGAGTGAAACAGTCTGCTCTCAGGGCAGGAATGCTGTTGAGAAAGCAGTCTGGAGCTTGATACGGGGCAAGGCAACAGAGAAAAAGAGGGGGAGTGTTCACCAGATGATCTGACCAGATGTAAATGTGCTGTGACGAGTGTGACTACAGTGCAGTCATTATTTGTGGTTTTAAATTGTGTTTTCATGGTTTCACTTGTTGTGTCAACCATTCAAAAAATACAATAACAGCATTGTGTGTTTCAGAAAATGGCATGTAGGAGTGCAGAGTCTGTCTAAGCCCTCATGTGGTCGTATCATGTTCTCCATCTAGAGGTCATAAAAAATTGCATAAGCGCTGAAATCTTGCTTACTAAATCTTTTCCATGTCTTTTCTTCTTACAGCTTTTTCTGCCTTCCCTGAGTGGCTGACAGTAAAAAATCGGCAGAAGTGACTCCCAATAGGAAGAGACTCATATCTTGCAAGAACCATTCCAGCTTCACGCATCACCTACCACATCATGGCTATAGTCCTCCACTCCAGCCCCCTCCTATGGACACGGCTGGCAGCGCTGGTCTTCTCCTGCATTGCCTTCTCCGTGGCGGTGCATGGAGGCAGACTCTACCATGGCACCGGAGACTGGTGCATCTTCTGCTGGGCCTTCAGCTTCGCCGGAACTCTGCTTGTCATCCTGGTGGAGCTGTTCGGCCTTCAGACCAGAGCCCCTGTTTCCTGGAAGAATTTCCCTATCACCTTCGCCTGCTACGCCGCCCTGCTCTGCCTGTCTGCCTCCATCATCTTCCCCCTCTACTTCCTCAAGGGCTCCACAGGACCAAGTGAAACGCGTGACTACCGCATCGTGGCGACCGTCTTCTCCTGCCTGGCCACCATTGCCTACATGACCGAGGTTAGCATCAGCAAGGCGCGTCCAGGCGAGGTGGCTGGCTACATGGCCACAGCCCCTGGCCTGCTGAAAGTCTGCGAGACCTTTGTGGCCTGCATCATCTTCGTCTTCGTCAGCGACCCCGTGTTGTACGACCGTCACGATGCACTCAAGTACTGCATGTCAGTCTACTGCATCTGCTTCATTCTGTCGGCTGCCATCATCCTGCTCTGCATAGGCGAATGCACCGGCTGCCTCCCCTTCCCGTTTGCACGCTTCCTGTCTGCCTATGCCCTCCTGGCCGTGGTCCTCTATCTGTCAGCAACCATTATCTGGCCCATCTTCAACTTTGATCCCAAGCATGGTGGAACAAAAGATAGGCCCTACAACTGCAACACCGCGCTGGGGCTGTGTGTGTGGGATAAGACCATGGCGGTGGCTGTGCTCACTGCTGTCAACTTTATCCTTTACCTGGCCGACCTGATCTACTCCACCCGCCTGGTGTTTGTCAGCGCTTGAGGGAAGAGAAAGGGTATTAGGCCTGCAGTATGCTCAAAATATAAATTGAATTAGGCAGGTTCTCAAAGGCTGCTGAACTGCTGTCAAATACAATGCTGCGAGCCAATGCTAGTGTAATCACTGTCTTTTTAATGGCATTCACACCAGCGGGAGGAGCATTTGGGTCACGGTGGGAGCAAACTATGGAGTTTAGCTGGTATAGTTCATTGTAGTATTGTAATCAAGTGTGACTCCATTTGTTGATTGAAATTTAAAAATCACAGGGTTTAATTTCACGTTCACAATGTACTTGTGTAATGATTGGCCCAGGATGTTTAGTGGCCAACCCAAGTTATCAAAAGGTAATCTTGCCTTTGGATTTTTTTTCTAGGACTGGGTGACATGGAGAAAACCAATTATCACAATGTTTTTGACTAAATACTTTAATATCAATAATGTGATATTGTTGTAGGGCTAACTATTGGTGCTTTCACAAAATACTTACACAGTGAGGTTTTTGATAAACAATCATCAGTAATGTGGATTTAAAGACTATGTGAGTAAAGGCAAGTAATAGAGCAGCTTAAACCTTCTAAGTTCAGGAATTTGCATCATTTTACTGTAATGTAGCCTTTAAACCCAAAAGAAGACAACACTTAGGATATAATGATATCCAAAATCTAAGACAATATCTGGTCTCATATAACAATATCAATATGATATAGATGCCCAGCCTTATTTTTTTTCCCAGACCCACAGTTACGCCTCTGCAAACCTGCCAAATTTGATTTTGTATAAAGTATACTGCTTCGGACCATAGAGAGAGAGGAGTGAAAGATGGAGGTCAATGGCTATGTTTACACGTACAACAATATTCCCTTAAATTACTGAGGCTTTCTCTTCATGTGTTGGAGCATGTAACAGTCATACATTGCTTCCAGTGGCCTGGATAGATTGTAATCTTGATTACGGGAGACCTGAATGTAATTGCTGGATCTTTTTTGTTAATGGCAGATCATTGCCAATTGCAATACTCAAAATACAAGATCATTCATGTATAAAGAGATGTTCTGGGGTAAGCTATCAAACGAATCTCCTGAACAAGGATACAAGCTAACACCAAAGATACTATGTGCATGTAAACATAGTCTGGAATGACAAATGAAGAAAAACCAAAGAAAATGGCGGCTTATTATTGTGTTTTTGTTTTTTGCATAATGTATATGTTGTTGCTCTGCCTAAAGTTTGTTTTCAATTTAAAGGATATAATGTAGAAAAATAATGAGCTGGAAGGAGCCAAGATTAAGTTAACTGTGGGAGGAAATATTCGTATGCCATACGATTAGAAATTCAAGACTCCTGTTTTGTTTCTTGATTATTTCATTAAAGGAATTGACTGTTTTCCCAACAGTTTGCACAGCAGCTGATCAGGTTGAATCATTCATATTATTTTTAAATGGCTCCACTGTTGAAAGGCTTGAATTAGAGCAAAATAGTTTACATGCTAGGCTAGCTTTTTGCTCCTATTATGATATATGTGTATCTGTAATTGCAAGCTACAATCAATGGCAAGAAAATACAGTATATATATGTGGAAAGATCATATGCAAGACAACAAGAAAAGTATGTTTAAAGTGCACTTAATATTAGTATTTTCTATGTATGTTCAAATTTCTGGTGTTTCCAAATATCAAAGCATTTTTTAACACCAAACTCACACCACTAAATTGATGCACGTTGTCAATTGGGTCTATTGGTTTTGTACTGCTGTAAAAAATATTCAGAGGAAGAGACCAAAACGATGCTTCTCTCTCTCTCTAGATGTTGTTACTGTTATATTCTTCAGCTTTTTTATATTCCACTGTTCGTGTTTGAATTGTGCATACCACATCAGTGTTGTAGGAAAACGTAATCCAGTGTTTCAATAAAACCACATGTTAAACAGGTGTGTGTTGTTGTACTGATTTATGTTTTGGTTTGGTTAAAGGTGCTGTATGAGCCACTTTGATTTTTGGTTTGTTATTTTGTTTTGGTTTTAGCCATGCTGATGGAGTAGGTTAGCTTTGTTGCAGTTTGGTCCAGACTGCAATATCTCATCAATTATTGAACTGATTGCCATGAAATTTTATACAGACAGACATGGTCCCCAGAAGAATGAACTGTAGTAACTTTGGTGATTCCCTTTTCTAATGCCACAATGAGATTGACAATTTTGGTTCGAAAGAAATGTCTCAATAACTGTAGGATGGATTGTTTTCAAATCTGGTGCAGATATTCATGGTATCCAGAGGATGACTCCTGATGACTTTGTTGCCCCCCTGACTTAATATTATAAAGCACCACCAGCATGTCAGTGTAAGTTTTTATTTATCCAGTGAAATACCTAAAAATCTACTCCATGAATTGCAACAACATTTTGTACAAACATTCATGGTTCCCAAACAACATTTCCCAACACCTTGATATGATCCCCTGAGTTTTCTTTACCATGAGGTTCACATTTGTGGGTTAAAGTGAAATTGGTTAGACATTTATGCCCCCCTTAGGATGAACTGGGATAACTTTGGTGATTCCTTAACTTTTCGGAATGATTTTAATGTGTTTTGTTAATTACCAAATATGGGCATTAAATATCGCATCCAATGGCAAATATTTAAGTGCCTGCCGAACACCATTACATTAGCTTTGACATTATGATGTCATGGTGTTAGCATGCTGATGTTAGCATTTAGCTTAAAACACTACTGAGCCTAAGTAGAGCCCATAGACTATCAAGTCTAATGGTCTGTTCGCACTACAAATGATAAGTTACAGTGTCAATGAGTCGCCATTGCAGTGTTGCTCAAGAGCTTGTTGACGTAGCCTAGTTTATGCCATAATGGGGAAATGGTAAAACAGTAACATATGATTGTTCATGCTCCACCACTTTATTGGAGAAGTGAAATAAAGTTGAGTCCAGCTCAGCTTTGAGTTGCAGTGCATCACACTTGTCATGCAACAACAAGTGCCGGGCGTCAGTTTATAGCTTTGTGTCATTTATAAAGCCCAATATCACAAATCACAATTTGCCTCACAGGGCTTTACAGCATATGACATCCCTCTGTCCTTTGGACCCTCACAGCAAATAAGGGAAAAAAACGGTAGAAACCTCAGGAAGAGCAACTGAGGAGGGATCCCTCTTCCAGGATGGACAGACAGATCAACATGATAAATTAACAGTAATCCATATGACACAATGAGACAGAAGGGGAGACAGAGACAGAGACAGATGCAGGACAGACGGTAATGACAGTAGCTTACAACAAAATTAATGAAAGTAATAATATTATAGTTATAATTCTGGCTAATGTGGTACAATCTGTTGAAAGTCTGATAGTATACATATGTGACAATAATCATATGTGTATAATAGCATAATACTTGTCGCCTGTTGTTGTGTCACTGGTAGTATTGCAGAACAAGAGATCTTTAATTGTCTTTAACTCTACCACATTCATGTCAAAATGTTTAATGAATTCAATGTTTCAATGAATTCACTTTAAAAGTGATGGACAAATAACTGACTGTTTGAACTGAAAATAAACCAAGTATAAATCAGCACCTGCTCCACACACACTATTTATACATCCCTGTTTACTTCATGTTTCAACGCGCTCTCTACCTTCCCCACCTCTCCACTTAACTGCCAGATCCCCTCCAGCTCTGCAGACCCCAGTGTAACCTACAGGGTCTTCAGTCTAACTCAGGACTCCAGAGCCTCAGCTGTCAGGAAGATTGACTACTGATGATCACTGTTTCTGAGGGATGGAGAGGAACACAGTAAACATTTCAGTCCCCTATAAATCTGTGGCCAGGAAAGGAGACAGCAACGACACCCACCTCTGACACAATGACATATCATGGAGTTTATTTTGTTTAAGGAAGGGTTGTACCCTCTGGCATGGGGAAATGGCTACTACAATAGCAAGCCCAGCCACTGGCAAATAGGAGTTAGTGAACTTGGATCACAAGACAGGAACACCATGACTCAACATCATAACTATCCACGTGCAACAGATATTGCAGTTATTTTGGTCCACAGAGTTTGGATTACACCTTACATACATGTAAAATAAGTTTCTTTGAAATGCTACAAAATAAAATTGAGTTTATGTGTTCAAGGTGTTAAACAGAACAGGTATGAAAAGAAAAATCAGAACGCAGACAGAGTATGTCCCTGAGTTTTGAATATAAACCTATTCACACACTGCTGAAGTCAGTCTCAGGACTGACTGTAGCTTTTCTCTTAAAAGTCTGGTGTGTGGGATTTAGTGGCATCTAGTGGTGAGGCTGCAGAACTGAAATCGCCCATGTGCCAAGAGTGAAGGAGAACTTTGGCGGTCAACGCGAAAACATGAAAGGTCCTATCTAAAGCCAGAGTTTGATTTGTCCATTCTGAGCTACGGAAGAACAACATAGCAGACTTGGTGGAAGAGGACCCGCTCCGTATGTAGATATAAACAGCTCGTTCTAAGATAACGAAAACACAGGGATTCTTATTTTCAGGCAATGATACACTGATGAAAACATTGTTATGAATATTGTATTCCATTTCTGCAAATATATCCCCTTAAATCCTACACACTGGACCTTTAACTGTTTCTCTATCTTTCTTATCTCCTTGGCCTCTTAAAAGCTAATTTTGGCATGAGGTTAGTCTGCACTGCTATTGTCCCTTTTACACTATCTCCCAGGAAGCTTTTGTTTTCTTGTATACAGTGAAAAAGTCCTGTGGGGAGCGGCCTTCCTACTCTCCTTAAGTAACCAAGTTAATTCTTGGCCTTCCCACTCTGACCTATACAATACAAAGAAAGAACAAAGAGCGCAAGTCATCGGCACCACAATAGCTGTATACAATCTCAAATGAAAGAGGCCACAGAAAGAAGTCTGTCTCAAACGCAGCATCTTGTTTCCACTTTTACAGCGGATGTGTTGTTCTCAACACAACCAAGAGTCAAGTGTGTAACAACAAGCACACTTGAATGACAACACAGAACTTAAGTGAAAACATACGCCACGTTAAAATAGACACACAGATGTGCTGAGAGCTTGGAAAGGCCCGCCATTCCTCTATCGCTGAGGCTCATGTATCCTCATCTTCCCACAGATACTTAATTCCTTCTCTCTTTCCAAGCCATGAGAAACTCAATGGCAAACAGCTGTGCAAGCTGTTTGTGACTAAAAAGTGATGTCATTTTGCTGGGTTGTTCCTTAATTTCATTTCAACACATTTGTGTCCTCTGACCCTGCGGGGACTCTTGACTGTGTCGTAAATTTTGCTCCCACGACAGGATCTCCTGTTATCCACGGGGTTTAAAGAGGAACTTGATCAATTTTGCACATAAAAGTCAGTTTATATGTCATGGGGAGTACACATGATTTAACAAGGTGTGGTTTTGTTTCAGGGTCATGTGGAGGACTGTCTCTTGTGTAAGACCCTGACACACCAAGCTGATAGCTAGAAGTCAGTCAAAGTTGGGTCACTGGTGAGTGTCTGCCACCCTTCTTGGTGCTATATGTCCCGCACTGTTGGCCCTTGTCAGCATGCTGAATTGGCGTCGGCAAAAGTGGAGCCCATCAGTAAATGAAATCACTTTGATTGGCAATTCAGCTCAGCGCACAAGAAGAGAAACAGAATTGAGAAATGCAAATAAAGAGCTAAAGTCAAGATGAAAGTCGCAAGAAACTTGTTATATGTGGTAAGATTATTTCTTCTTTAGCACTGAGCTCTTGAGCAGAAACATTTCCTGGTTTAGGTTTATTTTGCCTTTGTGAACGACGATTACAGCCGACCGCCATCTGCTGGTATGGAGAAGTATGGTCTCTCACACAAGCACAGAACATAGGTGCTTGTTGGTTGTTGGTTTGGTGTGTTTATGTGCAACTTTTTGGTCGTGACACAGTGACCTGAGGTGATGCAGCAGGGGGGTTTCATCACCGCTAGTTCTCTGAAGTGAGTTTGGTGGTGTCTGGGCCTGTCGGTGCAGTGATTTCCTCTCTGCTGGTTGTCTGGCGAGCTCACTGTGACGTTGGGAGGACGTTACTGCTCCTGGCCAAAAAACTGTCCCACACATAATTCCCTACAAAACTAAACTAAAATAGTGGCACCTTCTGGAAACTCTGCTTCTCTGTCCAGTTGGTTTTCTCTTTGCAGTATGTTAGCCATGACTTTGACTCGAGTAAGACTCAATGACATGTTTGATGACTTTAGTCTCAACTTGACAAGATAAAAAAGAGATTTGCAACTCAACTTGGACTTAAACCACACCAATGGCCCGTGACTTCACTTAAACTTGAGCCAGTTGACCTTCCTCCAGGCCTAAAGATTTAAAAGTATGTTATTAAAAAATGATCCCAAAATCAATTAATTTCTCTTCATTTCCTGATACACTGACGCTATTTATTCCCAGCAAATCGACATTTAATTCTCTAGATCCACTTTGGTTGAACAATCCGACAGCATTCAGTCAAGTTGCAGGAAAGACCCATGTGGAATTAACGTTGATACCGAAGATCATTTCATTCATGTACAAAAACTATGTGATGGTCAAGAAAAAATGAATTGCAGTATGCAAAATATTTAGGTCAGAAAATTCACTTGGAAATGCATCAACTTCCAACCCACTTGTTTCGACAAGAAAACACAAATTTTAAAAAGCATTCATGATATATGTTAGTCTAAAACAGCATTATGACTTGTAAAAGGCTCAAAATTCAAAATTTAAGATTTGGGACTTGAGAGCAAAGACTTGTGACTTGCAAAGTAATGACTTGGTCACTGTGCCTAAGCTCAGCCTCACATACCTTGCAGCATGGCTATAAGCTCAATTGGCTTTGTTAAATGTAATTTATCAAACAAAATCACCTTCACCACCAACAGTTGGCATAGTATGATTGCCATGGATATCATGCCAAGAATTGAACTAGTGGTATTATTGTTAACATCATTATGATTATTAGAATGATTAATTGATAAGCATATAGCTTAAGTGTCACTATCAGAGTCGGTATCAGTGTTATAGGGGCATTGCTGTAGTAAAGCAGTCTGCGCACTGGTGTATCAAGCAGGCAGCGGCAGCCTGACTGCTCTGTATGATTCCCACATACCTCAGTGATCCTATAGTTAGCTTATCTTTTGGGACTCTACTGACAGAGGTTAGGTTTACACATATAATGGCCATTCCGTTTTCCCATAGGCTCTTCATAATCCAAGACAAGCATTTCCATTAAGGGTTCACTTGGCTGGTGTTTCATGAACCTGTATGTGTCAGTCAAGCTGACTCGGAGAGCTCACTGAGTGATATTTGAGATTATACCACCCCCTGGTGACACAATGAGCGACTCATTGTGACAAGACGTGGGGATGGGAGAGTGAGTTATGATGTGAGAAACAATGGAGCAACTTTAAGGGGGAACTTTATCACTGTATTTTTCAAAGTATGAAAAATCACGTATGTCCTAAATGAGCCACTAAAATGAAATATTTTAGCCATTTAGCCGCTTTAGGTCAGGGTGACCTTGCAAGTCTATTCATAGGCTGGGAAACTATGCTTTACAGATAATGTAATGACAAAGTTGTGTGTCTTTATAAATACCAAATTTAGTTGTACTGGCCTATATGGCTGCTGATGGGGACAGAGCCTTTAAAAATGTAATGAAAACTTGAACAGAAAATCAGAAAATTACCTCCAAACTTCACATTGCTAAATGTTTTAGGAAAATAAATCGTTTCAAAGTTTTTCTATGGCTATTGCTATTTTAAGTTGTTGGTTTTTTTTCTCAGGTGTGTTTAGACTTTAGACTGTTTTTTGTTTTGTTTTTTTTTACCACATTTTTATTTTTTTCTTAAATGTTTGAATTATTACACCAGAGGACAGCTCCTAAATTGAAGAAATGTTTGTATATTTGAATGTTTTATACTCTCAAGGTTTTCAGATGCACAAAAACTTTAATGACAAATATAAACAAATGAATAGCAGCAAAGCATAAAGTCAGTGTAAATGATGGTAAGTGGTTTGTGCTCGGAGTCTTACCCTCCATTACTTTTGCCACATTCACCTCTCATAAACTTTCCATGTGTAACCACCTTTCCTGAGCTGCAGCCAGGGAGAAATAAAATAGAAGCTGCTGGAAAAGTGAATGTCATGAAGGAATTATGGCTCCAGATTCCAACAGTAAGGTCTTTTTAAAAGATGTTCAAAGCGCTACACCGACAATATCTATCCCTTACCATTAAGGCCTCTTTGGTCTCAAGCTCCCAACATGCCCATGTATGGTTGCACTGAACCATTTAGACCCATAAAACTGTCAAGAAAATGTACAATGTTACTTCAGTGTCTTTTTGTTGGGTTGGTGTTTTTTTTATTGCCTTTGCTGTTTTGTGATAATCAAACACTATTGTCTGCCTTTCTTGTGGCCACAGTCTTTTAAGTGCTGAAATAGCAGGAAATAAGACCTGTGAAGTTTTACAGCAGAATGAGTGATATCTCAACAGCTGCTGATTTAGGACTGTTGAGGGGTCCTGGTCCTGAGTCCCCCCAGGTGGCACTGTTCCTTAAGACAAACCTGCTCTGCTCAGAGAGGATCTAACAAGCTATTTCTCATTCAGACCTTTCAAACAGCTCCAACAATCACAGCCTGGTCACATCATCCTTTCATGAGGTCAGACTTACCTTATCTTTACACCAGCCACAGGCTCAACATCTGCTGAGATCAGACGAATAAAAAAAACATCTTAAGTTGATTTATCAGTAAAGTCTTTACCACTTTTAGTCATTTTCCGTGATATTAAACTATACCTTAATCTGGTATTATGGTTAAAAGAAAAAATCAGAAATAATTATTTGGCAAAACATGATCCTAAATCCTGTCGCCATTACTCAAAAAAACCTTCCATCACATCCAGGAGCGGGGCAGAGAAACATGTCCTTACAGCAGGATGGATTAAGTGTCTGCTAGTGCAGTCTTATTAATCTAAGACACAATTGTGTCTCTTGCGAAATATGTTTATATAGTTACGTGGGATTGTAGAGAACACGGCATCTTGCATAATATCTTATTAAGCCATTTTGTTTTCCATAGTGTCTAAGCCCTTTTCCTTCAGTCCCTCTATTCCAAATTTACCTTGTATGAGTGTTAATTTTGTTTTCTTTGGAAGAAAAATACAAGACACAGCAAACCCAAGCACTTTCTTGTATAATTTATATTGAAAACATGTTAAAAACATTTGTTTCCCTTTATAAAACCACATAAAAACCATAACCTGTGGTCATAATTACAACAGTGTCCTGGTAATCATATCCCCCTGTCGTTTCATGTGTAACTGGAGCGATGCATCTTAATACCAAGTGCATAATGGATTTAAAATGATGCTGGGGGTAATGAGCTGTTGTGAGCTCAATTTGGCTGGTTGTCCATCTGTGAGCCTGACTGGTAAGACTGGATGTCCTCCCCGATGAACTCCGTCACTGTGGAGGGAGAAGAGAAAATCACAAACCTGTTCATCACTCCATCCTTTCATCCAACTCAAATACTTATTGTCCTAGAAACAGTTTGTTCATCTTTTTGCTGGAATCAAACCAGCCTATCAATCTGTCACAGCGCCTCAATAGTGCAGACTGTTTATGAAATGTTCGTGTTTTGCATTGTTGTTTGGCTCCTATCACAATTCTTCACTGCAAATCCAAATATCAGGGCAGATACACAAATGCCCGTAACAGGGAAGCCTGTGACAGAAAAACGGCCAGTCACAGGTCGTTTCAGAGAGAGGACGTTCCTACTGGCTGTTCTAGAAATGCAGATGCGCGTGCTTGTCCCTCAAGTGAGAGCATAAGTCAATGGCAGATAATCCTGCAGTTGCTATTCCAGCATTGGCAATAACTGCTTACCATTTAAAGCAACCCAAAAAGGAAGACGGACTTATTAATTAAAAAGGGAGTCTACGAGGGAGTCTGACAATAGACTAAGTAAAACACGTGCAAATATTGGCGAAGCATTTCAGAGATGGAGAGAAACTGCTGCTAATAGTTTTGTCCTTCAACTCACTCACACCCACTCCACAAGCCACCTCACACTGCTGAGGGCTTTAAAGGAGAGCTCACGGCAGATCCAGAGACGAACCCACAATCAGGGGCCACAGCAACACAAATCCAACCATGTGCAAACCCCAGCTCCAGGGGACCAGATAGCCCTGACTCCTCATCAGACCAGCTAACAGGTTAGACCTGACACTGTCTCTGGCCACCAGCCCGCTGTGGACTGTTCTCCTGGGGAAGCAGTGCAGGGCAAGGCCAAGGGACGGGGCTACTGTTAGCTAACTAATTGTTCTCTCATCTGTGGTCTGATAGAGAGAGAGCAGGGTGAGGAGGAGCTCAGCAAATGGGCTGTGTGCAACTCTAGAATAAAATAGGATTTAATAAATCAATGTATGGGAAACACTGGGTTACTGTATAAAGCATGTTCATATGCCTGCGGTCGTCTGGTGGTAGCAAAAAAGAGGTGAGAGCTGCAAGAGGAGGGTGTATTTTCAATTTCAACTTCAATATTTTTTTTTTTTTTGCCTTTTCCAGACATCTGCCTACTACAGCTTTAATATACAAAATGAGCATAGGCTCATATATTATTATCAGATTCTTTTTCACTTGCAAATACCACCTCTATGTAGTATTCTGTTATTTTGCACTACAAGAAAGAACAAATGATGATTATCATTACTTTAAGAATCTTAAATAAAACTAAAGACACATGTCTTCATTGTCTTCACTGAGCACTGGCCACAGCTATTAAGAACATTAAGAGGAACTTGTGTTCAGGGGCATATCTGCTTCTCAGGCCTCACTCCCAGCTATGGGGGCTGGCACATAACAATTGAGCTCCACCCTGACTTCACCTCCTTGTCAAAATTTGTATTTTCTGATAGAGACTGTAAACCCAGATTACGGGATTAAAACAACATCTGTTCACTTTGTGTTTGCTCAAACTTTACCACAATGACAGAGCATCTACCTACCAGGTAGGTAATGACCACCAGTACAGGTATGAGATGAGTATGGCGTGCATCTCCAACCACCATATAAAGCACTAACGAATGGAAATATTAATTCAATATCACCAGACAACTTAATAAGGAATCCCAGATTTTAAGCCCATGGTGTCAATCTGAAATATGGCATTAATGTACTGAATAATCCATAGCTTTGCATGTAACCATTTACTTAGCCATCTGCCATCCACCAGTCTGTTTATAGTCAAACACATTGATCCTCCCACTCGTCCAACCATGCATTCATACTGCACATAAAAACATTTCTTTATCATCTCTGTCCGTCATTAACATGTCTGTAATGTAGTCAATAAGTTCATCTTCTTAACTGATTTTTACACATTTGCACTCCATAAGATAAAGATAAAGACAATAACATGTAACTCACCTTCATCAAATGTTATGTGGTGCATAGAAGAGCTGGTAAACTCCAGGGGGCACTCCTGGATCTTGGCATCCCTCTCTCCCCCATGTCCCATCCCCAGCACCCTTCCCTGGGGGTCCCAGCCCTCGTAGTGGGAGTAGGGTGCCGGGCAGATGTCCTGATATGGGCTGGGGTTGGAGGGAGGGGAAGGACACACCTCCTGAGGATAAGCAGAGTACTGTGGGTAAGGGGA